>CM069135.1:93770529-94370529 GCA_035221665.1 Okamejei kenojei
CTCTCATACAATTTGCATTCTGCATGTCTGTTCACATTGACCTTCTGCCCTCATGAATCCATAAGGATAAATCCGACACAAACACCAGCATTGGTTATTAACCACACAACATAATGCTACCATATGATAGGCATTTTATTGGAACTTTCCCATCATGTCTTAAGGTTACAGTATGTAACTTACAAAGAAACTAGAAATATAAAGTTATCCTTAAAGTATTAATACCAAACAACAAATTTGGATTTAACAAACCGCACATAGCAACCAAACCGCTCGAATAAAGATCTAGCATTGATTTGTCAAATTTCACCTTGGCCTCTGAGGTTTTAAATTCAGTTAACTATATGATCAGTAATAATACAAGGTTATCAATTACAATGATTGCAATTATTATAATCTAATCCACTTCACTAAAACCCTTCATGAATAGAAATCTGCCTTCTTTACCAGGTCTGGTCTATGGGTGACTTCAGAGGCTATGCAATATATTTGACTCTGAATTGTTCTTTGAAGTTGCAGAGAAGACACACACTTGTGCCAAATTGCTCTAATTCAAGAAGAAATTGCTTTGCCACAAAGGCAATAGTGGTTCAAGAAGGCATAATTGATTGCTCAAGTTAGTAAGGCAGAACCAGAAAAAAAATCACATTTGATCACATGGGATCCAAGGAGAGATAGCTGAATGGACAGAACATTGACTTCATGGAAGGAAGCAAAGGGTGATGGTGGAAGGTGGTTTCTCAGACTGGAGGCCTGTGACTAGTGGTATGCATCAGGGTTCAGTGCTGGGCACATTACTGTTTTTTATCTCTATCAATGATTTGGATGAGAACGGACATGGCAAGATTAGCAAATGCAGATGACATGAGCATGTTTGAAAAACAAGGACCCTTAACCAACAAGATTTAATAATAATAAACAGGTGATTGATTGAGAAGTAGGTGGATTTAGGTAAGTCAGATGCAGAAATAAAAATAGAGGAGAAAAGGTTAATTTTAAGCAAGACAAAAAGATAGAAATTTTTTTTTTTAATCCAACAATTGCCATCTGAAGAAATGCAAATCCATAGTTTTAATTCTTTTTTAAAATTTTCAATAAAGAAATGGATAAATATTAACATTTATCACATAACGGAAATTAATATTGTTATCTTGTCTTGCTTTTTTGTGGTGATTTTAATGGCCAATTCATATTTAATTGCTCCACTAATGAAATTTATGGGGATTTTCAAATGAAAAATCACCAAAAATTACCCAACCACTGGAATTCCCAATATTAATGCAGATGCACTGTAGAAAGTTACCTGACTAATTGCATCATGGCCAGGTATGGCCATTCCAGCATGCAGGAATGCTTATGGGCTGCAGAGAGTGGTCGACTCCACCATCATGGGCACAGCATTCCTACACTATGGTAATAATCTACAAGAGCTGCTCCCTCAAGAAGGTGACATCTATCATCATCTGGGCCATGCCCTCTTCTCACTGCTACCATCAGGCAGGAGGTACAAAAGCATAAATCTCATATGACAAAGCCACTTTCTTACAACCATTAGATTCTTGAACCAACCTGTTCAACCCCAATCCTACCTGGGCAAGAGGACATCATGGACCACTGGAACCATTAGATTCTTGAAGCCTCCGAATAAAAGAACTTACCTTTAGAAAGGAGATGAGGAGGATTTTTTTTTAGTCAGAGGATGGTGAATCTCTGAAATTCATTGCCACATGACTGTGGAGGCCAAGTCATTTGGCATTTTTTAGGCAGATTGATAGATTCTTGATTAGTAAGAGTATCAATGGTTATGGAGAGAGAGCAGGAGAATGGGGTTGAGAGAGAAAGATAGATTAGCCATGATTGAATGGCACACCCAATGGGGTGAATGACTTATTTCTGCTCCGATGAATTATGAACTATGAACTCTGATATGTTTGTCAAGCTTTCCTCAAAATATATTACTTGAACATTTCTGATTTTTTTTAAAAATATTTTATTTATTAGAGGTAAATACATCAATGTACTTCACATATACCTTGTTACAATCATTGTACCCCATAATTTTATGGCTTTTAAAAAAAAAGAATAGAAAGAAAGAGAGTGAAATAGGTGAAAAGAGTTGTGATAGTGAAAGAGCGTGCCAAAAGGGAGAAGAACCCCGTGGTCAAAGAATTAGAGAAAGGGGGTTAAGAGATAGACCCTAAAAAAAAGGAAAAGGAAAAAAATAAATAAAATATATATATATATATTTTGTGTGATATATAATATTTATATATCACACAAAAGGAATCCACCAACTCCATAGTTTTTCATCCCCCCCTACCAAGGCCCGAGGTACTCCTGCTCCCTATCTTTGTAGCAATTCTATAAATGCAGACCACGTCTGAAAGAAGCGTTCTGATTTTCCTTCCAGGCAGAGTCTCATATCTTCCACATGTAGTGTTTCAAACATAGTTGAAATCCACATATTTAATGTTGGTATAGGAGCATTTTTCCAGAATTTTAAGATTAGTTTTTTTCCTATTATTAAGCCGTAATCAAATAAATTCTTTTGATACGCATTTAATTCCGGACTACCTTCTGTCATTCCGAAATTAATCCATTCTGTCTTTGGTGTCATTTTTATTTTAAACACTTTTGTGAAAATTTCAAAGATTTCAATCCAAAACTTTTGAATTTTTGTACAAAAGATGAATGTGCGCTATTGTAGCTTCTTGACAGTGGCATTTATCACAAATTGGTGAAACGTTAGGGAAAAATGTATTTAATTTCGTTTTTGAGTAGTATAATCTATGTATAATTTTAAATTGTATTAAAGTGTGAATTTACGTTAATTGATCATTTGTGCACATTTAATAAGTATTCTTTCCACCTTTCATTGGAAATTTTTATGCTTAGTTCATTTTCCCACTCACCTCTAATATCTTCCGTTGTTGGTATTACTGCATTTTGTATAATATTATATATATGTGAAATTAAATTTGGTGATTCTGCCTTTGTATTCATTACTTCATCTAGTAAGTCTAATGGCATTGTGTGAAATTCATGTGCATGTTTTTTCAAATAATCACATATTTGGAAATATTTAAAATACTGATTGTTATTCAGATTGTATTTTAGTTGTAATTGTTTAAATGATAATAGTTTTCCTGTATCATACAAATCTCCCCAAGTTTTAATTCCTGCTCTTTCCCATTGTATGAATGCTTTGTCTATAATCGAGGGTTTAAACAGAGGGTTTTTAGCAATAGGAGATAGGAGAGATAAGTTTCTTAGTTTTAAATTGTATTTTATTTGTTTCCAAATTCTGATTGTACTATGTTTAATTGGGTTTTTGTTGTAGTTTGTATTATTCACCATCATTGGTGAAAGAAGGATCACACCAATATTAAAGGGGGAGCAGTCCTCTTTTTCCATAATGATCCATTCCGGTGATGAACAGCATTATCCAACAATTGAATCATATTTCTAATATTTACCGACCAATAATAATACATAAAATTAGGGAGTGCTAATCCCCCTACTACTTTGGGTTTATTCAGGTGTGGTCTTTGTATTCTATGGGTCTTATAGTCCCAAATAAAATTTGTAATATCTGAGTCCAATTTTTTTTTAAACTTTTTGGGTAGATATAGTGGGATTGATTGGAACAAGTATAGAATTTGTGGTAGAAAAATCATTTTTTATGGCGTTTATTCGACCTATTAAGGACATCGGAAGCGTTTTTCAGAATTTAATTAAATTATGTAATTTCTTAAGTACAGGGTTATAGTTTGTTTTAAACATGTCTTGATATCTTCTAGTAATTTCAATGCCCAAGTATTTAAATTTTTCCCCAGCTATTTTAAAACAAAATTGTACGAGATGTATAGAATCTTTCGGTTTTATTGACATGATTTCACTTTTATTCCAATTTATTCTGTAACCTGAAAATGAACCGCAATCCTCAATTAAATTTAAAATATCGGGTACAGTGATATGAGGCTTTGTGATGTACAAAAGTGCATCATCAGATTATAATGATATTTTATTGTTTGAATATTTTGTCATATCCGTGGATATTCGGATGAGTTCTAATACTTTTCGCTAGTGGTTCAATTATGAGCGCAAATAACAATGGTGATAATGAACAACCTTGTCTATTTCCCCTTGACAGTTGAAATTTTGTGGATAAAATATTATTAGTTAATATTCTGGCCGTTGGCTTATTATATATTAATTTAATCCATTGAATGAAATTCTCTCCCAGTTGAAATTTTTGCAATACCTTAACCATATACTTCCATTCAACCTGATCAAATGCAAAATAATTGCAAGATTTGGATCTTTAGTTTGGTGTGAGTGCATTATATTAAGCAGATGTCTCAAATTATTAAATTAATGTCTCTTAGGGATGAAGCCCGTTTGATCCGAATGTATTAGTTTAATGGCATACTTACTTAATCTTCTTGCTAATATTTTTGCTAATATTTTTTGATCTGTATTTAACAACGCGATAGCTCTATATGATCCAGGTTCTTCCTCATCTTTATCTTTCTTAAGTATTAATGTAATCATAGATTCTGCTAGTGTATCAGGTAATATTTGTTCTCTGAAAACGTGTGTGTACATCTTCTGTAGACGAGGACTAAATATATCGTTAAAACTTTTATAGAATTCATTACTAAATCCATCGGGACCTGGTGTTTTTCCATTTTTTAAAGAGAATATTGTTTCTTCTATTTCCTTATTTGAGATTTGTGCTCCCAATTCCTCTTGTTCCTGCAATTCTAGTTTGGGAAGATTGCAATTATCCAGAAACTCAGTGATTGTGTTGGTGTCCGTTGTCGTTTTGGATGTATACAAATTCTCATAAAATTGCACAAATCTTTTATTAATTTCATTCGGTAATGCTAATACTTCCCCTTTGTCTGATTTAATCTTTGAAATCGTGTGTTCCTTTTCTTGTTTTTTTAATTGGCATGCGAGAATTTTATGAGGCTTCTCCCCAAATTCAAACTGTTCCTGTCTTGTAATTTGGAATAATCTTATAACTTTCTCTGATAGTAATTTATTTAATTTGAATTTTAGTATTAATATTTTATTGTGTTTATCCATGGATGGGTCTTTAGCATTATCTATATCCAATTGTCTTTTTTCTACTCCACTGTCTAATTTGTTCCTCTAGCTGCTGTTGTTCATTCTTATTTTTTTTTATTCTGAAAGGCTTGGCATGAGATTATAACACCTCTAATAAAAGCTTTGAAAGATTCCCATAATAATGTAGGTGGTATGTCAGGCATATCATTTATTTCGAAAAAAAAAGATCCATTTGCTGTCTTAGATATATACTCCCTTGCGTGTCTTTTAAAATTTGGGGGTTATACCTCCAGAACGATGTATTCTTAGACATGCCTTCTATTTTGTTTTAAAAAGTTAGGGGGAATAGATCTGAAATTGTATTTGTGTGGTATTTTGGGTTAAGAGTATACGGAATTAATTTTGTGTTTACCAGGAAATAATCTATACGTGAGTAAGTCTTTGTGTACTGATAAATAAAACGAATATTCCTTGCCTGTCGGATTTGCAATCCTCCAAACATTGGTTATATTTGTATTTTTTATATATGTGTTTAAAAGTTCACTAGTTTTAGATTTTGTATTACCTCGTTTTTGACTGGATTTATCTAAATAAGGATCTAAGACACAGTTAAAGTCTCCCCCAATTATAACTTTCTGGTAATTATATTCTGCAATTATATTCAAAATGTTATTAAAAAAATGCGGATTATCAAAGTTAGGCGCATATATATTTACCAATGTGATTGGGATTGCATGGATCTCACCGGTAACTATCAAATATTTCCCATCCTTATCTGTTAAGGTATTTTTCTGTTTAAATGGTATATCTTTGCGAATCATGATGGACGTGCCTCTGGATTTTGACGTGTATGACGAATGAAAAGTTTGACCTATCCAGTTGACCCTCAATCTAACTTGATCTTGAACTTTAAGATGCATTTCTTGGAGGAAGATAACATCTGACTTAAATGCTTTCAGCTGTGCTAAAATCTTACCCCTTTTAATACGTTCGTTAGCCCCCCTAATATTCCAACTACAAAATGAGATTCCTCCCGATTTATTTTGTTTAGTGTCTTGCATTTTGACTAGGTTTAGTACCTATGTATCTTGTGGTGCATCCATACCTCAGGTCTCTAAGCAATGGGGGGGACAGTCAACCTTCCAAGTTCAGTTTGTGGATTTCTTTTGCGATTATCCTTGAATAAAAAAAACACATATGTGATTAATTGTGATAGTAAAAAACAAATAGTAAAAGTGAAAATACAGTGACCGAGGTAATAAGTGGCCCACCTGTTGGTGGGAGAAAACATTGTATCGACTTCCGTTGTCGATGTTAATAAACAAATAGCTCAGTTCCCTCAATAAGTCATAACATATCCGTACTAGAACCGAGCCGATTCCAAATCAACTATATAATACCTAATTGCAGTACATATATCCATTTCATATGTATTCCCAAATATATCTAACTGTTTTATCAACAGAATGTTAAGCATCAGTTTTTACCTCGATAATTATCATCTATTGGTTGAAGGGGCTACCTAGGGCAGGCTTCTGGATATGAGCCAGGAGCCCGTCATCCCCCTCACAACCCGGTTATAAATCTGCTTAAAACTTATTAAGATATTAAGTTATAGATGTTAGATTGTAAATCAGCCCCTTACTACCGATCTGGTTAATGTTCATTACAATTTCTATGATAGTATTCTATGTTTTAAGTGTTAAAAGTGTTATTTCTATAACCTTAGGTTATTCAGTTAAAGATTTTAAACCACGGTAACTGCTCTGTTCGGATTATATTGTAAAGCTCTGTATTCAGTGTTTATCTTTTTCCACTTCACTTGAAACCCAGTATGTCCTTGAATTAACATTCCTCGATAAACCATCGAGTCTAAACACAGGGAGAGTTCCATCTTCTGTTGAACACATTTCATGTTGAAATAGTAAAGAGAGAGAGTGTCCATACAGTACAGCTTTTCAAGTTACTTATTCTCTTCCACGATGGTTAAGGCATATTTATATGCGCTCTCTGGATTTGTAAACGATTTTTGCTGATCGTTGTAAGAAATGCGCATTCTCGCGGGAAAGTAGACTCCATATCTGACACCCTTCACGCCTTGGAGCACTTGCTTTACCTTGAAGAACTAATTTCTTTTTTGGACCACTTCATAGGGGTAATCTCTAAATATTTTAAAGGTTGTCTGCTCATATTTCAGTGGTACTCCATATTTGATATTACTCATCACCTCTTCCACGCCAGAGATGTCCTGAAATTTCACAATGATCTGACGTGTGTATTCTGAGCCTGTTTGGGATTTTTGTTTGAATCTCAGAATTCGATGTGCCGCTTCAATTTTCGGAAGGTTAGGAAGATTGAGAGCTTCTTTAATTAGATCCGCAGCAAACTCCCGAGGGTTATCTCCCTCGGCTTCCTCGGGTACTCCTACTAGCGTTAAAGCGTCTCAAACGAGTTTCCAAGTCTAGGCACTTATCCAAACATTTTGCCAGCTGTTTTGCAGTGAGGTCGTGCTGTGTCTTCATTTTCTTCATATACTCGGCCATTCGTCCCATCTCTTCCTCCATCTCTTTCATTGTTATCACATATGAGGCGACAGTCTCATGCACTGCAACAAACTTCTTATTAGTGTCTTCTTCCCCGTTGTCCATTCGCTCCAATAGTTCAACTCTCACAACTTCAATTCTTTTATTTACGGTGTTGATCGAATCCTGCACAGACTCAATAACTTTCAAATTGCCCGTATTCGTATTCAGCATTAGCTTATCTGTCATATCTTTCGTCATTTTTTCCATGTGCGTTCCGTCCAACTTTTCATCTTTCAGTTCTCTTACCTTTTGCTTTAAGTCCAAGTCTTTCTCCTTATCTGCCTTATCTTCCTTAGTTCTTTTAGACATTTCGGAAGGCAGTTTTCCTTCAAGAGAACCTTCAAAAGTCGATTCTTCAAGCTCTTCAGGCTCTATCTCAGTGCTGCAGTATATTTTTGAAATGCTTCTCTGAGGACTCTGAGCATAAATCGGATTCTGCATTTAAAGGGTTAAATCCAGAGTTTAATGCACAGCACTGATTGTTGATGCCATCAGCAGAGCATTCAAGGCTTCCATAATCTTTTTTAATCGGTCCCGATCTCTAAATCCAGTTTTAATGCAAAAAATCGCAAATTTTCGGGAGCGAAGCTATGTGTGGCGCCACCGGAAGTCCGAACATTTCTGATTTTGTGATCAGCTCAATAATCTCATTATTCTCTGGGTAAAGAAGTTTATTTTTAAATGTCCACTGGATTATCCCACGGGAAAGTAACTGGTGGAAAAAGTTAAAAATATATTCATGGTTTAACTTTGCCACTGAAGACCATTAGCATGAAACCAATATCAACACGTGAGGTTCGACAACAGTAATGACATCATCATTTACGTAGTACTTTGCAGAGGTAGTTGCAAAAAGTCTCTTTAAGGGCCTGTCCCACGGCGATTTTTCGGCAACTGCAGTTTCCCTATCAGTCAATCTGAACCCATTGTAACATTATTTTATTGTCAAAGAACCAGATAACTTCAATAATTTGAGAAAAGGATATTTTCTAAACATCAAATGGTTGGCTGAATTGATTTTAAAAATATTATAGTCAAATATTCAAGTAACAAAGTCAATCAATTTATTACAGATACTGGTGCTTGGCACTTCTGTGATTTGAAGGTATTCAATTAGTAGAGCTAATAGGACTTGATGTTTCAATCCCTGTAATAAGTCGGCACTTGCTATTTGCAATGGGATTGGAGTGGTGAAAGGTAGGGTAGGTACGTCGTTGGGGTCATCAGGTGGACACCCTCCTTCTTTGATGTTTCATTGATAAGCCCACAACATCTCCAGAGGGCTCAACGGTGATAGCTGGAGTCCCAGTTACACCCCCCTCAATTCCATACCTTCCTGTCTTCATCTTGCAGCCCAATTGTTGACTCTCCTTTTGATCCAAATCCATTTGCTGCTTTTTTCTGCAGAATTTGATAATTATTTGATTGCTTGTTGGAGGGAGCGACCCCTCATCCCCATTTTCTTTAATAGCCTGGTCATAGATGTAGCAACAAATCACCTGCATCCCACTTCGACAGGGAAGATCTTGGTCTTCCAGCCATTCTGGGAAGCTTCAGTTGCCAGTGCAGAGTACTTGGTCTTTTTCCTCTCATAAGCTTCTTAAACACCATCTTCCCATGGAACTGTCAACTTGGCTGTTGTGGACCACAGGACCATGTCTGGCTGGAGTGCTGTAGCCACAATGTCTGGGGGAAACACAAGCCTTTTTTCTAAGTCCACTTCCATTTTCCAATCCCGAGCAGGCTGCAGAATGCTTGCATCCATTGATGTTATCTGGTGCTCTGGAGGTTGGCCTGCTGGTACAAATGTTGTGAAGTGGACATTTCCTGCCGATGTTGGTGGGGAAGCATTTGTGATCGTTCGCCTCTGTTCAAGGATTGTTGACAGCTGTCTGAGAACTTGGTTATGCCGCCAAGTGTAATGCCCTTGGCCGAGGCTCTTAGTGTATCCTGTTAAAAAGATGTAATGCTGTTATCCCTGCTGTTATTTGCACTTGTAATAGAACCATTAGCACAAAGTGTGAGGTCACATCCTGAAATATATGGGTATAAAACTAAAGACACTGAAAATAAAATCTCCTTATATGCAGACGATGTATTAATTTACATCACAAAACCTGAAGTTAGTATACCTAACTTATTAAATTTAATAACTCAATATGGCTCGTTTTCAGGATACAGAATTAATTGAAATAAAAGTGAAATTATGCCAATAATGGTAAGCAATCCACATATACTACAACAATTCCCTTTTAAAATAGTAAATGAAAAACTCAAATATCTTGGAATTTATGTAACAAAGAGATATACTTCTTTGTTTAAATCTAACTTTCCGCCTTTATTGAACAAATTACATAAGAATATTTTATACTGGAAAACATTACCTATTTCGATGTTGGGTAGAATTAATGCGATAAAAATGATTTTTCTCCCACAATTACTGTACCTTTTTCAATTAATCCTGATATACCTCTCAAATTTTTTTTTAAGAAGGTTGACTCTATAGTCACCAACTTTATCTGGGATTATAAGAACCACAGAATAAATAAAAAACACTTATGTAAATCAAAAATGCACTACCAAATTTTATGTTTTATTATTGGGAAGTTAATATTAAAAATATGAATTTTGGTTGGAAGAACTGGACAAACAACCAGATTGGTTAAAAATGGAAATGGAAAATTGTTTACCTTTTGAAATTGGATCGATTCTATTTGCTAATACTAAATTAAGCAAAAAAAACTATAAAGAAAACCCAATAATAGACAGTGGAATACGCATTTGGAAAAAATTAAAGAAGATATTGTTTACCACTATCACTTCCCATTGTAAACAATGCTACATTTAAACCCTCAATGATGGATAAAGGTTTCTTACAATGGAAAAATCATGGAATTATTAAGATGGGCGATCTCTATAGGAAAAATTCCTTTCTCTCATTTCAGGAACTACAACAAATTTATGGGCTTCATTCAAAAGACTACTTTAGATATCTACAAATCAGAGACTAAGCTAAGTCAAATACAAATGATTATAGAAATAGAAAGACAGAAATTCTTGATGAATGCTTGAATAAACACCCGAACACAGAAAAATTGATATATTTATAATATTTTATTGGATAATGATGCACCCATGATGGAAATATATAGGCAATCATGGGAAAAACGAACTAGGCCAAATAATAGGGCCAGAAATATGGGATGAAAGCTTGCAACATATACACCACTGTTCGTTAAATGCTAGACATTCTTTAATACAATTTAATGTTTTACATAGATTGCACTATTCAAAAACCAAATTAAACAGAATTTTTCCATGTGTATCCCCTATTTGTGATAAATGTCAACACTTAGAGGCTAATCTTTCACACACATTTGTAAGCTGTACAAAAATTACTAATTTTTGGACGGAAATTTTTAAGATAATTTCGGAAGTTGTCAATATCAATTTGGTCCCTGATTCAAAATTAATAATATTAGGAATACTAGAACCAAATCAATTATTTACAATGAACCAAAGAACTTTTATCGATTATAGTTTAATAATTGGGAAAAATTAATATAAAAATTCTGGAAAGGCCCTATAACCCCCACAATTAAAATGTGGACAATGGAAATGTCAGAGACCCTACATTTGGAAAGATTAAGATTTTTGTCTTAATGGACAAACAAGAACTATTCATAAGAATATGGTCTCCATTTATTGAATATTTGAAGGGGCAAATTTTTTCGGCACGAGAACCTGACTGAAACCTGAATTAAGGAATAGATGAAGAATTATATTGTATAATCTATGGTGCATAATCAGTTGAATACTCCATTTTTTGGGGGTTTTTTCTCTTTTTTATCCACTATTTTCTATCTATATAAAAATTAAAAGAATATAAAGAAGTGCAATTACGATACAATTGCTAATATAAATAATATTAATAATGTATGACTATAACAAACACAATGCTTTTTATTATGTATTTACTTCTAATTTAAAAAAAAAAAAAAAAAAAAAAAAAAAAAGATGTAATGCTGTGAACATATTTGGCAAAGGGTTTTCAATTTCCGATGAAGCTATCATTTGCTCATATTAACAATGAATGTTATCTTATTCATGTTAAGCGTAAGAGGTGCAGGGAAGTAGAAGGAAGTCAGACCAATTTAGATATGGAAAATAGGAGGAAGCTCGAGCATAATAATATCAAAGTACAGAGGCCAAGTCAATGGACATTTTTAAGGCAGAGATAGATAGATTCTTGATTAGTACAAGTCTCATAGATTATGGGGAGAAGGCAGGAGGATAGGGTTAAGATAGGGAAAGATAGATCAGCTATGATTGAATGGCTGAGTAAACCTGATGGGCTGAATGGCCTAAATCTGCTCCTATCACTTATGGACTTATGAGGAAACATTGCAATGTAGATGAGTGTATATTTGACTGGAGCTAATTCTGACAGAGAGAGCAAGAGATGGAGGCAAATTTCTTGAGACCTGGAATTCCACACAGGACGAATGTAAAGTTTAAGGAAGAGGAAAGCAGATGAAGAAGAATATCCTCAGTTCATGGGAGTCATAAACATATATATCAGTTTAAAGAAAATGTACATTAATCTTAAGGATAAATTACTTGAAAATTATACTTAAATGAAATTGCAAAAAAAGTTTTATATACGAAAGTAAACTATAGAACACAGATGATGAAAATGGAAAAAATATATGTACAGAACTCATAAACTCATCTGCCACACAAATATTACAAATGGGCCTGGGAAACGGGGCTTCATGGAACAGCAGTGCCACCTAGGACCTGGAGGAGAGGTTGCTAAGTGAAGAATATATGACTTAAAAAATATATATCCTTGGTTAAAGTAATAACAAAGTATGGTACCCAGCATGACAGAAAGGCTTGATAAAAGTGACATTACCCCCGCATTCACAGCAGTAATAGTGTAACATGAAAAGAGAGGCAGAAAGACAGAGAGACATATGCGCACATAAAATATAGCAAGATGTTAAAAAATTGCCGGTCGCACTATGAGAAGCAACTAATCAAAAGTAATAGGCACAGCATATCTTATATACATTAAGACTTCAGTATTCTAGACATTTTTGATTGGTCATGAATTATATAATAAATGGCTTATTTATGCAAGGCTCAAAATATATTAGACCACCAAATGAGACTTGCTTGTGTGGCGGAAGCTCAGCAATTGATTCTAAACCCAAACATGTGCTTTCACATAAAAATAGAAAATAAAAATATAAATCAATGTGGTGGAAAATCTTAACAAGGCTTCCTTTTTCCAAACTGATTGGAAGATGAAAGCAGTTAGCCTCATTTTCCATGGCCCAGTGGAACATCTCTTTCACTGATACAGTTGTTATCAACAGCAATTCATTTATAGATCAAATAGCTTGACAGATAGGACAAGCTGAGGATCACTACACTGCCTTCAGGCAGCTCAGAGCAATGTGAGCTTTCCCAGTATGATTCTTTCTATCTGGCCTACCTGCCTCTCTCTCATCAAGGCCTTTTACCCTGAGTTATAGTGTAGCAGATATAATAAAAGAAAAGAAGAAAAATCTGTTTCCATTTTGCCCGGGGCCTAATCTGGACAGAGGATTTGATTTGCCAGATTCGGTTAGTATCTGGATTGATCCACGGCAGTGCGAGGGTCGCTTAATAAAATTTACATTTCATTGCCTTACTCGACTCCAATTGCCTGTCACAAGATGAATGAGGATTTTGTTCAGAGAAGGAAATATTAAATTTAAAAGGCAGCAGTATCTCTTATTTGCAGGCTATGTTTGCAAAATGAAATCTATACTACTTCAATATTATGTTAGCCTTGTAGCAAGGATCCTTCTATTTGTATTCTTTATAATAACATGACTTGATCGATTGCACGCAGAATTGTTGGAGTGATCTATAACACACAGATACCTTAAAGTGATCAAAATAAATAAAAAGAGCTTATGTTTATGATGGTTTTTTTCCTACCAGATCTGTATGAGGCAATTTCTGACGTAATCATTTTCTGTTCAATTAATAAATATTGCTAATTCAATTTTTTTTCCTTTTGATCACAATTCATTGTGTTCATTGTGTGCAATTGTCATTTTCTTTATTTTCACAGTGAAACTCCATCCATGTAATACCTATTTTAAATCCTAACTGCTGTTAAACATCTTTATTCTTCTAAAGAAGATCTGCATCAAAGTACCAACACATCAAAGTCTCTGTTAAATATATTAATCTTAACATGTTCTTGTTTTGTGTATATTCTAGTGCTCCAAGCACTGTCTTTGCATTGAACGCTGTGGCATTTGCATCACTAGATGACTGATACATCACTATAACCAGAAGCCGATCGTAATTGTGAGGTGTCACATCATGGACATACAATTCCTTGGATAATACAATTCCTAATGCAGGACATCCCTGCTACCGTGATATAATTTAAACATCAGATAGCAATGTTACAAAATATTGAGATTTAAAAAATCAAGTCTGCAATTTATCCCATCAGATAAAGCATAAAAAGAAGTTTAATTTGAAACCTAATTCACTTTCATATCTTCAGTATTAAAGAAGTTATGGCCATTTTCATACTCGGAAATTAGCATCTTGTTCCCCATTGCCTTTCCATTGACTTAACTCAAAAGCTGTGATCAAGGACAGTCAAAAGCCCATAACTTTCTTAAAAATTAAGTGAACTCAATGAAATGTTCAGTTATTATAGATTGAAGCATTCTGAAACAAATATGAAACAGTCTTACTTGGATGACCTGAAATTAAAGCATATAATTAGTTAGTTACCTAATTGTAGCTAATTACAAAATTCAATTACTAGATCTAAACATCTATCCATTTCTTAAGAAAAGATAAACATTTCTAAATTGCCTAAGTGTCCAAATAACATTCACACAATAATTCACAATATAACATGATTTTTAAATCTCATTTTCATGAATTTATAGGCCAAATGGAAGGAATTTAGTGTTTAATTCCCGTAAATTAATGGCCATTTAAATCAACTTGCGAGTGGGTTTTAGTGGAACGCGATGGATTGGAACGTTGCGGTTTGCGGTGAATTTAACCCCCAGTCGGCAGGAAAAATACTGCCGGTTCGTATATATTTTTTGCCCCCTTTTCACAACATGAAAATTTGATTAAATGCTTCCTAAGAACCTCGTTTTTATGTAAAAATAAACTGTGTACCTTCTTTTCTCCCCTACGTAAAATCTTTCCCGTTGTCGGCACTCACGGCTTTAGAAGATGATTTTTAAATTACTCTAGCTAATAAATGATCTAGTTTAAAAATACTTTCATAAATCAAATGTCGGAGCGATTTCTCTTTAACGATGAAATCCCATGAGATGGATCGACTTGAATTGTCTGGAGAAAAACGGCATTTTAAACCCGCCCCCCTCTGAAAGGCGCAAAGTCGCGCACACGGGAGTGGCAGAACTGCAGCGCCGCTCAAGGTAAGTTTTGTAACATACCTACATCAGAGGGGCACACAGTGACGTCACTCCCTTGCAATTTTCCTTTCCAGCTTGATAACGTCTTTCCCATAACATGACGCCCAGAACTGAACACAATACTCTAATTATCACAGTGCTGAAATTAGCTGCCCCGCACTGAATTGATCCCAACAAGCCTTGTGTTCCATTCTCCTGATCAGAATTTTTCCAGTGAATCAGCATTGAATTCACCCATAACCGACATCCACTCTTCACAAAAGTAGAACCCAGATCCTAGAATAACAGGCCTTTTGGCCCACAGTTTGTGTGGTGAACATGATGCCAAGTTAAACTAATCTCTGCCTACAAATGATCCACATCCATTTCCTGCATATCCGTGTGCCTATCTCAAAGCCTCCTAAGAGACTCTGCTTTTATCTGATCTATTCCTCATGACTTTGTGTAAAAACAACACAAACCGGAAGATAACAAGATGAGAGTTTTAGTTATGTATAGATAGATAGATAAATTGTTATATCAGTCTCCACCACCACTCTTGACAGCACATTCCAGGCACCCACCACTCTGCGTAAAAACCTTTCCCCACACATTTCCTTTAAACTTTGCCCCTCTGACCTTAACATACTGGAGGTCTCCTCTGATCTCTAATCACTAACTAGTAATGCTCTGTCACCCCTCCTTAATTTTCATTCCCCTACCACCACCTACCAGTACTTTTCCCCAATCAGGTTCCCATTAAATGTCCCCCCCCCCCCACCTCACTTTAAATCTATGTCCTCTGGTTCTCGACTCCCCTCCACTGGGCAAGAGACTCTGCTTTTATCTGATCTATTCCTCATGACTTTGTACACTTCTATAACATTAACTCTCATCATCCTGTGCACCAGTGAATAGAGTCCTAACAGGCACAACCTCTCCCTATAGCTCAGGCCCTCGAGTCCTGGCAACATCCTAGCTAATTTCCTCTGCGCCCTTTCCAGCTTGACAACATCTTTCCCATAACATGGTGCCCAGAACTGAAAACAATCATATAAATGTGGCCGCAGCAACATCTTACATAACTGCAACATGATATTCGATCTTCTGTACTCAATACTCTCACTGATGAAGGCCTGTGTGCCGAAAGCCTTCTTGACCAACCTATCTATTGGTGATGCCACTTTCAAGTCCGGTAGGTGTTTTGAAAACTGAAGATAGACACAAAATGCTGGAGTAACTCAGCGTATCTGGCAGCATCTCTGGAGAAAAGGAATAGGTGACGTTTCGGGTCGAGACCCCTCTTCAGACCCGAAAAGGTCTAAAGAGGGTCGAAAGTCATCCAGGGGGGATGGGGGAAGGGGCCACCACTGGGTGGTGAGAACTCTTTGCCATAGAAAAAGGCACTGAAGTGGAGGGAACGGAAGTGTGTTGGAAAAGTGGGTATTAATGATAGGAATTATATACAACAATTAAGTGAAACGGACCCAAAATTAAATTGAACCTCACGATGAGAACAATATGAGCACAGTGTTGAACCTGCAATTACATGCCTGAACACTGCTATATTGAAAGGTCAAATAGAGTCATGAGGGAACTTACAAGGACAGTTCCATGCCTTCAAGCAGTCAGCTCTGATGTTCTGGGGTTGCACTCTCTGAATGTGATCTTCCTTGCACAATAGTGGAAAGTCATAACGTGCGCTCTTGCACCCCTCTTGAATGTTAGAGGACTTGGTAGCAGACTGCTGGCCCCAGGGAGACAAAGATGAAGAGGAGAGTAAAAGGTAAATCAATTGATCATTGTCGATAAAAACGAGGAACAGGCTATAGGAGCAGTTCATCAATAAGGAAGGGAAGAAACAGAATTTTCTAGGGCGATTTTTTTGAGTAAAAATACGCCAGTAATCCTTGAAATGTTCTGCTTCATAATACATTTGTTTTTTCTCTTACTACTGACCATTTTTT
The DNA here is from genome assembly GCA_035221665.1 of Okamejei kenojei. NCBI lineage: Eukaryota > Metazoa > Chordata > Chondrichthyes > Rajiformes > Rajidae > Okamejei > Okamejei kenojei. Next base: position 93,787,615 of record CM069135.1, read on the forward strand.
AAAGATATTTCAAGCAATAGCTGTGAAGGCCAAGTCATTAGGTATTTTTAAGGCAGTGAATGATAGGTTTCTGATTTGTTTGAGCATCAAAGGTTATGGGGAGAAGGCTGGAGAATGGGGATCGGAGAGAAAAATTCATCAGTCATGATCGAATGGTAGAGCAGATTTGATGGGCCAAATGGCCTATTCCTATATCTTACACACTTATACACACACACACTGTTACCCTAATCATGAATGCCAGACATTATATTTCCCAAGATTAACTCCCACCCTTATTGAACATCATTGGCCTCAAATGTTAACTTCAGTATGTTTCTCTCACTGGAGATGCCACGTGATCTGCTAAGTATTATTAGGATTTTCTGATCATAATCTGAAAATGCTTTGGAAAGGCCTGAATATCAATATTTCCACAGATGAAATTAGTAAGTTGTCCAGCCTGCCTCTCTGAAGATGATGAAGAGTGTGGAAGAGTCCAATACCAGGTTGTCACAGGAGAGTGTATAAAGTCAGGAAACAAAGAACTCCATTGTGCATTTCACCCTGTCTTCTTTCCTGGGGATTGGTAACAAGCCTGTTTCAAAGAAGCTACTGGTCTCAAGTGACTGCCACCGTGGAGACATAGATGAAGGCAACACAAGTCTTGCTGCTTCGATGCAATCTGACTCTGATCCAACTGGATGCTTGCTTTCTCTCATAGTGGTGCACCTTGAAGTTTTTCCCCAGAAACAGCAATGTGCCACCAGGGAAGAGCTCAAGCAGAGAAATATAACATTTCTGCTGCTGCTTTCAATCCACACAAGGCGTCTCTTTCAAGCAGCTTGCTTTTCTGCGAAAAATGCGAGATGACAAACATCGGCAGACTACTCTCCAGAAGGATCAGAGAAATGCCGCAAATCAGCAGACATCTTTGTGGCATATGGGAACTGGTCTTTTGTTTTTGCTGCACCAGTGGGTCCTCACCAGAAAGGTCACCTATTCATTGTTCTGCAGAGATGCTGCCTGGCCCGTTGAGTTACTCCAGCACTCTGTGTCTTTTTTTTTGTAACCCAGCATCTGCGTTTGCTTGTGTCTTGACATGACATCTTTAGAGCCATATTCAGTTTGCACAGAGAACTGTGTCCGAGAAGAAGAGTGAAGGAGGCCGGGACCCGACATCTGTGAGCGAGGGTCCGCCAGCTAGCTCCACTCCAGGTCCATTTGTTTGAAGCTACGTTGGAGTGCCAGTTGATCCGTTTCCATAGTTCGGGAAGAGGTTTTCAGCTTGTGCTGGTTCAGGAACCTGATGCTCCTATCATGAAGGCACTAAGCCAACGCCCACTATGGCCTCTTGAATTTGAGTTTGAGTTTGCTAGTTTATCGTCACGTGTACTGAGGTGCAGTGAAAAGCTTTTGTTGCGTGCTCACCAGTCAGCGGAAAGCGAAGTTCATGGTTACGATCGAGCAATCCACTGTGCACAAATACATGATAAAGGGAATAACGTGACTAACATTTAGATGAAGTCCAGTAAAGTCTGATCAAAAGATAGTCCGAGGGTCTCCAATGAGGTTGATAGTAGCTCAGAACTGCTTTCTAGTTGGTGATAGTGTGGTTCAGTTGCCTGATAACAGCTGGGAAGAAACTGTCCCTGATTTTGGGTATGTGCATTTTCACACTTCTGTACCTCTTGCCTGATGGGAGAGGGGTGAAGAGGGAGTGACCCGAGTGAGACCTGTCCTTGATTATGCTGCATGAAGTGTAAATGGAGTCAATGGAAGGGAGGTCTGTTTGAGTGATGGACTGGGCTGCGTCCACAATTCTCTGCAATTGGATGGAGCTGTTCCCAAACCATGCTGTAATGCATCCCCAATAAAATACTTTCTACGAAGCATCTGTAGAACTTAATGAGATTTGTTGAGGACATGCCAAACTTCCTAAACCTAAGGAAGTAGAGGCAGGACTTGGTTCTTGGGCAGCACTCTGAGTTGTGCCTCACAGCCAATCTTCCCAGACTGTTCGTTCAGCAGCAGCTTCAAATTAAGGCAAAGCTTCTCACAGGGAATCAAGATCATCTGTGCAAACGCATAGGGAAAGAGCGCAGCATTCTACCACCAAATTGTAACCACATACTGTAATGTAGGCACCAGGACATTGAAATCTATGTATGTTAGTGAAATGGATAAAGAACGAGGATGCAAAATGCCAGATCGAGTTTATAATTTTTGATTATTCTTTTACTTTTTTTGTTGTTGTTCCAAATTTTTCTGAACAGGATAGCAACATCACATGCATCTCCTTTGAGGGCAAACCCATGGTAAACAGCATCTTTCATTGTGTGGAGAGATGTTATCCAAGTGTGGTAGCAGTTGGCAATACTGCAGACTCTGCCGTGTGTGTCAACACTGAGGTTTGCGATCAGTATGGTGTCAATGATATATCACCATTAAGAATGAGCATGTCAACTGCAGAATGTCGTGGAAAATTAAAGGTTAATTTAGTTTAGCGCCGAATCAGACCCATCGGCCCACCCCGTGTTTGCGTCGACCAGCGATTCCCGCACACTGGCACTATACTGTCCACCGGGGACAATTTACAATTTTTACTGAAGCCAATTAACATACAAACCTGTACGTCTTTGGTGTGTGGATGGAAACCGGAGCACCCTGGGAAAACCCATGCAGTCACAAGGAGGACGTATAATGAGAGCACCCATAGTCAGGATGGAACCCGGGCATCTGACGCTGTAAGGCAGCAACTCTACTGCTGTGCCACCGTGCTACCCACTGGTACAATTTTCACTTCAAGCACAAATTTGAATGATTGCAGTTTCTACACTGTGTTACCAACATAAAAACACCATGTTAATTGGAACAATTGCAAATGTCCCAGGGAAATACCAAAATCAATTTCAACATGGGTTTTCATTTCACTAACAAATGACCAGTAAGGGATTCTTCGTTGCGTTTCAGCACTTCAACTCCCCCTCCCATTCCAAATCCAACCTTTCTGTCCTAGGCCTCCTCCATGGCCAGAGTGAGGCCCACCATAAATTGGAGCAGCAGCACCTCATATTTCTCTTGGGTAGTTTACACCACAGCGGTATGAACATTGACTTCTCCAATTTCAGGTAGTCCCTGCTTTCTCCTTCTTTCCCCTCCCCTTCCCAGCTCTCCCACAGCCCACTGTCTCTGCCTCTTTGTTTCTTCTTCCCGCCAACCCCCACCCCCATATCAGTCTGAAGAAGTGTCTCGACCCGAAACGTCGCCTATTTCCTTCGCTCCATAAGTTTCTCCAGCAATTTTTGTCTACGCTGATTAAATTACTTTGTGGTGAAATTTTCACTTTAAAAACAATTTCAAATGAATGCAGTTTCTATCCTGTGGTACAACATAGAGTTCTTTTATAAACAGCAGTACGTCATGTCGATCATAAAATGTTTGCTCCTGTGCTCTTCCTTAAACTGATTAAACAGGTGAAAATATGTCACCGTACCAAAGGGTCACATATAACATAGAATACTACGCACCCTTCTACTCACAATGTCTGTGCTGAAAATCATGCCAATATAAACTGATCTCATCTGCACATGATCCATATCGCTCCATTCTGTGCATGCCTGTGCCTATCTACAAGCCTCTTAAATGCTACTCTCACATCTACCTCCACCACCACACCCGGCAGCACATTCCAGTTACCCACCACCCTTTGTATAAAAAACATGCCCTGCCGATCTCCTTTAAACTTTGCACCTCTCACTTTGAAGCCCTTTAGTCTTCGATATGTCCACCCTACTAAAAAGCTTCTGACTGTCTACCTTACCTATGCCTCTCATAACTTTATAAACTTCTAAAGGTTCTTCCCTCAACCTCCGGCACACCGGAGAAAACAATGTTTATGAAACACTATTTTACGAAAACCCAGATAATAGATTAGTATTTGTCAGTGATATTTTGCTGCAGCTATTTCTGAAATGTATTTATAAATGTCCAAAACCACTGATATGTTGGAACCTGCACCAGTAATGAATCAGAAGTTTAGTCTGATGTCAGAAGCTTACTCATAGAGTCATAGGGTCAAATGTGTGGAAACACACACTTCGACCCAACTTGCCCACGCTGCCCAACATGCCAGAGCTACACAAGTCCCACCTGCCTGCGTTTGGCCCCTATCTAAACCTGTCCTATCCATGTACCTGTCCAAATGTTTCTTAAATGTTGTGATAGTACCTAACTTACCTACCTCCTTCGGCACCTTGTTCTATACACCCCTTGGGTTTCAGTTAAATCTTTCCCCCTTCAGAATAATATTGGCAGGCCAGAGCCAGTGGTGTTCAACAGTCAGTGTAAATCTCAGATCCAACATCCAGAGACCTACCTGTGTATTTGGCAATAGGAGCATGACTGAAATATAGCTTCGGAAATAAAACCTGTTTGGTAACTGTGCTGTGAGAAAATGCAAATTAGGACTTTCTTCCTGAATATACAGTATCAAGGTCCAGGTTGAAATAGAAACGTCATTTTGCACAATTCATTCTCTTTACAAGACCTCATATAAAATATCCTGATAAAAGCCAGATAGAGATGATATTCCATGCACTGCTTGATTGAAATGCCAATCAAGTTCCAATGGTTAGATGTTGAGAACTATATGTGCATACTAAACAAATTGTAAGCAAAAGGCAGACCATCAGGGGGACAGTGACAGAAACACAATGAATGAATCATTTTACCTAAAAGCAACTGCATTTCAAAGTTGCTGCAAAAGCACACTAGCAACTGAACCATCCCACCAACAACTGGAAAACAGTCCTGAACTACTATTTACCTCATGGGAAACCCTGGGACTATCTTAAATCGGACTGGCTTTATCTTGCACAGAACATTAGTCATGTTATCCCCTTTATCATGTATCACTGTGAACGGCTCAATTGTAATCATGTATCGTCTTCCATGTTTAATATCATGCTAATACCCAACATAATGCTTCCAATGGTGTATCGGTAGAAGATGGTGCTTTCACAGCGAATTATGAAGAAACTGTTCACGAGGAGTTATTGATTCTATGGGTAGATATCACCTTTTGCACCACGATAATGGAATCAGGCATCATTTGCAGGGAATCTATAGAAACCAGGAACATTGATCATCAGGCCAACTCAGCAAACAATCATAATGAAAAATTCTGAAAGATGACAAGTCAGAAAATTAAATGGAACACCCAGAATTTAATGGGTCAGACAGCATCTGTGGAGGCGGATGATTTGCTGAGTTCCTTCCACTCTTCGCCTGTTTTTTTGCTACGGATTCTGGCATCTGCAGTCACTGTCAGAAAAAACCTTTGACTCATTTTGTTAAAAGGAAAACAACTTTTGGTGTTTTTTAAATGAGAATCTGAAGTATCAGATTTTCCACAAGAAGACTTTTAAAATTCATGATATTTTAAAATAATATTTTAGTACGCCCGATAGTACACACAACAGATAAAAATGCTGTAGAAACTCAGCGGGTGTGGCAGCATCTATTGAGCGAAGGAATAGGTGATGTTTCGGGTTGAGAGCCTTCTTCAGAGTCTGAAAAAGGGTCTCGACCCGAAACGTCACCTATTCCTTCGCTCCCATAGATGCTGCCTCACCCGCTGAGTTTCTCCAGCATTTTTGTCTACCTTCGATTTTTCCAGCATCTGCAGTTCTTTCTTAAACACAACAGATAAAGAAATGTTGTCCATATATGATAACCTTGATTGTTTCACAACCCTGATATTTTAAGTAGTGGCATACATGTTCATAAATTCATAGGTTCTAGGAGCAGAATTAGGCCATTCAGCCCATCAAGTCTACTCCGCAATTCAATCATGGCTAATCAATCTTTCCCTCCCAACGCCATTCTCCTGCCTTCTCCCCATAACCCATGACACCTGTACAAACCAAGAATCTGTCAATCTCTGCCTTAAAAATATCCATTGACTTGGCCTCCACGGCCCATCTGTGGTACATGTGTACCGTAAAAATGAAATGTACATTAACAGTGGGAGGTGTAAAAGCAATTCTCACTCATGAAGTTGTCCTCCTGTTATCTAATGCACACATAGGTAATCCAGACTGATGTTACGCTGCTGGATACTTATTTTGCAAAATCACTGCCTATTAGTATACAGCTGTTTAGCATTCCCTGTGCATCTGTAAATCTCTGGTGCTCTGGCATTTCTTCAGCACAGGAGCTGAACAGCAATTTCTTGCTCATCGCCTTCCACGAGATTATTTGTTCGCAGCAGATATAGCCTTCAATACTTTGTTTGTCAAACACCCAGTGATCTTCCTGTGTTTTCAGATCCTCTTCGAGTCCATACAAACTATGCTTTCAGCTTGTCTCTGGCCAGCTCGGCTTGCTGAAGTGGCATGGATGCTCAGCGCTAACATTAATCAAAGCTGTGCTTAGATCTGCTACCATTTAAAATCAATCTCCACTCTATTCACTGACCTGTGCCCAGTTTGTTATTTGTGAAACTGCTGCACGATTGTCAACATTTCATTGAATGTGCCAAATGAGTGATCAGAATAGAAATTAAAACTAGACATGTTTTCCTGCAGCGTGTTTATAAAATATTTACGTGTGTGCCTGGTTAATTTTCTCAGCGGTTAATTTCTATCATTTGGAGGCTCTTTCTTTTTCCAAAATTCACAGCTATGTCCCACGGCACTCTGATCCCCAGAGATGAAACTGAAAATATCCGAATCTGTTTCTGAAGTGTTCTCCGCCGCCTGATGTTTGGTTTCACTGATTTTATTACACATTTCCTGGTGGTTTAGCAATCTTTTATCTTTAATGCTGTGGAGCAGTCAGCCATCCTCACCTACCTTAGCTCTGATACCAGTGTAACTGTTGGTCATTACTATCAGCATCCATCTTAGGGATGCCAGGCACCATTGAGTCATTTGATATTGTAACTTTTCTAACCTTAGAATTTTCTGGTTTGCTTTTCACTGGAGAATTACTTCTAGAATCATAGAGTTATACGGTGTGGAAACAGGCCCTTCGGCCCGACTTGCCCATACCGGCCAACATGCCCTATCTACACTACTCTCACCTGCCTACATTTGGTCCATATCCCTCTAAACCTGTCCTATCCATGTACATGTCTGTGGATTGGTTACTTTACTTACTAACCAATGTAGTACTTTATTAGTATAAGCTCCGCCTCCTACCACGGCATTCATATTATCGCAACCCGACATGTGCTGTTAGTTGGTACTGCTGCATGGTAGGATTAACAGTAATGATGGTGTCGTACGTACCTACAGAATGCCTAAGCGATCTGGCAGATCAAACGGCTGCAGATACAACTTTACAACTACTGTCTTCAGTCATCCGGTGCAGCTGGCCGGATAAACAATATCGTGCACCACGTCCTATTCGCCCATACTACTTGATCCACGACGAACTGGTGCTGCAGGACGGTGTCGTAATCAAGGGTCACAAGGCAGTCATCCCAATTGCCCTACGGGATTAATATTTTGATGCTGTCCACGCTTGTTACTGACATGTTCGAGTGGCGTGGCAAACAGTATCTGGTTCTTGTTGACTTGTATTCGGGCTGGTTCGAAATCAACCTGCTCCAAAGCCCAACATCCGCTTCAGTAATCCAAATTCAAGTTCAAGTGAATTTATTGTCATGTGTCCCTGATAGGACAATGAAATTCTTGCCTTGCATCAGCACACAGAACATAGAAGGCATTTACAACAAAATAGATCAGTGTGTCCATATACCATATATAAATATATACACACATGAATAAATAAACTAATAAAGTGCAAATAACAGTAATGGGTTATTAGTTATCAGAGTTTTGTCCGAGCCAGGTTTAATAGCCTGATGGCTGTGGGGAAGTAGCTATTCCTGAACCTGGTCGTTGCAGTCTTCAGGCTCCTGTACCTTTTACCTGAAAGTAGCAGGGAGATGATTGTGTGGCCAGTTGATGATACTGCCAACTTTTTTGAGGCAGCGACTGTGGTAAATCCCCTCGATGGAAGGAAGGTCAGAGCCGATGATGGACTGGGCAGTGTTTAGTACTTTTTGCTAAATCCAAAAGTTGTCGCGACATTTCGCCATACACGGTGCCCCTGCACGCCTCTTGTCAGATAACGGCAGTCAGTTCACCAGTCAGTATTTTGAAAACTTTACTCAACAATGGGATTTTCGCCATGTAAACAGCAGTCCAGAATTCCCACAATCAAACGGACTTGCAGAATGGGCTGCCCAGAGTTCCAAGCAATTGATTGAGCGCTCACACCTTGCTAAATCCGATATCTGCCTGGACCTGAGAAACATCGCCTGTGACCCAATACTGGGGTCTCCTGCCGAACGCCCGATGTCCCAACAGACCCGTGCTGCATTGCCTATGCCCCAACAACTGCTGCAGCCACAGCTTTGTTCATCACTTGCCATATAGAAACAACTCCAACTGAAACGCAATACCCAAAAGCGATCTTTTAATAAGTCCAGCAAGCCACTTACACCTCTCTCCAGTGGCCAAGTCGTTTGCCTCAAACCAACAAGGGCTATGGTTGTTTGGGTTTCATCCACAGTCCCTCAAAAGAGCCACGCTCATACCTGATGAGTGCAGATGGAGGGATTTACAGATGCAACCGTCAACATCTCTTTCCTGTGAAGGAACCACGTCCTGCTGTCTCGTATACTGATGCTCTGCGTCCGATCTACCCATCTACTGACAGACTTTCTCTTCCCTCATGGCCTGCAGCTTCAGACCCACCCCTGGTTGTGTCTCCAGCTCCCTCATCATCATGCTCGGTGCCCCGCTCGCCTGCCTCGCCGTATTTGTCCCCCGGGGTCCCCAGTGCTCCCGCCGCCCAGGACCCCGGCATTCTCGTCGAATGGAGGATATGCGAATCTTTACTGTACGCGTGCGGGACGGGTTTGTAGGCCGTCCCTTAGATACAGGGTCCTTGATTAAACCATCTGAACTTCCTTGTATGCACTATTAGTGTTTTGGTTACATTATTAATCAGTCAGCACCTAGTAACATGCGTATACATATATATCACTTTATTGTAGATGTATTTCACTTTTTATTCTTACAAGGAAAGATGTAGATTGGTTACCTAACTTACTAACCAATGCAATGCTTTATTATTATAAGCTCTGCCTACTACCACACCATTCATATTATCGCAACCAGACATGTGCTGTTAGTTGGTGCTGCTGCAAGATAGGATTAACATGCTGCTGTGTGTTGTATATGTTACTCAATAAATACTGTTATACCAGATCCGTGAGTATGTGTGAGTTACTCAATAATGTCTAAATGCTTCTCAAACGTGTGACAGTACATGCCTCACTCCATAACTCCTCTCCCCTCCCAACCCCTCTGACGCATTAGGTCCCGTTCCCCCAATGCAATATTCCACCACTCACCCGTTCCCCCAAAGCAACCCATTTCCACCACTCACCCATTTCCCCAAAGCAACCTGTTTCCCCAACGCAATATTCCACCACTCACCCATAGCCCCCAACAGCGCAGGTGCGGCTCATACATTCCCTCCCCTTCTTTTCACCCTCCTTCTCTCCCCTCTCCTCCTCCCCTCCTCCATTCACTCCCTCACCTCTCCCTCTCCTTTCCCCTACCCTCAGTCACTCCCTCCCTCCATAACCCCTCTCCCCTCTCTACCCCCTCCTCTCCCTGCTCTCCCACTCCTCACCTCTCCCCTATCGCACTCCCCCACTAAACACAATGTTTAAATAACATTTCTACTCCTCCCCTCCCCCATTCCCCCTATCCTTACAACAATGTAACAAATATCTCATTGCACTGGGTGGAATACTGTTGATAGGCAGTTTATGTAAATGAGATCCCATTGTGATGTCATTGTCAGGCGGAGCACTGTTCACAGCCAGTTTATTTAAATGAGATCCCATTGTGATGTCATAGCTGTAACTGCCATTCAACTGCTACCGCAGTGTTCAAGTGATTCATTCTCAAACTGGATTTTGTAAAGCTAAAAATGTGAACAACTTGTAAAATATATCATAAATCTAAATGAAACTTGATACACCCCCACCACAGGACATTTGTGAGTAAGGTGTTCCGCAAATTGTAGCGCTATCATGTATCGTTTTGGTGTAGTTCCGGGATCACGCATTCACACAAAATCACAAACAAGATGAGAGTTTTAATAATATACTAGCCCAAGTGGGACCCGTTGGGTCCCTGACACACAGGAGGCCTGGTCCCCCAATGCAACCTGTTCCGCCAACGCTATATTTCACCACTCACCCATTCCCCCAACACAACCTGTTCCACCAACGCAATATTCCACCATTCACCCATAGTCCCCAACTGCGCAGAAGTGGCTCAGTTCCTCTTATCCCTCAGCACTCCCTCCCCCTCCTCTTCAGCCTCCCAATTGCATAGCAGCCAGGACTTTAAAAAATAAACCAATTGCACTTCCCCTGCCTCCCCCAGCGCTCCCTCGCCCTACTGTTCAGCCTCCCTGTTTTTAAACTTTAAAAACTTGCTGGCAGGACTAAGTGTTCTGTGATTGCAACATTGTCACAGGCAGAACCAACAAGGATTTGGATCCCATCGTGATGTCACAGCTGTAACTGCCAGTGCAGATGGAAGGAATTTTTCTCATAGTGGGATTTTGTAAAAATAAAAATGTGAGTAACGTAAAATATAACATCAATCTGAACAAAACATGATACGCCACACCACAGGACAATTGTGAGTAAGGTGGTCCAAAACTTGTAGCGCTACCTCGTATCGTCTTGGCCTAGATCCGGGATCACGCACACATACAGAATCACAAACAAGACAAGAATTTTAGTAATATACTAGACCAACTGGGACCTGTTTGGTCCCTGTCACATGGGAGACCCGGTCACCCAATGCAATATTCCACCACTCTCTCATAGCCCCCACACGAGGGCTGGTCTCCCAACACAACCTGATCCCCAACACAATATTGCACCACCCGTTCCCCCAATGTAACCCGTTCCCCCAACGCAATATTCCACCACTCACCCATAGCCCCCAACTGCGCAGAGGCGGAGGCAGAGGCCTACGTTGCCCTGGGGGCCTCTCCTCTTCCTCCCCACGCTCCTCATCCACGCGGGCCCGGTGCCGCTTCTGATGGCAGGGGCTGTGGGAGGAGCCGGGCTGTGTGGCGCGGAGCTGGGGGGAAGGGGAGGGAGAGGCTGAAGCCTACCTTGACCTTGGTGCCATTCACCTTCCTCCCCGCACTCTTCCTCCTCGCAGGCCCGGTGCTGCTCCTCGGGCCGGGGCTGTCAGGGGGGACTGGTGGAACATCACAGAGCCGGAGGATGGGGAGGGAGAGGAGCGGAGTAGCAGTGAAAGTGGAAGGGAAGTTGCCTGTGGAGGGGTCTGAAGTGAGAAAAAAAAGATGGCTGCCTAAAAGGCTGTGCTGAGGACCTGTGAGGTGTCCTTTTGATTCCAGTCAAGTAAAGACGGGAGGGGAGGGGCATGTGAAGGCGCTGTTTTATTTTTTTAAGTTAAAAATGTCAGTAACTTGTAAAATATAACATCAATGTGAATGAAACTAGATACACCACACCACAGGACAATTGTGAGTAAGGTGGTGTACAAATTGTAGTGTTATTGTGTACTGTTTTGATGTCATTCAGGGAGAGGGAGGGGGAGAGGGAGGGAGAGAGGGAGAGAGGGAGAGAGAGAGAGATGGAGGGAGAGAGGGGGAGAGAGGGGGAGAGAGGAGGAGAGAGAGAGGAGAGATGGGGATAGAGGGGGAGGGGGAGAGGAGGAGAGGGGGAGAGGGGGAGAGGGGGAGAGAGAGACCAGATGTGGGCAAATGGGAGTAGGTTAAATGAGGCATCTTGGTTGGCATGGATGAGTTGGGGCGAAGGGCCTGTTTCCACACTATATAACTAAGACTAAATAAGTATCAGCTCTGTTCATCAGTATGTGAAATCTAAATCCATAGCAGCCAAGAGTCATTACGACACCAGAATGATGCAAGTGGAGAATCCTTGAAGAAATCTGATATACATTCAATGTGTTAGTGAATCTCGTTGTGTGCATGCGTTCCAATAAACAAGTTTCCAACATTTTAAAGTGGCGAGATTTTTCCCAATATCTATTTCATATTTAAGTTAGTAAAATGTATTCACATTTTTTTCCTGGATAATGGCTGGGGTTGCCCAATTGGTTGTTTATATAGGGTACAATGGCATAAATATGAATCTTATGGCTTCACTAATGCACCAATCTAGGAAAAAGATGAGATACAAGGAACTGCAATGCTGGTTTACAAAACTGATGGAGTAACTCAACGAGTCAGGCAGCATCTCTGGAGGATATTTTGGATCTGAACCCTTCTTCAGACTGTCCAAGAAAAGGATCCTGACACCAAAATGCCACCTGTATTCTCTAGAGATGCTGTTTGACTCATTGAGTTACTCCAGCACTTCATGTTTTTTTAAGGAAAAGGAGCAAATCCTCCTTTTTCTAAAAGTAATGATTCCAAAAATATTAAAAATTGGTTCACTCGTCATTTTTTCATATATATCTTCATTAGAGCACAGTAATGGAAGAGTTAGTTTTCCACTAGACTAATTGGCTAATTCTAGGTGTGGACATTGATGATAATAACATCAAAGATAGACACAAAATGCAGGAGTAACTCAGCGGGTTACCAGTTCTCTGGTGAAAAGTAATAGATGATGTTTCGGGTCGAGACCCATCTTCAGTCTGACAGTCAGGGAAGTGGAAACTAGAGGTATAAAAAGGTTCAGAATAAATCAGAGCCAGATGACGGTACTGGCTCTGAAGAAGGGTCTCGTCCTGTAATGACACCTATTCCTTTTCTCCAGAGATGATGCCTGACCCGCTGAGTTATTCCAGCATTTTGTGTCTACCTTCGGTGTAAACCAATCAATCAATCAATCAGATTTATTCATCACATACACAATAAAATGCAGTGAAATGAACTTGCCAGCAGCGGTACAATCAAAAAGAACACACAATACACATAGAAACATAGAAACATATAAAATAGGTGCAGAAGCAGCCCATTCAGCCCTTCGAGCCTGCACTGCCATTCAATATGATCATGGCTGATCATCCAACTCAGTATCCTGTACCTGCCTTCTCTCCATACCCCCTGATCCCTTCAGCCACAAGGGCCACATCCAACCCTCTTAAATATGGCCAACGAACTGGCCTCAACTACCTTCTGTGGCAGAGAATTCCACAGATTCACCACTCTCTGTGTGAAAAACGATTTTCTCATCTCGGTCCTAAAAGACTTCCCCCTTATCCTTAAACTGTGACCCCTTGTCCTGGACTTCCCCAATATCGGGAACAATCTTCCTGCATCTAGCCTGTCCAACCCCTTAAGAATTTTGTAAGTCTCTATGAGATCACCCCTCAATCTTCTAAATTCCAGTGAGTACAAGCCAAGTCTATCCAGTCTTTCTTCATATGGAAGTCGTGCCATCCCAGGAATCTGGTGAACCTTCTCTGTACTCCCTCTATGGCAAGAATGTCTTTCCTCAGATTAGGAGGAACTAATATGCAATACTCCAGGTGTGGCCTCACCAAGACCCTGTACAACTGCAGTAGAACCTCCCTGGTCTTGTACTCAAATCCTTTTGCTATGAATGCCAACATATCATTTGCTTTCTTCACAGCCTGCTGCACCTGCATGCCTACTTTCAATGACTGTTGTACCATGACACCCAGGTCTCGTTGCATTTCCCCTTTCCTAATCAGTCACCATTCAAATAATAGTCTACTTCCCTTTTTTTCCCACCAAAGTGGATAACCTCACATTTATCCACATTATACTGCATCTGCCATGCATTTGCCCACTCACCCAGTCTATCCCAGTCATCCTGCAGCCTCCTAACATCCTCCTCACAGCTAACCCACGCTAACCCATCCCATCTTTAATAACTGACTCTAGCAGTTTCCCCACTACCGATGTTAGACTAACTGGTCTGTAATTCCCCGTTTTCTCTCTCCCTCCCTTTTTAAAAAGTGGGGTTACATTAGCTACCCTCCAATCCTCAGGAACTACTCCAGAATCTAAAGAGTTTTGAAAAATTATCACTAAGGCATCTGCTATTTCTGGGGCTACTTCCTTAAGTACCCTGGGATGCAGCCTATCTGGCCCTGGGGATTTATCGGCCTTCAATCCATTCAATTTACCTAACACCACTTCCCGGCTAACCTGGATTTCACTCAGTTCCTCCATCTCATACACAATACTCACAACCGTCCAGTTAGTATGGCTGCCCAGCCTGCAGCTGTCTGTCTTTTAACTTCTTTCTGTTATTTTTAGTGTGTAAAAAGTGTTTTGTTTAGAGTCTATTCTTTTTTATGTGAGGGGTGGGGGGGGGGGGGGGGGGGGGGGGGGGGGGGGGGGAAGCGGGAAACTGCTTTTCCTGGTCCCTACCTGGTCGGAGAGGCAGCTTTTCTCCGGGCTGCATCTTCGACCCATCCTCGCGGCCTACCAGCGGGCCTGGAGCGGCGTTTCCTGATGGGACTGGCCGGAACCATCGCGGAGCTGCGGGTCTGTGGAGTGGCCAGCTGCGGGCGGCGGCGCTGAACTTTAACACCATGAGCCTCGGGATCTCTCGGCAAGATCGCCAGGGGTGGAGCTCCATCCGGCGCGGACATTGTTGACTTCGGAAGCCGCGGTCCCCAGTAAGGAAGCGGCCGTTCCAGGTGTCCCAAGCCGCTGAGAGGATTCTCCCGACGCCGGAGCACCATCACCCGGTGAGAACGGCCAGGAACATCGGGCCTCCGTGGAGGCGACCGCGGATGCCTCAATAGGCCCGACTATGGGTGGACATGGGGTGGGGACTGGACATTGTGCCTTCCCTGATAATGGGAACCATTGTGGGGGATGTTTTTTTTATGTTTAAATCTCTTTATCATTGTTATGTCTGTATTTTTTTTCTGTGCTGCATTAGCTAGAAGCATTTCACTACACCAATTGGTGTATGTGACCAATAAAATAACCTTTGAACCTTTGAAAAAAAATTTAACACAAACATCCACCACAGCATTCTTCACTGTGGTGGAAGACACAAAGTACAGTCAGTCCTCCTCCATTGTTTCCCCGTGGTCGGGGCATCTGCAGCTCCTTCTTACACATGATAGTAACGTCCATCATTACTGCATTGCTGGAAGTAAAACATCTCCTATGACCCAGGCTTTGTTATTGCTGCCGTTGTGTCAGAATAGTTAAGAAACTTACTTCAGGGGACAACCCTCCCCTTACCCCCATCACCCCATTAACAAGGCAGGACACAGATCAGTGTCAATATTCTCTAGGCACTTTCACTTCATGCACACAACTCTAAATTCGCGGGACTATAATTTAAAAGCTGCAGATTTCTGAAACAAAATATGCTGAAAATGCTCAGCAAGTCAGTCAGCATTTGTTGAGATAGAAATATTTCCTGCATTACCTCTTTTTCTCTCTCCACAGATGTTGCCTGAGCAACTTTGTATTTCCAACTCTTTCTGGGGTTTTTTTCCACAGTCCTGAATTTGGGTATTATGAAATAAATTTGAAATTATAGGGAACAAATGCAAATTGTATGGTTTGTAAATAAAATGTATTAAATATTCTATTGGATTGGCATGTGTCAGCATTCTTTTTCTTTTTCTTTTAAGTACTCTTGTGACTGATTAGTCCTGTGATAATCTCACAACATTATATTATCTCTTTTATATCCAACTGGCCCTGCATTATTAAATGTCTAGGGCTTCAAAAAGATGGCAAAAGTCAAGAGAAACCCAATTAGACTTTCATTTAGCTTATTTATTTTGCCATAATATAATTCAAAGACTTGCTGTGAAACTGGGAATCCATCCCCTAACATACATCCGCTTATAATACCTCCTCGCCAAAAACAGAGGGAACAAATTCAAACACATACACAAACATTTATATTCAGTAGGTTATGGGGTGAAGGCAGGAGAATGGGGAGAGGAGTGAGAGATAGATCAGCCATGATTGAATGGCGGCGTAGACTTGATGGGCTAAATGGCCTAATTCTGCTCCTATCACATGACCTTATAATCTTAAATACACATGTGGGCACATGCGTAAGCACACACACACACCACACACACATATGCACAGTCACACACACAGACCCAAGCATGTGTATGCAGACACATATGCATGCACATGCACAAAACCTTTCAATGCAAAATGCCTGAATCAGCAGCTTATTCTCCTGTAATAACTCCACTTTATTCATTATTTATTGGGATGCACCAATCAACATTCAGTCTGTCAGTTACAGTACATTGTTGAAATGAAATAAATCTATGTAAAGGTGCTGGGGGAAATCTGTAGTCTCCAGACGTGAGTTTTCAGACTGCAGCTTGTCAGGGAAGAGCAACATTCAAGGCAGACATCAGACAGAATGGACTTCTTTGATCTGAACCCTCAGCAGGGAGCTTAGATCTCTGTACAGTTTGAAAATCTAAATGAAGTTTCAAGAGATATGTGTTCAAGACCAAATGATGAACTCCAGGCTACAGAGGCTGAAAGGAATTAAGGTATTTCATGAAAAATCATGCTATATGGTATTTCACATTGTTGTACACTGGGGACCAATCAACCAATCACATTATGTGAAATGCCTCATGTCACTGGTAGGTTTTACCCCATTTAAATAAAAAAAAAACTTAATACTAAGACTGTGGCTGATTCACCTGAAAATAAACACAAAAAGCTGGAGTAACTCAGCGGGTCAGGCAAAATCTCTGGAGAAAAGGAATAGGTGACGTTTCAGGTCAAGACCCTTCTTCAGGCTGAGAGTTGGGGGAGAGAGGAACTAGAGGCATGAAAGTGTACAGAACAGATCAGAGTTTGCACCAATGACTAAAGAGCCCACAATGGTCCACTGTTGGCTGTGGTGGACATGATAATGAGGAGATACAAATAGTAAAACTAGCAGGACAACTAGGGTGGGGGAGGGACAGGGAGATTAATCACATTTATTAATTGTCCCCATGAGTTGCCATTAATTATTTTAATGGAGTTAATAGGTTATCAATCACCAAACACAGCTTTCACTGCCTGTAACAGATTTTCCTGTTGAAGAAATTCACAGCAGTGAAGAACCTCATATAGCGTTAGCACACAATTCTTTCAATCTAATGAGGTATGCGGAATCTGCCTCAAGTAGCTGGCAGGAAGGGAGCCTTTGTCTCCAACATCTTACATGGAGCACAATCAAATGCTTTTCATTGACATTCCTTGCCCATCCCTCTGCTTAAAGACCTTGTGAAAGGGGGAACTAATCAGCCTGACTTGAACTAGCACCTGAAGTTTCCTCAATATAATATTGGTCGTGAGGAAAACAGTACATTTCTGCTTAAAATCAAGACTTGCATTTATATAGCAGCAAGATAATTCATATGAAAGCTTCGAAACACATAGTAAGCAAAGAATTAATTTAGTTTAGTGAGGCGGCACTGTGGTTCAGCGGTAGAATTGCTGCCTTACAGCGCCGGAGACCCGGGTTCAATCACGACTATGGATGCTGTCTGTACGGAGTTTTACGTTCTCCCCGTGACTGCGTAGGTCTTTTCCGAGATCTTCAGTTTCCTCCCACACTCCAAAGGCGTACAGGTTTGTTGGTTAATTGGCTTGGTATAAAATGTAAATTGTCCCTAGTGTGTGTAGGATAGTGTTAATGTGCGGGGATCGCTGGTAGGTGCTGACTCGATGGGCTGAAGATTCTGTTTCCATGCTGTATCTCTAAACTAAACATTGTTTTGTTTTAATTTCTAGCCTGTAGGCAATTACACCAAATATTTTGTATGAAGTGATAATCAAGGGGAAATGTTTAGTGAGGCAATGATAGTCTCATGTATATCATCCTGAACAAGCTTTTGCTAGGGTGAGATATACTGAGCATGGAGACTGGGAGGCCAATTCAGAAAGGATTGAAATAGTGAAGTTACATAAGCATGGATCGGGATTCCATGGAACATGGCTTGGAAAAAAATGATGCTCTAAGTATTGAAATAGGAGGTCTTTAATCTGGTGAAAATAGACTGTCCTGTGTTGTGTTGCAACTTTAAAAAATACTGGTTAGATGCCACCTGAAATATAATGTGTAGTTCTGGTTGACATAATATGTGGAGGATGTGTTTGTACTGGTGACAGTGAAGAGCAGATTCACCAGGATGTTGCTGGAGTTCTTTAGTTATAGGGAGCGTGAGGTGAAATGTACGAGACTTATAGCCCTGTCCCATGGTGCGAGTCCACCCACGAGTTATCCTGAGTTAAACAAAAAATCAAACTCGTGGTTTTCTACGAGATTCCCAGTTTATGTTCACGGGTTTCAACGGGTTCCCATGTGTATGTCTAAGTTTGCCGTTTACTTCTCATTTCTGCGATGTACCAAGTTCCTCTTCCGAGTTACTCTTGAGCCAACAACGACTACCGACGTGTGGAAAAATCATCACATGATAAAAATGATGTAATGCAGTTTTTTTCACTATAAAAAGCCTCCCAATGTTTAAATTTCTTAGGGTTATGGAATCAAGGGATATGGGGAGAAAGCAGAAACTGGGTACTGATTTTGGATGATCAGCCATGATCATATTGAATGGCAATGCTAGCTCGAAGGGCTGAATGGCCTACTCCTGCACCTATTTGCAATGTGTTTATACCTTTTAAATGTTTTGACATGCGTTTCAGGATTCCAGCATCTGTCTTTTCCGATATCCCTTTCCCTGTATTTCTCTTGGGCTTTTCCTCTCTTTCCACAACTCCTATCTCCTCCATCTGCCAGTCCATCTGAGTGTAGATATGAAGTTCTTCTTGGCTGTCCATCTCTATGTGTGGACTTTCCATTAAAAGTCATCCATGATCATTATCTCACAATCCTTCAGGTGTTTCTGCCACTCATTTCTTATCGAGTCATGGGTTCATACAACATAGAAACAGGCTCCTCCGTCCACCATGTCCATTCCAACCATAGCGTTCCTGACCGTTATTCGAGGTCTGATCCATATACTTTGCAAACCTGCCTCCGTCGCGTTCTCAGATTACGACTACAGTACTTACTGGGTTGAGAAAGAAATCATCAGATGCCCTCTATTCCGCCTGCTGCTCACGTTAAATCTACGCCCTTTGATGAGTTCAATTAATCTGATTATTGTCTGTCCTCTTTCATTTTATTATACGTTCACTTGAGCATCATGTGTCACTGCTCCAGGGACCCGGGTTGGATTCTAACCTCTGGCACTATTTTATGACGTTTCCTCCAAGTGCTTCCTCTCGCTCCCCGCACGCTGCTTTTTTGTATGAATGCTCCCCGCAACACCTGCTGTGTTGTATGAACCCATGACTTGATGAGAAATGAATGGCAAAAACACCTGAAGGTCTGTCACCTTCCCCCAACGTGTCGGTGAGTGGTCGAATGGGGCTCAGGTGGGAAATTGATGCGAATGCGGGCAGAAATGAGATTGAGGTCAATGAGTGCTTGATGGCTGGCTCAGTGGGCCGAAGGGACAATTCAGGACAATTGGGACAATTTCACCAGGTGTGTGCGCTGCCATACGCGAAGCTTCACTATTTGTAAAGGTTTCTTGTCTAATGTACTTTTTTAAACTCATTGAACCCAAGTTTTGGGATTTTTCAATATCTCGGCTGATGGTTAGTACATTTCTCACCCCTGTTTATTCATCGTTCGGCAGACTGTATTTCAGGGATCTCCTCTCACACCTGTATCATTGGCCACGTTATCATATCCTGCACTGTTTTATCCGTGACTGTGGATGATAGCGAACGACCCCAAAGGATATTCCCCTTCCTGTTGGCAAAGTTTTGCAATTGCTTTATTTTTCACATAAAGGCAATTTATTTTTAAGAGTTGGTGTGGATCATTTCATTTTCAAATAATCTTATTCAAACAAGAGATGGACACAAAAAGCTGGAGTAACTCAGCGGGTCAGACACCATCTCCGGAGAAAAGGAATAGGCGACGCTTCGGGTCGAGACTTTTTTTCAGCGATGCTGCATGACCCGCTGAGCTAGTCCAGCTTTTTGTGCCTGTCTTCGGTGTAAACCACCACCTGCAGTTCCTTCCTACACTTATTCAAACAGGAATGCATTCACTCCCCCCCCCCCCCCCACCCCTCCCCACCCCACATAATGCATCAAACCCCTGAAGCAGTAATGTGAAAGGCACGTAAAGAAGACTGGAAATATTGGTTGTTGGTCGCTCTATTCCAAAGGCCAAGGTGAGATTCCCACAGGTGTCTCAGCATCAGGGGATCATTCCTGACAGGCAGACTTGGCGAACCTTTTTTTACTCACCTTTTTTTTTCTCTGTCCAGCTGCCTTGTTAAGAGTACCCACGAGTTAATACGGTAAACCCACGAGTCACTACGGTAAACTCACGGGCTACTACGGTATTACAACGAGTTTAAAAGTATCAACATTTTCCTTCAAGAGTATATTTGACTCGTGGAAATCTTTCAACATGTTGAAATATTTTCACGAGTTAACACGTTTCCCGAGTACCTGCCGTTAGCGTTACGAGTCGCTAAGTTACGTCCACGAGCTCCGACGTTCCCGCTACGTTCATTCTACGTGATTACCACAAGTTTGATTTGTTTTTAACTCGTGGGTAGATTCGCACCGTGGGACAGGAGTTTTAAAGCGGATCTTAATTGGTAATGTTTCCCTCAGAGAGTGGTTGATATCTGGAACACTGCGAGGGGAAATGGTCGAATTACAGTAAATACAATTACTATATTTAAGGGACAATTGGACAGGCATTTAACTCAGTAAAACATAGGGGTGATACAAATTAGTTAGTGTAAATGGACAGGACGATTGGATGGACATGGAGGGTTGAAGCGCTCACTTCTATGCCCTATGACTCTTGGAATTACGTTTACTTTTGTTTAGGCTTTTAGAGATACAGCACAGAAACAGGCCCTTCGGTCCATCACGACCACACTGACCAGCAACCACCCGGTACACTCACAATCCTACACACTAGGGATAATTTATAACTTTTCTCAAAGCCAAATAATCTATAAATCCATATGTCTTTGGAGTCTGGGAGGAAACCGGGTACTCAGAGAAAACCCACACAGCCACAGGGAGAACGTACAAACTCCGTACAGACTTCATACCTGTAGTCAGGGTCAAACCCGGGTACAAACTCCGTACAGACCTCATACCTGTAATCAGGGGCAAACCCGGGTCTCTGGTGCTGTAAGGCAGCGTCACTGCTGTGCCACTGTGCCGCCCTAATTGACTTCAAGCAAGACTCCGAGTGTGCAATTAATCCAGTGCAGAAGGAAGAAGGACGCATTGGCAGGGGTATGAGTTTTTGCAAATGCAGACCAAGATAATGATTGGTGTTTTTCCAACATTTAAGCAGGAAAATATTGTAGCTGGAATTCATCCTGTAAACCTGATGCAACAGCTGCAACAAAGGGGTCATGATGTCATACAGAAATGTAGCTTGATGAAGCAGCAGATCCTAAATGATAGTATCAAAAGACCACAAGAAAGGGCAATTATGGATGGATTCCTGGATTGCAGTGTGCGGAAGAAAAAGATCCATTGTTAAGTTTAGTTTAGAGATACAGCAGGGAAATAAGCCCTTTGACCAGGGATTCCCATACACTAGCACACTAGGGACAATTGACAATCTTTACCGAAGACAATTTTACTTCGGAGTCACGTGAGTGAGTGACTACGTGAAGATGGCCGTCAGCCCGCATGCACGTCAATACGTTCTGCCGCGACAAGCTGGCAGGCGCGCTGCTCCGCAAGCGGCAAGTTTCAAACCTGAAGGTAAGTTTCAAACTTATTTTTCAGGTCGTGCTTTTACCTTGCAGGAAGCTCTCTACAGAGTTCCTGCTGGATGTCGTTCCGGGGAATCCCAACTCCATGGGGAAACCCGGCTCGCGGGGAAACCCGGAAGCGGAGACCGTGGGGTACCCCGGCTCCGCGAAGGAAACCCAACACGGGGAAACCCGGAAGCGGAGACCATGGGGTATCCATGCTCCGCGAGGGGTGCCCAGCTCGGGGAAACTGGCTGCGGACACCATGGGGCATCCTGGGCGAAGGAAAACTCGGCTCGGGGAAACCCGGCCATAGACACCGCCGGTTGCGTAAGACACGGGAAATCCCGGCTCCGTGGGAAATACCGGCTCAGCAGGCCAGTTAACATTGAAACAGTCTGGCCAGGAGGATTCACTTCCTGCAGTGGGAGTGTCTTCGGACGTTTCTTTGCCGGATAGAGCATCTCATGGAGAGATGCTCCACCTGATACTCCAAGGAAGGGAATAATATCAGCGCAGGTCTCGGGGGCCCGCGGCAGCGCCTGGTACAGGGCTGCATTATATCTCCCACTCTGAGGAGGGGAGTTAGGCAGTCGCAGTTTGGTGGTATGTCGTGAGGGAATTTTCCACGACACACCAACTGCGTGACAAGGACCTGCAACAGCGCCTGTTGTAGGGCTGCATTATATCTCTGTCTCTGAGGAGAGGAGTGTAGGCAATCAGTTGTGACTGACTCTAAATTCAGAAGTATGTCCGTGAAACACATTGGAGGGCATGCGTGAGGTCAGAATTCTGTCATGACATTAAGGAGTGCGATATCCAAGCAAATGGAGGAGCCGCTGCAAGGAAAAGTTGGCTTCCAGCCTATGGCATAAAACCTGGAGCTTAGTAAGCATCTATGATCTCACGTCACATCATTACAGAGTGCCGGCAGCACTGAAGCTGGTGGCAGCTTGAAAGCTGATCCTCTGGGCAGAGGTCTTTTAGGCCAATGCCAAGCCGGCCCTGAGGGAAAATGTGCAATCCACGCACCCCAGCAGCCCTATCATCCAAATTCCAGGATGGAATCAAAACCTGAGGACGGTTACAGAACTCACACGGGGTGTGTGAACTAGTTACGTGTGGTAATAGATTATACTGTTTTGTACGTATGTCGAGACATTGGGTTCAGTTCCCATTCACAGGGTTCACCGAAGATATTTGAAATTTAGCTGGATGGGCAACGATAGCAGTTAAAGCGTTGCGAAATGGGCAAACTTCAGCTTCCAGGTTGTTTACCAAATTACCAAGCCAGTACTTGGGCTGCTCAAAGCTCGAAGATACATATTTATGGCCTATCTGAATGATCTAAAACGCTGAATCTTGCTAAATTAGCTGTTTTCAGCCACAAAACCCATATTTTAGAAATTGGGTTTTCTTATCCATCCAGTTAAATTTAAGTTGATACCAACTAGAGTATAGATTGCGATGTACCTTTAACTCACCTAATTATCTGTGACTCCGCCCTGGGGCAAGAGATTGTGGCCAGTGTAAATTGGCAATTTAGTGGTCATTTCAACAGATCTATGCTATTAACAGCTGAAGCTATGTCACAATGATGGACAAACAGTATTCAGCATTGCTCCAGCACTTTTGGTCATTTTTTACAAATCCGTCAGTTATGTGGTATCAACTACCTAATATCACTAAGTGCATTCTGTGGGTTAAAGGCTTATTGTGTGAATATGCATATCTGCATGCTCACCTACAAGTTGACACATTACGGTGGTGGCATATTTTAATCACATGGTTCAATTAAGTTAATATCCCGCGATAGTTTACCTAACCTCATGTTCGTTATGTCTTCCTCCATTTTTTGCCTCATCAGTCAGTGCTTGCTTAATAACCAGCAAGACTCTGCCTCAGGCGTGATAGTGCCTGACTGGCCTACATAGCAATGGGTCCATTCATACTGCAAATGATAACAGAGCCTTTTATGGCTGTTCCCAAACACAAAATCTGCTGGTTTACCCCGTGACTGGGGAGAACCATCCTCTGCATGAGTGAATCAAATTGTTGGGTTTCAGACTATGAGAAGACTTTTCCTGGGGTACGGACTGTCAGGTTGTATGGTGGATGTAATCACTGCGGCCTGAAGAGATAGTACCAAGAAACAGTACATCTCCTATATCAAGGAATGGTAAGGGGCCTGTTTAGTCCAATATATCGTATGACACGGTACGTATAACAGATGTCTTGGTATTCCTCTCAAAGCTATATTTCACAAGAGATGGAGTTATACATATTATGCCAGTAGTGGTCCTACTTCCTGCTGTGGTTGGCATACCGCGCTGTCAGGTCTCGACCTCTGATATCCAGATTTATGAAGGGTATCTTCAACTCAATTTCCCCCCAGGCCCAGGTACTCAGAGATAAGGGATGTTTATGTTCTGCTGACGCTGCGTCGCTGGTGGGCTCCAGCTACATTCCTGTCCTCGGTTTATTCACTTACAAAGTGGTTATCCTCATGGACCTTTGGTTGTGTGTGTGGTCACACATCTACAACAGTCATTATGTCACCTAAAGCCTTAGAGGCTCTGAACTAGCAATGTTGTTAGTTACAAAAAAAAACCCCAAAAAACTCATACGGCTGCAACATCAGCAGTGAGGGTTGTGAATGTTTCGCTGGACCTCATCCTAGTGGCTGCAGGATGGTCAAACCAGCGAATTTCCAAATGTGTTATAATAAACCCATTTGTCAGACTGGGGGTATTTACCAATACTATTTTTATGTTATATTTTTAATTCCTCCTGGATGAGTGGGATTACTATTATCATCATTAAAAAGCACCAGCATGTTTCAATTTATGTCATGCTTTATTAAATTTCACTCATCCCTGGTCAATTGATGCAGTGTGTGACGCATGAACTCGTTTCCATGGCATGAAATCACAGAGCTTCAAAATCTTCACGTAGTCACTCACGTGACTCCGAAGTAAAATAGTAAGATTAAATGAGAACCTACCACTTTGAAGTTTGATCTTTATTTTATGAGGAGTTACAATGAGGGATTACGTGCCCTCTGCTCCCAACCCTCTCTCATAAAGATCAGCTGGTAGTTCTAAGTTCTCGAATCTTACTATATTCAGTTCATCAACTGTTATATGTGATTTCACACCGCTGCTTTGAAGATTGATGCGCATGTGGGCTGACGGCCTTCTTCACATAAATCCCTCATCGTAACTCCTCATAAAATAAAGATCAAACTTCAAACTGGTAAACTCGTTTAATCTTACTATTAATCTACAAACCTATATGTCTTGGGATTGTGGGAGGAAACCGGAGTACCCGGGGAAAACCCACTCGGTCACGGGGAGAATGTGCAAACTCCGTACAGACAATGCCCGTGGACAGAATCAAACCTGGGTCTCTGGCGCTGTAAGGCAGTAACGCTGTAAGGCAGCAACTCAGCAAGGCAGCAACTCTGTAAGGCGGCCCCACTGTGTTGCTCGTTGCTTGAGGTGTTCCAGCTATAATTACATTGTAAGACTAGAGACAAGAAAAGACCAGGCAACAGTGGATGACCTTTGGAGGAGCATGGTATGGTCTCCCTCATCAACAGTTACATCAAAATCGAGGAAGGCCAATGCATTGAAGGCAGATTGATACAGAGATTCATTCCACGTCTTGGTGGATACAGTTTGGTGTGGGAGCCAATAGCTAAACCAAATAGAATAATATAATTAAACCTGATAGTCATACATTTTGGAGACAAAAAATAGTTTAAAAATAAAGAGACCTTGGAATATAAAGGCTAAAAATGGTCAGCAATTCAAGCCAAACCGATCATGGAGAGGAGAGGCTCAATAACAGGGGTGGGATTCAACTTGCTCAAGCTGGACTTACAGTAAATGAGAATACTCAGAATACTCAAAACATCTTACCCTTTGTCATCAGGCTTCTGAGTGGTCCTTCCATAAGCTCGGATACTGTTTGATTCACCTCTACCCCATTGTGGACATTGAACTTTATCTAAGGAAATGATACACTACAATGCTGAGAACTCTATCCCGCACTCTATATCTTCCCCTTTGTTCTACCTATGGTACTTTAGTTTGGCTTGATTGTATTTATCCCGCTGAGTTGCTCCAGCAATTTGTGTCTACCTTCGATTTCTTTCCTATACACTTGATTGTATTTATGTCTAGCATTACATGATCTGATTCGATAACATGTAAAACAAAGTTTTCACTGCACCTCGCTATACGTAGCAATAATAAACGTAAACATAAACCGAAACCGAATATAAATTCTAGATTAGTACAGATGTCAGAGGTTTTGGGGAGAAGGCGGGAGAATGGTGTTTGGAGCGAGAGATAGATCAGCCATGAATGAATGGCGGAGTAGACTTGATGGGCAGAATGGCCTAATTCTAATTCAGTCTGAAGAAGGTTCTCGATGCGTAACGTCACCAATTCCTTCTCTCCAGAGTTGTTGCCTGTCCCGCGGGTTACTCCAGCATTTTGTGTCTATCGTTGGCCTAATTCTATTCTTATTCCTTATGACCTTATGATCTAAAGCTAAACCTAAAGCTATAAGATTTGCTGCTGAGTATCCGGTTCCATTGAGCAGAGTATTTCAGTGGCACACCTTGAGCCTCCTACCAATCTTCTCACCTGTAATAAGTTCATTTTCATCCTCCTCTTCAAGGAAGGAACAAGTTGATATTGAACAGTTTTCCCCTTTCCCCAGATACAACAAACATTTGGGTGAGAAATATGAAACGATCATGGCTGCCAGCCTAATGGTTCCAGGAAAAAGCCATCCATTTTATATATATTGTATTCTGCAGTCATTTTCTTGAAATAATCTGATGGGAAATTATAGCTCTTTGGAAGACATGCTTTGTGAAACAATCAATTTGAACTCAGAGAGAAATGTTTCACTGAGATTGGCACGGATAATCATTCTAAAGGTTAGCTATTAAGTGAAAGCTCCAAATGTGTTACTTAGATAAAGGTCACAGTCTGTGGATTATGATGATATAGTTCTGAAAAGTGGATGAAAGACCATATAACATTGCCCTGTAAGTATGGTGTAGGGTAGATTGATAGACTGCACAGTTTCCCCACCAGAATCATCTCAATTACCAAGAATCAAGTCATATTTTGTAACTTTGGACACATTTTGTTCAATTCCTGTAATTATTTTAAATTCAAATCAGTAGCATCTTCATTTCACAAATATCATCTCCTGTCCCCTATTTCAGTTGGAAACGTGAATGAGGCATTTGTGCAACAGATTTGCATTTTAATATCTAAATCAAGGCAAGGATTGCATTGAGGATTTCAATGTTATTTCTTACACTAAATGATGTACCCTTTATCTTTAATCTGTGCACTATGGATGGCCTGATTGTATTCTTGTATAGTCTCTTCTTTGACTGGTTTGCACGCAAAGTCTTTTCACTATACCTCAGTACACATGACAATAATACACTAAACTAAACAAAGCTAAACTTAAGAGCCATTAAGGCAGCGGTAGAGTTGCTGCCTTACAGCGCTTTCAGCGCCAGAGACCCGGGTTCAATCCCGACCAAGGGTGCTGTCTGCATGGAGTTTGTACGTTCTCCCCATGACTTCTTTATGTCTGAAGAAGGGTCCCAACCCAAAATAGACACAAAATGTTGGAGTAACTCAGCAGGTCAGGCAGCATCTCTGGAGAGAAGGAACGGGTGATGATTTGAGTAGAAACTCTTCTTCAGACTAAAAGTGAATAAGACAGTACCCAGCTTATCTATTGAGTGTAGCATACGTTCACAAGGTTAATTTCCAGGATGGCGGGATTGTCATATGTTGATAGAATGGAGCTGCTGGACTTGTATACTCTGGAATTTAGAAAGATGAGAGGATTGTGGTTGATCAGCCATGATCCCATTGAATGGCGGTGCTGGCTCGATGGGCCAAATGGCCTACTCCTACACCTATTGTCTAATGTCTATTGTCTATCAAAGGACCATTCAGAAACCTGATAACAAAGGGAAATAAACTATTCCCATTTGTCTGAAGAAAGGGGCTGTCCCACTGCGGGGACCTAATTGGCGAGTTTAGAAGAGTTTGCCCTTGATTCATACTCGCAGCATGGTCCTAGGAGGTCTTTGTAACTCTCCTTCACGCTCGAGAGTAGTCCCTGCATATTCGAGGCCTCAGCTAGATCGCAGCATATTTTTCAACATGCTGAAAAATGCCCGCGAGTAAAAAAAGGTTGCCATGTTATTCTTAGGTAATAGAGGATAGTTGAAGGTATTCAAAGCTAGTCGTAGATAGTATTCAACATAGTCGAAGGGAGGTTGAAGGAGATCGAAGGATGTCATCTTCACTCTCCACTTTTCGGTTTCCAATTTTCCCAAAGCGAATCAAAACTAGTCGAAGCTAGTCTTCAACATAGTCGAAGGAGGTCGAAGGAGGTCTTCAACATGACACTTTTTCAAACTCTCCTAAACTCTTCTAAACTCGACAATTAGGTTGCCGCAGTGGGACAGCCCCTGAAGGTTTCCAACCAGAAACGTCATATATTATTTTACTCCAGAGATGCTGCCAGACCCACTGAGTTACTCCAGGATTTTGTATCTATCTTCAGCATAACCCAGCTTCTGCATTTCCTTCCTGCATATTTTGTCTGCTCCCATCCCCCAACATCACCTGTCCGTTCCATACCCAGATGCTTCCTGATGGCATACTGCTGTCTCTGCTATCTCAGTATTCAGATCAGTATCTCAGCCACATACAGAGGTGGGAAAATAATGCATCTCGCAAAATAACGGACAGCTTGCACTGGCACCAATAAAAAAGTATGAACATCAGAAAAATGAGTTTCCCAAGGATTATATATTTATCAGGCCATCCAATTCAGCTTTTGAAGAATGAAATTGATGAAAACTATGTGCAGAGTAAACCAATTTAACCAAATCATTAGAATCCAAATAAGGCAATTCAGCCCCATTAAAGTGAGACAAATTAGAAGTGGATTGCTGAGTTTCAAGTAGTCTCTGCGAAATATAATTCAAATTTTATTTAATCATTTGGGATTTTTTCTGCTTATTTATGTTATGGTAGTGAGGCTAAAGAAGTAAATAATTCAATTTATGATCGTTACTACAACGTGTATATGGGCATCTCGTCAGATGTTGACTGAGGAGTGTTTGTGACTAAATCATTCCAGTTTTACTTTCATTTTCTTCTCCTCTCGTGACTCGAACAATGTGCCTCCACCACTTTAGCTGGGCATGTTTTATTTAAAATATTCCATTGATCAAATGGATCTAAATAAAATCCCCCCTCTCATTTTTTTCATATAACCCATTCTGGAATATAATTGCTATTTTAAAGATAACCTAATGGGAAAATAATTTTGTAAATATAATTGTATATGTTGTTATTTTAATGTGCCCGGGGATGTTTTTCATTGCTATGATTCTATTTCACTGATATAATTTTTACTCAAACTATACAGACTTAATTTTTATGCTTAAAATGATCATAAAGTAGCTCATTAACATGAAAAGTTTATAAGAGGCTATTTAATATCTAAAGTAGTGAAAATATTAGGTTAATATTATAGATGATAGCAGAAAATATAACGTGCTCTGGAAATTCATTTTCCATTTATTTTTCAGACCAACCAGCAAATGATTTAAATATTAAACACCTCAAAACAAGTTCCATTGGAAGTTTACTTCACATTCTATAATCTGCCTTCTGCATTTGTTTAGTTTAGTTTAGAGATACAGTGCAGAAAGAGGCCCTTCAGCCCACCGACTCCCCGCCGACCAGCAATCCCTGCTCATTAATAGTACCACACACACACACATGGGACAATTTACATTGATATCAAGCTAATTAGACCTCCAAACTTGTACGTCTTTGGAGTGTGGGAGATAACCGGAGCTTCCTGGAGAAAACCCACGCTGTTCAAGGGGATACTGTCAGTAAAAATTCTTAGCCACAAACAATGAAATATTCGTTTACAATGTGAACATCAACGTGAGGAATTTCCCCCAAATGGCTATGTTTTATATTTACATAGTGAGATCGCTGACCTGCAGTTACTGTTCAGATACCCAATTAATCTGTGTTTATCTTTGTAACACAAAACACAAAGTGCTGGAGGAACTCAAGAGGTCAGGCAGCATCAGTGGATGGAATGAACAAGCAATCCTTGTTAGTCTTAAGAAGGGTCCTGACTGAAACATTCCATGTCCATTCCCTTCCCATATGCTGCTTGACCTGTTGAGTTCCTCCAGCACTTCGTCTTTTGCTCAAGATTCCAGCATCTGCAGTTCATTGTGTCTCTCTCTCTCTCTCTATCTATGCTTTATCTAATGACCAAAAGACTCCTAACACGCACGGGGGAAGCCCTATTTGGCACCAGGTCTTTGAGCAATGTAATGAGGTGACATATTAGAGTCAGCACAACTTCCGCCCATGGAAACATTGCCAAAACGCCATGTTTTTCAAAGACCCTGACATTCTGTTTTCAAAAACTATTTAAAAAGAAAATATATATTTTAAATATTTAAAGAAATTAAAGAAAAAATAGAGACATAAACTCACGCAAAATACTTAATAATGTTTAGATAATTAATACCAAGTGCAAGTTGTTGCACTTTGTGAGGATGAGTGTAAGAGAGGAGTATGCAGTTAAAAGCAAGACTAGTTTTCAAGAGAGAGTTAGGTTTAGCTTTTAGGGCCATGGGGAGAAAGCAGGAACGGGGTACTGATTTTGGATGATTAGCCATGATCATATTGAATGGTGGTGCTGGCTCGAAGGGCCGAATGGCCTATTCTTGCACCTATTTTCTA
Organism: Okamejei kenojei; assembly: GCA_035221665.1. NCBI lineage: Eukaryota > Metazoa > Chordata > Chondrichthyes > Rajiformes > Rajidae > Okamejei > Okamejei kenojei. The sequence continues at coordinate 93,818,276 of CM069135.1, forward strand.
TGTTAATGGCAGTGATGTACAGAGGAAGTTTGGGGTCCAAACCCAGAGCTTCCTTAAAGTGGCAACACAAGTAGATAGGTTTATAAAGAAGGCATGTGGTATGATTGCCTTCATAGGTCAGGAATTGAGTATAAGAGTCAGGATGTCAAGCTGTAGTTTTAGAGGACTTTGATTAGACTGTATTTGGATTATTGCATGCAGTTCTGGTCACCCCATTACAGAAAGGATGTAAAGGCTTTAGAGAAGGTGCAGGAAACGTTTACTAGAATGCTCCATGGACTAGATGTTATTAGCTATGAGGAGAGTTTGGACAAACTTGGATTTCTATCCTCCAGACCGTCAGAGGCCAATGGCAGTAGATCAAATTATTAGCAGTATAGTGGGGGTAGAAAGTCTTTCTCCCGGGTGGAAATATCAAAGACGCGTACAGTAGCATACAGTAGCTTTAAGGTGAGGGGGGCAAAGTTTAAAGAAGATGTGCAGGGCATTTTTTACACAGGGAGCGGTGAGTGCCTGGAATGCAATGCCAGGGCTGATGATGGAAGCAGTGGCATTTAAGAGGATATTCAGAGGGACATGGATTACATGCAGGCAGAGGAGATTTGTTTAACTTGGTGTCATGCTCGGCACGCACATGGTGAGCTAAAGGGCCTGTTCATGTGTTAGAAACATAGAAACATAGAAAATAGGTGCAGGAGGCCATTCGGCCCTTTGAGCTAGCACCGCCATTCATTGTGATCATGGCTGATCATCCCCTATCAATAACCCGTGCCTGCCTTCTCCTCATGTTCCTCTACTCCACTAGCCCCTAGAGTTCTATCTAACTCTCTCTTAAATCCATCCAGTGACGGCCTCCACTGCCCTCTGAGGCAGGGAATTCCATAAATTCACAACTCTCTGGGTAAAAACGTTTTTTCTCACCTCAGTCTTAAATGACCTCCCCTTTATTCTAAGACTGTGGCCCCTGGTTCTGGACTCGCCCAACATTGGGAACATTTTTCCTACATCTAGCTTGTCCAGTCCTTTTATAATTTTATATATTTCTATAAGATCCCCCTCATCCTTCTAAACTCGAGTGAATACAAGCCTAGTCTTTTCAATCTTTCAACTGTTGTACAGTTAGTTCTATGAGTTATGTTCTGTGTAACCTTGCCCATCTAACTTTGTGCAGGATTTGCAAGCATATTTCCCAACTTAATTGGGTAATTCCAGTAAGTTTGTGGTTTGCCATTGGCTTCCAAACATATTTGGATACACATGCAGTGAAGTCCAGGTGCCAGTAAATGGATTTACCATATGTAGGAAAGAACTGCAAATGCTGGTTTAAATTGAAGAAAGGCACAAAATGCTGGAGCAACTCAGCGGGACAGACGTGATCTCTGGAGAGAAGGAATGCGTGACGTTGTGAGTCTGAAAAAGGGTCTCGACCCGAACCGTCACCAATTCCTTCTCCCCAGAGATGCTGCCCGTCCCGCTGATTTACATCAGCATTTTGTGTCTTTAATGGATATACACGAGAGAATAGATCAAGAAAAGTGGATTTGATTATGATTTATCTTCAGTTCCTTTTCTTGATCTATTCTATGGTAACTCCATTTTGATTTGTGTGCATGATTAAAGTCATCAGGCCCGTGATAAAACATGTGGGTGTTTTCCCAGATGAACATAGAGTTTCCCATATTCTGGCTGAGGCATTGATAAAGTAGAAATGGCCTGCAAGGAATCCCAATGAATGGGAGATGGCAGAAATCATGAATTAATCAGCCTGCTATTTATATATATTCTACAATTGTTCAAGAGTGGTGTTGATGGAGTATTGGCTGTAAATCATTTGGAGGCATTCCAAGAAAGAGATTGGTAAATAGTATGAATGATGTTAAGGTTGGGTTAATAAGAAAAAAAAAGGATAGCAGCCAATAAATCATATGCAGAGTTTGATTGATTTTGTTCCAAAACATTTTGTTTTATCACACACTTTACAATTACAAACAAATCAAACTGGGAATAAATTCCTTTGCCGTAAACCAGCATCTGCAGTTCCTTCCTACACAATAAAATACCTTTGTTAGCTCTACATTGACCTGCCACAATACAAGTTCACATTAAATGAACCAATTATTTTATGAAATCCTGCAACTTAAGCGCAAAATTGATGTTTTGCAGTCAGCAGTGAAATCTAACAGAACCACAGGGACACTTTACTCCAGCAGGGATTTGCAAAAGCAGTGTGTTAATGCACTTGGAGCCAGTCACTATTTTACACAATAAATCTTTTAAAATTGCAGAGGCTACAGGACCTTGCAGTGATGCTGCCATGGTCTAGGAACTGCTTGGATGTCCCACTAGCCCCCACAAAAATAAATAACACCAAGGGCTGAGGTAAAAATCCACAACACTCCTCCATTACTTTAATGTTTAAAAACAGCTTGGTTAAAGAACATTCAAGTGCACCAAGGCGATTAGTTTAGTTTATCATTTTCACGTGAACTGAAAAGCTCTTCCAGCATGCTGTACATGAGCACAAGAAAAAGAGAAAAAAGAGTAAAACAATTGTAAGCAGGTCCTTTTCTGGATCATCCAACAAGTCCCTGGACCATGACAGCATCATTGCAAGGATTTGTAGCCTCTTTACAGTAAATGGAATGAAAGTGGAAACACAGGTAGATGTGGTAGTCGAGAAGCTTTCAGCACATTGGCCTTCCTACATGGATAGGATAGGTTTCAAGGGTACTGGCCAAACGCAGGCAGGTGGGACTAGTGTAGATGGGACATGTTTGTTGGTGTAGGCAAGTTGGGCTGAAGAGCCCGTTTTCACACTGAATGACCCTATATCTCAATGACTCTCTATTTGGTGAGATAAAAACATGACAATTCATGACATCCATTCACTGGCATTCACTACCAACTAGGGCACGCATTTCCAAATATTATCAGCTCTGAGTTGGAAAAAAAATTGGGTTTCTACCATGGTGTTGGGGCCCTAAACGTAAGGTACAAAAACAACAAGAAAGGACTTTCCTACAATCTACCCTGTATGACATGTCCAATTTTCTGTTTTTTTGTTTTGGGGGTTTAGGGGAAGGAGAAATTTTTGATTGCATCTAAAACATGAAGGATCAATGAAAATAAATTCAAATAAAGGGCCTGCTGACACCATGGATCCCAGAAAGGGAGAAGCTACATTTCATGATACCGAATTCAGAGTCCAATTAAAATCCTCATCTCTCGATCGCATTTAAAAGGACAATAACTATAAGACAAAGTGATAAAGTATGTGTTTGTGCTTGGTGTGAATAAAAGTGCAAAGTGATCATTATTGAGAATTCCAGGTTATTTGAAATGAGGTTTCATCGAACATTAAACAAGTTTTAACCAATTGAACTGGAATTTTATGGATGTAAGCCCTATATATAAAAAGTCCCAATATTTTCCTTTTTACTGTAGCTGCATCTGAGTAATTGTAGCAGTGGCTACTCTTCAATCATTGGATCTGAAGGGTTTGGGCCGCCACCATATGTACATAGGACTTTCTTTTCTGAGAAACAAAAAGGCAAGGATTTAATGACAAAATCATTCTCACAGCATTGAAATGTTCAGTCAGGGGAGAGCTGAAAATAAGTCATCAGATAATGTGTAATGCTTTTTTGTTACTGCGCTGGATGGCTAAGACTTCCATTTGTCCTTAATGCAGAACAAAGCATTTCACTGTTCCTACAGTAGGTACATGTGACAATAAAGTATCATTGAATTGAATCATTTAATCAATATTAAACATAGAATGAAAGCTTTGTTTGCATAATCCGTACACAGCGTGATTCCATATGCAACAATGTGAATGATTTGTTAAAGTGTTGGTGACTAAACAGATTTTTTAATCGGGAAAGATGTTGGCTAATGACTTGCATCAGATAAAGAAGCCTATGCTGTCATAAGGAACTGCAGATGCTGGAATCTTGAGCAAAACATCAAGTGCTGGAGTAACTCAACGGGTCAGGCAGCATTTGTGGATGGAATGAACAGAAGGCATTTTGTGTTGAGACCCTTCTTCACACCCGACCCAAAACATCACCTATCCATTCATTCCACAAAAGTTAAGTTCTGCTCAGTTCCTTCAGCACTGTGCTTTGCCATCAGTATGAAGAAGGATCACAACTAGAAATGTCACCTATCAATTCCCTCCACAGATGCTGTCTGACCTGCTGAGTTACTCCATCCATTTGTGTTTTTCCTCAAGATCCTATGTTTATTGCATTTATGTTAAAACTAAAAAAAAAAATCAAAAGTAACTGGCACAGTCTGATCAAATAATAATAGTGATTCTCAAAACAAAATAGAGCCAACAATACTATTTATTGTTAATTAATTAATGGCTGCACAGTATTTCTTGACTTCATCAGGCTACATCTTTTCCCTCTGTAACTCTGGAGTTACTCATGTAACTATTTTCCCTCATGTAACTATAAATTATGAAGTAGACACAAAATGCTGGAGTAACTCAGCGGGACAGGCAACCTCTCTGGAGAGAAAGAATGGGTGACGTTTTGGGTCAAGACCCTTCTTATAAGTTTGGAAGTAAAGTAATATGAATTGTGTCTATATTTTTGTAACATTGGCACCTCTGAAACATTAGGATTAGGCAACTTGGATCTATAAAAATAAATTGCACTCAATGAAAATCTGTTTGAATGCAGTCTTTAAAGAATTTATTTCTATATGTTTCTGAGCTATTTGATCCCAATTTGTTGCCTTTATCAAATCTGCAGCGTTTTGACAATATTTTCACTTTGTTCATCTTTTCAAAGATATGCATCGAAATGTTGCAAAATCTCATGCATGGCTAATTCAAGGGTTCCTATATGCTCACTTTTTTTTGTTCTAAACTCAGAAATGTATATGTGTAGGAAGGAACTGCAGATGCTGATTTATACCAAAGATAGACACAAAATGCAGGAGCAACAACTATAACAACATTTAAAACATATTTGGTCAGGTACATGGATAGGAAATGTGTAGAGGGATATGGGCCAAACATGGACAGATAGGACTAGTGTAGATTAAGTATCTTGGTTGGCATGGGCAACTTGGGCCAAAGGGCCTGTGTCAATGCTGTATGACTATGACCCAATGACTAGAGAAATTCTCACATTAAGGGGGTAATAATTCTAAATCCACTAGAATTCTAATTCTAATTTATATCATGGAATGGTGCTTATTCCAATTTATCAGATTCCAAATATAATCTATGTAGGAATGATTTAATTAAAAACATTGTTGAATAGGTGTGGCATTTCTTAGTTATGCTCTTGTTTATTTTTATATCTATCCATCTAACAAAAAAATGCACTGAAGAGTCACTGAGCTATTTCACTGATATTTAAACCAATTACAAAAAAACAAATTGCTGGAGGATCGCAATGTGTCAGGCAGCATCTGTGGAGTGAAATGAACAGATGATGTTTTGGGGCAGTACCCTTCTTCAGACCTAAACATCATCTAGAAACAACAAACTGCAGATTCTGGTTTACAAAAGAAGGCACAAAGTATTGGAGTAACTCAGCAGGTCAGGCAGCATCTCTGGAGAACATGGATAGGTGACATTTCAGGTCGGGACTTTTCTTCAGTCCGAAGAAGGGACCCAACCCGAAATGTCACCCAGATATGTTTTCCAGAGATATTCTCTGACCCGCTGAGTAACTGAAACATCATTTGTTCTTTTCTCCCCACAGATGCTGCTTGATCTTCAAAGTTCCTTCAGCAGTTTGATATTTTACTCAAGGGTCCAGCATCTGCGGTGCTTTTGTGCCACTGTTAAAAAACCTTGGCCTCAGCTTAAAGCCACAGCTTTCACAATTTTCAATTCTAGCAATAAGCCAACTGGCCCAATAAAGACATGAGGCCAGTGAAAGGGTTAAAATTATGCCTTAAACTTTGGGAAGATTAAACATATTTGTGTGGGTCTATTTGTAATTCTTCCTCCTTGTTAATGTGATTTCAAAGTAAGATTAAAGGTGAAGATTACAGTATATGATGATATTACCATTTTTAATTTGCATTAAGGGTAAGGGTCATCATATGAATTTTCTTTATAATATATCAAGCTGACAAAACGCAGCAAAAATTGTAATAGATAAAAGTAAGCGAAAAGGGCACTGTCTTTTTTGGATAGGTCAATGGCAGCCAGGAGACTCACACATCCGCCTTTCCACCCATCATCATCCTTTTTTCCTATTAAATGTGGACACCCAATTAACATCTCAGCTTGGCGGACAACCTCATTTTCAGTGAATTATTGCAATTTTTCTCTTCTCTGAAATGAGTGATCACAATACATCATAGCATTCCGTGGATTAGCACTAATTGATTTGAGTACAGAGTGTGATGGCCTAGTTATATAATCTAGCCCTTATTTGGTCCTACGAGGGGCGAAGGCAATATTAGATTCCCAGGTCTGTTGTCAGGGCAACGGGAGCCGCCTGACATCTTGTTACGAACTGGTGATGTTGGATTGCTTTCCCAGTGGGGTCGTCAGTAAACTGGAGTGATGTCTAAACATCATTACATGCTGCTCTGATATTAAAGCAGGGGATTAGCACCTTATTGCACACAACCTGGATTTGTCATTTCACCTTCATTATCTAATTTACTGCCAGTAATGTGACTGTGCCTGCGGGTAGGAAGACCTGGGCCAAAACCTAAACTTTAACCCTTCCAGTTCTCGACTCAGAGGAAATAGTTTATCACAGCCATGTCCCGTGAAGACGGGAAGATGTGTACATTTCCCGTTGCAAATATTCACAAATTTTACTGCTTCTGATTCCTATTAAGATTTAAACAATCGTGAACCCTTTGACTTTGAAAAGATGAGGCAAAACTAAAAAGGTTTAGAGAGTCGCCATGACATTTATATCTGATTTAAATTAGTTAATCAAATCTTGAGTTTACTGTCACGTGTACTGAGGTACAGTGAAAATCTTTTGTTGTATGCTAACCAGTCAGCGGAAACACAATACATGATTACAATCGAGCCATCCACAATGTACAAACACATGATAAAGAGAATAACATGAATAATGTTTAGTACAAGATAAAGTTCAGTAAAGTCCAATCAAAGATCTTTAAATGCACAACGGCAAATGCTTAAGTGAGGGATATTTCTTCTGAATTTAACGATGCCGTTAACCTATTATTTAAAGCAGCCTATATTGAAACAGCAGTAAGTGAAACTAATCAATGCATGAAATGTTCATACCTGTTTTTTTAAAGACTCAAAGCTTTCCTCAAACATTTTCAGTTTCCTGAAAAGTAGGTATACTTCAGGGAGCGATGAGACACTTTTTGGAGTTGTATAGTTGTATATCCTGCTGTTGGTACCAAGATCATTTTGCACTAATATGAAGACCAATATTAAGTTGCAGATCATTGAATTGACCATAGTTGAATATTTGTTTGGAACAAAGATATTCACCTTCCTGACACTGAGGAAATGCTTAGAATAAGCTTTATGATCACCAGTAATGTTTCTGTTGGCAAATTCATTTCATGATAGGGATCTGAGTTTATGGTTTCAATATACATATATCTAAAGGGCTGACAGTTTTAAATTTCAACAAGTAATTGTCAGAAGTGTTATTGAATTTGCAGAGACCACAAAGAACATTAGGTGTTTATACCTTCTCCCCATGGCCTGCGTGGGTGTTCTTTGGGATCTTCTGTTTCCTTCCACACTCCAAAGAGAGTCTGAAGAAGGGTCTCGACCCGAAATGTCGCCTATCTCCTTCGCTCCTTAGATGCTGCTGCACCCGCTGAGTTTCTCCAGCCTTTTGTGTACCCTCCGAAGACATACAGGTTTGTAGGCTAATTGGCTGGGTAAATTTGTAAATATTCCCTCGTGTGTATAGGATAGCATAAAGGGGCTGTCCCACTGCGGCAACATAATCTGCGAGTTAAGAAGGGTGTCCTCGACCTTCAGGCTCGAGTGCACTCGCCTGGAAAACCTCGACCTTGATCAAACATCAGCATTGAAACCACGAGCTGGATCGACCGACCGTACACACACCAATGTGTATCATTCCTGGCACATTTATTGTATCACTTTCTTTGCATCTCCTTCTCTACCTTCTCATCTTTTAAGAAAGTAATGGAAGATTTGACAACGACAAAGAGTCCCTTTGCGTCATCAAGTTAGAGGCACATCAGGAACTAGAGAAACCATAAATTTGGTCAAACAAACTTTGTCAGGGAAGAGGGGACAAACAAAGGTAAATGTGTAAACTACATATCTAGTTTATTGCCCCAGATTTAGTTACTAAGATTTAAGAGCAGTTTTACAGCAATTTCATGTAATGGTTTAGTTTAGTTTAATTTAGAGATGCAGCATGGAAACAGACCCTTTGGCCCACCGAGTCCATGCCAACCAGCGATCTATGCACACTGAAGGGGCTGTCATACTGCGGTGACCTAATCTGCGAGTTTAGAAGAGTTTGCCCTCGACTCAAACTCGCAGCATGGTCGACACATGGTCCTAGGAGGTCACTGGAACTCACTTTCATGCTCGAGGGAAGTTCCCAAATACACGCGGCCTCAGCTAGGTCGCGGAAAAATGTTTCAGCATGTTGAAAAATTTTCCACAAGTAAAATTTGGTCGGCATAGTTCTTTATAACTCGTAGTGCAGTGGAGTGGGGTCGCTATTTAGTTGCAGGCAGTCGAGGGCAGCCATAAGCAATCTACATTTTGATTGGCTCATTGTAATTTTCAGGACCAAGGAAAACTGACCAGTAGGTAAAATGCTCCGCTAAACTTTATTATACTTCTTAAAAGTGTCTCCACTACTTCTCTCTCTCCTTCTCTTCCCCTCTCTCCCCCCATCCCGCTCTCTAAAGGACTTACCGTACACTGTGCAGCTGTCTTTTACCTTCCTCTTCATCACGGGTCTGAATTTCAGACAGCGCTCCCCTGCTTTCCCTGGCCCCCGCGTATTCAAAATAATTAATCCATGTAAAGCAGATTAATTTTCCAATGATACAACCTAATTTTGCACTCACAACAAAAGAAGAAAACTCATGCAGGTATAATTCATGTCTTTTAGAATTTTAGATAGAATTTCCTGATCAGACATTTGATGTGAATTTTCCTATTGATTCACAAATTTCCTATTGTAAATCTTTTCATTACGTATGTATAATCCGTGGGTTTTCATAATGTTGGACTGATCTAGGTTAAAGTCTTGTTTTCACTTATTTTCCCAATCATTTTATGATGTTTTTTTAAAGCAATATAAATGAAAAAAATAACTAATTATGTTTCTTGCAATCTTGCAAACTCAATATGCAGGTAATTCAGAGCGCAGGTCTACAGAATAACAAGATAACTAAAACTGAAGGCATGTAGCCGAAGATGTTTGTCCCAGTTCTATGCAATAGTCCCACTTCCTTGCATCCTGCTCCTTTATGAACACAATTGGCTTCCTCAACAGTTTCCTCCCTACCCTCTCTACAGGTTCTCCAGTCTTTCACAAGCCTCAAAATACTACATTTTGAAATCTCTAATGTACCCTGCCCTTAAGGCCCAGAATCATGTACACCCTTTTAACTTCTTTCTCAACCTACGATGAAGAAATGTGATGTTATACAATAATACAATAACTTAACCATAAGAGTACAAAACCCAAGTCCATAGTGCAACCAAAGATCATAGTTGCTGAGGTTAGTTTAGTTTAGAGATAATTTAGTTTAGTTTGGAGATACAGAGTGGATACAGGCCCTTCAGCCCACCGAGTCCGTGCCGACCAGAATTCCTACACACACTAGCGACAATTTACAATTATACCCAGCCAATTAGTCTACAAACCTGTACATCTTTGGAGTGTGGGAGGAAACCGGAAAAAAACCCATGCAGTTCACGGGGAGAAAGTACAAACTCCGTACAGACAAACGCCCGTAGTCAGGATCGAACCCAGGTCTCTGGCGCTCTAAGGCAGCAATTCTACCTCTGCTCACTGTGCCACTATTAGTGTTGTGCAGTGTTCAAGTTAGCCTGTCGATTACCGTTTTCAGGCTCTTGTATCATCTTTCCATGGCAGTAGCAAAATAAGAGCATGGTCAGGGAGGCAGGGTGGCATTGATGATTTTGGCTGACTTTTTGAGGCAGCGCCTCCTATAGATAGATCTCTTCAATGGTGGGAACACTACATTAGATACTCTTGACTAAGATAGAAAATTTGGGGACAAACCTCAAAGGTGAGAAGTCAGCCAACAGCTATGTCATTATCGTATTCACAGGAAAAGCTTTTAATCCAAAAGTCACGTCTGCCTGATTGACTTGCAGTTATGAGTTGAAAAATGATCTTCTAGTGTTGCAGATAATAACAAAATATTCAACTACCACATTGTGGATTTAAATTAAAAAATTAGCAAATATCGTCTAGTACACCTGTGAGGCAATAATTGTGGAACCTTAGTCAATTGAATTTAAAACATTCAGCACCATCCTTCCATTCAAAGGTGGAAAGAGATATCCATGATCCTTTCCAGCTAGTCAGGTGCAACCTGAGGTTCGATATGCTGGTTTCATTATATTATTGGTATTGGAAGTGGTATTGGTTTCTCTTTGTCATGTGTACTGAGATACAGTGAAAAGCTTTTAATGGTGTGCCATCCATCAAATCAAATATGAGTACAATGAAGCCATACACACTGAAAAAGATTGTGTAAAGACAAAAATGCAGATTATAGTGTTTCAGCATAGTAGCATTACATTAACAGAGAAAACGTCCAACATCCGGAAGAGCACAACTGCACCTTAACTAATGAGAGGACCATTCAGTAGTCTGGCAACAGCGGGGAAGAAGTTGTTCCTGTACCTTGTAGTATATGCTTTCAAGGTTTGTATCTTCTCCCCGACCAGTGAGGGGAGAAGTGGAAATGACCTGGGGTGAAAAAGGTCCATGATTACTTTGCCTGCTTTCCCAAGTCAGTGTGAAGTGTAGATGAGTTGATGGTGGGGAGTTTGGTCTGTCATCTTGGATCCAGACCATGGGCATTCAAGCCTGGTGACACAGATTCATAAAGAGCCCCAGATACAACCTCGCCAGATATGGTAAAAAATGGCCTGCGTTCCAAATTGGAGGATGGTCTGAATGTTGGTTGTGATAGGGCTTGCATGCCATCATTTTCCACAATGCAAAATCAAGTGGCAGCTCAAACAACAGTGAAGCATCATTCCCTGACAAGTTCCATGCTTTCTACGCATGCTTCGTTCAGGAGAACACAGAGGTGCCTTCTCAAGCCCCCTTAGTCCCGATGGTATTGGAAACTCAGTCACCGAGGCCAATGTCCGAAGATCCTTCAGGAGGGTGAACCCTTGCAAAATATCTGGGCCTGATGGTGTACCTGGTCACAATCTCAAAGCCTGTGCAGACCAACCGGCTGGAGTTTTTGCACATTCGAGACAAGTCCATAGGAGAGTAAGAAGCGATCCCTAGTTTTACCAAGATAGGATTAGGGCTGTACAGGTTTGTTCAAGAACATGATTGTTGTAGGAATACAGCTGTTCTCGAACCTGGTGGTGTGTGGAACTTCAGGCGTCTATAACTTCTGCCTGACAATAGTAGGAAGAAGAGAGCATGGCCTGGATGGTGGGGATACTTGCTGAGATGGAGTGGCTTTTGATGGTAGTGATGATTGTGCCTGTGTTGGACTGTGCTGTGACCACCACATTCTGCAGCCTCTTGTGTGCCCATGTTTTGGAATTACTAGGCTATGATTCAAACCAATCTGGATACTTCCAACTGTGTGTCTGTGGAAACGTTTAGAACATTCCATGACATCCCAAACCTGCTCACCATGTCACTGAACATTATAACAATCATCTATCATCTAATAAGGGACAACCAATAGTGACGCAGGGGTAGAGTTGCTGCCTTAAAGTGTCAGAGACCCAGGTTCGTTCCTGAGTATGGGTGCTGCCTGTATGGAGATTATACGTTCTCCCTGTGACCGTGTGGGTTTTCTCCAGATGCTCCAGTTTCCTCCCACACTCCAAAGACGTACAGGCTTGTTGGTTAATTGGATTCATGAAAATTGTAAATTGTCCCTAGTTAGTTGGACAATTGGCAGGGGGATCGTTGGTTGGAGTGAACTTGGTATGCAGAAGGGCCTGATTACGTGCTGTATATCTAAAGTCTAAAAAATAAATTAAAATAAATCTACTGAAATTTGAGGGGCTGGGTCCAGGGCTGGTCATCCAAGATGTTAATAAATCTGTCTTTATATAAATATCTGAAAGTTAACATGAAGTTACTGCAAACAAATTAGGAAGGTAAATAGTTTGTGGCCTCTCTTGAAAAACAAGTTTGAGTGTGAATAAAGACCTGGTGTAACCTAGTTATGATTATTCTACCAAAGGAGTGATTCTCTTTGGTTCTTGTTCTTGTGGTCTGTTCTATAAGAAGACAGTAAACAGACTCTTCTTGCACTCTAGAAATTGAGGATCAAAAGACAATCTCTTTGAAACATAAATTTTTAATGGGACGACAGAGAGGATGCATAGTTGATGAGTGTGTGGAGCTCTTCAATACATACTTCTTAATCAAGTTAGTGCCTCCACCAATGTAAAGCACTTCGGTCAACGAGAGTTGTTTTTTAAATGTGCTATAGAAAGAAAAGTGACTTGACTTGACTTAATCAAGACAATAAGAATTGTTAGAATTGCTGGAAGAAATATTTGTTTCCCATATCTTAACTAAGCCTATGGCCATGGAAATGGATTTCAACTGAAGCGCCTTCAATCTGAAGCATTAATTGTGTTTCTCGTTCCACGTCAGAGTTCCTGACTTTCTGAGTATTTCCAGCATATTATGTTTTCAGAACAGATTTCTCGAATTTGCATTCTTTGATTGATTTCTAACAGTGTACCCTCCATTGGGCACTGTATAAGGTGTGTGTGTGTGTGTGTGTGTGTGTGTGTGTGTGTGTGTGTGTGTGTGTGTGTGTGTGTGTGTGTGTGTGTGTGTGTGTGTGTGTGTGTGTGTGTGTGTGTGTGTGTGTGTGTGTGTGTGTGTGTGTGTGTGTGTGGTAAAAGAGTGACCATGTGGCGGCACCTAGTGGCACAACAAACCCTCGGTTCTCGAGGGCAGCGTCTCGGTGTGGGAGGCACTTGTCACAGGGTTTGTACCTGAGTTGGTATTTATGACCCGGCAACACTCGTGACCTTCGAGGAGTACGCTGCTGTATCGGAGAGAATAATAATAATAATAATATCTTTTATTGTCATTACACATAAGTGCAACGAGATTTGATTTGCAACTTCCATCCGATGTCATAACTTAATCAACAAATAAAATTTAGGTTTAAATACCCTGAGAACAATGTTTGTAAAAACAAACATTAGACCAGTAAAATCAATACAGACTAAAGTGCGAGGCTGGGGGAGACAGTCCATGGGGGGGGGGGGGTACTCAGCAGGGCCGGTTCAGAGCCGCTATAGCTCTGAGAATGAAGCTGTTCCTGAGTCTGGTGATGCGGGCGTGGAAGGCCTTGTAACGTCTGCCGGAAGGGAGTAGTTCGAACAGTCCATTACAAGGGTGAGAGGAGTCTTTATATATGCTGACGGCCTTCCTGAGGCACCGTGTGTGGTAGATGCCCTCCAAGGCTGGTAGCGGTGTCCCAATAATCTGTTGCGCTCTGTGGACAACGTGCTGAAGAGCTCTCCTCACATGCCTCCTACACACAACTTGTGTCTGCTTAGTTTTTGGCTGGACTCCTGCGAGTCTCCGCTACACTGGTGACCCCGACGCCCAGGAGTGTAATCCTGAAAGGGAAATTTGAAAAAAAGCGTTCCGCCGCTGCCGCCTACGAGGCCAAACTCAACACAGTCTCCCTGAAGCTGCCTACATTTTAGACCTCGCAGCCGGGGATTTGGTTCCAACAGGCTGAGTCCCAATTCGGTCGATGAGACCCGTTACCACTATGTGGCAAGCGCTCTGGATGAGGAGACGGCCGGTTGAGTCGTACCTTACCTCGATAATTCGCCGGCGGTGGGTATGTACGCAGGCCTCAAGGAGCTGCTGCTCCGGATCTATGGGCTGAGCCGAATGGAGTGCGCGTGTTGGGTCCTCAACATGGGCGGGCTCGGCGACCGGAAGCCCTCGGCCTTCATGAGCAAGATGCTCATGCTCATGGACGACCAACAGCCCTGCCCGCTGTTTCAATTTACTTACCTGCAGTAGTTGCCACGTGACATCCGCCGGCAGATCTCGGGGGAGAGCTTCGAAGATCTACTCAGACTAATGGCGCACACCGACGAGCTGTGGCTGCCCGAGCAGCAGCAAGTGGGCGCACTGGAATCCCTGGAGTCGCTGGACCGGATCGATTCAGCGCCCTGGAAGGCCCAGCAACCCAGGAACACACCCAAAAGAGGCCCACGCCCACAAGAGCCACAGACCAGACAAGTGGCACAGGAGAGGAGGATGGCTGAGCAGGACCCAGGAGATCCAGGGAGAAGGATGTGGTGTTTTTACCACCAACGCTGGAGTTCAACAGCCCGCCAATGCCGCTAGTTATGTTCGTATCCGGGAAACCCAGTTGCCGGCCGCCGATAGTCATAGGCCAGCAGGATCCATCAACTGTATGCCTGGGACCAGCGCTTGGGGCTCAGATTCTTGGTGGACACCAGGGCGGAGGTCAGCATTTTGCCCCCATCTGGACTGGACAGTCATGCTGGTAAGAGGGGCTCCCCATAAACTGCTGTGAATGGCAGTTCAATCGCACATATGGCGTCATATTCTGCGCGTGCCGTTTCACCTGGCCATTCACCATCGCGGACATGGCCCAGTCGCTGCTGGGCGCAGATTTCTTGTGGGCACAGGCGCTCCTCATGGACGTGAGGGGCCAATGTCTTGTCCATGCGTCAATGTTCAAGAAGATCTCCTTGTGTTCTACTGCGCCCACCGCGCCGGTCAGCAACCCCGTAGCGACGGTGGACAATGTTTAGTCCCAGATACTGGCTGAATTTCCAGACATTGTCAACCCAAGTTTGGCTCGGCCAATCTGAGGCATGGTGTCATGCCCCAAATGCTGACATCGGTTCCACCGCTCCTCGCCCGCAGGCTCTCTCCCGACTAGCTCCTCATAGCCAAGGCAGTGTTCGGAGCATGGAGGCCATGGGCATCGTTTGACGCTCCAACAGCCCTTGGGCTTCCCCGCTGCACATGGTGCCGAAGGTGTCCGGCGGCTGAGGGCTGCGTGCGGACTACCGCCGCCTTAACGAGGCCACGACCGCTGACCGTTACCCCATTCCCCACATACAGGACTTCTCAGCCCAACTGGCCGGGTCGAGGTTCTTCTGCACGATCAACCTAGTCCAGGGATATCACCAAATCTCTGTGCGACTGGAGGATGTCCCCAAGACGGCAATTATCACCCCATTCAGGTTGTTCGAGTTCCTGCAGATGCCCTTTGGCCTCAAGAACGCCGCGCAGGCCTTTCAGCCCCTGATGGACACCGTGGGCGCAGGCTCCACTTCCTGTTTGTCTACTTGGATGACATCCTCGTGGCAAGTCACTCACGAGAGGAACACTGCTCCCACCTGCGTCTGCTCTTCCAGCACCTCAGTCACCATGGCCTCGTAATTAACCCTGGCAAGTGCCAGTTCGGCCTCCAGGCCATTAACTTCCTGGGGCATCGGATGCCATGGCACGGAGCAGTGCCTCTGCCGGACAGGCTTGATACAATCCGCCAGTTCCCGCAGCCTGCTACAGTACGTGGCCTCTGGGAATTCGTAAGGATGGTCACATTTTACCACGGGTTTGCTCCGGCGGCTGCCAAGCTTTTGCGGCCGCTTTTCCAGTTGCTGACAGGCAAGCAAAGGGAGATACAGTGGGACGCTGTCGCCACGGCAACCGTTTGAAGGAGCGAAGGTGGCCTTGGCTCGAGCGACTATGCTCATGCATCCGTCGGCCGACGCTCCCTCAGCCCTTACCGTGGATGCCTCGGATTCTGCTGTCAGCGCCATTTTGGAACAGTCGGTTAACGGCTGTTGGCAGCCTCTCGCTTTCTTTAGCGGTCACCTGAGCGCCGCAGAACATTGCTGCAGCACTTTCGACCGGGAGCTGCTTGCCTTATACCTCTCAGTGTGGCACTTGCTCTACTTCCTAGAGGGCCGTTCCTTCATAGCCTTCACGGACTACAAGCCCCTCACGTTTGCTTTCGCCAAGGTTTTGGATCCTGGGTCTGCCTGCCAGCAGCACCAGCTGGCGGCTATTTCGGAGTATACAACGGACGTCCGACACATCGCTGACAAATGCAACCAAGCGGCGGATACCTTGTCCCGTCCGGCAATTGCAGCCGTGCTTAACCCGACCTCGGGTAGATGAATCCAACTTGGCGACGGCCCAGCTGGTGAACAATGAGATGCCGGCACACCGCACCGTGATCTCTGGCTTGGTGCTTGAGGACTTGCCATTGGGTTCCTTGGGTTCCATCCTCTGCGACGTATCCATGGGTCAGCCGAGGCCGATCGTTCCGGCGGCCTGGCGCCGTCGCGTGTTTGAGGTGACCCATGGGCTGGCCCACCCATCCATCCAGGCCACGGTCGCTATGGTGGCCGCAAGGTTTATGTGGCACGGACTTCGGAACCAGGTCGCTCGCTGGGCCCGGGCGTGCATCCCGTGCCAGACATCGAAGGTGCATCGACATGTCCGGGCGCCCGTTCAAGACTTTGCAGTACTAGCCTTTTGATCACATACACGTGGACATCGTGGGGTCGCTGCCTCCGTCTCAGGGTGTTTCACACCTGCTTACAGTGGTTGACCATTTTACCTGGTGGCCGGAGGCCATCCCGCTCATGGACACTTCAACTCAGTTGCGCGCTCTTGCCAACTTGGATTGCCCGCTTTGGGGTTCCACTTCACATCACATCCGGCTGGGGCGCGCAGTTCACGTCTGAACTGTTATCTGCCATGGCCTGCCTGTTGGGGACGCAGCTCCACCACACGACAGCGTACCATCCCCAGTCGGATGGGTTGGTGGAGCGGTTCCACCGCTGTCGGAAGGCCACCCTGAACACTCGTCTCACGAGCCCGGGGTGGATGGACGAGTTTCCATGGGTCCAGTTGGGGATTTGGATGGCCCCCAAGGAGGATCAGTCATTGTCCTCTGCGGAGTTGGTGTATGGTGCTCCGCTCACTGTCCCCGGGGAGTTTGTCCCTGCTGCTGATGGGTCCCAGGAACCCCCGTCATCGGTGCTGATCCGCTTGCGGGAGAGGGTCAGCGCCCTGTCTCCCATCCCTACGTCGCGTCATGGAGTGTCCCCTTCCCATGTGCCACTGCCGCTGATGGACTGCCCGTACGTCTTTCTTTGCCGAGACTCCCACAGGTCACCCTTGCAGCGCCCGTATGAAGGATCCTTTTGCGTGCTGCAGCACGGGCCTACTACATTTGATTTGGGACATGGGAGGCCGGCGCGAAACTGTGTCCGTGGCTCGTTTGAAACCGGCCCACTTGGACCCGAGTCATACATCATGGAAACAAGCCCTTCGGCCCAAATTCCCCACACGGACCATCATGCCCTTCTGCTCTAGTCTTCCCTGACCGTGTTTACCCCATATCATTCTAAACCTATCCTATCCATGTACCTAGCTAAATGTATTTTAAATGTTGTGATAGTCCCTGCCTCAACTGTCTCCAAAGGCAGCTCGTTCCATACACCCAACACCATTTGTGGAAAAAAAGTAACTCCTTAGGTTCCTATTAAATCTTTCCCCCTTCACCATAAACCCGTGTCTTCTGGATCTAGATCCCCCCTACTCTTGGGAAAAGTCTGTGCATTTACCCTATCTATAATTGCAGTCATAGAGTCAGAGTGGAAAGAGACCCTTCGGCCCGCCTGCCTGTGATTGGTCCATATCTCTCCAAACGTGTCTTATCCATGTACCTGACTAACTGTTTCTTAAACATTGGGATAGTCCCAGCCTCAACAACCTCCTCTGGCAGCTTGTTCCATATGTCCACCACCCTTTGTGTGAAAAGGTTGCCCCTCTGATTGCTATTAAATCTTTTCCCCTTCACCTTGAACCTAGGTCCTCTGGTTCTCGATTCCCCTACTCTGGGCAAGAGATTCTGTGCATCTACCCGGCCTATACCTGTTAGGTACTTCGCCCCCCCCCCCCCCCCGCGGTGAATGCTATGTACTTAATTCTTTTGTTTCTCTCCTGAGTGCAGGCCCCGTGGCTGGGAGTCAGGAATCAAGGGGTTAAGGGCTCCCGTACCCGATTGGCCAAGCTGCGTCAGGTGATGGGTGACTCATCGGAAGCTTAAATACCAGAATGTCCCAGAATTCTCTCTCTCTCTCTCTCTCTCTCTTAGTCGAACCCTGACTCATGAACAGACTGTAGTCTGAACTGCAGGAGGGCATAGAACTTTGTGTATTATTACCTACCTTTGTCAATTAATATTGAATTGGGACGGATAAGGGCTGACCTGAGGGTTTTTGTGTATTTTGTTTCAGGGTTATTTCCATTTAGGCAGGTTAGAGACTCTAGTTCGACGGCCCATTGCGAGGCTGGCTGGAGCACTGTTATCTATGTTTATTAGTTTATTCTTGTCCTTGACTGGGTTGTTTGAATCAGGTTTGGGTTTTAACAAAATAAAATACAATTTTCTTGAACTTGAGCCTGGTTTTTGACTATGTTACGCGGCTCTGAATACCTGCATTCCGGAGTTGTAACAATACCTCTCATGATTTTATATACTTCTATACGATCACCCCTCATCCTCCTGCCCTCCAAGGAGTAGAGACCCAGCCTACTCAACCCCTCCCTGCAGCTCACACCCTCTAGTCCTGGCAACATCCTCGTAAATCTTCTCTGAACCGTTTCAAGCTTGACAATATCTTTCCTAAAACACGGTGCCCAGAACTGAACACAATAGTCTAAATGCAGTCTCACCAACGTCTTATACAATGGCAACATGACCTACCAACTTCTATACAATACACTGACTGATGAAGGCCAATGTGCCAAAAGCTAAACTTTGGTTTGTTATTACATAATTATATAAATTATACAAGGAAGTAAAAAGAAAAAAAACATCAAGAATGAGTTGGCTATGATAAGTTAGTGAGCTTCATTGAAACACATGAAATTGGAGAGACAATGTGGAACAGTTTATCTGCAAGGTCTGATCTATATGCACATTTCCAATATAAAAAATGCAAAAGAAAATGTAATCCACCCATGGATAACAAAATAAGGTAAGGAAAGTACTAAATTAAGACGGGAATTATATTAATTTACTTGAAAATATAAGACTTTCAACCTGAGGATTGGAAGCAGTTTAGAATTCAGCAAGAATGCTCAATGGACAATGAACATGAGAGCAAAACAAAGTATTTGAGTAAACTCTAAAGAAGCATAAATGTGAATTGTAAACACTGTGTAAAGTATGTCGAAAGAAAATGATTAGTCATAATTACAGTAAGGAATAGGAGCCTTTAAAATGAGAATCAAGGAAATGGCAGACCAATTAAACCTGCATTGGAGATGGACACAAAATGCTGGAGTAACTCAGCAGGGCAGGCAGCATCCCCGGAGAGAAGGAATGGGTGACGTTTCGGCTCAAGACCTTTTTTCTCTTCTCAGAAAAGGAAATTAGTAACTTCCCAGAAATGCACCCCCTATAATTCCTAAAAGACCTCGTACACTAAAAATACCGTTGCAAAAAGTGTTTCCTTGTCTCCGTTCTAACCCTTTATTCTTAAACTGGGGCCCCTGGTTCTCGATTCCCCGACATCAGGAACATGTTTCCTGCCTCTAGCGTTGTCCAAACCCTTAATAATCTTATACGTTTCAATAAGATCCCCTCTCATCCCTCTAAACTCCACAGTATACAAGCCCAGCCGCTCCATTCTCTCAGCATACGACAGTCCCGCCATCCCAGGAATTAACCTTGAAAACCTACACTGCACTCCCTCAATAGCAAGAATGTCCTTCCTAAAATTAGGAGACCAAAACTGCACACAATACTCCAGGTGTGGTCTCACTAGGGCCCTATACAACTGCAGGACCTCTTTGGTCCTATACTCAACTCCTCTTGTTATGAAGGCCAACATACCATTTGCTTTCTTCACTGCCTGCTGTACCTGCATGCTTATTTTCATTGACTGATGAACAAGGACCCCCAGATCCCATTGTACTTCCCCTTTTCCAAACTTGACACCATTTAGATAATAATCTGCCTTCCTGTTTTTGTTACCAAAGTGGATAACCTCACATTTATCCACTTTAAACTGCATTTGCCATGCATCTGCCCACTCACCCAACCTGTCCAAGTCACCCTGCATTTTCATAGCATCCTCTGCACAGTTCACACTGCCACCCAGCTTTATAACATCTGCAAATTTGCTAATGTTACTTTGAATCCCTTCATCCAAATCATTGATGTATATTGTAAATAGCTGCGGTCCCAGCACCAAGCCTTGCGGTACCCCACTAGTCACTGCCTGCCATTCTGAAAGAAACCCGTTAATCCCTACTCTTTGTTTCCTGTCTGCCAACCAGTTCTCTACACATGTCAATAACCTACCCCCAATACCATGCGCTCTAATTTTGCACACTAATCTCCTATGTGGGATCTTATCAAATGCTTTCTGAAAGTCCAGGTGCACTATATCCACTGGCTCTCCCTTGTCCATTTTCTTAGTTATATCCTCAAACAATTCGGAAAGATTAGTCAAGCATGATTTCTCCTTCGTAAATCCATGCTGACTTGGACCGATCCTGTTACTGCTATCCAAATGTACCGCTATTTCATCTTTTATAATTGACTCCAACATCTTCCCCACCACAGATTTCAGGCTAACTGGTCTATAATTCCCTGTTTTCTCTCTCCCGCCTTTCTTAAAAAGTGGGATAACATATTGTTATCCCACTTTTTAAGAAAGGCGGGAGAGAGAAAACAGGGAATTATAGATAACATTATAAGTGGGAGTGGCGGCGCTGCCCTGGCAGCAGCGGCTCACCTGCAGTCCGTCTGTTTTTCTTTTTTTGTTTGTTGTTGTTTTCTTATCTTGTTTTAGTGTTAATTTGAGTTATTATGTAGTGTATGTGTGTGAGAGGGGTGGGAGAAACCTTTTTGGTCTCTTCCTTTTGGGGGGACGCAACTTTTCTTGCCGTTTCCCCCGTCTCCGTCTGCGCTGAGGCCTATCGCGGAGCTGGCAGCTTCCAACATTAACTGTGACCGACCCGAGGCTCCGGAGGCAGAGCCAGCCAGAATTTACCAGCGCGGGGCTGGCCGACTTCGGGGCTGTGGCGGGTTTCGGCGGCCCGACTCGGAGCTGTGGCGGCTTTCCGGTGGCGGTGGCAGCGACTTCGGAGGCCCGGCCGTGGGCCCAGTGGATGACATCGTTGGGAGCTCGCGGGTCACAGGTCGGTGACCTGTTTTTCCAGAGCTCCCGTGGCAACAGCTGCATCCGCTGGACTGGAGGGCGGCAGCTTCGGCCGCCCTGGGCCGCGGAGTTGAACCGGCCCGCTCGCGGAGCGCGGTTCACCCGCGGGACTTATTTGCAACACCCGGTGCGTTCACAACATCGGAGGCCCGGGTCGCCTCAGCGCAGAGGAAGAGGAAGAGGAAGAACAAGAAAGGAAGAGACAAAGACAAGATTTTTGCCTTCCACCACAGTGAGGAGGTGTCTGGTGAACTCACTGTGGTGGATGTTAAATAGGTGTTTATTTTGTGTTTTGTTATTTACTATGGCAACGAAATTTCGTTCAGACCGCAAGGTCTGAATGACAATAAAGTTTTCCATGAATTTTTTCCATGAACATTAGCTACCCTCCAATCCACAGGAACTGATCCTGAATCTATAGAACATTGGAAAATTATCACCAATGCATCCACGATTTCCAGAGCCACTTCCTGAAGTACCCTGGTATGCAGATCATCAAACCCTGGGGATTTATCAGCCTTCAGTTCCATCAGTCTACCCAACACCATTTCCTGCCTAGTGTGGATTCCCTACAGTTGCTCCATCACCTCAGATCCTCTGGCCACTAGTACATCATGAAGATTGTTTGTGTCCTCCTTAGTGAAGAACGATCCAAAGTACCTGTTCAACTCATCTTCCATTTCCTTGTTCCCCATAATAAATTCACCTTTTTCAGTCTTCAAGGGTCCAACTTTGGTCTTAACTAATTTTTTCCTCTTCACATACCTAATGACATTTTGGACATTTTCTCTGTAATGTAATGTTATAACGCTATAGTACTAATTTTTTCGCACTCTGTTATTCTTCTCTTTACACTACCTGTCGTAGTTATGTTGTCTTGATTTACCACATTAAATTTTAGTTTTAGATGTATAGTACGACTTGATATGACTGGATAGCTTGCAAACAAAAGCTTTTCACGATACACATAACAAAAATAAACCAATACCAATATCAAGTCTTGGGCTTTATTCCTTGGAGCGCAGGAGGATAAAGGGTGGACAAAATTATGTCAGGAGATGAATATATTGGGTAAACACACAGAGTCTTTTGCCAAAGTAGGGGAGTCGAGAACCAGAGGACATAGGTTTAAGGTGAGGTGGGAAAGATTTAATGGGAACTTGATTGGTAACTTTTTCACATAAAGGGTGATAGTGGGTGTATGGAACAAGCTGCCGGAGGAGGTAGTTGAGGTAGGTACTATTGCAACGTTTATGAAACATTCAGACAGGTACATGGATAGGACAGGTTTGGAGGGTTATGGGCCAATAGAAGGCAGGTGGGGCTAGTGTAGATAGGGCAAATTGGTTGATGTGGGCAAGTTGGGCCGAAGGGCCTGTATCCATGATGTATGACTCTATGACTCTAAAAGTCAATGTGGATTTCCTAAAAGGAAATTGTATTTGCCAAACCCACCTGAGTATTCTGAGTTTGTAGCTGGTTGAGTAAATAAGGAATTCGGTATAGTGAAATTTTAAACAGACTTACGTCCCATGTGATGAGAAGGCGAGGGCAGTTGTGTGGTTTTAGTGATCACACGACTATCACTAATACTGTCTTTATCTGTTCACACACACAAACTATACTCATCAATACAACAGCCCACTATTGATATTCTATCCCTTACCCCACCCCATTCCCCAAAAGGGAAAGGCACCCTCATGAGTGTGCTAAGTGCCCACAGTAAATAACACCATTCTGTGCTAATGGAAAGACCAGTGAGCCACTGAACACCGGGAGAGCAAGTGAAATCCACAGTAAGCCAGGTATACTCATTGCTGAGTCCGCTGACTCTTTTAGGGGTAAGAGCTTCTCCTCTTTATTGAGTGCATCTGTGCAGACTCAAATGTAAAGGAAACAGCCCTTCAGCAGCCAGAATGTAGCTGCGGAGAAGATATTGCAAAGTAGCAGCAGGACATCTAAATCCCTATAAAAGTCTTTGAAATTGAAAACACACTCAGGCATTAAAAATCAGAATGGAATATAATGTCTTTTTTATGATTTTACTGCTGGCTTTTTTTATCGTTACAAACAATTCAGTATAAATAGAACTATTCAGAAGCATGTTTATTTAGGGTAAATCAGATACCTCATTTGTACTAAGAGATAAATGGGTGCTGAGCTGTTGCCTCATAGCTCCAGCGATTCTCACCTCCAGTACCGTGCATGCAGAGTTACTTGTTCTTCCGTCACAATGCGATTTTTCTCTGGGTGCTGCTGATTTCTCCCCCAACTGAAAGATATGTGCATGGGTAGTTTAGTTAACTGGCATAAAACTGCTCCTGGTGGTGATAGAACCTGAAGAGAATTGAAGGGGAAATGGGGAGAATAAAGTTGTATTCATATTAGATTAGTGCATGTGGATTATTGGTAGTCAGTATGGGTTCTATAGGCCAAAAGGATGTTTCTATACAATATGACTTCATCACTCTCTATTAGTTTAGTTCAGTTTAGTTTATTGTCATGTGTACCGAGGTACAGTGAAAAGCTTCTGCTGCATGCTAACCTGTCCGTGGAAAGACAATACACGATTACAATCGAGCCACTTACAGTGTACATATACATGATAAGGGAATGACATTTAGTGCAAGGTAAAACCGGTAAAGTCCAATCAAAGATCGTCCGAGGGTCACCAATGAGGCAGATAATAGTTCAGGACTGCTCTTCAGTTGTGGTAGGATGATTCAGTTGCTTGATAACAGCCCAGGCAACCGATTCATCCTACCACAACTGACGACACTAATGCGGCAACTGCTGGTTTTACTGAAAGTCTTGTCATGTCAGTGGTTTGACAAGGGTCAACATTGAAGGTATAATACAAATACAGTCACGTCTCACATAGGGTGGTGGCTATTGGAGTGTTGAGAGAAATGTTGCCACTGAGGCACCCATCAAATGAATATGTCAGAAACTGAATGCTGGAGAACATACTCCCTGTTAGTTTAAATACCGTCTACTGTCCGGGAATATGGCTTGAGCAGTTAGCACTGAGTTGCGAAGCAGCAGAGTTTGTCTTTAACAAGAAAGCAATAAGGTAACACAATGTGCTCCAAGTTGTGTTGAGACTGCTCTGGTTACAGTATGGTGGAACTTTGAGCACAAGATCATGTCAATAAGGATGGAAAAAGCCATTGCTCAAATTGCAGCATCATTAGGCTGTTCCCACAAAAACGTCAGACATGGACAGTGTTTGGAATTGTTCAGTCCAATTCCACAATGGATGGGATTTCACTCCGAAGTGAGCACTAGTCTTTTCCATTCCAGACCAAATCAATCTTTGTACCATTTGTACATAAAATTGGTCAAATTTCCAGGCTTATGTCTTCATAAAGAAAGAAATATGCCAGTGAGAACACTTGACCCTTGACTATTGAGACTGGTGGGAAATATTGACACGGCATGATAAACAGAATTTCACGTGTAAGTTTGGAGCATCATGCGTGTGGAAAAAACCTAAAGTTTGTCTCCAAGACTTTAATAAGTATAATTCAATTGATAATGGAGATTGAGAACACATTCAGTCATTACTTAAAGGTTAAATATCTTAAAGGGAAAATAATAAAATTTGGATTTTCAGTTTGTTATATGCACACTATCAATGTTTCTGACATTGAACGACATGAATCAGAAGAGAGAATGACAAATTACAGACCAAATACATAGGGACTCATCTAAGACTGCTAACCCCAATTAACCTTTGACCCCTGAGAGTTGTTGGAGGAGATTTTCATTTCCTTTACCTGAACTGAAGTTGTGCCTCCAGGGAAGAAGAGCAGTGAGACTGGTGTCTTAATGTAATGTCCTAGTTAGTTATTCTACCTCAACCAGAACTCTGTAATATTGCTGTGGTGAAAAGAGTAAAATACTCTACATAAAAATATAATTTGCATCTATGTATACAATAAATAAAGGGGTTGTAAAGGGACACCAGTTAAAACCATCTGGGATAAAACCGTCTTCCACTTTTCACTTAAGGAGGAAGTCCATTTTCTCTCATTCCTCTATGGTGTAATTACAGCAAAACAAAGCACTTCATTCATACAGACATAATGTGCTGCTTTCCTAACAGAAGAACACCAATTAGTAAAGTACTGTTGTAGCTAACCCTAAACTAACTGGCAATATTACTCTTTTTCTCTGCTTCACATGGGCACAAGTCGCATTTGAATTATAGTTTAATAACCTCTCTGAGTGAAATGTTTATTCAAAAGCCTTTCCTATTTGCATGTGTAGAGATTGTCGATAGGTGATTTTCAGATCGGGACCCTTCTTTAGACAGAAGAAGGGTCCCAACCCGAAATGGCACTTATCCATGGTATCCAGAGATGCTGCCTTACCCTTTGAGTTACTCCAGCATCTTGTGTCCTTTTGTGTGAAACCAGCATCTGCAGTTCCTTGTTTCTACATCCCAATTCCTTTCACAGGGTTATGGAAAAGAGAGATAATAATTCCTAAACAAATACGGTTCTTACATCGATCATCCATCTGTCGCCCTGAACATACCTCAAATCAAGATTTTGTAAAATGCTAACAAATTCAAAATCAACAAAGAACCTATTCCAGATCAATATCCAGATCGCATACAACATATAATCCTCCGAAATTTTCACCACCTACAACGGGTCGCATACAACATATAATCCTCCGACATTTTCGCCACCACTGGCCACATCTTCCCATCTCCTTCCCTTTCTGCTTTCCACAGAGACCGTTCCCTCTGTATCTCCTTGGTCAATTCGTACCTTCCCACCCAAACCACGCCGTCCCCGGCACTTTCCCTTGCAACCCCAGGAAATGATACACTTGTCGCTTTACCTCCCCCCTTGACTCCATCCAAGGACCAAAGCAGTCTTTCCAGGTGAGGCAGAGGTTCACCTGCACCTCCACTAACCTCATCTACTGCATCCGCTGTTCCAGGTGTCAACTGCTCTACATCGGAAAGACCAAACCCAGGCTTGGTAATCACTTCGCCCAACAGCTCCGCTCAGTTTGCAATAACCACCTGATCTCCCGGTAGCTCAGCACTTCAACTCCCCCTCCCATTCTGAATCCGACCTTTCTGCACTGGGCCTCCTCCATGGCCAGAGTGGGGCCCACCGCAAATTGGAGGAACAGCACCTCATATTTCGCTTGGGTAGTTTACACCCCAGCGATATGAACATTGACTTCTCCAATTTCAGGCAGTTCTCACTTTCTACCTCCTTCCCCTCTCCAGTTCTCCCACAGCTTACTGTCTCCGCCTCTTCCTTTCTTTATCCCCCCCCCCCCCCCCCCCCCCAGACATCAGTCGGAAGAAGGGTCTTGACCCGAAACTTCGTCTATTCCTTCGCTCCATAGATGCTGCATCACCCGCTGAGTTTCTCCAGCTTTTTTGTCTACGATCTATTTTTCCAGCATCTGCAGTTCTTTCTTAAACATCTTCAATATTCCAGATCTGTTGTCTCATCTATAGTGACATCTGCCGATCTCCATCATAAAATAATACCACTGTTAATCTCAGGCAAGAATATTACCAACCGAGGGCTTTTTTTGCCTTGAATTACCTTTCTTTTCCCTGACTTTAATTTTATGTTAATATTTTACCCCTGTAGCATTGAGAAAGACTTTTCCTCTTTTATACATTTCACAGAACTTTTAGAAGACTTTCTGGCATTAACCTTTTCATAATCCAGTTGCCACATATTTGTCCATTTAACATTTCTATCATATATATTGTAAAGTCAATAGTTTAGTTTAGTTTAGAGATGCAGTGCAGAAACAGGCCCTTCAGCCCACTGGGTCCAGCAATCCCTGCATATTAACACTCTCAGGACAGACAAAGCAGAGTCAGTAGGTCAAGGACTTCCCAACCTGGGGTAAATTTACCCCCAGGGGATAAATTTCACCTTCCCAGGGGGTCAATTTGTTGATTCTGGATTTGTACATATTTTTCTCATTGACTGAGTGTGTTTGGCTCTGGTATACTGATATCTGTTCATCATTAGTTGTTCATAAATAAGTGAAATAACATTGTTATGTGCTATTAAAGTTGCCAGGGATAAATGGGACAAAAAAGGTTGGGAACCCCTGCAGTAGATGTTGTTAACTTAGATTTTCATAAAGCCTTTGATAACATCTTAGGCTGCTTAGGATGATGAGAGCCCATGGTATCAAGGGCAGATATCAGCATGCAGGGCTAGCCTTAGGAGGTGCGGGGCCCCAATTATATAAAGAAATATAAATAAATAATTATAAATGAGTCACGTGGCGTGAGTAATATGACAGTCAGTCGGCTTTAAAAAAATCTTAAACCGTGCATGCGCTGATTGTTCTCTCCGTAAAATTTAAAATAAAAACAAATAAAGTAACAATTCAATTTTCCCCATGGCTTTCAAGTCTCCTTCTTTCTGAATGGGTGGGGGGTGGAGGGTGACGGCAGGTGGAAAGATTGTGGGAAAAACGGGAGCACACCGGGACAACATGAATCAGTTGTCATCTTATTGAATGAATATACTAGTTCAACTTACCAAGGGACCAATTCGGGGGAGAGTTCCTTTCACAGCTACCGCATTGTGGCCGGGGA
Organism: Okamejei kenojei; assembly: GCA_035221665.1. Classification (NCBI taxonomy): domain Eukaryota; kingdom Metazoa; phylum Chordata; class Chondrichthyes; order Rajiformes; family Rajidae; genus Okamejei; species Okamejei kenojei. Next base: position 93,846,316 of record CM069135.1, read on the forward strand.
TGGAAGCAGCTCGCGTGGCTACGAGCGGCCTCCATCACCAGTGTCATCTCAGCGCCTTCTGCCGGCCCCTGCTCACCTCTGGCAGCGCTCTCCATCTGAACAGTGAGGAGACCAGCTCATCATAGAGCGGAGCGGTTGATGGATAACATCATGAAACTTACTCCTGTGTCAGCTTAGTCAATTGAACTCGGATTGACATCTCCACCGCCGCTTCCTGTTATCCAACCATACATGGACAGACTACCCACATGATCTGAAACTCTTTCCCCCCCCCCCACCCCCAGCAGTGCTGTCCTTTTACAGGCTTCCTACTTTAGAGCAGCAAGGTGCCCAAACTCAGTTGTATCTATCTCAATAAATATCACAAAATATGCCATGAACATTATGACAAAATATAGACAGTCACCCCATCCCCTACTTAAAGGAGCATGTAATCCGTTGATCCATGTGATAATTGCATTAAAGGTATTATTGTCTAAGAATCCATGGGCAAGTCGCCTCGATCATCATTGAACCTACCATTTGACGCTGCTGTAACGTTTCCTTCCTATCAAAATCTCTGCATAGCATCTCTGTCGCCACTTTGAAATAAAATACAACTTTAGGCTTTAAAATTTCGCAGATCTGCCTATCTATCTGCCTATCTAGTATTTTATCCTACCATCCCCCCCCCCCCCCCGTTAGTACTGGGTATGCTTGAAACAATTTATTGTAATGTACTGTATCTTTAAACTACATCAACCAGGTGTGAAAATTACACTGAATTGGACAATGATTGAAAATGCATGGGAATCGACTAATCGTGATTCTGCAGCGAAATTTTTAAGTCGAAAGTTGTATTTTATTTCAATGTGGGAATTTGAAGATAGGGACAGAGATGCTACACAGATATTTTAAACTCGGGAGAGCTCTTGGGTGAACTTGCACAGTGGAACAGGGCTTGAGGCAGCATCTATGGAGCAAAGGAAATAGCCAACTTTTCGGGCCGGGTCTGAAGAAGGGTTGCGACCCGAAACGTTGCACATTTCCTTCGCTCCAAAGATGCTGCCTAACCTGCTAAGTTTCTCCAGGATTTTTGTCTACCGCAAAACGTCAATGACTCCGGGAATGCCGAGAGAGCTAGAGAGAGACGAGATGGGGAGTGGGAGAGAGAGAGAGCGCGCGCGAGAGAGGGAAGGAGAGAGCGAAAGACAGAGAGACACAACGTGGGTCAGTAGGTAAATTGAATGACAAAGCCCCTGTCCCAGTTAGGAAACCTGAACGGAAACATCTGGTGACCTTGCGCCCCACCCAAGGTTTCCATGAGGCTCCAGGAGGTTCCCGAAGGTTTTGGTCACTCTCCCTAATGGTTGAAAGTGGATTCTGTGTAGTCGAGGCTTCTTCTATGTTCCTGCGATTATTTCAACAAATTCAAAACCGGCCTCGACTAAAAATAGGTTGCTGTTTGGTCGAGGCCAGTGGAGTGGGGTTGCTATTTACTTACAGGCAGTCTAAGGCAATCTCCTTCGCTGACCGGTCATTTTGATTGGCAGTTTTCAGTTAAGATCCTATAGGATCTTTGGTTTTCAGGACCTAGAAGATCCGCCGAAGGTGAAATGCCCGCTAACTTTATTAAACTTCTTAAAACTGTCTCCACTCCTTCTCCCCCCCCCCCCCCCCCCCCCCCCCCCCCCCTTCTCACACTCTCTAAAGGACTTACCGTGCTCTGTGGCAGCCATTTACCTTCCTCTGCATCGCGCGGAGAGCGCTCCTCCGCTGTCCCTGGCCCCCACCTTCGCCGTGTGTGTGTGGTGTGTGTAAATAATGTCAAAGTGAAATGGGAGATTTCCATGGAAAGAATATTTAACCAGAATATAAGGCGAGGTCGCTTAAAACAATACGCCGTCAACGCAGGATTGTTTCTTTGCACTCTACAGGTGTTTCAATCTAACCTCGTAGCTCACTGTTAATCTTGTTCGTGTGTGTGTGTCTGTGTGACCAAAACCTCTGACGCCGCGTGAATTGTATTCAATGGAACGCAGCGTCATTAATACTTGTTCAAAACACAATTACATTTACTGAGGAATGTGCATCAAAGCATTGATGACACATTGTAAAGCTACTTGTTAACTACTGGCTGTTAACAAGTGCTACAGTGGTAGTTAACACATCGTTTGTCTGTTGGCCATGTAGCAGTTGTTATCCATGTTCGTTTTGTATAAAAACCGTGTGGCGAATGTTTTTTTGTTAATCTTTATTTAACAAAGCAAATTTGTATTTCCATCTGAAATATGGAAAATTAACGTGGGCCCCCCTTGGGCGCGAGGCCCAACTTGGAAAAATCGGTCCAATCGGTTTAAGGCCGGCCTTGCCAGCATGGATAGCAGGTTGGCTAGATGGCAGAAGGCAAAGAGTGGGGCTTTTTCTGGTTGGCTGCCAGTGACTAGTTGAATTCCTTAGGGGTCGGTGCTGAGGCCGCTAATCTTCATGTTGTATATTAATGAATTCATGATTTGGATGAGGATGATTTCAATTGAAGGCTTTGTGGAAAAGTTAGCAGATGATAAGAAAATAGATGGAGAGGCAGGCAATGTAAAGAAAGCAGGAATACTGCAGAAGGACTTTACAGGGAGAAGGCAGGAAGGGAAAAATAGACCATCCATGTTCGAATGGCAGAGCAGACTCGATGAGATGAATGGCCTAATTCTATTCCCATCTCTTATGGTCTTATGACCTTAAGGAATCATGTCAGAATTCTTCATTCAAAACCATCTTTTAAGGAAAGCGAATTTAAAAGAAACAGGAGAGATGAGAGGATGAGGGAGAGGAATTTCAAAGAGATCAAAATGAAAAGTTATTTTAATTCTCCCATTAATCGCTTAGAATAAATTATATCTGATGGAATTAACCTACATTATTAAAAGTCAATTTTCATTATTGGAGAGTTTGCTTGGGCATTAATAAAGATGTAGCATAATTCAAAAAAATCACTTTTAGTTCTGGTATGTTAAATGTACTGTATATCCAATATGTAAGTGCATAAACAAGCTTTTGCTTGTATAAGAATGCCAACATTGTGGTATGATACTGTTCCCATAAAATATCTAGAGCAACATGTAATTCAAGCAATACAACTTTCTAATTTCTATTGGTAAGAGCATGGTAAGTAGGAAAAGGAGTTAGCCATTGGGATTCCACTCTGCCAATTGATAAGAAATTAGTCCTCCTAAATTCTGCCATCAAATCTATTATCCTGTCTGATCACCAAAGTCAATAATTCCTTTACGGTTGAAAGGTTTTACATAGAAAATAGGTGCAGGAGTAGGCCATTCGGACCTTCGAGCCAGCACAGCCATTCAATATGATCATGGCTGATCATCCAAAATCAGTACCCCGTTTCTGCTTCCCCCCCCCCCCCCCATATCCCTTGATTCCGTTAGCCCCAAGCCCCAACTCAAATCCTCTTGCAATTAAAACCAACATGCCTTTAGCTTTCTTCACTGCCTGCTGTACCTGCATGCTTACTTTTAATGACTGATGTACAAGCACACCCAGGTCTTGTTGCACCTCCCTTTTTCCCAATCTGACACTGTTCAGATAATAATCTGCCTTCCTGTGCTTGCCACCCAAGTGGATAACCTCACATTTATCCACATTGTAATGCATCTGTCATGCATCTGCCCACTCACCCAATCTATCCAAGTCACCCTGCAGCCTCATAGCATCCTCCTCGCAGCTCACACTGCCACCCAGCTTTGTGTCATCCGCAAACTTGGAGATGTTACATTTAATTCCCTCATCTAAATCATTAATTTGTATTGTAAATAACTGGGATCCACTGGTCAGTGCCTGCCATTCTGAAAAGGACCGGTTAAATCATACTCTTTGCTTCCTGTCTGCCAACCAGTTCTCTATACATGTCAATACCCTACCCCCAATACAATGCGCTCTAATTTTGCTCTCGTCTCGAATACACTTCATGATTCAGTGTGCAGAGCTAATGGGGGATTTTGAAGGATTCACAACCCAGTGAGATGAAATTTCTTTTCATCTCAAAACAACAACTCCTTATCCTGAAGTTTGATCTAAGTAGAAGAAATATCCATGCAGTTTTAACCCGGTAAAGTCCCATCAGGGTTACTCAGCATGCACCTATGCTGTCTATGTGCTTAATTGTTTAGTTTAGTTAATTATCACGTTACAGGTACAGTGAAAAGCTTTTGTTGCAAACTGACCAGTCAGCGGAAAGACAATACGAATGAATGAATGAAATAAAATAGTAAGATTAAACGAGAACTTACCAGTTTGAAGTTTGATCGTTATTTTATGAGGAGTTACGATGAGGGATTACGTGAAGAAGCCCCGCCTGGCGCATGCTTGGCATACTTCAAAGCAGCGGCGTGAAAAACACAGAACCAATAGCCAGAGTAAGATAGTAAGGCTTACATAGACGAACTACCAGATGATCATTTATATTATGAGGGTTGGGAGTGGAGGGCACGTAATCCCTCATCGTAACTCCTCATAAAATAACAATCAAACTTCAAACTGGTAAGTTATCGTTTAATCTTACTATTTTACTTCGGAGTCACGTGAGTGACTATGTGAAGATTTTGAAGCTCTGATTTTCATGCCATAGATCATTCCATACGACACACTGCTTGAGTTTACACAGTAGTGAGTAAATAATATATTGCTTGAAATTATGCAATAAATATTTTAATGATAATAATAATAATAATAATAATAAGTAATAACCCCTCTATCCCTGGGGAAATTACAACAAATGATATGCAACAAAGCAAACAATTTGAACAGAACCCAACACAGCATGTGCAACCCTGGCACTGTGACAACAGGTTTATCATAAAATCTAGAAAAGTTCCTCTTAGACCATCCTGCGGTCTCCAGAATTTGGTCGAGTGGCATGTCCTGCACCTTTGCCGCGGACATTGATACCGCCCATGTGGAGTGAGATTTAAACACATCAGTGTCTACTCCAGTTAATCCAGAACCTGTTTATCCATCTAGAAATAGTTTGTACTGTCACTTTTTTAATATGTTTCTTGTGGGTAATGAACATTGGTATCTCACAATCTCAGAGACTCTTAATTCAATATATATTAAATCAGATGCTTAACCACACACAATGTTTAGTTGACAGAGTATATCTTAAAGATTACATTGGTTCCAGCCTTTCTTGGCTTGCTTTGCTTGTTTAGATCATTGACATAAAACATAATTTTATTTACAGAAAACTGCATACAATGTAACCGTAACATTTGTAATGATTGTACTCATTGTGCTGATATTAATGTCATCAGCATAACCACTTTAAATATTAACTTCTGAAAAGACAGTGACGTAATTGGAGTCCATTGCCGAAGCAATGTGAGAACTATACTGACATCCCAGATTTCTGTATATCTGGGTTTGGTAGGATTTTATTCAAATTCCTCTCATAAAGTGAGATATTAACGGATGAGACCCAATAAATTGTCATTCTGAAAATTGTCCTAAATAGGAGGACAAAGCACTCCAAGCTCCATTAATGGTACTATAACTCAGGTGCAACATAGCAAAGAACTCCAATACATCCGATATGTTTGCAGTATGATAAAATATATCTGACTGAATACAAAGGATTTCCCATTCCTTATATGAAACATATTTTTCTTACTGTTATATCTCCAAGCTGCAGTTATGACATCCATGGTCCTATCCGACATTCCATCCATCAGAACCTGCAGATTAACAATTAATACACTCATGTAATGGATAACTTATGCCGTTACTGGATGTACCAATAATTACTGCACCTGGGATTTGTCAAGAATGTCTGAATCATCATTCTGAGCACCAATGGGAACAATGGCTGTGTAGTAATGGTCCCTAGATAAGGGACGTATCAGATATTGAACTGATAAGAACAGATACCACACTTGATCTTAGCCAAAAGGCCGAGAAGCAATACCAGTTTGGAACCACCAAACGGCTACAGCGGAGACTTGCTCCATTTTGGTGACACATTGCAAAATGGCAAAAACATAAAAGACTATACCTCGCCAATGTAGCGAGAATGCATCCACCACTAATGCTCCTGGGTCTGGCTCCCATGAGACATTTGGACCACTGGAGATTTAATCCAGACACAACAGATCAATATTTCGTACTCATACTGTCTGACAATCTTTTTTTTTTAACTTTTTGAATTTTAACATTCATTCTGTATTGTCATTGAACTTTTGTGATCTGTTGTCTTACCACAATATTGTCTTCTCCCACAGCTGTGGTATTGTCTACTCCCAATAACTCCAAATAATTCATACCATGTGTTTGGAGAATTAAATAGTCTTGGACAGTCCATCGACCACCACAACTGGTGTTGCTGTCCTTGGCTCCCCATCCGAGAGCACTCCCATCAGTCTGTAATACCACTGAAGACTACTGAACAAGCACATTTTTACTTCTAGTAACTTGTGCAACATTGAGAATCCATCATTGCAATTATGCTCAACCTTTTTAGTTCGTAACTGCAAGGACCTAATCAATGACCTGCATGCTTTTTACGCTTATTCTCTGGTCTTTACAGACTTTGATCACTTTACTTTACCACTATCACTTTACCAGTAACCATAGCTACTTCTTGGATGGTGGAATAATGATTTTTACCAAGACAAGTACAGGCATTTGTAACATCCCCAACCTTAATTGTTGGTAAAGTTACTGACATATCAACTGTATTAATGACAAACCCCAAATAATCAATTGTTTGGGATGCCTGTAACTAACATGTTGTTTGGACGTACAGAACCTTAGCCTTTCAATAGGCTTATGGTTGCTGAACCCAGTTCTTCAGCTATCTCCCATTTACAATTAACATATCCTCTAGATAAGTCATTACAATGTGATTCTGAGCCCTCATTAACACCAGCGCTGGTTTCAATAATTGTGTGAGCAATCTGAGGGCTGAATTTAACCCATTAGGTAATTCCTTCAGTTGAACCATCCAATTAATTTAAGTACCTGAATAATAAGGCATCTTTTTTAGGTCTAATAATAGCCATATAGTAGCCTTGTGATAACAACTTTGTTACAGTGTTGAAGTGTACTTTTTTAAAATTGCCTATACTGAACTATAAATTTAAGTTTGTGAGTCCCAGAATGACTCTGCAACCCCCATACTTGTGCCTGGGATATATTATCTCTACCTGACAAGTTCCTGGTACATTCAAACACCAAGCCGATCAGATTTAATGCAGAATTACAAAACAATTGTAATCTTACAACCGACCAGAGGTAGTTTCCCAGAAATTCCATGTGTGATGGAATGATGTTTCTGTACTTCCGTAAATGAACCAGAAGATCTCCTTCTCTTAATATAGGGGTTCGTATTCAACCTGTTTGTTTTCTCAAAGCAGGGACGAGAAGTTTCGTAAGGCAAATATCCTTAATTGTTTGGACAGTTTTTCATCAATCATAAATCTGGTTATAGCTTGCCCACATAATCCTACATTTTTTGGGTATAATGTTAGCCAAATGGGAATTTTCTTCATACAATTGGGTTCGAATATGTATTGCACAGTAACACAAGCATGTCTTAAAAGTATTGGACATTATCGACCCATGTATGTCTTCCCCAAATGCAGTGATGCCAACTGAATATATATCTAGAGGACATGCTGGAACACATTTCCTGTCCTCGCATTGTTACACTCATGGGTGCCCAATTACTGAGTTACTGTTGGCACCCTGAGCGAGGCACAATAGACGGGTGTTTTATATATTTTTTACTGTTTCAGTTATAACAGTTTCTTGGAGTAGGTGAGAAACCAAATAATGTTGGCCGCCAGGTTCATCCATAGCCTCACCAGTCCATACCAATATAGCAAATTATTATGCTACATCGGGAACAATAGCGTTTCTATTGTGCTCTGGTGTATACACATATGTAGGGACACCAGCTTCAGGGTGAGTTTCATCCTGCCTTGGTACTCCCGAGTCTTTGCTCTAGGAGACTTCATCCAGACCTAAACAAGGCACTGGTGAATGAGATTCTAATTTTTCATAGGCACCATACACAGTGTATGGAAACTCCTTTCGAAGCCTGCCTTAGAATCCCATGGGTCTTAAAACCCTTAATTGTTTAGAATTTTGAGCATTTTATCTTGCTCTAAATACTTCATCCAGACCTATGTGTTAAAGAAGGAACTGCAGATGCTGGGTAATCGAGGGTACACAAAAGGCTGGAGAAACTCAGTGGATGCAACAGCATCTAAGGAGCGAAGGAGATAGGCGACGTTTCGGGTCGAGACCCTTCATCCAGACCTACGTAAAGCACTGGTGAATGAGATTCTCATTCTTTATAGGCACCATACTCAGTGTATGGAAACTCCTTCTGAGCCTGCCTTAGAATCTCATGGGTCTTTAGAACCCTTGACTGATTAGTATTTGGAGCATTTTATCTTTCTCTAGGGATCTCATCCAGACCTAACCAAGGTACTGGAGAATCAGAATCCCATTTTCATAGGCACCATACTCAGCGTATGGAAACTCCTTTGGAGCCTGCCTTGCAGGAAGACATACCTGGGTCAAGAACCCTTGACTAAGTCAAGTGTGGAGCATTTTCTCCATTTCCAGCCTCCCCCACATTCTTGTCCTCCCTTGGAGGAGAGTTACTTCTTTACTATTTTGTATTTATGCATAAACCATATATGTTTAAAATTGTAATTCTTCTCCCAATCCGATCTAAATCGGAAACTGCGGTTCCAGCACGTTCTCCGAAGTAAAATGATACTTTATTGTCACATGTGACACGTCATAGTGAAATTCTTTGCTTGCAGACCTGCAAATAGATATGCAAATAGTCACCCATAAATGATGCTTACAAAGTACCTCAGTGCCAGTTCCCCTTTGTTCTCCCCCCACCCAAAGCTTCACGACGGTACTCTTTTGCCCATTGTTCTTCCCCCTCCCTCATGGCCGTTCGCCCACGTTAGGTCCTCCTTTGTTCCTCCCCTCAGACCATCCTCACTCCCACATGGTCCGTCCTCATCGACTGTGGCACCGACCTCTCCACCATCACTGCCGGGTCCTCTCCAGAGGCTTCCATGGCACCGATCCAGGTCCCAGGCCGCAACTGTGGGCTCCGCAGATGCAGGGGCCATTGGCCACAGGCTTCATTGACTTGCGAGGATCCACCTCCGACCCGATGGGCTCTGGCCCACGAGGCTCCAACTCAGTCTTACAGTTGGCGTCTGTATGTAATGCAAAATTACAATCGAGACAACCACAGTGTGCACATACATGATAAAGGGAATAACATGAATACGGGGGGGGGGGGGGGGGGGGGGGGGGATGTGTGTCCCCCGTCTGTGCTGAGGCCTAATGGATCTGTGGCTGCGGTCTGTGGCGGTGGTCTGGTTCGGAGCTGCGGTGTTCCAGCGGCGGCGGCGGTCCACAGAGCTGTGGTGCTCCAGCGGGGGCAGCCTGGTTCAGAGCTGCGGTGCTCCAGTGGCGGCGGTCCACAGAGCTGCGGTGCTCCAGCAGCGGTAGTCCGCAGAGCTGCGGTGCTCCAGTGGCGGCGGCCTGGTTCGGACCTGCGGTGCTCCAGTGGCGGCGGCGGTCCACAGAGCTGCGGTGCTCCAGCGGTGGTGGCGGTCCACGGACTTGCGGTGCTCCAGCGGCGGCGGCCTGGTTCGGAGCTGCGGTGCTCCAGCGGTGGCGGTCCGCTTGGAGCTGCGGTTTTTATTATATGTATGACTGTATGGTAACAATTTCGTTCAGACCGCAAGGTCTGAATGACAATAAAGGAATCTAATCTAATCACTTTTACTGAAAGATAAAGTCCAATAATGTCTGATCAAAGATAGTCCAAGGGTCTCCAATTAGGTAGATAGTATCTCAGGACTACTCTCTAGTTGTTGCCCATTAACAGCTGGGAAGTATTTGTCCCCGAATCTAGAGATGTGTGTTTTCACACTTCTATACCTTTTGCCCAAGAGACACACGAAGAGGGAGTGGCCAGGGTGCGACTCGTCCTTGATTATTCTGCTGGCCTTGCAGAGGCAATGTGAGGTGTAAATGCAGTCAATGCAAGGGAGGTTGATTTGTGTGATTGTCTAGGCTGCGTCCACAATTCCTCATGGTCTTGGATGAAGCAGTTTCCAAGATATGATGTGATGAATTTCGATAAAATGCTTTCAGTGGTGCATCTGTAGAAATTGGTGAGAGTTGTTGGGGACATGTCAAACTCCCTAAGCCTTCTAAGGAAGTCGAGGTATTGGTGTGCTTTCCTGGCCATTGCTTCAATATGGGTGGTCCAGGACAGGTTGTTGGTGACATTTACTCCTAGGAATTGGAGAATAGGTTGCCTCCTTCCTTACCCTTGATTGTTGCCCATTGTCTTTTCTCATGTACAGAATCTTGAGTGTTTACTCTCCTTTCAGTGCACCATGTTGAACACAGTCAGAAATATTTCCCATTGTCATTTCATTTCATTTTCCCATATTGTTACTAATTTTATCTTCAAGTTCTACAATCAGCTCCTTAATAATATCTTTGATTTTTTTTTCCAATATATCAGTATTACTTAACCTCTACCCTAAGGTATCTGCTAGTGTTTATTCTCCATCATCACATCCAATAGGAGCCAATCAGTTGATACTTCTTTTTGCACAAGGAAAGGCATAAACATTTAATGAATTCTATTCATCTGTTCTCACCCCTCCTCCCACATCACTCGACCCCCATCCCCAACCCTGCTCCACCTCCACTGTCCATTTAAGTCAGGATAATTAAAATCCCACATAAACTTGTTTCAATTTACAATCCAAGTCTGAATTTTCACAAACCATGTCTCTCATCAGTCAGAGTCATATGATTGCCTCAGCTTTGCTGTTTTACTGCAGATACTGTGTGCATTACTCCATAAATGTTTCTCTCATTATTACTAGGAATCCTCTCACTTTATAATTGACTTATTTTATATAGGTTTGTAGTGTTCGATAGTCTCATGGTTGTTGAGAAGACGCTATAGTTTTCAAACTCCTATATTTTTTCCTTATGCCCTTCATTATTATGCTCTTATTGTCTCACACACTTTCATATTGCAAAGACAAAAGGCCCAAGCTGCTCAATCTTCCCACAAATAACAAACCCTTAATTCTGGGAATCAATCCAGTGAACCTTTGCGAGTACACAATTCTCAGGTAGTGAAAATCACAGGTAGATAGGATGGTGCAGAAGGCTTCTGGCCCATTTGCGTCAATCATTCAAGGAATTGAGTGCAAAACGCGGAAGCAAAGAACTGCAGATGCTGGTTAACAAAAGAAAACACAAAGTGCTGGATTAACTCAGCAGGTCAGGCAGCATCTCAGGGGAACATGGATTGGTGACGTTTCGGGTCATGTCAGACCTTCTCCAGAATTTAGTGCAGAAATTGGGACTTTATGGTACAAGATGTTGCACAAAGATGCACAAGATGTTGGTGAGGCTGCATTTGGAGTAGTGTTCAGTTTTTGTCACCCTGCTATAGGAACGGTGGCATTATGGGGGAAAGCGTGCAGAAGACTTACAAAGATGTTGCTAGGACTGAGGGCCTGAGCTATAGGGAGTGATTGGGCAGGTTGAACTTTATTCCTTGGAGCACAGGAGGCTGAGGGATGATTTCATAGAAATGTATAAAATCATAAGGGGAATAGGATGAATGCATGTAGATTTTTCCCCGAAGTAGGGGGATCAAAAATCAAGGCCATAAGGTGAAAAGGGGCATCAATTTGAGGGGCAACTTTTTCACACAAATGGTACTTGGAATATGGAACAGGCTGCCAAAGGAAGCAGTGGTGGCAGGTACAACAACAAAATTTAAAATACATTTGGACAAGCACATGGGACTGAAGGTTTGGAAGGATACAAGTCAAATGCGAACAAATGGGACTAACATTTTGTTCAGTATAGAGGAGTTGGGATGAAGGAGCGGTTTCCATGTGGTGTGACTCTAAAATCTAATTGCAGACCTGCTTTTTTGGCATGTGCTGAAGAAAGTCATGCATGATTAATGCTCGAGCTTCGTTGGAACCCAAATTATTTATTGAGGTATATTCTGTTGAACTATCTTGCCACTCTTTGAAGCTCTGAAGATCATTCTCACAAAAGTTTTCTTGTTCTGGTTATTTCTTGCTTCCATCCAAACTGAATAGACTTTCTGATCTGCTGAGCCGAAGTCCATTCTCATTACTGACTTGAAAATACCCTATCATGTTCAAACTCACCATCGTTCTGAGCTCACACGTTTTGTATTCTCGTTTTCTAACGATTCCCAACAGAATGGTGTTAACAAGAAATGTACTGAGATTCCCACACGAATAGTTAACAAAGGTACAAAAACAGGCTTTGAAAATCTCAAAAAATAACAGAATGTTAAAAATAAGGGTATAACTCATGTTCTATTCCCGTATAGTATTTTAATAGTTAACAAATAAATGCAATGTGCGATTGCACAAATAAACTCGGCATCTCTTTTGATTTGCCCTTTCATTGTGCAATTAGAAATAGTCCAGAACAGTACGAGACATGCATTCAGATTAATGGTAATATTTGGATTCCCTATACAGTGGGAAATCGAGCTCACTCAAATCCCACACTGGCACTTCCAGTATGAGCTCTCCCTATGGAGTTACCACTGGGAGTTTAACGTTGGAAAATGAATCCTCAAATATAGAAATCAAAAAATTAGAAAGTATGTTCCTATGCATATTATCTAGTGGTTATATTAGTCATCCAAATGAGTCAACTCACAATCCAGATAATCTAAATTGACATTTCATATTGTCAATTTTCAAAATTTGAAAGAAATCTAGAACTAAAAGACTGAATTTAGTGAAATGACTGAGCTGTTGCTTAATTTTTGCATACAACCCATGTGTTCATTGCAGAAAGGAAATGGAGGCTTTGCAGAAGGTTTACCAAAATGCATGCTGGAAAAGTATTGGCTTAAAAGGAGAGGTTGGACAAACTTGGATTGTTTTCTGTCGAGCATTGGAGACTGAGGGGAAACTTGATAGAGATGTATAAAATTATGAGAGATGGAGATAGGCTAAACAGTCAGAACCTTTTTCCCCAGAATGGAGATGTCAAAGACTAGAGGGTATAACTTTAAGGTGAGAAGGAGAATGTTTAAAAGAGATGTATGGGGCAAGTAGTTTATACAGAGTGTTGAGTGCCTGGAACGTGCTGCAAGGGTGGTGGTGGAGGTAGGTATGATAGTTGTATTTAAAACATTTTCAGATAGGCACATGGATAGACAGTGAATGGAGGAATATGGATTGCAGGCAGCCAGGGAAGATTAGTTTTAACTTGGTTTTGTGTTCGGTGAGGACATTATTAGCAAAGGCTTCTTTGTGCTGCACTGATCCATGTTCTATGTTTACCTCTGGGGAAAGCAAGTAATGATCTTACTTTATTTACCACTTGACTCCTTTTTAGAAAACTCAAGCAAGAGTTCACAGACAGGTAATGGCCTTCATTGCCTCCAACCATGTACTCAGGGCAATGAAGAACTGGCTTTAAACACATTCCCCACCAGTGCTGTGGCAACGAAGGACTGTAGGATTTTCAAATATCTAGAGTTTTACCACTTCATCTTATTTCAAGCCATACTTTATCCAATGTTTTAACTACTAACTTCTCAATGGATTGGGTTCTCCTTTAAATCACCCATTATTAATCCTGTAATCCCTGGATTTGGTTTGGGATGAACCATCCAGCAGGCTGCACCGATTACTTATTTTGCAGGACAAATAGATTATGACATTTCTACCCCCAGTTGTCCTGATTTAGCTTTAGCATGCTCACCAGCTGAGCACTTAAAACAGTTAAGCAGAGAACTTCACTTGTTATCCGTTTTGCAATTTTGGATAACGTCTACTTTCAAAGCTTAAATGTGACACATCGTATGTTGTAGCATGGTGAGAAACAGCACTGATACTGTTATTCTTCTGAATGGATCCTGACCCCCATCCAGCATGACTTTCTTTCAGCCTTCTGCATTAGTATGCAGAGCGGGTGCTCCGAGTAATACATGCAGGTTGGTATCCAATATCCAAATGTATTCCTGTAACCAAATGTTTTTTCCCTTTCTGAATTACATAATGCAGCTCATCACTAAAGTTCACACTTTTGACAAAACTATTTTAAAAGCAGCTGACTGCTACATTTCACTGAAGTCGAGACATGGTGAATGCTTTATTCCTGCTTCAGTGCTGTGATCTGAAAATAATTGGCAAGCGAAATGTCGACAAAAAGTCAAAACAATTCCATAGAATTAAAGCTTGCAGTGAATTTAAAGCGCACCTAAAGACAGCACATTTGTGCCATACACTACTGAAGACTTTCTTCCCATGTCTCTTTCCTCTATCATTGTATCAGTAACAAACACATCTTCTGCTGACAATCTTATTGAACCTTGATCACCGCTAAATGTAACCCAGCTGGGCTTCTGTAATCACAATGTCATTTACAATTTGCCACAAAGTGCACTCAGGCAGTCAGCAAACACACTAAAGGAGAGAGCGTTCGATTCGCGAACTCAGCTTGCCAACCTTATCTGATTATTTCCTTATGAACGTTTGACACAAGGGTGCTTGTAAGGGAGCCTGAAAATGAAAAAGTGAGGTCTGGCCATAAGTGACATTTGTCATTAAGCCCAGTGGATAAGTAGCGCGACCTGTCAGGGTCAGAGCCCAATGTGCCCCAGGCTATGGTCTGAAAAGGCCAATGTGGACAGCCTCATACATTGCGAGTGACCGTTGCATATTGCACAACGAAGGACAAAAGCTGCTCCACAGCTGTCCGTATCACAGGAAATTAAAGAGACAGTAGCTCAAGCTTTATTAGTTAACCCTCAAAACAAGAATGGACCAAGATTAAGCAATCGGGCTGTACAAGTTACATGGCAAACCGAACATCACCACTCACGTACTTAATGTAACATTATTAGCCGGTTAGCTACGATAGTTAGACCGCTTCGAACTGGTCATAAATAAATTCCAATCATGACTGTTTCGAACAGATAAAAGGTTGTGCACATGTTAAAAAAATGCACTAATGCTTTGAAGCGACATTTGCTATTTGCAAAAAACTGTGAGTAGTTATTTTGACTGTAACTAACCATGTACTAATTACAGTGAAGCAATGATCACTTACTGACATTTAGATACCCTGAAAGCGTATTTAAGCATCTGTGCCTTGTGGTTTACTTTCATTTCACAATTATCTTCTGTATTTTCTCCAGTCACAAAATGATGGATAACTTGCCTTTAACTTCCTTTACTTTCTCAATGCCATTACTTTCCTTCTCCACTTTTTCAAAGGATAATGGGGCAATTTAAACTTTGGGCAATAGCGTAAAAGCAGGCGGTATCGATTTAGCCGCCCGCTATACATCTCTTCTGATTTTCATTTCAATGATTTCAAAGGAAATGAAGATCAAGAGCAATGGATAATGAGCAGCTGAATCGATATTGCCCATCTCAAATCATTACCGAAAGTCAAACTGCCACAGTATTTCTTCATTTACTCAGTCAGTTACTGAGCACAGTTTAAACTCTGCAGTTATACTGTCAGCAAATGCCACATTACAAAATAATATCTCAATGGAAGGTGCCAGGCAACATAATGCATTGTAGTTATGAAGAAAAGGTCAAAAACACTGAGACTTTCTGACTGGCACAAGCAAGATTAATGTGTGATCTTCTCAAGTTTTATTTTAATTTAAATTGTGGAACATTTTAAGAGGATAACCAGTGAAAAACGTCTGCCAGTGGTTGAAGACACGATGACAAGAAGCACATAATCATCGTGCCTGGGGGAATAAGTAGGAAGTTAGAAAATATGTTTTTTGAACAGAAGTGTGGGAATTGTCTATTAAACAAATTGGGCAATGAGAAATGCAATGGATTTGGTCGCGAATTCCTCAGTGCCAATTACTAATTAAAAAAGCAGCATTCTTAGGGATAGGGCCTGGAATTCTCTCCCGATTTCACTCCCAATCCTTCCCTGTTACTATTCCCTCTGCCCTTGCCCTTCTCAAGCCATCCACCAGTGGAGGTGCAACACACACCAATCTTGTGCTCTATCTTGCTCTGAACTCAGATAGCCCAGCTTTAGATCTTAAAAATACAGGACAAAAACTGGCCCTTCAACCCACTGAGTCTGCTCTGACCAGTGATCATCCCCGAACACTAGCAATATCCTTCACACTATGGACAATTTACAATTTTACCGAAGCTAATTAACCTACAAACCTGTATGTCTTTGGAGTGTGGGAAGAACCTGGAGAAAGCCCACTTGGTCACGGGGAGAACGCACAAACTCCGTACAGACAGCACCCACAGAGAGCATCCAGCACTGTAAGGCAGCAATTCTACTGCTGCGGCACCGTGCCACACCAGATGGCTGTTTAATTAGGATGTATCATCCATCATCCAAAAAAAGGCCTTCAATATTTTCATGGCTGGTATTGAGAGTTTGGAAGGGTGGGGGAGGCTGTTAATACATTATCACAAATAAACACTGATTAGGACCCTGCTCTAAATTGCTCCACACTCCCTCCATTACAATTATTCAGGAATTATGGCACACATTGGCTTTGCCATTACCAACTGCACTATCCTCAAATGTTGGCATTATTCTGCTGAGCCACCCCGAAAAGCATAGAAACATAGAAAAATAGGTGCAGGAGTAAGCCATTCGGCCCTTCAAGCCAGCAACACCCTTCAATATGATCATGGCTGATTATTTAAAGTCAGTACCCCATTCCTATTTTTTTTCCACCATATTCCCTAATTCCTTTAGCCCCAAGAGCTAAATCTAACTCGCTCTTGAAAACATCAAGTGAATTGGCCTCCACTGCCTTCTGTGGCAGAGAATTCCACAGATTCACAACTCTCTGGGTGAAAACGCTTTTCCTCATCTCAGTCCTAAATGGCCTACCCCTTATTCTTAAACTGTGACCCCTGGTTCTGGACTCCAACATCAGGAACATTTTTCCTATCCAATCCTTTAAGAATTTTACATGTTTCTCTAAGATCCACTCTCATCCTTCTAAATGAGAGTGAGTACAAGCCCAGTCGTCCCATTCTTTCATCATATATCTGTCCCACCATCCCGGGAATTAACCTGGAGAACCTACGCGGCACTCCCTCAATAGCAATAATGTCCTTCCTCAAATTAAGAGACCAAAATTGCACACAATACTCCAGGTGCAGTCTCACCAGGGCCCTGTACAACTGCAGTAGGACCTACTTGCTCCCAAACTCGCAATGAAGGCCAACATGCCATTAGCTTTCTTCACCGCCAGCTGTACCTGCATACTTACTTTCAGTGACTGATGTACAAGCACACACAGGTCTCTTTGCACCTCCACTTTTCCTAATCTGACACCATTGAGATAATAAACTGCCTTCCTGTTCTTGCCACCAAAATGGATAACCTCACATTTAACCACATTATACTGTATCTGCCATTCATCTGCCCACTCACCCAACCTATCGAAGTCACCCTGTAGCTTCATAGCATCCTCTTCGCACCTCACACTGCCACCCACCTTTGTGTCATCCACAAACTTGTAGATGTTACGTTTAATTCCCTCGTCTAAATCATTAATATATATTGTAAATAACTAGGATCCCAGCACTGAGCCTTGCGGCACCCCACTAGTCACTGCCTGCCATTCTGAAACTGGCCCATGAATTCCTACTCTTTGCTTCCTGTCTGGCAACCAGTTCTCTATCCATGTCAATACCCTATCTCCAATACCATGTAGCAATGTTACAAAATGTTGAGATTTTAAAAATCAAGTCTGCAATTTATCCCATCAGATAAAGCATACAAAGAAGTTTAATTTGACACCGAATTCACTTTCATATCTTCAGTATTAAAAAAGTTATGGCCATTTTCATACTCGGAAATTAGCATCTTGTTCCCCATTGCCGTTCCATTGACTTAACTCAAAAGCTGTGATCTAGGACAGTCAAAAGCCCATAACTTTCTTAAAAATTAAGAGAACTCAATGCAATTTTCAGTTATTATAGATTGAAGCATTCTGAAACAAATATGAAACAATCGTACTTGGATGACCTGCAATTAAAGCATATAATTAGTTAGTTACCTAATTGTAGCTAATTACAAAATTCAATTACCTGATCTAAACATCTATCCATTTCTTAAGAAAAGATAAACTTTTTAAATTGCCTAAGTGTCCAAATAACATTCACACAATAATTCACAATATAACATGGTTTTTAAATCTAATTTTCATGAATTTATAGATCATATGGAAGGAATTTAGTGTTTAATTCCTGTAAATTAATGGCCATTTAAATCAACTTGCGAATGGGTTTTAGTGGAATGTGGTGGATTGGAACGTTGCAGTGAATTTAACCCACAGTCGGCAGGAAAAATACTACCGGTTCGTATATATTTTTTGTCCCCATTTCGCAACATGAAAATTTGATTAAATGCTTCCTAGGAACCACTTTTTTATGTAAAAATAAACTGTGTACCTTCTTTTCTTCCGTACGTAAAATCCTTCCCATTGTCGGCGCTCACGGCTTTAGAAGATGATTTTTAAATTACTCTAGCTAATAAATGATCTAGTGTAGTTTAAAAATACCTTCATAAAACAAATGTCGGAGCGATTTCTCTTTAGCGACGAAATTCCCCGAGATGGATCGACTTGAACTGTCTGGAGCAAAACAGCATTTTAAACCCGCCCCCCTCTGAAAGGCGCCAAAGTCACGCACACGGGGAGTGGCAGAACTGCAGCGCTGCTAAAGGTAAGTATTGTAACATACCTATACCATGCGCTCTAATTTTGCACACTAATCTCATGTGTGGAACCTTGTCAAAGGCTTTTTGAAAGTCCAGATACACCACATTCACTGTCTCTCACTTATCCATTCCACTACTTACATCCTCAAAAAATTTTAAGAACTTCAGAGGTAACTTTAAAGATTTCTGTCCAATAATAATTGAGTTTTATACATATTACAAAACTATGCGTTAAGTTAGCTTCCAAGTTCTGACATTTATCACAAATAGAAGAAATGTTAGGATAAATTCTATTTAATTTCGTTTTTGAATAATGTAATCTGTGTAATACCTTAAATTGTATCAATATATGTCTAGCATTTAATGAGCAACGATGTATACATTGTAAGCTTTCTTCCCAAGTTTCCTTCGTTATAGATAAACCCATTTCATTTTCCCATGTTTGTCGATATATTTCCAAAGTGGGGATTTCCCTATCCAAGATAGTATTGTATATAAACGCTATTAATTTTTCTGTATTTCGGTGTTTATTAAACAATTCATCTAATAATCGTGGTTTTATATTTTTTATAGTCTTACGTATTTGATTTAATAGTGTCTAATTTGTAAATACCTAAAAATGTTATTTGACTGCAATCCTGTAACTCTTGAAATGAAAGAAGTTTTCCTTTCTTGTAAAGGTGTTCTATCCTTTTAATTCCCAAATCATTCCAGTGTCTAAACCCCTTGTCCAATACAGATGGCTTAAACAAAGGATTATTCATAATTGGCAAACAAAGTGACAAATTATCCATATGTAGGGTCTTAACTATTTGTTTCCAAATACGTCTATTGCTATGAATTATAGGGTTATCACCATACTTTTTTTTGTACTTTCCTTGGTGCAAAAAGAATCGAACCTACATCAAAAGGCAAACAGTCTTCCTTTTCCATCTTTAGCCAGCTGCTACCAATTTGGTTGGACAATCTACTGTATATGTAAAGACACCCATGTACCTTTGCTACACGCATCCTTAATTTCCCACTTGATGCCATCTCCAACCTCCCTACTGCTGTTTGGTGGTCTGTATACAACTCCAACAAACGTTTTCTGCCCTTGGCTATTTTGCAGTTCTACCCATAGCGATTCTACAGCATCCAAGCTAATGTCCTTGCTATTGCATTAATCTCCTCTTTAACCAGCATTGCAACCCCACCTCCTCTTCCTTTCTGTTTATCCTTCCTGAATATTGAATATCCCTGAATGTTTAGCTCCCAGCCTTGGTCACCCTGGAGCCACATCTCCATAATTCCAACTATATCATATTCCTTGACTACTAACTGCACATTCAATTCATCCATCTTATTACGAATGCTCCTCGCATTAAGGAACAAAGCTTTCAGGTTAGTTTTTTTTACCTTCTACCTTTTGCTTGTGTTCTTTCATTGCCCTCTGTCTCCTTGCTTTGGGTTCCCATCCCCCTGCCCTGTTAGTTTAAATGTGACCTTTCCTGCATTCTCTTTCCTGTTAATTGCACGCATACACTTCCACATTGTTGACTCCACCCCCAGTCCCCACTGTTTTGTTTAAACCCACCCGTGTAGCACTAGCAAACCTGCCTGCCAGAATGTCGGTCCTCCTCCAATCAAGGAGCAACCCGTCCCTGTTGTACAGGTCACCCCTGCCCCAAAAGAGATTCCAGTGATCTAGAAATCTAAATCCCTGCCCCTGAACCAACTCCTCAGCCACACATTCAGATCCCCTACCTCACTGTTCCTACCCTCACTAGCACGAGGTTCTGGAAGCAACCCAGAGATAACCACCCTAGAAGTCCTGCTTTTCAGCCTCCTACCTTGTTCTCTATACTCATGTTGCAGTATTCTTACCCATGTCATTTTTACCAACATGTACAACTACTTCCGGCAGCTCACCTTCCCTCTCAAGGATGTTCTGAAGTTGGTCTGAGACGTCTTGGAGCCTGGCACCAGGGAGACGACACACCATCCTCTAGTCTCGCATGTGGCCACGGAATCTCCTGTCTGCATCTCTGACAAATGGAGTCACCCACCACTATGGCTCTGCCTGACTTCGGTCTCACCTCAGCGCCAGGATTCGAGTCACAGACTTGTCCACCACTCGGACTGGAAGCGTCGTCTGCCCCGACAGCTCTCAAGAGGATGTACCGGTTTTCAAGAGGTACATCCACTGAGGTCTCCTGCCCTCGTTTAATCCCCCTTTCCCCCCCCATCTCTAATCGTCGCTCCTCCTGTACTCTCGGAGTGACAACCTGGCTGTAGGTCCTGTCCAGGAAGCTTTCGTCTTACCGGATGGTCCGCAGGTCATCCAACTGCTGCTCCAGTTCCCCCACTCGGTCCCCAAGGAGCTGCACCTGGAGACAGTTCCCACAGGTGTAGTGGTCAGTGACACCAACAGTGAGCCTAACTTCCCATATCCTGCAACAAACACACTGCAATAGTTTAAATATTTAAATTAAATTAAACACACACAACCAATTAAATATACCCTCTTTGCCTCAGCAACCTCATCAAAGACTCACACTTTACCTCTCCAAGGCACTTCACCTCAACCAGGCTGCTCCACTACACCTGAACTTATTTTTTTCTAATCAAGTCAACTATCCACTCAACTAATTAGGATGTCTCAGCCAATCCACTCACTCACTGGTCAGGCTGCTGCTCCTCTGCGACCTTCAAGGTGAATTAATGATAACATTAACAGTATAGAGCACTACACTCCCCCATTAAATTCAATATCAATTATAAATTCTCTACATTATTTTGTTTTGATTGGCATTGCCGGAAGGACTTTCAATGAATGATTTAGAATGCTCGGTATAATCACAGGAATAAAATAACCAAGGAGTATTTAGATTTTGGATTTGAAATGCAGAATGCCTTTGTAAATAAGTCTAAATTGGAATGAACAAGCTTAAATTTTAGTTGACCCTCTGTAATCCATTGAATTATACTAAAGAAGCTTCTTAATAGTGCAGAAGGTCTGACAAAGTATATATTTTGTGCCAGCTGTTAGTTTAACTGACAGCTTAAGCTTGAAATAACTTGCTCATTTTTATCATCCATCATGTTTCAGTATAACATGCCTTTTACAACTCTTATTATTCTCAGTCTCCCAGTAAAACGTTCAACACTTTCTGTTTGAATTTATAACCAACTCAGCATGTTGCATGTTATTTACACAAATTCTTTCCCAGCTCTGCACATGTTAATTTGAAAAACATATACCACGTAGAAAATATGTCCTCAACACTAATGCTGTGATTGATGGGATATATCTGAAATAATGATTAGCAGAAAGCAGGGAATCTGTGCTTCTCAATGTAGAAAAATGTGGGAATGAGGACTGCACTTCTTTGCTTTTGATGTTTTCTCTCCCAGTAACAAGCACTGTGATTTGTTTATTGCTTCGTTAGCTTGCGTTGATATTTTTAGTGATTTGTGAATTTACTATTAGGTCCCTTTGAAGCCCCAATCCTTAGGGACTTTTACTTGCCAAAGAGCAAGGGCCCTTCTTAGTTATCCTCCCAAAATACACCATCTCTTATTTGACCACATTTTGATTTTGCCAAGTAGTTGGCTGTTTGGTTCTAGTAAATCCTGAGTAGAAGGGAGGTAATATATATTAGAGTAGGAAGGAAATACAAATGCTGGTTTACATCGAAGATAGACACAAAATGCTGGAGTAACTCAGCAGGTCGGAGAAAAGGAATAGATAATGTTTTGGGTCGAGACCCTTCATCCGACTATAGATATATTAGTCATAGTTTCATACAGTGTAGAAACAGGCCCTTTGTCTCGACTTGCCCACACCGGCCAACATGTACCATTTACACTGGTCCCATTGGACAGTGTTTGGCCCATATCCCTCTTAATCAGTCCTATCAGACAATATATATATTAGTTCTAGTCTCACACAAGCATATTCTAATAGTGGCTATCAAAGTGAACTGTTTTGAGGAAAATATTTAATAAGCTAGAAATTGTCAAGCAGTCTTGCTGGTATCATTATTCATTAACTTCACAGACAATTATTCATTTGTAAAGGAGATCCAACAATATATAATCAAAAGGGGGAACACCACGGGTTCTGATACTACATGGCAATGAACCATCCTACCAACAACTAGAGAGAAGTCCTGGACTACTATCTACCTCATTAGAGACACTCGCACTATCTTTGATTGGACTTTACTGGCTTTATCTTGCACTAAACGTTATTGACATTATTCCTTGATTATGTATCTGTACACTGTGGATGGGCCGATTGTAATCGTGTATTGTCTTTCCGTTGACTGTTAGCATGCAACAAAAGCTTTTCACTGTACCTCGGTAAACGTGACGATAAACCAAACTCAAACTCAACTCGACTCATAGAGTCAATGGAAGTTTGTTCTTGTTTTGAGACATCCCATTGAAAAGGAGAGCAATAGTGAAATTGCTGGAATTATGACATGATTAGAAACAATTCCCTCAACAACTATTTGGAGCCCAGTAATCAATGTTGTACAAGACTGGTAATGATGTGATTTATGATTCGTACATGGTGTTCAACCGTTGAGACCTATAACAAGATCTCTCACTCCAGCAGGTAAGAGAAAGACTGAAACCAACTTTATTACAACCTCGGGGCATTCCTAAGCACTTTAACGCTAGTTAAGTACTTCTGGTCTGAAGTCACCAAAGCCATGGCAGCCAATTTACTCATAGCTGGATCATAAACAATTTACTGATAATTCTTGAATAATGTATTCTGTGATGTTGCTTTCGGCCAAGGATTGACAAGAATTATTGTAATACCAACATTAAATCATCTTAAATCCATTTGAGAGATCAGAGGGGAAAATAAATAAACCTGTAACTGCTAGAATCAGATGGGGAAGTAATGAGGAGGACACAAAAATTATGTTTCTTCTTTTTCTTAAATGTTGCTCAAATGGGTAAATTCTTACAGCCTTTCTGTTTTTGCGGGAGCTTGGAAGGGTCTCAGTTTAGAACTTGATCCAATTGACCAAATGACAAATGAACGGGGACCTGGCGTGGGGAGAACCACCGTGAAGGACGGTAGGAGAACAAAGGGGGACCCGGAGTGGGGGAAGGAGGCACCCTAGTTTTAGAATCCTCCGCCCAGGGGATAAGCCTGCGTTTGTTTATTTGTTTGTTCATTCGTTCCGGTGAAGGTGCTGTGCACACGGCAGCCAGCCAACAGTCGATTGTCTTTTTCTTTTTTTCAATTTTAATTTAATTTTAATTTCATGTTTTCTTGTACCTTGTTGTGTGTTGTGACTGTTGGCCAACCAATTTCCCTCCAGGGATGAACAGTTGTATCATATCGTATGACAACATCTTTGAAGATCACGATTAAACAGGGTACCAGTATAAAGTTTTTCCCTTGAGTTGTGTAGATCAGGATTTAAACCCAAAACCTTCAATTCAAAGAAGAGAGAGGTCTTTCTTTAGTGTAGGATATCCAACTAAAATTAGAAAACTATGGGAAGGAATAACTCACAGTGGTAAAGCTTTGTCAAATAATAATAGAATATTGACTGGCCTTGAGGGGGATACGACATATATTGCCTGAAGTAGATTCATATTGCCCGAGTCGAAGACGAGGGCAATATGGATCTAGTGAGGGCAATATATGTCGTATCTCCCGAAAGAGACAGTCAATATTGTTATTATTACCCATTATCAGACATCTAGAGGAAAATCTGAACATCTCATATGATATGAATGTATCTATACATTTTGCAATATGCATTGCAACATTGTAAATAAGGGTACTAAAACCATTGCAACATTGTAAATAAGGGTACTAAAACAATGTAACATTTATGTTTCATTTATGTAATTTATGTAATTCATTTATGTGACAATGTGAAGGTCGAACTTTTAAATCGCGAACCTCTTCTCGCAACCGGCTGCCATTTTGTTTGTTTTGAGAATAAATTTTAAATTTCGCACGCAGCGTCACGTTGCCGTCACGCAGCATCACGTTGCCAAGTTCCCGGATGTGAGACCAGGGGAATATAAGACTATATTCCCCGCTGTTTAAACAGGTAAAGTCCATAGGCGTTCGCTAGAAAGGGGAATATAAGAAAATATTCCCCTGTTACCCCTGCTGGCAGTAAAAAGGAAGGGAATACAATTTCGTAAAAGCATACCTCAGATGGGTGATATGGGTAATAATATTAAATGTGCTTAATACCTTCTTTTACATTGATCTCAGGTAAGGACAATAGAGCACAATATTCATGACAGACTACTTTATGCCTCAGTGTTTTATTCCTACAATACTCTGTAATTCATTTTTATCAGTAATTTCAGTATATTTGAGAATTTAGCAGAGGTGCTATGAAGTTCACATTTCATTAATCCAAGAGCTGACAATGGATGCAGTCAGCCCAATGTCCATACATTGGTACTGTTGCGATCGCTTGTCAAAGCGGCAATTTGGATTAGGGTAATCCACTTTTAAACAATTTGATTTGTAAGTTGCCCAAGGCTTAATTTTCTAATGCTTGGAGTGCAACTTGTGATCATGGTGATAGCAAAATATTTTAAAAGATGCCATTAAGCTAAGAAGAGTGCAGAGAAGGTTTGCAGGGATATTACCAGAAGTCGAGGGCTTGAGCTACAGCGAGAGGTTGAGTAGGCAAAGACTTTATTCCTTTATGGTTAGTTACTGGGCCCATTGCTGTTTGTTATCTATATCAATGATTTGGATGAGAACGTACATGGCAATGTTTAGCAAGTTTGCAGATGACACAAAAGTGGGTGGTATTGTAGATGGTGAAGATGGTTGTCAAAAATTGCAGCAGAATCTTGAGGGTGGGCTGAGGAATAGTTGATGGAATTTAATACAGAGAAATGTGAGGTGTTGCATTTTGGGAGCATATAACATGGGCAGAACCTGCACAGTGAACGGTAGGGCACTGCGGAGTGTTTGTGGAGCAGAGAGATCTTAAGCCCCTGTCCCACTTACGTGTCTTTGACATGCTAATTACGCGACCTCATTATCGCGCTGATGCGCACGGGTATCGTGGAACCGCAATACGCCTGCGCGTGTACGCGCTACGTCACGCCGGAGGCGCGCAAAGATTTTGTTTTCCCTACAAAATCCCGGAGCGCCGCGCGATACAGTGCACAATTCCATACCCCACCGCGCTTCTCCATGCCACCGTCACGCGCGGCCCACACGATACCCGTGCGCCTCAACGCGACGACGAGGTTGCGTAATTAGCGTGCCAAGGACACGTAAGTGGGACAGGGCCTTAAGAGTACAGGTACATAGTTCATTGATAGTGGCATCACAGTTAGATAGGATGGATGGTCAAAAGGTCTTTTGTCACATTGGTCTTCATCAGTCAGAGTTTTATGCATAGAATTTGGGAGGTCATGTTGCAATTGTATAAGACGTTGGTGAGGCTGTGTAATACAGTATCGTGTTTAGTTTTGGGCACCATGTTACAGGAAAGATGTTGTCAAGCTGGAAAGGGTGCAAAGAAGATTTATGAGGATGTAGCAGGACTTGTATGCCTGAGCTACGGGGAGAGGTTGAGCAAGCTAGGACTCTATTCCTTGTAGTGCAGGAGGATGAGGGGTGATCTTATAGAGGTGTATAAAATCATAAGAGGAATAGATCGGATAGACGCACAGAGTCTCTTGCCAGAGTAGGGAAATCAAGAACACGAGGACATAGGTTTAAGGTGAGGGGGAAAAGATTTAATACGAATCTGAGGGGAAACTTTTTAATGCAAAGGATGGTAGGTGTATTGGACAAACTGCCAGAGGAGGTAGTTGAGGCAGGTACTATTGCAATGTTTAAGAAATATTTAGACAGATACATGGATAGGACAGGTTTAGAGGGATATGGGTGAGACATGTTGGCCAGTGTGGGCAAGTTGGGCCGAAGGGCCTGTTTCCACTCTGTAAGACTATGACTCCATGATTCAAAATGGGAGACGCTTAAATGGGGCATGGAGTGAAAGAATGGGCTGAAGGCCCTGTTTATTGTTTATTGTTTTACATGCTGTAGCTCCATTTTAACAGTACATAGGATCAACACAGTCCTGTAGTTGTGAAAAACTGAAGAGGTAGAAAATGAGGATTGATTTAAGTAGCACCTTTTATAATGTCAGGAAGCTCTGAAGTATTTTACAAAATATGCAGTGCTTTGGAAGTGCTCCCTATGCTTGCTGGCTGAATGATTGGCAATGTGAGATTATTCTACTGCTGGTCACAAGGCAGTTTCTGCAGCGAAAAATAAGTGTTGTTACAAGTTGGAATCAGAATGGGTTGATGCATTTCATTCTATTCATAATTTGTCTAAACTGGTCGGGTAAAGAAAAATAATCCTAACTGTTCTCTCAATGAGACGAGAGTGCAGGAAGCCTGGATCTGAGTAGATGTAGCAACGAATGACATAAAAGTTATATATTCATTGGCTTTGAACTTGGAAATTATACATTTTTCCTTTTAACTATTTTTTTCTGCAGTTTTGTTTTCTAATCGCATTGGAATTATTATGTCTATACAATCTGCAGCAAAGTTGCAGACTTCCTTCATAATTTACAACATAAAATGCAGAATAAAAAAAACAACGCTTTGATTAAAGCTGAGATGATTCTCTCTCTGAATGAGGCTTTTTTTCTGCATTGAGATGTTATACCAACAATTCAAGTTAGAAGTAGAGCAAATTATCCATGTTCGATGGTTAAAACTCCAGCCTGCAGTCTAACCTAAACCCATAGTAATTTGAAAGTGGCCTTTTAGCAAGTGGTGCTTTGAAAACTTATAGTTATCTTTAAAATATGAAAGGATCATTCTGCTGTAGAAGAAAGATCAATTTAGACACACAACATTGTTCATATAAGGCATATTTTAATACTAATTTAACACTTAATCTTGGAGAACCCCAGTCATCTCTTGGAATAGCTTTAACTTTAGTTCCTACTTTGCAGATGATCACAAACTGCACCTCTTACAGAGAAGCTATCTCAAAATACTTTATTTTAGCTAAATCCGGTAAAATATTGGCATTGAGGCAAAGAAGAAAATAACATTATGGGAGACAAAAATGTTGGCCTGAGATTTATGTTTCATGGAGTATTTGAAAAGAAGATAGAGAAGTAAAGTTGAAAGAGGGAAATTTACATCTTGAGATTATACACCTACACCAAGATCCAAGGTTCTGGGGAGAAGACGGGAGAATGGGGTTCGGAGTGAGAGATAGATCAGCCATCATTGAATGGTGGAGTAGATTTGATGGGCTGAATGGCCTAAGTCTACTCCTATCACATTGCCATGTAGTATCAGAACCTGTGGGTTTCCCCTTTTAATTATACATTGTTGAATTTCTTTTGCAAATGAATAATTGTCTGTGAAGTTAATGAATAATTATACCAGTAAGACTGCTTGACAATTTCTATCCATGTACTTCAGGATATACTGCCACTGCAATGTCAACAGGCAGGCAGAAACATGGCAAAGCAACTCCTAGTGGGGCAAGAACCATCTTTCCATTCCAACCATGACCATTGGTATAGAAGAGAGCCGGGCTCTTAATACTACGGGAGTCTCTGTTTCTTTGGACTTACTGGCACAGAGCATAGCACCAGGAGCGGTTTGCTAGTAAGAGAATCTGTGCCAGACGAACAACCAGAAATGTTGGAGCCCACTTCATAATCCAGGTTCAGGCAGTAATTTCCAAATCGAAGCAACAATTTGGGAATAAAACACGAGCATGTACAATTGAAGTCATAGGTTTTCTGAACAGAATGCATATGAAGAGGGTGATCTTTGTTTGAATGTCGTAGGATGACGTAAGCAGGTATCTTCAATGCATCCCAGATAGCAGACAAAACATGGAAGTACCTGCCCCCAAACCTGGACACTTTACCAGACTCAGCATCTGAAGTCCCCAGTGGGTTTATCTAATCAGAGCATTATGTAATCTATCATGAAGTTCAGGACTACCGTGAATATATTGAATAGCAATAGTGTTATGTTTAATGGGTTATTTGAAAATATTTTGAATTACAATTCTTCTCAATGAACCCACTTGTGCCTGTCATTCATTTTCATCTACAGTGAGCTAATAGTTTTCTTCTTACCATGGGTATGGAAGCAAAGAATTTCACTGTGACTTGTCACATGTGACAATAAAGTATTAATTCATCCATTCATACTGAGTCTTACACAACAATTTCCACCTAAACTCCAAGAAAATTGGATTATAATGCATTAAAATAGGTATTTTGGCCATGTTTATTCATCTCAAATCCATGCTGACCATCAGCAAACATTTACACTAATCATATTCTAAAGCCATTTTATTCTTCCCAATTTTCCATCAACTTAACCCAGATTTCAGCACTTATATCTGCACTGCAAAACAGCGTAGGTTTTCTCCAACATTCCAAAGGCATGCCTGTTTGTAGGTTAATTGGCTTCAGTAAAATTTCCCCTGGTGTATAGGATTCAAAATTGAGATAACATAGAACTAGCGTACAGGTGATTGTTGGATGACGTGGACAGTGGGCCGAGTGGTCTGTTTCCACAATTAATCTCTAAGCTCTAAACTCTAAACACTTGGGGCAAATTACATGGCCAATTCATTCCAATTTGAGCACTCAAAATTAAATTTGGGATCCTTTGAAACAATGGAAATTCCCAATTTGTAGAAAAATAATCAGAAGTAACTATACACTTCTTGAAAGTGAATATTAATATTCAATAATATATTTTTTAAATTGCATAAAAATGTGGGCAATATTTTTCGCGTATTTCGTATTTTATGACATCCTTTTGTAGTGTCAGATTAACACACACAACTGTACATCTCAATATGGTTGCTGAGCCGTCAAAATCATTCCCTGCACAATGTAGTCTGCAGCCGAATTGGAAATGAATGCAGCTCTGACACACTCAGGTTTGAGAATGTGATATAATGGGATGTGAATGGGAAGTCCTGGGCACAATAAATCCTTGCCATATGTGTACACTTCCTGTCTCAGCTCCATTCAGTGAACCAGCAGAGGCCCTCTGCTTCCATGACCCCACGCTGTGATTCTGAAACGTTTACGGTTGCCCCGGGCCTTTTGGCTTTGCATTGAGGTTGCATAAATAAGTGGCTCTGACAGCAAACATCACAATAGTTGAAGCTAATGTGGCCTTACTGTGGTTTTCCATATTGCAAATAAGGGAAATTAAATGGGAAAGTGATCTGTTATGAACAAGAATGTGGGATTTGGAATGTGTTGTGAAAGGTGCCTGGAATGATTTAAATTAGGAACATAAACAGAAAATGTAGGAAACACTTAGGGGTGGCACGGGGGCGCAGTGGTAGAGTTGCTGCTTACAGCGCCAGGGACCGGGGTTCGATCCTGAATGTGGGTGCTGCCTGTACGGAGTTTGTACGATCCTACCGTGATAGCGTGGGTTTTTTCCGGGTGCTCCGGTTTCCACCCACACTCCAAAGATGTACAGGTTTGTATGTTCATTGGCTTTGGTAAAATAGTAAAGTGTCCCTAGTGTGTAGAATAGTGTAGGGTGATCACTGGTCGGCACGGATCCAATGGGCCACAGGGCATTTTTCTGCTGTGTATCTTTAAAGTTTCTCAGTAGGTCAGTCAACATCTAACGAAAGAAACAGACCTACTAACTAGTCATCAGCACAGTTCTGATCAGAAAGTATAACAAACAGAGAACACAGAACAGAGAAAAGTACAGCACAGGAACAGGTAATTCGGTTCATAATGTTCACACCAAACATGATACTGTTAAATTAATCTTTTCTGTCTGCACATGATCCATATCCCACTATTCCCCACACCTGAGACGGATCTTGAGGTCAACTTTGATAACTCTCTGAAAGGGGCAACACAGGTAGATAGAGTGATGAGTTACATGCTATGATTGCCTTCATTGCTCAGAGCATTGACTAGCAGAGTCTGGAAGTCATGATGTAGCTTTATAGGACAATGGTTTGGCCGCATTTGGAATATTGTGTGCAGTTCTGGCCACCCCAATATAGGAAGGATGTTGGGGTGCAGAGGAGGTTTACCAGAATGATGCCTGGATTTAAGGGTATTAGCTACAGGAAAGGTTGGGCAGACTTGGATTTTTTTCTCTGCAATGAGTCTTTTGTCCAGAAGTTTGGAAATTAGTTTGGATGGCATTATTCTGTTGAAGACAGAGCTATAGTCAATAGATTGGAGTCTTGGTTGTTGTTCCGGGTGTCTAATTGGCCTGTCCCACTTCGGCGATTTTTCAGGCGACTGCCGGCGACTACCAAGTGGAACACACACCAACACATCGCTGCCTTCACCAGCCCATTATGCAGGCAGGGGACAGGGCAAACGGGGTGAGTGCTGTCTGAGTGAAATTCACACGGTGCAAAGCCAATGTGATACAGACCCACACCGCGATGAACAGGAAGGTTGGCGCTGTAATTAAGAAGCTAAAAAGCACAGTGTACGGTAAGTCCTTTAAAAGAGGGAGAGATGGGGGAGAAGGGGGGAGAAGGAGTGGAGACAACTTTTAAGAAGCCATAGATACACGGCTGGTTATCCTTTGTTCTGAAAACTACTGCTTACGTTTTTTTCCCCAATGAGCCAATGAAATTCACCAGTCAGCACCGGCTACAACCTGTGAGAACCTAAGAGAACCTTTGACCTCCTGGCAACCCACTAGGACCTCCTGGCGACACACCTACAGCACAAGAATTTTCGCTACTCTCCATGGCGGCTTCATTCTAGTCTCCGCTAATTTTTCAACAAGTTGAAAAATTTGCGGCGACCATAATGAGGCCGTGACTAGTTCCCGGAATGCGGGAACTCCTCAAGACCATGAAGGCTACTCCCCGGCAACCACCCGCGAACATGTGGCGACCATGTGGCGACTGCATAGTCTACTGCAGTCGCCTAAAATGTCGCCTAAGTGGGACAGGCCCATAATTGTTCCAGAGATGTGTTTAGGGCCAGATGGTTCTTCGTATCATCCAGGCAAATCATACCATACAAGAGTTCAATGGGTAGTGCAAAAGAAAAAAATAGTGAGCACAATATGGTGTTACTGCTACAGAGAAAGCACAGGTTAAAAGAAGTGCAAGGGCCACATCGAGGTAAAACGGATGATCAGCAATTCCTCCTCAGAATATGAGTTCCAGAGTCTAATAACATCAGGGAAAAAGCTGTTCCTGAATCTGGAGGTTGGTGTTTCAAGCTTTTGTATCCTCTGTTCAACATGAGAGGTGTGAAGAGACAATGCCTGGCGTGTGGTGCTTGATTTGTTGGCTGCTTACCCAAGGCAGTGTGAATGGTAGATGGAGTCCATTAAGAACTAACGTGTATGCTTAACTCAAACTTTTAAACAGATATGTGTCTTAATAACTAGCCATAATATATCACATTTTCACCCTTTCACTAAAGTAATTCCCTTTGTCATAGTTGCATCGTAGCAAGAATAACATGTAGGAAGACATCAGAAACTTGATGGACCTCAAATATTAACCATTCCACTTTCCACAGATGCTGCCTGATCGACTGAGTGTGTCCGAGACTTTTTGTTTTTAAGAATGGAAGAGCAACTGCAAATGGATAATTTGAACTTTATTAATAGTTCTCACTAATTTTCCACTGAAACAATTGGAGCAATCCAATCCAATCCTATAACCAAAGAACATAAAAGGAAAATGCAGGGCTACATAAACTGACTTGCTGAGTATAGGTGGGAGGCAAGGATGTAAAATAAATATAATGCATGGCTGCAGATCAAGGGCGAAGATGCACCTAACTTGGAATGAAGAGAAAGGTGGACAGGAAGGTATCTATTCCTTCTCTGTAATATCTCTTGAGTACATCCAATTAAATCTTTGTGAGTGCAACTCAGGGCCATTATTTGTGTTCCTCCTGTACATTCATGCTGCAGGAAACACTGTCTCAGTGTAAGTAAGTGTAAAAGAATGATACTTATTCCCAAGGAATACTGAGTATTGAAGTAATCTGTAAATTATTGAGGTGAAAACAGTGAATGCAACCACTCAATATTTGACTGGTGAATAGTATCATACTATTAAAAAAAATACATGACAAGAAAGTTAATATCCCCATACAAGATACTGATTATATCTAAAATGCACTGCACAAGTGGTTCCAAATCAAAGGAAAAATATTAGTGCACTCAAAATGAAAAGGTCACAAGGAAGTGCGATTATCCTGGATATCAAAGTATCAGTTTTGATGCAGGTTTGGAGATTGTTTCATTTTTCCTCTTGGTTAGCTTGATGCCCGATGCATGTGAAACGCCATCATTGTGTTTAATGAATAATCAGCATAAGATAGTAGCCATTATCTAAAGTCAGAACCATCCTGTCAACACTTTGAGGTCCATTTACCTTAAACAGAGTCCTATTCATCAGCCTTAATGGGAAGTTCTCAGGCAAATTTGTGTACCTAAGGAGCCATTAGGGAATGGGAAAGGAAGTAATAGTCAAATTTACACCAAAGACTTTCTTTCAGCTTCAAGAGGCGTAACAAGTCCTTTAAAGATTTCAGCAGGACCTTCATGCGAAATGAAACAAAAGCAGTGATTTACATATTACCCATATAAACCCTGGAAGGAGATCACAACTTCTGGAATACAATATCACGCTCTCAGGCTCATATATAAACATCTCAGATATTATGTGTGTAGGAAGGAACTGCAGATGCTGGTTTATACTGAAGATAGACACAAAATGCTGGAGTAACTCAGCGGGTCAGGGAGCATCTCTGCTCTAAAGATATGGGTGACGTATCGGGTCGGGACCCTTCTTCAGAATCTCAGATATTAAAATTGTTTATGTCATTACAGAATCTTCCATGAATAAATCTTCAATCAATATTGCATATTTTGAAGAAGTCAGCTGGGAAAGTCCTTCCAGCTAAATGCTCTAGTAAACCCTCCCTCATTCAAACTAACCCGCACGAAGCCAGATACTAATCTTCGAGTTCTCAGGCAAGCTGAGCAATAGCATCGTTGACCATTCGCCATTGTACTATGACCGATGCATTCCACCTCTCACAGGCTGACTCAGTGGATCGTTTCACAGGTCATTCCTCCTAAAATATTATTTCAAATAATATTGGCAATGCTTTGACAGAAAATAATTATATAAAAAGCAATCTTTCAATTGTCAGGATAAAAATATTGTTTGGATATACAAGAGACTGCAGATGCTGGAATCCTGAACCATTTCCCCCCACAGATAGTGGCTGGCCCACTGAGAAGCTCCAACAGTCTGATATTTGTTACAAGATATTATTTGCTTGCAGTTTATGTCAAGGTTTGATATGCAAAGTTCTGTTTCCATTTTTCGCATATTAATATTTTCTTAAAGATGGAAAACCAAATTAAAATTATTAAGGGATTGGACAGGCTAGATGCAGAAAAAATGTTTCCGATTTTGGGGGATTCCAGAACCAGGGGTCACAGTTTAAGAATAAAGGGAAAGCCATTTAGGACTGAGACGAGGAAACACTTTTGCTGCCAGAGAATTGTGAATTTGTGGAATTCACTGCCACAGAAGTCAGTGGACGCCAATTCACTGGATGTTTTCAAGAGACAGTTAGATATATTGTAGCTCTTAGGGCTAACGGAATCAAGGGATATGGGGATATATCAGCCATGATCATATTGAATGGCCGAAGGGCCGAATGGCCTACTCCTGCATCTATTTTCTATGTTTCTATATGAAAACAATCTCACATTGTGAAGCTAGAAGAAACAGGTACACTTCCAGGTGGGGCACAGGGGAGATCGTGAATGGAGTGGGGTAGGAGGAAAGTGGGGAAAGAAGGGGGAGTAGATGGGGAAAGACAGGTGTGTGGGAGGGTGCTCGCAACTATTCAATGCTTTTTCTCACACTTTCTGTCTTTTCATCTCTGGCCTTTGTCCAGCCATCTGCCTATCAAAATCCCTCCTTACTTGTCTCGACCATGCAACTGCCGGGCTTTATCCTGCCCTTCCTCTTCCAGTTTTCTTTCCCGCCCCCTGCCCGCACAAGGGTCCTGACCTGAAGCACCACCCATACATGTTCTCCAGATATGCTGCCTGACCTTCTGAGCTCACCAGCACTCTGTGCCTTCTTTTGCAAACCAGCATCTGCAATTCTTTGCTTCCACATCATTATCTGTAATTTGGTCAACAACGGTGGTGTTACGGCGAATTTAAACATGGACCTGGATCTGTGCTGGCTACACAGTTATGGGTACAGGGGGAATTGAACAGGGGGCTAAACACACAACCTTCAGGTGTTGATGGTTGTCGAGGAGGAAGTATTGTTGCCAATTGTGTACTGATTGTGTTCTGTTGATGAGGACGTCGAGGATCCAGTTGAAAAGGGACGCACAGAGACTCAGTTCCCTGAGCTTGGTAACAGGTTTGGAGGTATTGGTGCTGTTGAACCACCAAGATGAAGTCAATGAACAACAGCCTTACCTGTGTGTTTTTATTATCCAAGTGGTCCAGTGCAGAGTGGCGAGCCAGCAAGATCACATCCCCCATTGATTTACCGTGGCGGTATGCAAATTTAGTGGGTCCAAGGTCTTGCAGAGGTAGAGGTCGATATGCACCACAACCTACCCCTCAAATCATTTAATCACCATGGACATTAATGCCACTGGCCAGTAGTCATTGAGGCACGTCAGTTTATCTTCTTGGGTAGACACAAAATGCTGGAGTAACTCAGCGGGACAGGCAGCATCTCTGTAGAGAAGGAATGTGTGATGTTTCGGGTCGAGACCCTTCTCCAGCATTTTGTGTCTACCTTCAATTTAAACCAGCATCTGCAGTTTTTTCCTACTCTTATTGAGCAATGATATTCTCAGAGCTGCCAACATTGGGTGAGAGTTGCGAGTGAGAAATTGCGAGAGATTAAGCCTGAGGGAGCGTAGTGACCGAGGGGGGGGGGGGGAGGTGTGGGAGGGGGCTGTGGGAGGGGGTGTACCCCCTCCCATTGGTACGGAGCTTTTGCATTTTTCAGATTGAAATTGTGCAATCTGGTGCATACTGTAGCGAGTCTTTTAACTTACACTTGAATGCAATATTGACTGTATGCTTTAAAGTGGATTAGATATGAATAAGGTTAGGCTAAATTACATTCCACAGTAAAGCCAGGCTCTGATCAACAGGTGCAGCACATGAATGATCTTAGTATATTCATGTATGGAAATCAGATTATAATCAAACACTTGGCCCATGTTGACCAACCTGGATCTCGCTGCACACCTGGTACTACTCCTGACACTGACTCCAGTTGCATACCTTCTCTCATTCCTGACCCTGAGTCTTAGCCTTACACCTGGCCCCGTATTCTACCCATATCATTGCTGCTTACCTACTTAGGTTCCCAGTGCTGAACACTCACATTGTCCCAGCGTTGACTGCACACCTAGTACTATTCCAGACCTTGACTCTGGATGCACACTTGGCCTTGCTCCTAGCCCCTCTGCACTGACAATATATCTGGCCCACACTTAAAGCCCCATATCTGACCCTCTGGACAACCTATTACATTCAAGTCCACATGTGCTTAGCTAATACGGTAATCTCTTATGGGGCACTTCACAGACCAAATTTTGTATAATAAAATTTGCTACATCCATTGGCTTCCTTGTTATCTAACACGCTAGTTACTTTGTCAAAGAAGTAATCAATTGGTTGAACACAATTTCTCATCCATAAAATTATACTCAGCTGTATAAGTATTCTGTTACCATTTCCTTCATTTTCCTAACAAACTGTCCTGAAGTCATTTTCACTCTGAATATTTTCAGTATTTTGCTGTCTTCCTCTCAGCTGGGACTTTCCCGAAATGCAAAGTCGAATAACTATATATTTATGCAATATTATTCTATTAAATGTGATCTTGAGAGTACATAATATTTTCTGTGGTATTCATAACACAACAATGATAAAAAAAAGATCTTTGTTTTGATTGCACCTACCATACATTATTATATTATAGTTAATATGTACCGTGCTAATTTTTGTTCAAATGCTCCCCATTCCCAATTACTTTTACATTGAAGTGATTGACATCCAAGTGAAGTTTAAATGGCATCAGAAAGGGGTGGTCCGCCCTGTTTCGACTAATGCAATCAACTCGACGTGCACAAACAGAAGATCAAATAGAACAAATTGTCCAACAACTTTAGGCTGTGCACGCCACATGATAGAAGAAGAAGGCATCAGAAAAATAAAACCTCCAGAATGGATGATATTCATTATGTGGTTGGTTGAGTCAGTATCAGCACAATTACTATATTAAAATTTGAATCTTCAGATGTCCTGGTTCAGCTAAAACTGAAGACAAATCATAACCTCCTCACACATTCCCCTGCAAGTATCTCTGTCACTCCTTTGAAATATGCCCCTTTTTTGAACAAGCTCTTAAACATCGCATCTGAATCAGTTTCCATCTGATTACACTCCTTGAGGATGTTCATCTACATGTTCAATTAATAAAACAATGAGATTGGGGACATTTCTATTCAACCTGTCAAAGGAATTAGAAATAGTCAGTGAGGTAAACAAACATAATAGTTGAGTGGAAAATGACAATAGTGCTCCCTTCCCAATATTTAACTGAAGGAAATAATGGGTTTTCGGGGCTGTATGTTGTGACAGACAGCCTGACACCTTGCATGTCATTTTAATATTACACTTATCCCATCCCCCTGGATATTATGGATTAATAAATTAAGGTTTTGTCAACTAATTACAAATCAGGCTAATTACAAATCAATAACATTAGCCAACTCCGAAACACGAAGCACTGAGCATTGGGATCCAGACACCATGGACAAATGGCTTCAGTTGCCCGCTCACATCTGGCAGTGCTCTCTGACTGAATCAGGGGCCAAGGAGCATTTTTGAAAGTGGGGAGGCTGAGCGATCACTGATCACTGGCCTTGGGGGTACCCTGCGAGGGAGTGGAGCAACCGAATGGGGGCAGGGACGTTTTGAATTTTGATGTATTAAAATCATGCATTGTAGAAATATGATTTCAATGTTTTTTTGTTTGAAGTATTTTTAAGAGGTAACTTTTTAAGGAGTAATTTTTCCTACACAAAGGGTGGTGGGTGTATGTAACAAGCTGCCAGAGGAGGTGGTTGAGGCAGGGACTATCCCAACATTTAAGAAACAGTTAGACTGATACGTGGATAGGACAGGTTTGGAGGAAGAAGACCACTAAAACTCCAGCCAGTTGTTCCGTGCAGGTTTTGAGAATGCACCAGGTCCAGATGCACTCCAAATTTTCACCCTCCTGAAGGATCTTCTAATGTTGGCTGCAGTGATTGAGATTGCAATACCATCGGGGCTCTGGTGACCTGAGAAGACACATCAAGGATGAGAGGGGATCTTATAAAAACATATACAATTCTTAAAGGATTGGACAGGCTAGATGCACATTTTCTTTTTCCTGATGTTGGGGTAATCCAGAACCAGGGGGGGTTACAGTGTAAGAATAAGGGATAGACCATTTAGGGCTGAGATGAGGAAAAACTTTTTCATCCAGGGAGTTGTGAATCTGTGGAATTCTCTGCCACAGAAGGTGGTTCAGATTCAGATTCAGATTCAGATTCAGATTCCTTTATTGTCATTCAGACCTTTCGGTCTGAACGAAATTTGTTACCTTGCAGTCATAACATGTAATAAATTAAAACAAAACACACAATAAACACATATTTAACATCCACCACAGTGAGTTCACCAAGCACCTCCTCACTGTGGTGGAAGGCAAAAGTCTTAAAGTCTTTGTCTTTTTCCCCTACTTGTTCCCCCTCTGTACTGAGGCAATCCAGGCCTTCGATGTCATCGTCCACTAGGCCCGCGGCCGAGCCTCCGAAGCCAGGCCGTCACCGCCGCCGTTGCCGGAACGCCGGAACACCACCACAGCTCCCAGTCAGGATCGACCACGGGAACGCTGGAGCCGCCGGAGCTCTGAAGCCGGGCCGCCGCTGGAGCACCGCTGGAGAGCCGCCGGAGCGCCGAAGCCGGGCCGCTGCTGGAGAGCCGCCGGAGCGCCGCAGCCGGGCCGCTGCTGGAGCACCGCTGGAGAGCCGCTGGAGTGCCGAAGCCCCGAAGCCGGGCCGCCGCTGGAGCACCGCTGGAGCAACTGCTGGAGCCGCCGGAGTTCCGAAGCCGGGCCGCTGCTGGAGCACCTGCTGGAGAGCCGCTGGAGAGCCGCTGGAGAGCCGCTGGAGCCCCGAAGCCGGGCCGCCGCTGGAGCACCGCTGGAGAGCCGCCGGAGCGCCAATGCCGGGCCGCTGCTGGAGCACCGCTGGAGCAACTGCTGGAGCGCCGAAGCCCCGAAGCCCCGAAGCCGGGCCGCCGCCGCCGCTGGAACACTGGAGCTCTGAACGCTCGCCACAGCTCCGAGGCCACCAGCTCCGCCATTAGGCCTCAGCACAGACGGAGACGGTGACGGGGGACACGACAAGAAAAGGTCGCATCCCCCCGAAGGGAGAGACTAAAACCTTGTTTCTCCCACCCTCCCCCCCCCCCCCCCCCCCCCCACCCACACAAACACAGCCTAATAAACCAAAATTCTATAAAAACAGACACAAAAGGACGAAAAAAAGAAAAAACAGACGGACTGCAGGTGAGCCGCAGCTGCCACGCAGCGCCGCCACTTCCGGAAAGGTGGAGGCCAATTCACTGGATGTTTTCAAGAAAGATCTTGATTTAGTTCTTCGGGCTAAAAGAATCAAGGGATATGGGGAAAAAGCAGGAACGGGGTACTGATTTTAGATGATCAGCCATGATCATATTGAATGGCGGTGTTGGCTCGGGCTGAATGGCCTACTCCTACACATATTCTTCTATGTTTCTATCAGTGTTGTCCCTATTGAAACATGTATAGAAAGCAGTGAGCTCGACCGGGAATGATGCATCGCTGTCACTTATGCTGCCACTTGAGTTTGCCTTGTAGGAAGTCGATGTTGAGCAAGCCCTGCCACAGCAGCTGAATGTCTGTCTCATCCTCCAGTTTAGAGCAAAGGCATGTAATTACCACTGCTACACAGATCACTTATTGCTGTCAAAGTGCAAAACACATAAATGGTAATCAATTAAAAAAAAATCCATTCTTGCCATCATTTAAATCAGAGCTTAATCTACATCTATTCAGGGTCTTTCTATTCTGAGAAAATAATTTTCAGCTTGCCAAACAAAGGAATTCCATGTTTGAATCCAACATCAAAAGCAAAGACTGAAAAATGACTGGAAATAATTAAAAGGCCTAGACTTCCATTGACCAACTATAATCAACACGAACGTGGATTCTTCCTGATTTATTACAATCAACCAACAAATCTAAAAAGCTTCCATGATTTTCCAAAATAATCAATAACCCATACAACTTAATTCTCTCCATACGTTATGTTTGTATGATTTTTCACATTAATGTGCCTGCAGTCGGTATATCAGATCTATATTTAATGTCATTCCTATAACTTCAATTCCTTTTAAATAACAGTGTTGTGTTGATTTTTTAACAGGTATGCAATCAATCATAAAACATTTTTACACTTAAAGCCCTTTGAGGATCACTTGTAATTTGGGCCACTACGGAATCTTCTAAACTCATTTAC
The DNA here is from genome assembly GCA_035221665.1 of Okamejei kenojei. Lineage (NCBI taxonomy): Eukaryota > Metazoa > Chordata > Chondrichthyes > Rajiformes > Rajidae > Okamejei > Okamejei kenojei. Next base: position 93,886,782 of record CM069135.1, read on the forward strand.
TCTTCATCTTCAATGAAAAGGCGGAGGGAGGACACGTCAAAAATACATTTCAAAAATCTGGAGCCCAGCAGAACTTGGGGATAATAGTTCATTTTCTATCATGTCATTCGTGAATAATATGCAAGCAATTATGGGCAAATCTCCAAGAATTTAAAACTCTGAAATCTCTTCCTGTTACCTATTGAGAATTATCAAACACAACTTCAAAATATAAATTCAAAGAGTATGACCAGATGCACTCCACAGGTGACACATTCTTCAGTCTGCAGATGAACCATCTAATCTTCAACTATCCCAGTCCTTACACATTTCAATCCTGTTCTGTGACAGATGTTCACTCGACCACCTTATAAAGAAACCATTCAAAGCTTTTTATTTTGACTGGTTTAGGTCAGACCATTCCATACATCACTATTTTGGAGATAAAGTTTATTTATTTTATTGTCCATTCTTATTTACTACCATTGAACACGGCCGCAATCACCGCCCGAGTTATCACTGTTTTCTTTAAATGTTCTCAGTCATTGGAAAATAAACCACAGCACTTCATAATCATCACCAGCAGACAGGGGTCTCATTAATACTTAAAACTGAGGTCACATGAGTTCACACAGACCCCAATGGGATTTATGCTCTTGTTATTAAAGGCCACAGAAATCTCTGGCTCCCACACAGCCATCTGAAACAGACAAGGCCCCTTCATTTTCCCAAACCTTTAAAGATTGTTGCCATTCGCAATTTCCCACTTAACCCCCTTCACCAAGGTCCACGTGAGGTGATCATTTTGTTAGAGGTGACTCTAGGGAAATTAGCCAGACAGTGGCAAGTGCACTGATTTCTCCATTAACTTGCGGCTGCTTTTAACCCCTTCAGTAGACATTGCCAAGTATAGATTACTACTCATTTCTACATTGCTGAGAATACAAAGTGGTGGGAAAAGGGAATGACCAATCCTTGCATCAGGTAATGCAGCCTAAATAAATTCCAATGATGACAAGATGTCTTCTGAAGAGAGAACATGAGAGGAGTAGATGGTTGCAGGAAATGGATTGGAATGGCAGATGCAGTCAGACTGTTTCGAGTTGGATCGTGTAAAACCATTATAGTTGTAGGCAAAGAAGATGACTATTTATAATGGAGGTAAAGAGAATTTTATGCAGCACAGTGGCGCAGTCATAGAGTTGCTGCTTTACAATGCCAGAGACCCAAGGTTGCTGTCTGTGCAGAGTTTATATGTTTTCCATGTGACCGCATGGGTTTTCTCCGGGTGTTCTCGTTTCCTCCCACATTCCAAAGATGTGTAGGTTTGTAGGTTCATTGGCTTCTGTAAATTTCCCCTAGTGTGTAGGATGCAAAACAGGGATAACATAGAACTAGTGTACAGATGACCGTCGGTCAGCCTGTTAAAGAGCCTGTTACCATGCTGTATCTCTGAACTAAACTAAACCAAACATTCTTCACTCGGAGGGTTACACAAAAAGCTGGAGAAACTCAGCGGGTGCAGCAGCTGGGTCGAGACCCTTCTTCAGACTGGTCAGGGATCAGGGAAACGAGAGATATAGACGGTGATGTGGAGAGATAGAACAATGAATGAAAGATATGCAAAAAAGTATCGGTGATAAAGGGAACAAGCCATTGTAAGCTACTGGAAGGGGAGGAGACAGCAGGGGTTAACAGAATTGAGAAAATTCAATGTTCAAACCCAAGGATGCAGACTCCCCAAGCAGAATATAGGTGCTGTTCCTCCAACTTGCGGTGTTGCTCACTCTGGCCATGGAGGAGACCCTGGACCGAGAGGTCGGATCGGAATGGGAGGGGGAGTTGAAGTGCTGAGCGACCGGGAGGTCGGGTTGGTTTTTGCGGACCGAGCGGAGGTGTTCGGCGAAACGATCGCCAAGCCTCCGCTTGGTCTCACCGATATAGATCATCTGGCATCTGGAGCAGCGGATGCAGTAGATGAGGTTGGAGGAGGTGCAGGTGAACCTCTGTCGGACCTGGAAGGACTGCTTGGGTCCCTAAAAGGAGTGGAGGGGGGAGGTGAAGGGACAAGTGTTGCATTTCTAGCGGTTGCAAGGGAAAGTGCCCGGGGATTTGGCGATCGTTTCGCCGAACACCTCCGCTCGGTCCGCAAAAACCAACCCGACCTCCCAGTCGCTCAGCACTTCAACTCCCCCTCCCATTCCGTATCCGACCTCTCGGTCCAGGGCCTCCTCCATGGCCAGAGTGAGCAACACCGCAAGTTTGAGGAACAGCACCTCATATTCCGCTTGGGGAGTCTGCATCCTTTGGGCTTGAACATTGAATTTTCTCAATTCTGTTAACCCCTGCTGTCTCCTCCCCTTCCCACCTCTCTCTCAGCCCTCGGGCCCTGGCATTCCCTCTATCTCTATCTCCCTCCCCCACCCTAGTCGCACTAGCTTCTCATTTTCACACCACAAATAGCTTACAATGGCTTGTTCCCTTTATCATCTATACTTTTTTGCATATCTTACATTCATTGTTCTTTATCTCTCCACATCACCGTCTATATCTCTCGTTTCCCTGATCCCTGACCAGTCTGAAGAAGGGTCTCGACCCGAAACGTCGCCTATCTCATTCGCTCCATAGATGCTGCTGCACCCGCTGAGTTTCTCCAGCTTTTTGTGTAACCCTCGATTCTCCAGCATCTGCAGTTTCTTCGTTAACATTCTTCACTCGGAGTACCGTGATTCCATTGAATTCTCCACAAGAGAGGGCTGTGGATATTCTTCAGTACCCTGATGACCATGGTGAATTGATTGTTTGGGTGGTAAAGCTGAGGGAGAGAATCAGCTAGGATCTTACCAGAGCAGGCTTGAAAGTGGCAATTGATTTTGTCCTGCATCTGGTTATAACAGGTAAGCCAAAAGATGACCTGAATTGGATTTCTGACTTCTTATAAGCAAGATTGCTGAGATGTAAATCCCCAGATGGCACAACAGAGTTTTGAGCCAGAGTAATGATGGCATCAGTCCTCAAGTAAATAATTGTTACGGTGGATAGAAACAAAATGCTGGAGTAACTTAGCGGGTCAGATAGCATCTCCAAAGAAAATGGGTAGGTGATATTTTGGGTCGGGTCCCTTCTTTGTTATGGTGGGGTCCTTTGTTACTTGTTAGTCCAATGCATGGTGAGCAGAGAATTTCTATGTTTGGTGCCCTGTTCTTCCACACCATATCTCTCAGATGTCACCAAAGTGCTCTCCAAAGCTACCATATCCCTGATTAACAATTTTTAAGGGAAGAAAACAGGACGCCATAAGGCCACAATGCTCTGCTGCACCAAAGGGCTGCCCCAAGCTGCAAGAGTGAAGAGTTGGTAAATGCGGAACACTTTAAAAGGTTTTGAGAAAGCTAAAGGAAATAAGAGAAAGAAATAATAATAGGAGATATGTTTGAAAAATACAAAGGTTTGTTCATGACATTTTGAACAAGCCAATAGCAAAGAAAAACATGATTTGAACACTGCAGCAAAATGAAAAACTATGACATATTTCAACACCTACAGATTAAAATTTGATCAAGAAAGTTGGTATATAGCTTCTCATTTTCTTGCTTGCAGCAAGTAAATTTAATCCATACTTGACACCGAACCTAGCTGCCTCAGTGCAGAGACATTAGTCAAATCCATGATGTTGTAATTTATGTATGTTGCCTTGTTTTCAGATCGAGTTTACACTGTGGCACTTTCATGGTTATTTTTATGCTTTCATGTATATATACATTGCGACATCACACAAGGGCATATGTCAGATGATGCTTATCTGCATCTATTTCTCAAACTGTTCATTCAATTTACACCGCAGGCATATCTGGGCTGAAGAGGAAAACAACAAGTCTAGTGAAAGGCTACTTTATATAATTTCCAAGCATATCTCAGTATGATGTTTGACCTAGAGATGGGTTTCTGGATGCTGCCACCAATTTTGAAAGCTAATGCATTAGATATATTGTGAAATTGAAAGGCAGATATGAAGCAAATATCTAAAACAGTCTTAATTGTAAATTTGCAAATCAAATCTCCAAAAATCATACCTAAGATAGACACAAAGTGCCGTAATAACTCGGCGGGTCAGGCAGAATGGATGATGTTTCAGGTGGGGACCTTTCAGACCCAGGTATATACCAGCACCGGCAGATCCTTTCTACCATCCAAAGATAGGGCAATCTATTCAGTTTGGCTTAGGCTAAAGTTATCCCTATGTTTCTACTTAATGAACAAAAGATTACAGTATACTCTGCAAAGTGCTATTTTTGTTTTTGATTGTAAGGTACAGTGTGGAGACAGGACGTTTGGCTCACCGAGTCCACACCAATCATCGATCATCTGTTCACACTCGATCTATACTATCCAACTTTCGCGTCCACTCCCTACAAACACGGGACAATTTATAAAGGCACATAAACCAACTAACTCACATGTCGGAGGAAACCGGAGCACCGAAAGAACCTACATGGTCGCAGGAAGAACGTACAAACTCCATACAGAAGGCACCAGATTTTATGATCGAACCTGGGTCTCTGGCACTGTGAGGCAGCAGCTCTATCTGATGTGCCACTGTCAGTCAATCAATTTGTGCTAATTTTGTTCATGTGTTTTACTTGATCTATAAACACTTGAAGAGTACTTGATGGCTGGCATGGACGGGGCCTGTTTCCCTGCTGCAGGATGCTATAATTCTATGTGAACAGTTATAAATGTTAATCGTAGCTTAATGAACTGCACTTCAACTGCTTGTCTACAGATTGGATGTTTAATGAGAAGGAAATAAATGACTTTCTATCGAACTACCTGTACTTCTAATTTTATTACACTTGTAATTACATAGACACCCTAATTATACAAGTTTGAAGATTGTAAAATTTATTTCCCATGTAAACAGAGTGGGGAAGACATTTTTAGATTTGGTATTACATAGGTACTGCACGTCTCAGCTGAGAGGCCAGGCTTTTACCAAAAGCTGTCTTTCATGAATATCATATATTGTTATTAACTTAATTTACCCAACCCCTCTATAAAAATCTAATTTGCAGCTTTCCAATCAGTAAAATCATGATTTTGTTTCTGAGGTAGTATGTATTCCAAAAGATAATATGACCAAGTTGAAATGCGTCAGAAGGAACTGCAGATGCTGGTTTAAACCAAAGATAGACACAAAAAGCTGGAGAAACTCAGTGGGTTAGGCAGCATCTCTGGAGAAAAGAAATAGGTGACCTATTCCTTTTCTCCTGAGATGCTGCCTGACCCACTGAGTTACTCCAGCTTTTTGTGTCTATCTTTATGACCAAGTTGAATCCAGATTTATCCATAAATTTACTTTTGACAGAGGACATTGGTATTGATATTGGGGTTTTTTTATCACATGTTACAAGATACAGTGAAAAACGTTGTTTTACGTGCTATGCAATAAAATCATGCCATTCATGAGTACATCATTTAGTACAGGGGTCAAGGAAGGAGCATTCACGTTGCGGCCTTGCTTTCACCAATCTTTCCACCACCACACACAAGAAGCACAAGAAACGCAAGACAGACGCCATTGTAAGCAATTGCCGAGAAGTGTGTTCAGCTCTGGCTGAACAACTTCTAATCTTGTGTGTGGTCGCGATGAGAAGATCATCTAATACAAAAGAGATTTAAAAAAGAGTGCAGAATATAGTATTGCAGTTACAGAGAAAATGGATGCTCAAAAAGTGAAAGGGCCACAAAGAGGTAATTTGGAATATCAGGAATTTGTTGTTTGCATGTGGAAGGTTCATTTGAGAGCCTGATAACAGCGGGTAAGAAGCTGTTCCTCAATCGGGTGAAGCGTTCTTTCACAGTTTTGTATCTTCTGGCCCACGGGAGAGAAGAAAAGAGAGAATGACCAGGTAAATGTGGCCCTGGATCATGTTAAACAGGAACTGTAGATGCTGGTTTACAGAACAAAACACGAAGTGCTGGAGTAACTCAGTGGTTCAGGCAGCATCACTGGAGAAATCGATAGGTGATGTTTCGGGTCAGGTCCCTTCTTCTTCAGTCCCACTGAGTTACTTTGTGTCAATCCATGATCACGTTGGCTGTCTTCCTGTGGCAATGCGAAGTGTGGAAGAAGTTTAGGAGTGAGGGGTGAGGGCTATGTGTTGGGGGGGTGGGGGGCAATATCTGATGGACTTGGCAGAATCCACAATGAAAGGGGCTGTCTCACTTGGGCACTATTTGCGCATCATTTACACGACAGACCAGTACGTCAGACCATGTATGCCACAGATTCACCACTCTGTGTGTGAAAATATCAGTATGTCAGCGTGCGCAAGGGATACGTCATGCAGGTGACGCGCGAGGATTTTGTGCACTGCAAAATCCTGAGGCGTCGCGCGTTACTGCGCGTCATTGCATATGCCACCATGCCTCACCACGTGCCATGCGCGCGTCACCATGCGCAAACCAATTTTTAGGATGTCGCGTAAATGACACGCAAATGACGCCCAAGTGGGACAGGCCCTGAAGTTTCTTGTGGTCTGGGAAGAGAAGTTGCCGAACTAAGGTCTGATGCATCCCAATAGGATGTTTTCTATTCATTTTTATATATCCATTACATACACATTAGGGACAATTTACATTTATATCAAGCCAAATATGTTACAAATCTGTACATCTTTGGAGTGTGGAAGGAAACTGAATATCTCGGAGAAAACCCACGCGGTCATGGGGAGAACGTATCAACTCCGTACAGACAGCACCTGTAGTCAGGATCGACCCCAGGTCTCTGGCGCTGTGATATGCCACAATGCCGCCCTTTGCTATATCCGTATTTTGATACGCTGCTATATTCCCATGCTACATCTTCATTTACAATATTGACTGACGTATGTACTCCTCTCACTCACTCACTCATAGAAACATACAAACATAGAAAATAGGTGCAGGAATAGGCCATTTGGCCCCTCGAGCCCGCACCGCCATTGAATATGATCATGGCTGATCATCCAACTCAGTATCCTGTACCTGCCTTCTCTCCATACACCCTGACCCCTTTAGCCACAAGGGCCACATCTAACTCCCTCTTAAATATAGCCAATGAACTGGCCTCAACTACTTTCTGTGGCAGAGAATTCCACAGATTCACCACTCTCTGTGTGAAAAATAAATAAAATTATCATCTCGGTCCTATAAGGCTTCCCCCTTATCCTTAAACTGTGACCCCTTGTTCTGGACTTCCCCAACATCGGGAACAATCTTCCTGCATCTTGCCTGTCCAACCCCTTAAGAATTTTGTAAGTTTCTATAAGATCCCCCATCAAACTTCTAAATTCTAGCGCGTACAAGCCAAGTCTATCCAGTCTTTCTTCATATGAAAGTCCTGCCATCCCAGGAATTAGTCTGGTGAACCTTCTCTGTACTCCTCTATGGCAAGAATGTCTTTCCTCAGATTAGGAGACCAAAAGTGTACGCAATACTCCAGGTGTGGTCTCACCAAGGTCCTGTACAACTGCAGTAGAAACTCCCTGCTCCAATGCTCAAATCATTTTGCTATAAATGCTAACATACCATTCGCTTTCTTCACTGCCTGCTGCACCTGCACGCCTACTTTCAATGACTGGTGTACCATGACACCCAGGTCTCATTGCATCTCCCCTTTTCCTTATCGGCCACCATTCAGATAATAGTCTACTTTCCTGTTCTTGCCACCAAAGTGGATAACCTCATATTTATCCACATTATACTGCATCTGCCATACATTTGCCCACTCACCCAACCTATCCAAGTCACCTTGCAGCCTCCTAGCATCCTCCTCACAGCTAACACTGCCCCCCCCCCCCCCCCCCCCCCCCCCCAGCTTCGTGTCATCCGCAGACTTGGAGATGTTGCATTCAATTCCCTCGTCCAAATCATTAATATATATTGTAAATAGCTGGGGTCCCAGCACTGTGCCTTGCGGTATCCCACTAGTCACTGCCTGCCATTCTGAAAAGGACCCATTTGCTCCTACACTTTGCTTCCTGTCTGCCAGCCAGTTCTCTATCTACATCAATACTGAACCCCCAACCAGTGTGCTTTAAGTTTGCATACTAATCTCTTATGTGGGACCTGTCGAAAGTCTTCTGAAAGTCCAGATATAACCCATCCACTGGCTCTCCCTTATTCTATAAGATTCGTCAGACATGATTTACCTTTCATTAATCCATGCTGACTGTGTCCAATGATTTCACCACTTTCCAAATGTGCTGCTATCCCATCTTTAATAACTGACTCTAGCATGTTCCCCACTGCTGATGTTATTCTAACTGGTCTGTAATTCCCCGTTTTCTTTCTCCCTCCCTTTTTAAAAAGTGGGGTTACAATAGCTACGCTCCAATCCTCAGGAGCAGAATCTAAAGAGTTTTGAAAAATTGTTACTAATGCATCCACTATTTCTGGGGCTGCTTCCTTAAGCACTCTGGGATTCAGCATATCTGGCCCTGGGGATTTATCGGCCTTTAATCCATTCAATTTACCTAACACCACTTCGCGGACTAACCTGGATTTCACTCAGTTCCTCCATCTGATTTGACCCCGGTCCCCTGCTATTTCCGGCAGATTATTTACGACTTCCTTAGTGAAGACAGAACCAAAGTAGTTATTCAATTGGTCTGCCATGTCCTTGTTCCCCATTTGCTCCTACACTTTGCTTCCTGTCTGCCAGCCAGTTCTCTATCTACATCAATACTGAACCCCCAACCAGTGTGCTTTAAGTTTGCATACTAATCTCTTATGTGGGACCTGTCGAAAGTCTTCTGAAAGTCCAGATATAACCCATCCACTGGCTCTCCCTTATTCTATAAGATTCGTCAGACATGATTTACCTTTCATTAATCCATGCTGACTGTGTCCAATGATTTCACCACTTTCCAAATGTGCTGCTATCCCATCTTTAATAACTGACTCTAGCATGTTCCCCACTGCTGATGTTATTCTAACTGGTCTGTAATTCCCCGTTTTCTTTCTCCCTCCCTTTTTAAAAAGTGGGGTTACAATAGCTACGCTCCAATCCTCAGGAGCAGAATCTAAAGAGTTTTGAAAAATTGTTACTAATGCATCCACTATTTCTGGGGCTGCTTCCTTAAGCACTCTGGGATTCAGCATATCTGGCCCTGGGGATTTATCGGCCTTTAATCCATTCAATTTACCTAACACCACTTCGCGACTAACCTGGATTTCACTCAGTTCCTCCATCTGATTTGACCCCCGGTCCCCTGCTATTTCCGGCAGATTATTTACGACTTCCTTAGTGAAGACAGAACCAAAGTAGTTATTCAATTGGTCTGCCATGTCCTTGTTCCCCATGATCAATTCACCTGTTTCTGACTGCAAGGGACCTACATTTGTTTTAACTAATCTTTTTCTCTTCATATATCTATAAAACCTTTTGCAGTCAGTTTTTATGTTCCCTGCCAGTTTTCTTTCATAATCTATTTTCCCTTTCCTAATTAAGCCTTTGTCCTCCTCTGCTGGACTCTGACTTTCTCCCAGTCCTCTGGTAGGCTGCTTTTTCTGGCTAATTTGTATGCTTCATCTTTAGTTTTGATACTATCCCTGATTTCCCTTGTTATCCATGGATGCACTACCTTCCCTGATTTATTATTTTGCCAAACTGGGATGAACAATTGTTGTAGTTCATCCATGCGGTCTTTAAATGCCTTCCATTGCATATCCACCGTCAACCCTTTAAGAATCTTGGCCAATTCACGTCTCATACCCTCAAAGTTACCTTTCTATACGTTCAAAACCCTTGTTTCTGAATTAACTGTGTCATTCTCCATCCTAATGAAGAACTCAACCATATTATGGTCACTCTTGCCCAAGGGGCAACGCACAACAAGACTGCTAACTAACCCTTCCTCATTACTCAATACCCAGTCTAGAATAGCCTGCTCTCTCGTTGGTTCCTCCACATGTTGGTTTAGAAAACTATCCCGCATACATTCCAAGAAATCATCTTCCTCAGCACCCCTGCCAATTTGATTCACCCAATCTATATGTAGATTGAAGTCATCCATTTTTACTGTTTTACGTTTGTTGCGCGCATTTCTAATTTCCTGTTTGATGCCATCCCCAACTGCACTACTACTGTTAGGTGACCTGTACACAACTCCCACTAGCGTTTCTGCCCCTTAATGTTTTGCAGCTCTACCCATATCGATTCCACATCCTCTAAGCTAATGTCCTTCCTTTCTATACCGACCTTCAGCGGCACTGCAGTTCTGCCACTGGCCGTGTGCGCGACCTTGGCACCTTTGGGGGGGGGGGAGGGGGTGCGGGATTAAAATGCAGGTTTGTATCGCTTGTCAGAGAGGGATTTCCTCGGGCTACTAGTCGATGAAGAAAAATCGATCAGACTTCCGTTCCCGTTTATTTTAATTAAAAAAATCGCTGGACAATTTAATAGTTGGATTAAAGTAAAAAGCGACTTTCGACGCCCTCAACGCCTACAACGTGACGGATTCTAATATCAGGAAAAAACAAAAGGTAAGTCATCTATTTCACATATAATCTGGCTTCTTGGGGTGGCTTTAATCTAATTTTATGACGCGAAAATGTTATTTGGGCCCCATATGAACCGGCAGTGTCTTAAATTCATGGCAACGGCAACAGCAACGTTCCAATCGATCGCATTTCAGAAACGTCCACTCGCGAGATGATTTAAATCCTCTTTTTTTTGGACAATCATGTCATCTAAATCATCTATATTTTGTGTAATTGTCTATCCATAGACAATGTTTTTATACTAAATATCCACAACAGTTTTAGCCACATATATTGTGCAAAAAATAATAATTTTGATAATATTGAAAAGTTTCTGGATTAATTTATGGGAAATAAACATTAAATTCCTTCCATCTGGCATATAAGTTCATGACAGTGTGATTTAAAAAATCATGTTATATTGTGAATTTGTGTGTGAATGGGATTAGTTTGTGGATAAATGTGAGGTTATCCACTTTGGTGGCAAAAACAGGAGGGTAGACTATTATCTGAATGGTGGCAGATTAGGAAAAGGAGAGATGCAACGAGACCTGGGTATCATGGTACACCAATCATTGAAAGTAGGCATGCGGGTGCAGCAGGCAGTGAAGAAAGCAAATGGTATGTTAGCATTCATAACACAAGGATTTGAATATAGGAGCAGGGAGGTTCTACTGCAGTTGTACAGGGTTTGTTGAGACCACACCTGGAGTATTGCGTACAGTTTTGGTCTCCAAATCTGAGGAAAGACATTCTTGCCATAGAGAAGGTTCACCAGTGATTCCTGGGATGTCAGGACTTTCATATGAGGAAAGACTGGATAGACTCGGCTTGTACTCGCTAGAATTTAGAAGATTGAGGGGGGATCTTATAGAAACTTACAAAATTATTAAGGGGTTGGACAGACTAGATGCAGGAAGATTGTTCCCGGTGTTGGGGAGGTCCAGAACAAGGGATCACAGTCTAAGGATAAGGGGGAATTCTTTTAGGACCGAGATGAGGAAAACATTTTTCACACAGAGAGTGGTGAGTCTCTGGAATTCTCTGCCACAGAAGGTAGTTGAGGCCAGTTCATTGGCTATATTTAAGAGGGAGTTAGATGTGGCCCTTGTGGCTAAAGGGGTCAGGGTGTATGGAGAGAAGGCAGGTACAGGATACTGAGTTGGATGATCAGCCATGATCATATTCAATGGCGGTGCGGGCTCGAGGGGCCAAATGGCCTATTCCTGCACCTATTTTCTATGTTTGTATGTTTCTATGAGTGAGTGAGTGAGAGGAGTACATACGTCAGTCAATATTGTAAATGAAGATGTAGCATGGGAATATAGCAGCGTATCAAAATACGGATATAGCAAAGGGCGGCATTGTGGCATATCACAGCGCCAGAGACCTGGGGTCGATCCTGACTACAGGATACTGAGTTGGATGATCAGCCATGATCATATTGAATGGCGGTGCAGGCACGAAGGGCCGAATGGCCTACTCCTGCACCTATTTTCTATGTTTCTATGTTATTTGGATACTTAGGCTAAAAACAAAATAATTTTCTTAAGAAAAGGATAGGTGTTTAGATCTAATAATTGAATTGAGATGAACTTAATTGATTTGATGAAACTGATGAATATGAATTCTTTGTTGGGTATTTACTATTTGTTTTAGCATTTAACGTTATAATTTCTACCTTTTTTCTAAAACTGCAAATAATAACTTGTTTCTGTTAATGCTGTTCAGTGGTTTTTTCCTTTTCATTTTAATCAGATGTCTCCGATGAAGAAATGTAAAGTTGTCAATCCAAATGCCCAGCAAAACAGACTGATTTAAACAGCATTCGCAGAGATTATCCGAATTGGGACTATTCCAAATGTGGTGATCTACAGGACATTCTTAATGGGAAAGTAGTGGGCAGAAAGGCATGTCATGCATGGTTTGAAGAGCAAAAACATGTAGTTTACAATGCCAAAATTGAAAAGTTGAGGAAAAACAAGATGTACAGAGTTGCTTATTGGTTACAATCTGAGGAGTATGATGATGCTATTGATTATGATATGCCAATGTACCAGCTAGCAACTGATCTTCTCCATAAAGACTTGGTCTATTGCTAGAAATTGTAATTTATTTACCTTTCTGTTACGGACTTACAGCATATAATACTGTACAGTAATATTAAAGTTCTGATCTTGAGAATATCACATTTTTGAATTTTCAAGGCAGTCTGGGTGATTATTACTATTTCCGTCACCTGTCAATTTTGTAATTAGCTACAATTAGGTAACTAATTAATTATATGCTTTAATTTCAGGTCATCCAAGTAAGATGTTTATATTTGTTTCAGAATGCTTCAATCTATAATAACTGTAAATTTCATTCAGTTCTCTCAATTTTTAAGAACGTTATGGGCTTTTGACTGTCCTCGATCACAGCTTTTGTGTTAAGTCAATGGAAAAGCAATAGGGAACAAGATGCTAATTTCCGAATATGAAAATAGCCATAACTTTTTAAATACTGAAGATATGAAAGTGATTTAGGTATCAAATCAAACTTCTTTTTTTGCTTTATCTGATGGGATAAATTGCAGACTTGATTTTTTAAATCTCAAATTTTTTAAACATTGCTACCACAGGATCTTGATGTTGCTGCTCATCTCCCTTATTGCATGCCCCAGAGGAGCATCAGCCATTGGTGCTCTCAGAGCCAGGCCTCGGCTCGACCCGGAAGCAACAGCAGCTACGGTTGCACCAGCATGTGGGCGGGGTAGGGGAGAGAGAGCTCGGAGAAAAGATGGGGGAAGAGCCATGGGGGAGAGGGGCGTATCACGGGGAAGGGGGCAGGAGCCAGCAAGGGGAACCAGAGGGGTAGGGGCTGGAACTGCGGGGTGTTCCTTGGTCAGAGCGTTTGGGACTCACAGTGGGCGCTGGGCGCTCTCCTCTGCCGGGATCAGATTATCCGCTTTCCATTTGCCGAGATCTCCGGCGCCGGGCCGCTTCCAGTCCCTCTGAAAATTGTGTCCGGATGGAGACCTCCACCTCTGCTCCAGTAAAGATGGCACAGGAAGGGGCGGACCTTCCCGGGGAGTGACAGGAGAAAAGACTAATCTACGCGGCGCTGACTGGCATGCGAGGAGATCGATCAGCGCACGCGCGATTTTAAAGATTTTTAAACCTCACTATCTTTTACAACATACCACCGATCGGAACAAAACATGTTGCACTCGCAGCACGGGAGAACGGTGAGTGAGCTGGCGAAAAATTGTAGCGCTATCGCATACCGTTTTTGCACAAATAGAAAAAACGCGCAAACCGGAAGAGCACCAGATCAGAGCTTTAGTTATGTATAGATTATTATTGTATATTTATTTGTGTGCCATTGCATTAATGGGCCTGTAGAATTGCAGCAGGTAAATATTTCATTGTTCCATTGACAATTAAGCACTATTGATTCTTGGTCTTTGATTCTTGACTTTTTATAACACCGACTGTGCAAACGGACACAGTGAGGGGAACATTCTCTTCTGTGACCATAAGTTTCTAAGATACCACACTCAATGGTCTATACCTGGGGAACCTTTGCGGAAATATTGATTGAAGATGAATTGTAAAGGTGTGTAGAGCTTTAGAATACAGCCTGCTAATTTAAAAAAGGAAATCTCAAACTTAATAACAAAGCAATATATTCTCCCCTTTTTCTTACAAACATCTATTACGTTTTTTTTGCCATTTTGAAGTGATTAGCATTTCTTCCCTTCCCACTTTTGTATTTGGACATTTCTGTGCAATAAAAAGGACCGTTAATCTCCCTCAGGGCAACATTCATTGTGGATCTGGTTCACATTTACTAAATCTAAATGTTTGGAAGCTTTTTTTTCCCAATTGAAGACAGTCAGGTACTAGTTTAGGTAAATGAATGGATAACTTCAAATGAAGATTTATTGGCATATATCACTGCTTGTACAAATTGGATCCACTGATAATATCTGAGCTATTATTTTATTGCTGGTAGCTCAAAAAATGATAAGCTGCTTGGTTAGAAATGTTGCTAATATTTTATTTTGCACCAGCTATTATATCTCTGCTTTAAATATTTTAATTGAGTGTTTTTAAGTTTCGATTCAAAGCTGCACATCTAAATCCTGGACATGGATGCAACATTGGTTAAAAGATAGAAAATAGGTTTTCATCGTAGGAGTTGCATTAAAATGGAAGGGAATGCAGAGTGGGATGTCGAGTGTTGAATGAATGGCGGCATAGACTTGATGGACCGAATGGCCTAATTCTGCTCCTAGAACGTGTGTGTGTTGGAATTATTACTTTCTCATTTACATCAGTGGCCTAAAATCAAACATTTAACATGAGGTAGCTTAAATGTGGAGAACACAACAGAACAAAAGGAGCAGAATTAGATCAGAAATGACAGAATATATTTTATGAAACACTTAAGCAGGCAGAACAATAACTAAGAGTAAGGAAAGAAGACAAGTTGTGATTGGAATTGCTTAAAATGAATTTGAAAGAGACTTGGAAGTATAAAATGAATGATCAGATGAGGTCTGAGTTAAAACTGGCAAAACCTAAATAGCTCAGTAGAAAGAGAAAATGTCTTTCAGGTGTTCTGCAATGCTTAACATTATTAGGTTAATGGACAAAGTAAATGCACAATATTATTTTAAAATAAATGTTGCCTGAATCACGGAAGACAGATTCAGTCTAGGCAAAGCCAATTTTAGATCAAGCCAGGAAGTTCTTCTTCAGCATGTGAATTCAATTTTTAAAGAATAATGAAGTCAAAATGTCTTTCAGTATTTAACAACACCACACTAAAGTAACTTTAAGAACTTTAAGGAATAAATTATTTAAGACTCCCTTGAACTCTATAATTGTGATCTGGGATGCAGCATTTTGCCCAGAAATGATGCTATTTGCAGCTACTATTTATGTGAATATAGCAGATGAAAGCTGTTTTTGTCGACATTAGATCACAATAACATTCAAGCCGCTTCCAGCCACTGGTTTCCCCTTTGTGCTGATTTTTTTGTCTGATATCAGCTGTGCATCTGATATAATTCTCATGCATACTGTAGCTATTTCTGCTAGTACCAAACTAAACTGATACACTAAGGCGCATCTAATAAAATTCCATTATGAGGCGTTAGGAGTAAACTCTGTGGCAGATTGGCAAAGAGATGCTACCTACAGTAAATGTGATTTAAATGTGATTTCTCTAACCAAGTCATCCTTGCATTCCCGCTGTCTCTCTGTCCCTCCCCCACCCCAGTCCCCTTGGCTAATTTATTCAATTGCACCCCTTCGTTATCACCTCGTCCCCAACCAACAATGGACCATTGTGGGCTCCAACTTTACCGAATCATTGAAGCAGCCTCTGCTTTGTTCTGGACCTTCCTATACCTCTAGTTTCACCCTCCCTGATTCTCAGTCTGATGAAGGGTCTCAATATCAAACATCACCTATTCCTTTTCTCCTGACCCACTGAGTTACTGCAGCATTGTGTCCATCTTCGCTGTAACCAGCATCTGCAATTCCTTCTTGCATACGACTTAAATGTGACTTTGATGTTTCACTTACAGCCTGGGATAACCTAATTTTTCTGCTTTAAATTCAAGTGTGCAAGCATCACTGTGAGTTCTCTTGATGATAACAGTTACTCCATCTAATGCACTATGTAGTGAGACAGTGTTATAGCTGCCAAGGCGATTGACCAGCATCTTGCAGACATTTAAGGCTACTTATAACACAGGAATAATTTGGGCTGGTCATGATTTAGTCATAGAGTGATACTGTGTGGAAACAGACCCTTCGGCCCAACTTGCCCACTCCGGCCAACATGTCCCAGTTACACCACACCTGCCTGCATTTGGCCCACATCCCTCCAAACCTGTCCTATCCATGTATCTGTCTAACTGCTTCTTAAATGTTGCGATAATCCCCGACTCAACTGCCTCATCTGGCAGCTCGTTCCATACACCCACCACCCCATGTGTGAAAAAATTACCCCTCTGAGTTCTATTAAATCTTTCCCCCCTTCACATTAAACCTATGCCCTCTGGTCCTCGATTTCCCTACTCTGGGCAAGAGATTCTGCGTATCTATCCGATCTATTCCTCTTATGATTTTATACACCACTATAAGATCACCCTCATCCTCCTGCACTCCAGGGAATAGAGTCCCAGACTACTCAAACTCTCCCGATAGCTCAAGTGCTGGCAACATCCTTATAAATCTTCTCTATACTCTTCCCAGCTTGACTGGGGCTTTTCACCAAACCAGAGAGCAGTATCTCCACTCTATACCACCTCCAGAACACACATTTTAGTTTAGTTTTGTTCAGAGATACAGCGCACCAAGTCCACAACGACCTGCAATTAACATTATCCTACATACACTAGGGATAATTTACACACACACTAAGGCAATTAAACTACATACCTGTACATCTTTGGAGTGTGGGAGGAAACCAAACATCTCGGAGGAAACCCACACAGGTTACGGGGAGAACGTACAAACTCCGTACAGACAGCACCCGTAGTCAGGATTGAAATCGGGTCTCTGGCGCTGCAAGCGCTGTAAGGCAGCAACTTTACCACCCTTTACCATCACCTAAATGTCTTCCTTTTCTCCCATTGTACTGTACCTGCTGTGGAAAGTTTCATGGAGTTGACTGCAAAATGTTGTCAGCCAAATAGACAATAGACAATAGGTGCAGGAGTAGGCCATTCAGCCGTTCGAGCCAGCACCGCCATAAAATGTGATCATGGCTGATCATCCCCAATCAGTACCCCGTTCCTGCCTTTTTCCCATATCCCCTGACTCCGCTATCTTTAAGAGCCCTATCTAGCTCTCTCTTGAATGTATGCAAAGAACCGGCCTCCACCTCCCTCTGAGGCAGGGAATTCCACAGATTTACAACTCTCTGTGTGAAAAAGTGTTTCTTCATCTCCGTTCGAAATGGCTTACCACTCATTCTTAATGCAGTTAAGGAGACTGAAGAAGGGTCCTGACCCAAAACGTGGCCTTTCCATTCCTTCCACAGTTGCCTGACCAGTTGAGTTATTCCAGCACTTTGTATTTTATGCTATTTGTAATGTGTGTTTTATGAACTTGTAGAATGATCACAAGATGGTTCCGAAGCATGGCAACTCTTTACTTGCTCTTCCTACAGATGGATCTAACACCATCCAATCCATTCATCCTTCTCTTTTAAGTCTCTTTTCTACCTGTAAGTATAGCACCATTCCAAAATGTTCTGATGGTATTTTCTTTCCCCCTTTGCTCTGTCTATTGAAGTTGAAGTTGAATTTGAACTGATTGTATCCATGTATGGTATATCTGATCTGTTTGGATAGCATGCACAGCAAAGCCTTTCACTGTACCTCGGTCCATGTGACAATAATAAACCTAAAACTAAAAGAAATTGAAGCCAGACCACCAAATATTGGACAACAAAAATGGGTAAACTCTAAAATCTAACTATTCATTGCTAATGCTGACAAATGTGATTGACAGTTGCTTAATTTACTTTAGCATGAAATTTTATTAAGTCCATACTTTACCAACAAAACAAAACAAATTTTAAGAAAGAATCATGATTTATCCCTGGCTTGCTGAAGTTGATTAAAGTTGACAGGAATAAACAAAGCTTATTGCCAAAAGTTCTAAACAATTGCGCCAGAATTGTGTACATTACTTGCAAAGTTCATTCAACTAACTTCAGTAAAATTAATTTAGCAGAGAAAGTTATAATTATATTGAGTGAGCAGAGATGAATTTCCTATCAAGGATAACGCCAGCTAAGAAAAGATGTGAATGAATCAGGATTTCCAATCCTAA
This sequence comes from Okamejei kenojei, assembly GCA_035221665.1. Taxonomy (NCBI): domain Eukaryota; kingdom Metazoa; phylum Chordata; class Chondrichthyes; order Rajiformes; family Rajidae; genus Okamejei; species Okamejei kenojei. The sequence goes on from CM069135.1 coordinate 93,905,123, forward strand.
TTACTACCTAGTGATTCTTGCTGGAATGTGTATGTGGAAGCATGGCCATGGTCAGATAGATCAAAGGAGAATGTAGTAAAATTACAGACTAGCTATGCTGACAAAATAGCAAACAGGTTTAAGAGATACATACCTTGGTCTTGTTCCAATCTAATGGCACCCGTGCCCACCAACCATTCATAATTGGAGTCTATACCTATACGCACTATCTATCTATTATCATATAACTTATAACACTCTGAACTTGGATGTGGATGTATTTGTGTGTGTGTGTGTGTGTGTCTTTTCATATGTGATTCACATCTCCTCAAAAACCTGATGCAGGAACGGTAACATTTTTACATATTCTGGTAGAGATTTACCTCATGGTGTCGAAAATCACCTCATCTGAAATGTTGATTAATTACTTCCCGTGTCTTTTACTAAAATTGGTCACCAATCTGAGATATTTTTTAAATCTAACTGCTGAGGCGAGCTGTTGACATCACAATGCCTTAGCTCCTCGCAGTCAGCTTTGCAGAGTTTTAAATGCGCAGCCACGAACTGCGAGCTACGTGGCCCAGCTGCCCTGCCACCCCCCCCCCCAGGGCTCTGCATTTAAGCCATTGAACACGTGATCAAGTTATGCTGCGCGCTCCGCTGGGCTCCTTGAAGTTCTTCAACATGGCACCGGCGGTCGTTATAGCTGCGGACAAGCACAGTGGAAAAGTGGCCGTGGCAGATGTTACTCCTCTCTGTCTCCCCCGCCCCATCGTCTGTCACGCTGGTGGGTGCGCGTACTCCCGTAGAAGCAATGATCGGCCGGCCCTCCGCTGCTTTTCACCATCCTCAGATGGCTCTGGTCCACGCCGGCCACAGCCTAGTTTGGGCCCAGCACCTGGTGGGGAGGCCTGCTCTATGACCTGGGTAGGTGCTGCCTCTACCCCCTCCCTTTCCTCTCTACCCCTCCCCAGGGCAGAGAAAGAGAGAGAGAGGGTGGGGGTGGAGAGACGGGGGGTGGAGGGTGGGGGGGAGAGGGGGTGGAAAGGGGGTGGAGGGGAGGTGGATAGGGGGGGAAGAGGGGGAAGGAGAGGGGGGAGGAGAAGAGAGGGAAGGGGAGAAGAGAGGGAAGGGGAGAGGGAGGAGGAGACGGGGAGGAGCGGGGTGTGGAGGGCGCCCTCCCTCTCTGCCTTCCCCCCTCTCTGCCCCCCATCTCTCTGCCCCCTCCCAACCTGCCCCAAGCTTTATCTAACTCTCTATGAAATTCATCCAGTGAATTGTCCTGTGGCAGAGAATTCCATAAATTCACAAATATCTGGGTGAAAAAGATTTTCCTCATCTCAGTTTTAAATGGCCTCCCCTTTATTCTTAGACTGTGGTCCCTGGTTCTGGACTCCCGCAACATTGGGAACATTTTTCTTGCATCTAGCTTGTCCAGTCCTTTTATAATTTTATATGTTTCTATAAAATCCCCCCTCATCCTTCTAAATTCCAGTGAATACAAGCCCAGTCTTTCCAATCTTTCCTCATATGACAGTCCTGCCATCCCGGGGATTAACCTCATGAGCCTACGGTGCACTCCCTCAATAGCAAGAATGTCCTTCCTCAAATGAGGAGACCAAAACTGCACATAATACTCTAGGTATGGTCTTACCAGGGCCCTGTACAATTGCAGAAGGACCTCTTTACTCCTATACTCAAATCTTCTCATTATGAAGGGCAACATGCCATTAGCTTTCGTCACTGCCTGCTGTACCTGCATCTTTACTTTCAGTGACTGGTGTACAAGGCCACCCATGTCTCGTTGCACTTCCCTTTTTCCTAATCTAACACCATTGAGATAATAATCTGCCTCCTTGTTCTTGTCGCCAAAGTGGATAACCTCACATTTATCTACATTATAGATGTAGGAACTACCACAAGACAAAATTCTCAGAAGTTTAAAGATATTTTGAAGAGGAACTGAACAAAGTAAAGAATCATTCAGATCAATTATGTAATTTAGCAGCTTCTCCTCAAGTCTACAAAATAACGTGTTTCAAATATATCCGCTTATCTTGACCTGTTTGAACAAATTATCTTCAGATTTTTGACTGTGAGAAAGGTTTTAATTGTACTTTAAGTATATAAATCTTGCATTCGATAGTTTCCTTAAATATATATTCCAATAATGTTCGATGATCATTTTGAACAAGTATTGTCAGAATTCAAAATCTTTTTTTCAAAAAAGTAGCTCCAAGTCTATTCTGCCAACACCGAAATATTTGTTTTCTTTACTTCCCTGATGGGGTCTAGATTGGCTGACTATAATTGTTTCCAGCACATTATATCAGCATACAATATAATGCTTGAGGAAATGCATTGCCCAGAATCTTTCTAAAAGAACTCAGTCAGTCAGGAGGACAACAAATGGAAATGCTTTCCTTTCAGACCAGAAAACCCACTATACACAAGCATGGCTAAAAGATACAGCTGGGCATTTTGGAGTCATAGAGTCAAAGATCATATACTAGCAACTTCACGCCAACTATCAAGTGCCCACCAGTACTAATACGATTTTCTTTCACTACCCCTCTCCCCAAACTACACACAGCCTGAAACCAGAGCGCCTAGAGGAAACCCAAGCAGTCATAAGTGTATACCACAAAATGTGAACTGATGTGAATTAGGAAGGCCTGGAAGGTTAGTTCACATGGGATCCAAGGAGAGATAGCTGAATGGATAGAAAATTGGCTCCATAGAAGGAAGCAGAGGGTGATGGTGGAAGGTTGTTTCTCGTACTGGAGGCCTGTGACTAGTGGTGTGCCTCAGGGTTCGGTGCTGGGCCCGTTATTGTTTGTCATCTGCATCAATGATTTGGTTGGGAACATACAGGGCAAGATTAGCAAGTTTGCTTATGATACAAAAGTGGAGAGGTTTTGCAGATAGTGAAGATGGTTGTGAAAGATTGTAGCAGGATCTGGATCGATTGGCCAGGTGGCCTGAGGAATGCTTCATGGAATTTAATACAGGAAAGTGTGAGGTGTTGCATTTTGGGACATCTAACAAGGGCAGGACATACACAGTGAATGGTAGGCCTCTGGGGAGGGTTGTAGAGCAGAGGGATCAGGGAGTGCAGGCGTATGGTTCCATGAAGGTCGAGTCGCAGGTAGATAGGGTGGTCACAAAGGCTTTTGGCACATTGGCTTTCTTCAGTCAGAGAATTGAGTATAGAAGTTGGGACTTCATGTTGCAGTTGTATAAGACGTTGGTGAGACCGTATTTAGAATATTGTGTTCAGTTCTGGGCACCATGGTATAGGAAATATATTGTCAAGCTTGAAAGGGTTCAGAGAAGATTTACGAGGATGTTGCCAGGACTAGAAGGTGTGAGCTATTGGGAGAGGTTGAGTAGGCTGGGTCTCTATTCCTTGGAGCGCAGGAGGATGAAGGGTGATCTTGTAGAGGTATATAAAATCATGAGAGGAATAGATCGGGTGGATGCACAGAGTTTCTTGCCCAGAGTAGGGGAATCGAGGACCAGAGGACATAGGTTCAAGGTGAAGGGGAAAAGATTTAATAGGAATCTGAGGGGTAACTTTTTCACACAAAGGGTGATGGGTGTATAGAACAACCTGCTAGATGAGGTAATTGAGGCTGGGACTATCCCAATGTTTAAGAAACAGTTAGACAGATGCATGGATAGGAGAGGTTTGGAGGGATATGGATCATGCGCAGGCAGGTAAGACTAGTGTAGCTGGGACATGTTGGCCGGTGTGGGCAAGTTGGGCCGAAGGGCCTGTTTCCACACTGAATCACTCTATGATTTTATGACCATGTGTGTTAAAATAAACTTGTTTGTAAAATTAACTAAACAAAAAGTTTATCCTAGAATTTGTGCCAATTCATTATTTTATGATTGTCCTCAATGCCGGCTCATTATTTTATGATTATCTCCCAGCACAGAGGAACATAGAGTTTTAAGGTGGGGGGGGGGGGGGGTAATAGGAACTGGAGGGGCAGTTTTTTTTCATGGAACAAGCTGCCAGAGAAAGTAAATGAGTCAGGTACCATAATAGCATTGAGGACAATTGGCCCATACCATAACAGCATTTAAATGACACTTGGATGGACAGAAAAGATTTTGAGGAATATGGACCAAGCATGGGCAAATGGGACTATCTTAGATGGGGCATCTTGGACAGCATGGACAAGTAGGCCAAATGCTTTGTTTCCGTGCTGTATGACTATAATCTATAATTTAAAGTCTTTATCTTATAGATTTCACAGAATACAATCCTTCAGTAAAAATGTTTATTCGGGGCTATATTAAAAAAAAATCAAGCAATACCACTCCTATGCTCTTTCCCTATAGCTCTTTCCTTGTTTTCTATTCATACTTATTAAATTCCCTTTGTCGAGATATCAAGGAAGTCCTTTCATCATCATCAGAACATTATAACTCGCTGCTTAATAATCATTCCTTCACCTTGTCTCTTTCTTTCTTCCTTTTTCATTTCACGGCACATCTCGTACGTGTATGTGACAAATAAACTTGACTTGACTTTCCTATTTCAGACTTTGCTCAATCCATGACATCTCCATCACTCACCAACCAACACTAAAGAAGGGTCACGACCCGTAACATCACCTATTCCTTTTCTCCAGAGATGCTGTCTGACCCACTCAGTTACTCCAGCTTGTAGTGTCTATCTTCGGTTTAAACCAGCATCTGCAGTTTCTTCCTACACATTCTTTATTCATTAAAAGCTCCAACACTCCCCGCATGTTTAGCAATGTTAGCAGCCTTGCACCAATTCCTCATGGCTGGCATAGTTGTCATTTGCTCAGTAGTATTGGCCATACTGTGCAATCCCAATACAATAGTAAGGTTAAACAAGAACTTATCAGTTTACCCCCCCCCCCCCTCCTGTTATGGGTGGATTGCAGATCATACCCTGAATAGAAAACCATGGCTATGTCGACCAGCCTGGGTTTACCAGGAGGCCTGACCATTAGCAAGCATTGACTGATGAAGGCAGAACGGAGGAAATGAATAAAGCACATCCTTCCATGGAGTTGCGGGAGTACCTTCCACCGCCTCTGCCTATGGGCCTTGCACATGTGCAACATGCTTGGTCACTGGTGATTTAGTCTGCAGACGAATCGATATCCTTTGTCCATACCGGTTGATGATGTTATAAACCATATTATTGTATCCATTCTGATGTATCACTGAATTATCGTATCTCAGCGTCCAACATCATATTGAGTCTACCTGACAGGTAGGTGATATTCAGATATTCCTTGCAATTCATCAGTGTATATGAGATAGCCCATTAACATAGGATATGGCCTTGAATCACCCATGTAATTAACTTAAGCCACTGCTGTGGGGTTGTTAATTAAAGTTGAACATGTAGGTGATGCATATTCATGCAATTAGTCTTTAACCCATAGTGTGCACCCATTAACTTTAAGTGGTTAGTACTTGTAATGCCAATTTTTTAATAATGCAAAGGCTTAAAATAGCTAATTCCCCAACACACATAACCCTTATGTTCTAAAGGAAACCATATCCACCTACCTTCATGGTTATTGGTGGCTTCGTGGAATGAATTTCCGTCCCCGAGCTGGAGGGTACAGCTGCTGGAGTATTCCAGGTGTGTATTTTGGAGGAGGGCCGGCCTTGGCCATGCCCTAAAAAAGACTTTGGATCATAATTGTCCGACTTCATGCTGCTACCAGCTTCAGGGAAAGCTGGTAGAGGCATAGGGATGATGCCTCCGGAAAGCCGAAGCTCTGTTGGCTGATGAAGCCTGGATTAGCCCCAAGGCTTTTGCCTCGTCATCCAGGTCTTTGACCTGTTTAGGTAGGTTTTCACCAAATAGGTAGTTTGGTGGCTGTATATTACTGGGTTTACATAATGCTGCAAATTTAGGACTGAGGGTGGGGTGGATGGTATTTTTTTCGGTAACAATTGATCTCGAAGTGCGCGTTGCATAGTAGAGCCAACGCATCTTGTTGGTCATCCGACAAAGGAATTCCATTCACTGATGTGGCAAAGGCCGTGATGCCTGAAGCCAGCAGGCCCAGAATTTTCTGGAATTTTACCTCCTGGTTCCTTATGGCTCCATCCAGATGATTCCATATTGAGCTGTTGACAGCCGGCACACTTAAAGATGCACGGTTGATGGGTTTGTGGTGCCTCATGGCCGTGTCCACCATTATTTCCTCTTGAAGCTGGTGTGAGGCCAGATAGTTGATGTTTGCCGCCAGTTCTTCTTCGAGCGGCTCTCCAGTTTGCGATGGCATCCCAAATTTTGATGCTATGGTGAGTATATCTGTTCCTCGCTGCCTGTGCATTTTAGTATGCCCACTGGACATATTGCCAAACTCTGAGTCAGCCCACAACTGACTATGGATGCTCCCCTCCTCAGAGAGGGAGACATCTAGCAGCCCTGTATCAGGCGCTGCCGCGGGCTCTCTCGGAGACCCGCGCTGATATAACTCCGATCTAAGGGGTGTATCATGTTGGAGCATCCTCTCCATGAGGTGCTCCATTCGGGACAGGCATCCGACGACGCTGTCCATAGTGGGAGATGCACCCTCCTGGCCTGGCTAATCAGAGTCTATAGGCCTCGGAAGACTTCTGCTTGGCTTTCCCCACCCTCGGGGTAGCCACGGTGCTCTGCAGAGACACCAAGTCTGCAGTCGCGGGAAGTGAAGGGAACTGCGGTGGTGAAGTTGACGGCCCGCCACTACCCGCGGTCCCGTGGTCTTCTGTAGCGGGTCTCCCCGTGGACCACCTTGTCTTCATTTTGTCCATATTTTTCGTTCAACTTGTAGCGACCCTGCAAACAAGCTTGAATTAATACACAACCTCAGAATAAGCTCTAGAATTTACCTGCGGGTCTTTTAACTTACCGCTGGCAGGCACAGTGCACCTGTCAGCCAGTCGTGACGCCATGCAGTAGACGTAAAATGACGCGCATGCGGGCTGACGGCCTCTGCATGTAGTCACTTACGTGACTCCGGAGTGAAATGGACACTATGTTCTTCCTTCTACTTTTCAGAATAAAGTAGGCACCAACTGAGATACCAGTGACTATGTGGAGGACAGGTGCTCTGGATAGTCTAGGCCCGATGAGGGAAACAGTGCTGACCATTGTCAGAATGTCTGTTGTTGTGTTTGTAGCCAGCAGAGGACTTGAAACCATCAGTGGAGCCCTTCCTTGAACATAATAACATAGAAAACATAGAAAAATACCGGTAGGCCATTCGGCCCTTTGAGCCAGCACCGCCATTCAATATGATCATGGCTGATCATCTTCCTTTATCCCTAAGAGCTAAATCTAACTCTAAATCTAACTCAAACCTTATCCTCCTTCTCATATCCCAGCTCCTCCTGATCTCACACTATTTTGTGATGTACAAGCTGAATGGTGGTGAGATTGAAAGTGAAGGAACAGGTGTTGCACCTCCTGCGGATGCACGGGGAAAATACTTTTGTAGGAGTTGGGATTTTGGAGAGGGAATGAGGGAGTTACGGAGAAGGTTGTCGCTGTAGAAAGCAGTGGGAAGGGAACAATGGGACTGGTGGAAGGATTATGTTGCAGCTGACAAAACTATTGAGGAATGTTGTACTGGATGCAGAGGCTGCTAAGGTGCAAGGTATGTTTGCTGAAAAGGAAGGTCATTGCAGTTGGGGGCATGTCTGGATAAGGAGTCCCAACCCAAAACGTCTATTATCCATTTCCCTCCACAGATGAAACCCAGGATGACCAAAACTGAACACAATACTCTCATCACTGTCTTGTACAACTGAAACTTAAGGGCCTGTCCCACTTACGTGTCCTTGGCACGCAAATGACGCGACCTCGTGGTCGCGTTGAGGCGCACGGGCATCGTATGGCCACGCGGGGCCGGTCCCACTGAGAAGCGTGGAGGGGTATGTAGTTGTGCGTGACATCGCGCGGGGCTCCAAAATTTTTGTAACAAACTAAATCTTCATGCGCCAATGGCCTGTCGTGTAACTGACGGCCAAAGTGGGACAGGCCCAAGACCCTGGCGTGACGCAACATCTCATCTCCAACTGCAGCAGAAGCAGGAAAACGATCGCCGAACTCGGCCTGGGGCTCACGGCCGTTGCGGTCCGGATCCGCCCCCACTTCTATTCCCAGAGCGGGGCCAAGAAAATTGAAGATGGACACAAAATGCTGCAGTAACTCAGCGGGACTGGCAGCATCTCTGGAGAGAAGCAATGGGTGATGTTTCGGGTCAAGAACCTTCTTTTCAGACTGAAGAAGAGTCTCTTTGTGTCCATCTTCAAATGACGTCACGTGCTCCAGGCGGCTGTGCGTACTCATGAAATCGCGCGCGACCTTCGCGGGACCGTCGCGATTCATCGCAACCAGGAGGTCGCGTAAATTGCATACCAAGGACACGTAAGTGGGACAGGTCCTTAAATGTCCCAACTTCTATACTCAGTGCTCAGACTAATCAAGGCCTGCATGCTAAAAGTTTTATTCACTGGTTTGGCTATCTGTGACACCACTTTCATGGTACCCTCTACTTGTATTCCCTGGTCTCTCTATTCTACAACTGTTTATTGTGAGATTCCTACTCTGACTTCCCAAAATGCATATATTTCACTGAATATGACAACGTAATTAGACAATAGACAATAGGTGCAGGAGTAGGCCATTCGGCACTTCGAGCCAGCACTGCCATTCAATGTGATCATGGTTGATCATCCACAATCAGTACCCCATTCCTGCCTTCTCCCCATATCCCCTGACTCTGCTATCTTTAAGAGCCCTATCAAACTCTCACTTGAAAGTATCCAGAGAACCGGCCTCCACCACCCTCTGAGGCAGAGGTGCTCCATATGACAGTCATATGACAGTCCCGCCATCCCGGGAATTAAGCTTGCGAACCTACGCTGCACTCCATCAATAGCAAGAATGTCATTCCTCAAATTAGGGAACAAGTTTATTGGCCAAGTATTCACAACAAGGAATTTGCCTTTGCGCTCCGCCCGCAAGTGACAACATGACATACAGTGACAGTTAGGAATGACACATAAAACATTAAACATTAATAATAAAACATTATTGATTAAAGATGTGAATTAAATAAAATACCAGGGCAAAAGGAGGCTACAAATTTTTGGTTATTGAGTAGAGCTAGTACTCGTGGAAAAAAGCTGTTTTTTGTCTGGCATGGCAGCTTTGGCAGTCCGGAGTCGCCTTCCAGAGGGAAGTGATTCAAAGAGTTTGTGGCCAAGGTGACAATAGACAATAGGTGCAGGAGTAGGCCATTTGGCCCTTTGCGCCAGCACCGCCATTCAATGTGATCATGGCTGATCATCCCCAATCAGTACCCCGTTCCTGCCTTCTCCCCATATCCGCTGACGCTGCTATTTTTAAGAGCCCTATCTAGCTCTCTCTTGAAAGCATCCAGAGAACCTGCCTCCACCGCCCTCTGAGGCAGAGAAATCCACAGACTCACCACTCTGTGAGAAAAAGTGTTTCCTCGTCTCCGTTCTAAAAGGCTTACTCCTTATTCTTAAACTGTGGCCCCTGGTTCTGGACTCCCCCAACATCGGGAACATGTTTCCTGCCTCTAGCGTGTCCAAGCCCTTAACAATCTTATATGTTTCAATGAGATATTCTCTCATCCTTCTAAACTCCAGAGTGTACAAGCCCAACTGCTCCATTCTCTCAGAAAATGACAGTTCCGCCATCCCAGGAATTAACCTTGTAGACCTACATAACACTCCCTCAATAGCAAGCATGTCCTTCCTCAAATTAGGGGACAAAAAAGTGCACCCAGTACTCCAGGTGTGGTCTCACTAGGGCTCTGTGCAACTGCAGAAGGACCTCTTTGCTCCTATATTCGATTCCTCTTGTTATAAAGTCCAACATGCCATTCGCTTTCTTCACTGCCTGCTGTACCTGAATGCATACTTTCGCAGACTGATGTACAAGGACCCCCAGATCCCGTTGTATTTCCCCTTTTCCCAACTTGACGCCATTTAGATAGTAATCTGCCTTCCTGTTTTTGCTACCAAAGTGGACAACCTCACATTTGTCCGCATTAAACTTCATCTGCCATGCATCTGCCCACTCCCCCAACCTGTCCATGTCAACCTGCATTCTCAGAGCATCCTCCTCACAGTTCACACTGGCACCCAGCTTTGTGTTATCTGCAAATTTGCTAATGTTACTTTGAATCCTTTCATCCAAATCATTGATGTATATTGTAAATAGCTGTGGTCCCAACACCGAGCCTTGCGGTACCCCACTAGTCACTGCCTGCCATTCTGAAAGGGACCCGTTAAACCCTACTCTTTGTTTCCTGTCTGCCAACCACTTCTCTATCCATGTCAGCACTCTACCCCTAATTTTGCCCACTAATCTCCTATGTGGGACCTTATCAATTGCTTTCTGATAGTCCAGGTACACTACATCCACTGGCTCTCCGTTGTCCATTTTCCTAGTTCATCTTCAAAAAATTCCAGAAGATTAGTCAAGCATGATTTCCCCTTCGTAAATCCACGCTGACTCGGACCGATCCTGTTACTGCTATCCAAATGTTTGGCTATTTCATCTTTTATAATTGACACCAGCATCTTCCCCACCACCGATGCCAGGCTAACTGGTCTATAATTTTCAGTTTTCTCTCTCCCGCCTTTCTTAAAAAGTGGGATAACATTAGCTACCCTCCAATCCACTGGAACTGATGCTGAATCTATAGAACATTGGAAAATTATCACCAATGCATCCACGATTTCTAGAGCCACTTCCTTAAGTACTCTGGGATGCAGACCATCAGGCCCTGGGGATTTAATTTATCAGCCTTCAGTCCCATCAGCCTATCCAACACCATTTCCTGCCGAATGTGGAGATCCTTCAGTTCCTCTGTCATCCCAGATCCTCTGGCCACTACTATATCAGGAAGATTGTTTGTGTCCTCCTTAGTGAAGACAGATCTAAAGTACCTGTTCAACTCATCTGCCATTTCCTTGTTCCCCATAATAAATTCACCTTTTTCGGTCTTCAAGGGTCCAACTTTGGTCTTAACTAATTTTTTCCTCTTCACATACCTAAGGAAGCTTTTACTATCCTGCTTTATATTCTTGGCTAGCATACCTTCGTACCTCATCTTTTCTCCCCGTATTGTCTTTTTGGTTATCTTCTGTTGTTCTTTAATCCTCTTGCTTCCCGCTCATCTTTGCTACGTTGCACCCCGTTCCTGCCTTTTCCCCATATCCCCTGACTCCGCTATCTTTAAGAGCCCTATTCTGCTCTCTCTTGAAAGCAATCCTCTTGCTTCCCGCTCATCTTTGCTACGTTGTACCCCATTCCTGCCTTTTCCCCATATCCCCTGACTCCGCTATCTTTAAGAGCCCTATTCTGCTCTCTCTTGAAAGCATCCAGAGAACCTGCCTCCGCCGTCCTCTGAGGCAGAGTTGAGATTAGATTATTGTAACATAGAAACATAGAAAATAGGTGCAGGAGTAGGCCATTCGGCCCTTCGAGCCTGCACCGCCATTCAATATGATCATGGCTGATCATGTACCGAGTTTTAGTGAAAGGTTTTTGTTATGTGCTAACCAGACTTGATGATTATAAAAGCATCAAATAAAAATATCAGATTTTTTCAAATAAGTGGAAACTAGTAAGTTTGGATAGCCAACTGTACTTGTTCAATCATTATTTTGGGTTGGCGAGTGTCACCGGCACAGCTAAAAAAAACAATTATAAAAAACCTTGCCCCTGCTAGTTTAGATGAGTAAAGATTTTGATAATATTGTAAAAATGTATCATTGATATCATTGATATCTTTTGGTAAAGTCAATATTTCTCCTTCTTCAGATCTAATTTTATGTATCATTTTCTCCTCATCTAATTTTCTAAGCTGGCGTGCCAGTAATTTTTGTGGTTTATCCCCAAATTCAAAGTGTACTTGTCAGATGGAATGGAAACATTCCTACAAGAATGTCATATTAATAGTTTGGATCAGGAAGATAGAGACTTGTTAAATGCTGATATATCAGTAAAAGATATTGAAGAATAAATTGGATCATTAAATAACGGAAAAGCCGCAGGCCCTGAAGGCTTAAATGTTGAATTTTATAAGAAGTTTTATGATCTGATCTCTCCATGTTTACATACAATATATAAATATGCTTATGAACAAGGAAAGTTACCAGAATCATTAAATGAATCTACAATTACACTTATCCCTAAAGCTGATAAAGATTTGGAAGACCCTGGGTCATACAGAGCAATAGCTCTTTTAAACACTGATCAAAAAATACTAACTAAAATTTTATCTCGGAGGCTAAGTTTAGTGATTAATAACTTAATACATCATGACCAAACAGGTTTTATTCCAAAACGCTATTCATCTTATAATCTGAGACGTCTATTCAATATCATATACTCAAAAAGAGTGAATGATATTGAACAAAAGTGAATGATATTGTCATATCCTTAGATGCTGAAAAAGCATTTGACCAGGTCAAATGGCCATTTTTATTTAAAATAATGCAGAAATTTCAACTGGGGGTTAGATTTTCCAAATGGGTAAAAATCACATACTCGAATCCAACTGCAAGAATATTAACAAATCAAATGTTATCAGCAAAATTTAATCTCTTTAGGGGTTGTAGACAAGGATGCCCGTTATCACATTATTATTTGCTCTGGTAATAGAACCATTAGCCGAAATGATTAGATAAGAACCAGAAATATATGGATATAATACCAAAACTACAACGAATAAAATATCTCTATACGCAGATGACTTAATTTATATCACAAACCGGAGATTAGTATTCTCAATCTACTTAATGTTATAACTAAGTTTGGCACATTTTCTGGGTATAGAATTAACTGGAATAAAAGTGAAATTATATCTATAACTGGAATAAAATTAAATATATTAGAACAATTCCCACTTAAAATAGTCACAGACAAATTTAAATATCAAGGAATTAATGTATCTAAATCCTATAACTGTCTATTTAAATATAATTACCCTCAATTGTTAAATAAACTAAAAAAATATATTTTATATTGGAAATATTCTACCTATATCAATGATCGGTAGAATAAATGCTATAAAAATGATTTTTTTTTTTTGCCACAATTGTTATATTTATTTCAAGCCATCCCTTTATATCTCCCTAAAATGTTTTAAAAAAATAGATACTTTGGTTAATAGTTTTATTTGGGACTATAAAAATCATCAAATAAGTAAAAAACATCTATGTAAATCTAAAATAAATGGTGGACACCAAGGGAAGTACAAAAAAAAAAGTATGGTGACAACCCTATAATTCATAGCAATAGACGTATTTGGAAACAAATAGTTAAGACCCTACATATGGATAATTTGTCACTTTGTTTGCCAATTATGAATTATCCCTTGTTTAGGCCCTCTGTATTGGACAAGGGGTTTAAACACTGGAATGATTTAGGAATTAAAAGGATAGAATACCTTTACAAGAAAGGAAAATTTCTTTAATTTCAAGAGTTACAGGATATCTATGGATTGCAGTCAAATAACATATTTAGGTATTTACAAATTAGAAACTATATTAAGTCAAATACACAAGACTATAAAAATAGAAAACCAGGATTATTAGATGAATTGTTTAATAAACACCCAAATACAGAAAAATTAATAGCGTATATAGACAATACTATCTTGGATAGGGAAATCCCAACTTTGGAAATATATCGACAAACATGGGGAAATGAAATAGGTTTATCTATAACGAAGGAAACTTGAGAAGGAAGCCTACATACATGTTACAAAACAATACATAGTTCTGTAACATGTATAAAACTCAACTATTATTGGACAGAAATCTTTTGAGTTATCTCTGAAGTTCTTAAAATTAAACTGGACCCAGATCCAAAATTAATAATATTACGAGTTTCGGATTCAAATCTAATATTAACAGTAAACCAAAAAAAATTCTTGGATTACTGTTTGATAATAGGGAAAACATTAATATTGAAATTTTGGAAGGGAACATTATCCCCCACAATTAAAATGTGGAAATGTTGGAGACGTTGCATTTGGAAAGAATCAGATTTGTCCTAATGGACAAATACAAACTCTTTGAACAGATATGGTCTCCATATGCAGAATATTTGAAGGGGTAGCTGTTCTTGGCATCACAACTCAATGGGTACCCGGCAGGATTAGATGAAAATAATTATATATTTTTTTGGATTTGTATGCATGTCTCTATTGATATTGTTATTTGAAATTGTGTTATTCACTATTAAGATGTATACTATAATTTTTTTTTATTTTTTTTTCTCTTCTCTTTCTCTCTCTATAATCAAAATTATTATTTAATCACTATTCTTATTGATTAAAATCTATTCTTTTATTTTTCTACTTACTAAAAAATAGAAGTTTGTAAGAATTATTTGTAACATCCGTATACTTATTGAAATAAGTTGGTTGTGTATTTGAAAAGTTGTTATACCGTTGTTATGATGGATTACTTCTAATAAAAATATTATTAAAAAATAAATAAATAATTTTAAAAATTAAAAAAAACTTGCCCCTAATATTTCCTTCGCATTGTCAGTCAAGAGATATGGGTTTCACTGTCATTTACTGTCTGTCTCTAAATTCCCTGAATCACACTGATGGGCCTGCAGTCATGTATGGGCTAGAACAAGAATGGAGGGAGGAGAGAGAGAAAGAAAGAGAAAAAGAAAGAGGAAAAGAAATAGAGAAAGAGAGAGGGATAAGAAAGTGAGAGAGAAACAAAGGAAAATAAAGAAAAATGGAAAGGAGGAAAGGAAGAAGGGAAAAAGGAAGGAAGGAAGGAAAGAAAGATTGGATAATATATTCCAAAGTCTGTGCTCAGCAACAATGAAAGGCCGATTATACATGTGCAAGTCAAGATCATAAGTGATAGGAGCAGAATTGGCCATTCGGCCCATCGTCTACTCCACCATTCAATCAAGGCTTTCAATCAATCAATCAATCAATCAATATCTCTTCCTCACAACCCCATTCTCCTGCCTTCTCCCCATAACCCCAGACATCTCTGAGAATGGTGAGTGACTAAGGGGGAAACCTGTAAGCAACGGTGTTTCGGTGTGATATAAACTTGACCTTTTTGGTGATAGGAACATAGATTTGGAGGTGCTGATGGAGTAACCTCAAGAGTGTTTTATTGTCATACGTCCCAGATTGAACAATGGCATTCTTACTAGGCAATTAACTGAGCCCATCTTTACGTTCGAACCGCTAGAGCCACCGTGCACAAATAATGGAGATAATTAACTCTAAGATGGTAATTGAGTGTTTTTTTCCATGTTGTTGAGGTTACTGGGTGATTTGGAGAATATACTATCACACTTCTGGTCTGTGCTATATAAATGCTAGAAAGGCTTTGGGATGAGTGACTCACTGAAGGATACTTAGAATCAGTTTCTTTTCCAGTTTTATGTGTCTCACCCAGATGAATTGTTAGCCTAAGAGGTTGATGTGAGAAATTGTCCATTGCCGAGCCATTGAGTTACAAATGTGGACTCTTATAGATGGCCTTTGCTTTGCACTTGATAGACATGAATGATTTGCCATATTACGCCATGCTTGAACATTAATCGGGTCTTGCCACACGCAGGCTTCATTTTCTGAGGAGCTATGAAATAAATGTCATATTATTCTATCATCAACATATCCCTGTTTCTTTGTGAAAATATACAATTATTCCAATTGTTCTGAGAGCCAGCATGGGGAGAATGTGAAAAATAAGGCGAATATGAGAAATGGCCCACTGATGAAGGGAAGGTCATTGATAAAGCAACTGAAGATTATTGGCCTAGGACACTATCCTGCTGAACAATGAGGACTTGAAATTGTGATGATGGCTTCCAACAACCACAATCATCTTCCTTTGCTCAAGGTACAACTCCAATGATTAGAGCATATTCTTCTTGATGTCAATTGTCTACCAGTTTTACCAGACCACCCTGATGCTAGACTTAATCAGGTGCCATCTTGCAAGAGCAGTGTTACAGTTCATCTCAGCAATTCAGATCTTGGCTTCATGTTTGGACTAATTTAGTTTTAACTTTCAGAGCTACAGCGCGGAAACAGGCCCTTTGGCCCACCGAGGCCACACCGACCAGCGATCTCTGCACACTAACGCTATCCTACACGCACTGGGGATAATTTACTATTTTACCAAAGCCAATGTATGTCTTTGGAATGTGGGTGAAAACCAGAAAATCTGGAGAAAACCCACACAGGTCACAGGGAGAACGTACAAACTACATACCTGTCGTCAGGATCGAACCCGGGACTCTGGTGCTATAAGGCAGTAACTTTACCACTACGCTGATTATTGTTCTGATGAGGTCTACAGTCAAATGATTCTGGCAAACTCAAACTAAGCATCAATCAGCAAAGAACACGGATGGTGAGGGTCAAGTGAACCCACATTTTGGTTCTGAAATGTGCAAGTTCTAATACAGATTCAATGTACTTGTTTTGTTAATGCAAATTGAAACACTTTTGGGAAACTACTTACAAATGATTTGCTGCAACAGTGAAAATTGTCTGGGTTGTGCACTGTTGTGGCTCATGTCTCTGCTGTAAATCTATATCATCATGCAGAGATACACAGCTACTTTAGACAACGTGCATGCCATGTAAATTATGCCTCCATTTGTACGAGATATAAGCATCGGAAATCCACATTTGATCTTGGCCAAAGCATTCGTGATTGAACTATTCCTGGGTTTGTCCTCTGTGTGCTGTGGACTACAAAATACAATACAATAATATTTTATTAGCCAAGTATGGTTTGCAACATACGAGGAATTTCATTTGCCAAGTCAGTCATACAAATAAAAATCAATGGAACACACAAAATACATTTTAACATAAACATCCACCACAGTGATTCCTCCACATCCCTCACTGTGATGGAAGGCGAAAAAAAAAGTTCAATCTCCTCCCTTTGTTCTCCCGTGGTCGGGGGCCTTGAGCCTTCTGTTGGCGGGACGATCTTGATCCCATAACCGACGGTGTTTCGGGAATGTCAGTTCCCCACGCGATCAGACCCCGCATGGGGAACTGACGTTGAACCTCCGCGTTTGTTGGAGCTCCCGCCTCGGCCTCTCCCAAGACTGCGAGCTCTCGATGTAAAGTCCGCAGGCCATGGTTGGAGCGATCCCCGGCAAGGGATCCGCTCTGATGTAAGTCCACGCCCCGCGGAGGGGCTCAAAGTCTGTCCGAGGAAGCCTCCAGCTCCAAGATATTAGGCCGCAGAGAGACCCGAGAGATGACCCGAAAATCAATCGCATCTCCGGCAAGGTAAGAAACTGAAAAAAGTTTCCCCCGACATTCAAACATTAACTTTGAAATCTTTACACAGCGAAACCACATCCTTATTTACCTTGCACTTGGTTGCTTGAGAAGTTAGTAGCAGTGCCAAAATATTTTCAGTATGTTTAAAATTATTCATATGTATTAAAAAATAAGTCTTGTGAATCATTGGAGCAAAAATATCCATATGCTTGTTGAAAAAAAAAATGTTTGCAACAAATACGTTGCAGGTTCTGGATCTGCAGGTTTCAACTTTTTATTGAATAATTATAACTAGATATGACTTAGGCAATTGTAGTTTCTTTATTTACTCCAAACTGCTATGGATTGGTTGAACTGAAATAAAATATTAATCTAATGACAGGTTACTGATGCACAACTTTGACCAAATATTTAGCTATTTCTTATTGCTGGCATTGTGAAATTCTTTTCATTGCTAATGGGTTTCTTCAAACAACAAGATTGCTTATTTGTAAACAAAATTCTCACTGCTGAATAAGCATTATTTGTCTAAGTTATAACTTTTTACACTGTTTCCCTGTTGCATTTCTGTTCCCATCATCCCAAAAAGTAAATATATACTGTCTGTTGATTCAAATACATTAAAAATGTATTTGCAAATTATAGATTTGTCAGATAGTCCGGGGCTTAAATTCAGAAACTAACCTTCACAATTAAACCCTATTCTTTCTATAGAGCATATAGACATTAAATATTTGGCGAAAATGTGAGAGTTCCATATGGAAATGATTTGACAGAGACATTAGTCTGAGCAGCACATCGCAATCTATGGGTAGGGACAAATTTACTGCTTAACACTTCGTCATTGAGCTTTGCAAGTTGGGTTACAATATGCACTACTGGTCGAGAATATTCCTTCTACTCGCCAGTACATAAAACCTATTCAAGAATAGATTACTTCCTAGTAGATGCAAAGCTTATTTCACTTACTTATGAATCCAAATATCATAATATTATAATTTCAGATCACGCACCATTAACATTTAAAATTAAAATAAAATGGTAAAACAGGAAATCTAGGACAATGGAAACTTAATCCACAAATTTTAAAAAATAAAACAACTCAGGAACACATCATAACTCAGATTAAGACGTTTTTTTGAAATAAATGATCAACCAGAAATATCTCGCTCTTTATTATGGGAAACATTTAAAGCATATCTTCGAGGAATTATGATTTCTTCACAAGCATTCCATAATAAGAAGATTCGGAAGGAACAACATGACTTAGAAAG
Organism: Okamejei kenojei; assembly: GCA_035221665.1. Taxonomy (NCBI): domain Eukaryota; kingdom Metazoa; phylum Chordata; class Chondrichthyes; order Rajiformes; family Rajidae; genus Okamejei; species Okamejei kenojei. Next base: position 93,923,718 of record CM069135.1, read on the forward strand.
GGAGATTAAAACAATTAGATATACAGAATGCAACAAAATCAGATATAATAATACATAATAAAATTGTAGCATTGAAGTATAAATTAAATAAAATATATACTGATCAAGTTTTAAAATACTACCAACATACTAAACAATTGTTGTTTGAATTTGGAGACAAACCACAAAAACTATTGGCTCGACAATTAAGGAAAATTGAAGCGGAAAAAATTATACATAGGATTAAATCACAAAACGGTGAATTATTAATACAACCCAAGGATATTAATGAAAGATTTATGCAATATTATAAAAATTTGTATACTGGTAACACAACAGTAAATAAAACAGAAATAGATGCCTTTTTAAATGTATGTAACTTAAAAGAATTAGATTTACAAAATAGAGAATTTTTAAATGCCGATATTTCAATAAAAGAAATCCAAGAATCTATTAAATCTTTAAAAAATGGTAAAACTCCAGGACCAGATGGTATAGGCTCGGAATTTTATAAAATTTTTCATGCCCAAATGGTCCCATATTTAAAATCATTATATGAACAAATATATATACAAGAGAAATTACCAGACACATTGAACGAATCTATTATAACACTTATACCCAAAATAAATAAAGATTTGGATGACCCAGGATCGTATAGAGCAATTGCTTTATTAAATACGGATCAAAAAATTTTAACAAAAATTCTTGCACAAAGACTAAGCAAAATTGTTAACGAATTAATTCATCCTGATCAAACAGGATTTATACCTAAAAGATATTCTTCATATAATTTAAGACGGTTATTTAATATTATATATTCGAAAAGAAGTGATAAAAAAGACTTAGTAGTCATCTCGTTGGATGCAGAAAAAGCTTTTGACCAGGTGGAATGGCCTTATCTATTTTCGGTGATGGAAGCCTTTAAGCTTGGTGATAAGTTTACTACTTGGATTAAATTATTATATGCAAATCCAACAGCTAGAATAATAACAAATCATATGTTATCAACTAAGTTTAGTTTATCTCGAGGTTGTAGACAAGGCTGTCCTTTATCACCATTACTGTTTGCGTTAGCAATCGAACCTCTTGCTCAAAGGGTAAGATTACATCCAGAAATATATGGATACGATACTAAAGATACTAAGAATAAAATCTCGTTATATGCGGACGATATATTACTTTATATTACTAAACCGGAAATAAGTATCTGTAATTTGTTAAAACTAATAACGGAATTTGGTTTAATTTCAGGATACAGTATCAATTGGAATAAAAGTGAACTTATGCCAATAACCATGAATAATTTACAGATATTACAACAATTTCCTTTCAAGATAACAAATGAAAATATTAAATATCTTGGTATTTTTGTTACAAAAAGATTTGACTCTTTATTTAAATCTAATTTCCCGTTATTATTGAATAAATTAAATAAAAATATCTTATATTGGAAAAGCTTACCTATCTCAATGTTAGGTAAAATAAACGCAATAAAAATGATTTTCCTCCCACAATTATTATATTTATTTCAATCAATCCCGATATATCTCTCTAAAAATTTCTTTAAAAAAGTAGACTCAATAGTCACTAACTTTATTTGGGACTATAAAAATCATAGAATAAATAAAAAACATTTATGTAAAGCTAAAATAAACGGGGGCTTAGCTTTACCAAATTTTATGTTTTATTATTGGGCAGTTAACATTAGAAATATGAATTTTTGGTTAGGAGAAATAGATAATAAACCAAATTGGTTAAAAATGGAAAGAGAAGACTGTTTTCCATTTGAAATTAGCTCTATAATATTTGCTAATACTAATGTACCTAAGAAAATTTATAGTGAAAATTTGATAATAGAAAGTGGAATACGTATTTGGAAACAAATAAAGAAAACACTAAAACTAAAATTTATACCGCTAGCTCTTACAATTGCCAACAACTTTACGTTTTTAAACCGTCAATGATGGATAAAGCTTTTATACAATGGAAAAAATAAAGGAATTTTAAATATAGGGGATCTTTATAAGGATAATTCTTTTCTTTCATTTCAAGAATTACAACAAACTTACGGGCTTCATAATAATGAATATTTCAGATATTTACAAATCAGAAACTATATCTCTGCAAATACACAAGAAACTTAGAAATAGAAAGAGTGAAATTTTAGATGAATGCTTGAATAAACATCCAAATACAGAAAAAATGATATCATACATTTACAATATTTTGTTGGAAAGTGATATCCCATCATCGGAAATACATAGACAGCGCTGGGGAAAATGAACTAAGTCAAATAATAAGTCCAGAAATATGGGAAGAAAGCCTACAACATATACATTACTGCTCTTTAAATGCTAAACATACACTTATACAGTTTTAAAATCTTACATAGATTACATTATTCTAAATCTAAACTACATAATATATTTCCAAAACTATCACCTATATGTGATAAATGTCAAATCATGGAAGCAACTCTGTCACACTCATTTACTAATTGTACGAAGATTTTAGAATATTGGAATGAAATATTCAAAATAATTTCGAAAGTTATTAATATTACTATGATTTATGACCCAAAGTTAATCATACTTGGAATACCGGAAACGGAACAAATAATTACAAGGAATCATAGAACTTTTATCGACTATTCTTTAATAATTGGGAAAAAATTAATATTAAAATTTTGGAAAGGCCCTGTATCCCCAACAATTAAAATGTGGAATACAGAAATGACGGAGACACTTCACTTGGAGAGATTGAGACTTGTCCTTATGGACAGGTTAGATCTCTTCAAGGAGATATGGTCTCCCTATATTAAATATCTACAGGGTCACAATGGTTCGGCGCAGGGACTTGACTGAGGCCTGAATATCTGAATGGATGAAGAAATACACATAACAAATCATGAATGTATCTCCAAGATTGGATTATTTAGTAATACTTCAATCTCCATCAAACTTTTCACATTTTCTTTTCTATTTTCTATTCTTTTTCTCTATCTCTCTATCTTTAATTAAGGAAAAAAATTATAGAAAACATATTATATAAATTTTTAATACGTACACACTTATTTCTGTTCGTATGAAAAAGATTATAGATGTCTTAAACTTGTAATTATATAAAACTATGTATTTTCAATTATACAATAATTATGAAATATAAAATTAACAATAATACAAACATTATTAATATTTTGATAACATTATGAATATCAAAAAAAAAACTTTGTTTAAGATTGGGTACTACGTAGTTACATTAGCGGGGATTTCTATTTGGTAATTAGAAGAATATCTATGATTTGAGAAATCTAAATGTATTACTTATTTTAGGAATATACTACATATACTCCCAATTATATAAAATAAATAATAATGAAATGTATAATGGATAATACTACAATTATCATAAATAGTATTAATCAATAATCAATATGTTATAATTTTATACATTATATAACTCTCAATGTCGTATAAGAGTGTACTTGGTATATATTGTTTCTACAATAAAAAAATATTAAAAAAAAAAAAAAAAAAAAAAACAATATGCACTACAATTGGCAGATCGATGATCGTGGTCAGTGAGGAGATTCCATTACTTCTGAACCTCTTCGATAAACAGAATTGATGGCTAATATCCCAATATTCAGTGAGTGATGTAGGAACATTTAGCAGTCAGTCAAACTGCTAAAATTACCAATTTCACCAAGCAATCAGTTAACAGGCAAATTCATCAAGCCTGAATGGGATGGCACAGTGATGCAGTGGTAAAGTTGCTGCCTCACAGTGCCAGAGGCCCGGGTTCGATCCTGACTATGGGTTCTGTCTATACCGAGTTTGTACGTTCTCCGTGTGACCACGTGGGTTTTCTCCGGGTGCTCTGGTTTACTTTAACATTCCAAAGACATGCAGGTTTGTGGGTTAATTGGCTTCTGTAAATTGCCCCTAGTGTGTGGGATGCAAAAGTAGGTTAAAATAGAACTGGTGTTGGTGGTTGTCGCGGACTCGGTGGGCCAAACGGACTGTATTTCTTTTTTTTATTTAAAAAAAAATTATTAGAAGTAAATACATAATAAAAATAATTTTGTTTGTTTTAGTCATACATTATTAATATTATTTATATTTACAATTGTATCGTAATTGCACTTTATATTTTTTTAATTTTTATATAGATAGAAAATAGTAGAAAAAAAAAGAGAGAAATCAAAACATTAAAAAAAAAGTGAATGGAGTATTCAACTGATCATGCATCCTTGGAGCTATATCCGTGGATTATAAAATATAATTCTTCATCTATTCCTTAATTCAGGTTTCAGTCAGGTTCTCATGCCGAACAAATTTGCCCCTTCAAATATTCAATAAATGGAGACCATATTCTTATGAATAGTTCTTGTTTGTCCATTAAGACAAATCTTAATCTTTCCAAAAGGGTCGCCAACATTTCCATTGTCCACATTTTAATTGTGGGGGTTATAGGGCTTTTCCAGAATTTTAATATTAATTTTTCCCAATTATTAAACTATAATCGATAAAAGTTCTTTGGTTTGTTGTGAATAATTGATTTGGTTCTAGTATTCCTAATATTATTAATTTTGAATCGGGGACCAAATTGGTATTGACAACTTCCGAAATTATCTTAAAAATTTCCGTCCAAAAATTAGTAATTTTTATACAGCTTACAAATGCTAATGCATAAGATTAGCCTCTAAGTGTTGACATTTATCACAAATAGGGGATACACAAGGAAAAATTCTGTTTAATTTGGTTTTTGAATAGTGCAATCTATGTAAAACTTTAAATTGTATTAAAGAATATCTAGCATTTAACGAACAGTGGTGTATATGTTGTAAGCTTTCATCCCATATTTCTGGCCCTATTATTTGGCCTAATTCATTTTCCCATGATTGCCTATATATTTCTGTCATGGGTGCATCATTATCCAATAAAATATTATAAATATAAGATATCAATTTTTCTGTGTTCGGGTGTTTATTCAAACATTCATCAAGAATTTCTCTCTTTCTATTTCTGTAATCCTGTGTATTTGACTTAACATAGTCTCTGATTTGTAGATATCTAAAGTAGTATTTTGAGTGAAACTCATAAATTTGTTGTAGTTCCTGAAATGAAAGAAAGGAATTCTTCCTATAGAGATCACCCATCTTAATAATTCCATGATTTTTCCATTGTAAGAAACCTTTATCCATCAATGAGGGTTTAAATGTAGCATTATTTACAATGGGAAGTGCTAATGGTAAACAATCTAATTTTAGCGTCTTCTTTAATTGTTTCCAAATACGTATTCCACTGTCTATCATTGGGTTTTCTTTATAGATTTTGTTTGCTTAATTTAGTATTAGCAAATAGTATCGATCCAATTTCAAAGGGTAAACAATCTTCCTTTTCCATTTTTAACCAATCTGGTTGTTTGTCCAGTTCGTCCAACCAAAAATTCATATTTTTAATATTAACTGCCCAATACTAAAACATAAAATTTGGTAATGCTAAACTTCCATTTATTTTTGATTTACATAAGTGTTTTTTATTTATTCTGTGGTTCTTATAATCCCAGATAAAGTTGATGACTAGAGAGTCAACCTTCTTAAAAAAAAATTTTGAGAGGTATATCGGGATTAATTGAAAAAGGTACAGTAATTGCGGGAGAAAAATAATTTTTATTGCATTAATTCTACCCAATATCGAAATATCTCTAGTATAAAATATCGAAATGTTTTCCAGTATAAAATATTCTTATGTAATTTGTTCAAGGGTGGAAAATTAGATTGAAACAAAGAAATATATCTCTTTCTTACATAGATTCCAAGATATTTAAGTTTTTCATTTACTATTTTAAAAGGGAATTGTTGTAGTATATGTGGATTACTTTCCATTATTGGCATAATTTCACTTTTATTCCAATTAATTCTGTACCCTGATAACAAACCATATTGAGTTATTAAATTTAATAAGTTAGGTATACTAACTTCAGGTTTTGTGATGTAAATTAATACATCATCTGCGTATAAGGAGATTTTATTTTCAGTATCTTTAGTTTTATACCCATATATTTCTGGATTTAACCTCACACTTTGGGCTAATGGTTCTATTACAAGTGCAAATAATAGCGGGAATAACGGACATCCTTGTCTACAGCCCCGAGATAAACTAAATTTAGTTGATAACATGTGATTTGTTAATATTCTAGCCGTTGGATTAGTACATAATAATTTACCCATGTGTTAAATTTCTCTCCCAAGTTTCCATAACTGAAAATAAATAGGGCCATTCCACCTGGTCAAAGGCTTTCTCAGCATCTAATGAAATAATTGCTAAGTCTTTATTATTACTTCTTTTTGAGTATATAATATTGAATAATCTTCTCTGGTTATATGAGGAATATCGTTTTGGTATAAATCATGTTTGATCCGGGTGTATTAGTTTATTAATCACTGTACTTAATCTTTGTGCTAGTATTTTAGTTAATATTTTTTGGTCAGTATTTAGAAGAGCTATAGCTCTATATGATCCTCGGTCATCCAGATCTTTATCTATTTTTGGTATAAGTGTTATAATAGATTCGTTTAGCGTTTCTGGTAATTTCTGTTCGGTATAAATATGTTCATACAGTGTCTTTAAATGCGGGACAATCAGATCATAGAATATTTTATAAAATTCCGAGCCAATGCCATCTGGTCCCAGGGATTTACCATTTTTTAGTGATGTGATAGATTCTTCAATTTCTTTTACTGTTATTTCAGCGTTTAATAATTCTCTATCTTTCAAATCTAACCTTTTAAGATTACATTTTTGTAAGAAAGCTTCTATCCCTGTCCAGTGATCTATCGTTTTGGCAGAATAAAGGTTTTGATAATATTGTAGAAATCTCTCGTTAGTGTCCTTAGGTTGTACTAGTGGTTCTCCTTTGTCTGATTTAATCCTATGAATTGTTTTTTCCCCGTCCAGTTTCTGTAATTGACGAGCTAGTAATTTTTGAGGTTTATCTCCAAATTCAAAGTGTAATTGTTCAGTATATTGATAAAATTTTACAACTTGGTCTGAATATATTTTATTTAATTTATATTTCAATGCAGCAATTTTATTGTGTTTTATCATGGTTGGTGCAGACGCATTAATTTCCCTTTCTAATGCCTGTTGTATCATCCGATTCTCTTTATTATGAAATGCTTGGGAGGAGATCATGGCTCCATGAGTAAATGCTTTAAATGTTTCCCATAGTAAGGAGGCAGATGTTTCAGTATTATCATTTATTTCAAAGAACGTATTAAACTGTTTAGTAAGATAATCCTGGGATGTTTTTTCCTTTAAAATTTGTGGGTTAAGTCTCCATTGTGCCTGTTTCTCCATCTTACCATTTGTTTTAACCATAAATGTTAAAGGGGCATGGTCCGAAATTATAATATTATGGTATTTTGAATTATAAGTAAATGGAATAAGCGCGGGAGTCCACCAAAAAATAATCTATTCTTGAGTACGTTTTATGTACCGGTGAATAAAATGAATATTCTTGTCCAGTTGGATTTTCTATTCTCCAAACATCTTTGATACTACTAATATCTATATATGCATTTAATAAATCACTGGAATGCGATTTTATTTTCCGTTGTCTTGATGATCTATCTAAATAGGGATCTAATGTACAATTTAGGTCTCCTCCAATTATTAAATTATGTTGTGCTAATTCCGGAATTGTATTAAATATTTTCTTAAAAAACAAAGGACTATCAAAATTTGGTCCATAAACATTAATAAGAGTCAATTTTTGTGCATATAATTCACCTATTAATATAATGTATCTACCATCACTATCCATTAAAGTTGATGTATGTTTAAAAGGTATCCCTTTACGGATTAATATTGCCACACCTCTGGATTTTTGTGTAAATGAAGAGTGATAAGCTTTATCAATCCATTTAGCTTTCAATCTATGCTCTGCGTCCTTTTTTAGGTGTGTTTCTTGGAGAAATATTACATCTGTTTTAAGTGTTTTTAATGTGCTAATACTTTACCTCTCTTAATTGGTTCGTTAATACCCTTAACATTCCAGCTACAAAATGTTATTCCATCACCCCCGATCTTCATTTTTGAGTCTTGCATCTTTGGTTTAGGGAGGTCTATAATAGAGCAAATGGTTCAGTTCTACAAACCCGACATTACACCCGAACTTCAAATAGATGAATTTTCATTCCAGTTGAACGTTCTCACGTTTATGTCTCCTTTGATATTGCTTATTACTCCATTCAAACTTAAAATTAAAATAGAATATTATATTTAAAAAAGGATAGATTAGAAGGTTAGTAAAGTGCAAAAAGAAAGAAGAAACTACATCTATTAGTAGTGTAGTTAGTGATAGCCATACTAGCATGGCTAACCATCTACCGACTTCCATAGTCAATGTAAAAAAAAACTTAACTAGCTCCATGTTTATTTAGATTGATATTCCATAAAAATATTTTACCGGGGGTAGGTTTTAGGTTCCAAAGTGTTCAAATTCCATTAATCAAGTATAAAAAATATATATTATATATATATATATAAAACGTATGAAGAAGAAAAAAAAAATCTAAGTACAGTTGTAATTAATTAGTAACCATTAGTAATGATTATTAATAGTACCACACAGTAATATTAGGATTTGTTAGTTATTTATATTAATAGTGTTATAATAGTAACTATGAGTATAATACTCAGTATATGAATATAACGTCCATTAAAAAGGCCTCATTCAGCATTTTTCTCCAGTTTCAATTGTCCTTAGGTATAACAGGTCCTTAGTTGCATCCAATCTTACAAAGTTACATTGTTCATTGGCATAGTTCAGTTTGTAGGTAGTATTCAGTCAGCAGGCTGATTCTTAATCTTCTGGGCATAATCCAATGCCTCCGCAGGGTTGGTGAAGGTATGTTCTTTCTTATTATAGGTAACTCTTAGAGTAGCCGGGTACGTCAGACCATACTTCAGATTTTTCACATCCTTCAGATTTTTCACATCCTCCAAACGGACTGTATTTCTAAAGTAAACTAAACAATCCAGCCCACTGCCCTAACTTGATACACCCACACTTGATTCAAAGAATTAAAAAATAGTACTAATAAAATAAATTACATTTGAGTTAAATATTTTAAGACATTAGTAAATTCTTAAAAATCTCAAGTACAAATAACATGCTTTCATTAAAATATTTATCTCCACAAGGTCAAATGTATAGGGGTCATCATTTTTATGCCAGCTCTTAAAGCTGAGTGCCCAAATGGAATGCATACGGACCTTCTCTTCTTTAAGTGTGTGCTCCACTGCTGAACTTAATGGTGAGTCCCAGAAACAGAGCTGAAGGTAATTTCTACAACTATCTGGAAAAGCATCTGAAGAAGTATCCCGACCTGAAAAGTTGCCTATCTATTCCCTTGACAGATGTTAACCTGACTCACTGAGTTACTCCAGCATTTTGTGTTAGATCAAATCTTTCACTATTTCTCCTTTGCATATTCCCAATTTGTCCTCAGGTGTGTTCTTTAACACAAGTTTTAGAGATATCGTGAGTTTGGCTGAAGATCTGGGTTGTCATTAAACACAATTTAAATTGGACAATAAAGTGGTGCGTGCAAGATGCAGTCCAAATAACGATGCCTTTCCTTCCCATTGGATTTCCAGCTTTGTACCTTACAAATAAATTGAGCTGAGCCTGTGGAGAGTGTGGGGAATGCCTGGTGTATTTTACATCTACACTTTGATTTATTTCCAAGAACTCTTGTTGGTACGATTACTATCCTTTTGAAATTAATATAAAATCGATTCATATTAGGATAATCCTCTTACATTTTGGTCGTTTGCACTTCAATAATAACTTTGTTCACCAAATGTGCAATCCATTGCCTCAATGAATGCATCTGAATGGAACAAGCAATAGTATGTTGAATGGTTAATAGCTTGTTAAATTTAACATGCTTCTTGAAAGAACGGGTTCTTTCGCTTTAATTTTTATACTGTCCCTGGCGTCCCTTGTCAGCCATGGTCGTCCCTTTCTCCCCTTTGAATCTTTCTTCCTCCTAGGAATGAACTGATCCTGCACCTTCTGTATTATTCCTAGAAACACCTGCCATTTTGTTCCATTGTCATCCCTGCTAGTGTATCTTTCCAGTCAACTTTGGCCAGCTCCTCCCTCATGGAATGATCTTACCCGCTCGCTTCCTGGCCCTTGCAGTGTACAGTTCGTCAGTGGAGGGAAGGTTGCAGCCATTGCTTTGAAAAGTCATTGAGTGCGCAGCAGAAATGCTTATATTTCTTCACACAATTCCTGAGATATTGGTTAATGCCAAACTAAACATTTTGCTATTTGCTGTCATTATTTTAGGGAGTTACAAAATTGACATTTTTAGATCACTCCAGTTTACAGATCTTGTGACTGTGTACTTTTGATTTGCACAAAAAAATAAATGTTTTCTGTATATTTTGCAGCTTATATGAAGCCTAAAAATATTGGTTTCTATTGGTTTTAATTTTATTTTAATTTCATTGCAAATGATTTAAATGAATACGAACTTGCAGTATGCACAATAGGTACAAATGAATGTAATTAAACATTTTACACCATGATTATTTGCTAATGGCTCATTACCATTTCAGAAAGTAAAATTCATTGCGAGCATTATTCCATAATTGGCTGGGTTTAATAAGAAGCCGTGTGTTACTTACACCTTCGTACATCAATACTCAATATTAATAATAGTTCCAACTCAGTGGAACCAGACAAGCTTTCCAGCAGATGAGTTGCAATCATGTAAATTTTATCATAAATTTCTTACTGGATTTCTTTTTTTTGTAAAAAGAAATGAATTCCCTACATTATATTAGCAGTTTTCAGACTGATAAGCAGCAAAGCAATGGGCTCAGTTGTGCAGAAGTACTGAATGTTTCCACTGGTGGAAGAGTCTAGGACTGGAGGTCATAGCCCCAGAACTAAAGACTTTATTTTAGGATGGAGATGAGAAGACATTTCTTTAGTCAGAGGGTGGTGCATCTGTGGAATTCTTTGCCACGGAAGGCTGTGGAGGCCAAGTCAGTGGATATGTTTTAAGGCAGAGATAGATAGATTCTTGATTAGCACAGGTGTCAGAGGTTAAGGGGAGAAGGTAGGAGAATGGGGTTAGGAGGGAGAGATAGATCAGCCATGATTGAATGGCAGAGTAGACTTGATGGGCCGAATGACCTAATTCTACTATTCCTTATGACCTAATGGTGAAAGGAGCAGAGTGCGGCAATATTGAGACACTGTAAAAGGACTCGCATAAAAGATATTGAGATGGATCTTTGTGGCCAGGTTTGCGGATGATACGAAGATAGGTTTAGAGGCAGGATAGTGTTGAGGCAGCATGGAGTCTGCAGAAGGACTTGGCAGGTTGGGAGAGAAACAAGATTTGAAGAGGTTTAAATTTGACAAAGTTGGTAACTTGAGGGCAAGTTTGACCATAAAATGAAGCCTAGTACTAAATTGTCCCTAATTACTAGATGCCAGTTAAATGGCCTGCCTCAGGAAGTAAAACACCTTGCAGACTTTTCATATTATTTGTAAACCGAAGATGACATGATGGTGTTGATTACTGATGCAGTAATCTCATTGCATCACTGCATTGTTTCTGTAATATTTAGATTTACTGGCAGTAAAGTAAAGGCAGATCATCAAACAGAAGCCCATTGCTTTTTGCAAAGATGTGAAATTATTTAATAATTCTTCAAGAATTTGCAATGTCATCCAAATAATAAGGTGTGCACGCATCTCAGTTTTGACTTATCTTGAAGACTCCCAAAACTCATCACTGCCAACTGTTTCATTTCTCCAAATAGCTTATTGCTTTGTGGGCAAGTACGGAAGGTAACCTGCCCTCAACAACATTGGGATACATGAAATCAGACACAAAATGCTGGAGTAACTCAGCGGGACAGGCAGCATTTCTGGAGAGAGGGAACGGGTGACGTTTTGGGTCAAGACTCTTTTTCTGAAGAAGGTTTAAACCGAAGATAGGCACAAAATGCTCGAGACCCTTTTTCAGCATTTTTGTGACTGTGTGGGGGTTTCCCTTCCTGCTGTAGAATCCTCCAACATGCCAAAAACATACTGCTTGATGGGTTAAATGGCAACTGGAAATTTCTCCTTATGTCCATGCGAGAGGGAAAATGAAATCACTCTAGACGGATATTTGTTGGTCAGGCCAGATGCGGTGCTCCAACTGTCTGTGTGCATGCTGTTTGACTAAATGCAATGCCATTAGCTTTCTTGGATTTGGTTGAATGCAAATGTTAACTGAACAGAGAAAATATTTACTTTTCTTTACTTTGCATCTATCTTAAAGGCTACCTCTCAGTCCTTCTGAAAGGCATCATATTGCAACTATGCACAATTTCTCATTCCCTTAACTACATAACAGCTTTTGATCATAAATACTCAAGTTGCTTAATGATGGTGCGGCAAAATCAGAGGACAGGTAACAATGACTAGTTTGGTTTAGAGATTTAGAGATACAGTGCGGAAACAGGCCCTTCGGCCCACTAAGTCCGCGCCGACCAGCGATCCCCGCACACTAATGCTATCCTACATACACTAGGGACAATTTCCAATTTTATCAAGCCAATTAGCCTACAAACCTGTACGTCTTTGGAGTGTGGGAGGAAACTGGAGGTACCAGAGAAAATCCATGTAGGTCACAGGGAGAACGTACAAACTCCATACAGGCAGCACTCGTAGTCAGGACCGATCCTGGGTCTCTGTCGCTGTAAGGCAGCTACTTTACCGCTGTGCCACCCTGCAGCCCATGACTATGGCTATTCCCCGTGCATTCATTGTCCTGTGAATGTCCCAGTGATTACAGGAGGATTTGAATGTTCTAATATGTGAATGAGAACATTAAGAAGTAACAAGCATGGGCAATAGTGACAAATCTCATCGGGTCAGACCCTGAGAAGTATTCACATCTATGCCTGCAGTTAATTAAGAAGGACATGGAAACCTGGGTACTTTTAGTAATGAAATTCGATACTAGGTTTTAATGAATCTACTTTAATAAAAAACAACTATGCATAGGGTGTGGACATCCTCTTACCAAATCCCTAGTTTTATGTTACAGTAGAAAGGATGCATTGGGTATTATTTACTAGTTCTGAAAAATGTCGATACTTCTCACATCATAATTGGCCCAGGAAAGATTATACCCAGAGGAAATTAATTGTCAGTGCATCAAGAAACAGAATAAAATATTGGATTACAAGTGGAAGAACAGGATTTCTCCAATTGAAGCTGACTTGGTAAACACATGAAGAAAACATATTCCTAATGCATTATGATCCAAGTCTTTGAACAGAGTCCCCTCTAACTTGCAGCCTGGTTTCCACACATGATCGCTAGTCATGTTTTTGATGTAAGACTGAAAGGCGATTACGTTTCAAGCACTTATTTCACAAGAGTTTGTTTGTCTGTAAGTTTGTGAATTCAGCTTATGTAATATTTAAAACTGTTAGTAAACTGCCCTAAGCATTGATGGTGCATAGTTCACCACCGATCTAACAATAAGTAATACTAGTAGACAACAAGCAAAGTCTGGCCAATGTTGGCCCCCAATGGAAGATTTGTCATGAAAAATATTTTCCATTGGCTACAGTCTCTGGTTTAATTGTAGTTCTGTTTATTCCTTGTTGAAGTTTCAAAAGCACATTTTGACATCTCATTATATTAGTCTAGACAAGATAATTGAACTGAAATGTTAACTCATCACAAGCTGCCTGGCCTGCTGAGTACTACCAGTATTTCCATTTTTTTTTCAGTTTTGAGTGTGTGCAATATTATAATCTGGCAGTCTGAAGGGTCTGTCCCACTTAGGCGATTCCTTCGGTGACTGCCAGTGATTGTCACAATCGTAGCATTCCGCCGAAAAGGTGGCGACTGGACCCCGCCCCCTACGACAAGGTCCACAACAAGCTACGACAACTTACTACCCAGTCGACATCAAGCTACGGCAAGCTACCGACAACCGGCGACCCATCAGGACGTCCACCTATGACCACACCTACGACAACCTACGACACACACAGGCGACAACCTACGACAACCAAAGTCAACCTACGTCCACGCGCGACAAGCTACGACAAGCAGTGACCCTGTCGGCACCAACTGAAGGCAACCGAAGACAATTCAGTCACCGGTACCTGTCGCCGGTTGACGTAGGTTGATGTAGGTAGTCGCCAATGGAATTCACCAAAGTCAGTACCCGGCGACAACCAACATCACCTGGCGACAACCTGCATCAACCTGGCGATAACCTACGACAGCACCTACGACAGGAGAAGACAAGATATGTCAAGCCCACAGTCACTGATAAGTTTTGAACATTTCCAAATCCAGCGGCGACCAGAAAAACGTTACGACTCTTTAGGCGACTTGAGGAGACAACTCACGACCGTACAAAGCATCACCCCGTGACCGTGTGGCGACAGCCGAGTCGCCGAAAAAATTGCCTGAGTGGGACAGCGGCTTTAAGTTGGTACCACTGAATGGGGTAGTCAAGAGGCTGAGTTTGTGCTAAACACTGAAGATAATGGCTTTGTTCATCCAACTATTAGGCTGCAAGGAATTTTATCTTCCCAGCCTATATAAACTGATGTTTTGGAGATGATTGTATTGGTGGCATGACGGGCAGTTGTGCAGATTGAGCTGGCGGTGTGGTACAGCAGGATATCTTCAACATTAATCTGAACATTGTGATGGCGGCAAGGGCGGCACAGTGGCACAGCAGTAGAGCTGTTGCCTTACAGCGCCACAGACCCGGGTTTGATCCTGACTACGGGTGCTGTCTGTATGGAGTTTGTACGTTCTCCCTGTGATCGGGTGGATTTACTCTGGGTGCTCCGGTTACCTCCCTCATTCCTGGGGTTGTGGGTTAATTGGCTTCTGTAAATTGTCCCTAGTGTGTGGGATAGATCTATTGTATGGGTGATTGCTGGTCAGTGTGGACTCAGCGGGCCAAAGGATCTGTTTAAACATTGTATCGCTAAATCACTATTAATGTTTCTAAGATATTGCTAAACGAGAGTGTGCCGATGAAAAATTGGAAAAGGTCAATGATTAATATTTAAGGAGAACAGAAGCTATGATGTAGCAGTAAGAAGGGAGGGTATTGTAGACCATTTTCCAACCATGTGTGGTGGACGAGCTTCAGAGAAAAGATTGGAAAGGTGTTCTGCATTAGAGAGAAATGCTGGTACTTAGTTTTGCATTCCGATGATCCTGGGATAACAGACAATTAATGTCAGCCAGGAGCAGGAATGTACGTGAATTAACCAGAGCTTCTTATAAACCACCCAATTCTGTAACAAAATCAGGATAGGTTTTGTATATTATTAACATATGGCCAATTTGCAGATTTTAATAGCCTAAACTAGAGTGAACAATCTGGCTGAAAACCTGCGCCAGAAACATTTCTCAGCTTTCCTTTAGTTGCACTACTGACCAACCCACTACTATAATGAAGTCACAATGACATCAATTATTATCCTTCTCATGTTATGCATCATTTACAGATTTATTAGTAGTCCCATGAATCTAAATTCATATCATTTATGGCTGTGAATCAGGAGTGTGGCCAAGGGGATAATCATTGATTATAACCCTCCACTGAAATATATTCATCAATCACTACAGTCTATCTGGTACATTTCCAATGCATTCTATCACACTCACTTAAAAACGATGCTGCCATCAAACAATGTTTGAAAATCTAGGAGGATAACGTTCACTGTGCTTCCTTTAAAAATACAAGTTGTTATTGTCTCAAATAAACTCAATTAAAATTGTTTGAGTCACCCTTTACAAAAGCATACTAACTAGCTTTAATTAGCACACGTATTTCTCAGTGAATATTAACTTTACCTCTCGGGAATGCTTGTAAAATTTTATCCACCAGCAATATTGGGTTATGGATCTATATTTAATTGATCAGTTCTTTCTTACCATCTCTGGAGGGAAGGAATGGGTGACTTTTTGGGTCGAGACCCTTCTTTAGACTCGTGGCACAGCATCTGGAAGAACAGGTATTTTCTGTTCTGGACTCCCTTTGTCCTTTATAATGCCCATCAACACTCATTATCTTTTTTTCACTTTAAGTCCTACGAGCTATAATGTAACGTAATTTCTCTATTCCTCTTCTGTACTTTCATCCGAATATAAGATAATGCAAAATGTTATTTCAGTAACTTGACAATACTTTCATTCTTTACTTTTCTGACTTACACAAACCTTTTATTAGTTATTCTTCTTAATCTCTTTCAATAATTATTTTCTATTATCCACTGTGTTCCATATTGGAGGAACAACACCTCATGTTTTGCATAGGCAATTTACAACCCAGTGGCATGAATATAGACTTCACTAACTTCCAGTAACCCTTGGTTTCCTTCTCTCTCCGTCCCTACCCCATCCTAGGTCTCCGCCTAGTTTCAGTCCTCCTGATAAAATTTTATTGAATTAATCGTTGTCACCTTCCCCATAGCTAACAATGAACCATTCTACATTCTCTTGATCGTCATCTCCTTTGATCTCTCGTTTTCACACCTTACCCATCCATATCTCTATGTCTCCTTCTCCACTGACTCTCAGTCTGAAGAAGGGTCTCGACCCGAAAGGTCACCCATTCCTTCTCTCCAGAGATGCTGTCTGTCCCGCTAAGTTACTCCAGCATTATGTGTGTCTATCTTCGGCGAAAACCAGGACCTGCAGTGCCTTCCGACACGTGTTCCATATTAATCTGGATATATACTCCAAAGAAAGCAGCCTGAGCCTCATATAAACTAAAACAGTAAAGATGTAGAACACAAGGAGAAAACTAATATCGATAAATAGGATGTTGCAATTTGGAAGAAAAATGAGTCAAATGCATTTAGCTACAAAATAACCAAAGGTGATGATGAAAGCAATCAGTACTGTTTTTACACTTGGCATTCATACCTAATGTGTTGCATGCTTGACTCTGCTTCCACCATCCTAACCTTTGACAAATGTAAGGAGGTCAAGGACAACTTTGTCATTGATTTTGAAACTATTAATGCTTTGCCTTTTCCTTCTGCCAATACATTTGGTCAAATCTACCCCAGAAGGAAAAGAGCTACATTTTAAAAAGTGCCTTTCACATTAAGTTGCATTTCAATAGCACCTTCTATATGCTGTTCAACATTGATGTGGACTTTGAGGAACGTGAAAGAATAATAGCAGTTAAGTATTCCTAAATGGGATCACTATTTTAAAGCAGGAAACGCATTAGCAAATGCATTCATAGATAATTCCCACAAGGCTCTCTCAGTTCAGCAATCATATATTTTGCTAGTTTTTCTCCTATCTTTCCTCATGCCCCCTCCAAGTCCTCCAAGCTCATCTTGTCCAAAGATCTTAGAACGGAGCAAGATAGACCACTCCTGCAAAATCCAATGGACTGACGTGTAGTACACAACGGAGCGTAACTTCTGCCATTTCAGTAACCCCGACCCTATCTTTGACCCGACCCGACTTCAGTTATGCGTTCAGTTCAAATGGCACATACCTTGTACAGGGAGGAACAGCATGCTGGTTTAAACTGAAGATAGACACAAAAGGTTGGAGTAACTCAGCAGATCAGGCAGCATCTCTGGAGAAAAGGAATAGGTGATATGTTGGGTCGACTTTTTCGATAGCTGCCATGACCCATTTGATGTCATCCTTCACCCTGCTCCTGGTCTCGGCCCGCACAGATCTGCCAGACATGGGGTGTGTGTGTGTGTGTGTGTGTGTGTGTGTGTGTGTGTGTGTGTGTGTGTGTGTGTGTGTGTGTGTGTGTGTGTGTGTGTGTGTGTGTGTGTGTGTGTGTGTGTGTGTGTGTGTGTCAGAGCCTGAGGGGAGGAACGCCTGCACCAAGAGCGAGCGAACGCGCGGACAGACGGACGAAAACAAAGACCATAGAGCGGATTAGGTGACATTTCTGGTCAAGACCCTTCTTCAGACTGACAGTCAAGGGAAAGGAAAACAGGAGATATAAGCATATCTTCCATTCATTTGTCCTGAGTACCGTCTATATCTCTTGTTGCTCTTTCGCCTGACTCAGTGTGAAGAAGGGTCTTGATCCGAAATGTCAACTATTCCGTTCTATGATCTTTGCTTTCGTCCGTCTGTCCGCGCGTTCGCTCGCTCTTGGTGTCAGCGCTTCTGCCCTCAGACTCCGCCAAACAAACACAACACACACACACAACATTTCCTGCAGATTGGTGTGGGCCGACACCAGGAGCAGGGCGAAGGGTGACATCAATCGGGTCATGGCAGCTATCGAAAAAGTCAACCTGAAATATCACCTATTCCTTTTCTCCAGAGATGCTGCCTGATCCGCTGATTTACTCCAGCCTTTTGTGTCTGTCTTTGGTTTAAACCAGCATCTGCAGTTCCTCCCAGTACAAAGTATATGCTGATTTAACTCAACGCATAACAAGTCGGGTCGGGTCAAAGATAATGTCAGGCCAAGAACAGGAGCAGGGCAAAGGATGACATCAAACGGGTCATGGCAGCTATCGAAAAAGTATGGAAATGTTAAGGGGGAAATTAAAAAAAAATACCAGAAGGAAATAGATGTTTAACAAAAAAAAGGGGAGGGTGGCGATCGCTCCGTGTCCATGTCGGAGGGAAGGGGGGGGAGGATGGCTTGAGTGGGTGCAGGATTTTCTGGAGCTCCTTCCTAATGGCAATATTTTGTATGTTCAAAGTTGACAAGGAAGACTATGCAGGAATGTCAAAACGATCACCTGCAGCTGAGAAAAAAAAAGACGATTTGTGTGGTGTTTGGTAAGATAACAGCAATATGAAGATGCCATGACCAAAGCAAAGATACTAGAGCGGAGATGGAAGCCAGTTACGGAAATGGCGCTAAAGATTACCCATGACCTACTACGGCTTTTTCGTCGAGTGGACTATCTCGCTCCGCTATAAGATGTTTGATGTTGTCCACGATCTTCTGTTTGTCCAACTCAGTTTCCACCAAAATGGTGGTCAACCCATTTTATTTTTGGTCCCTCAAAACCACAGCTTGTTTTTTTTTTAGGGATACTGCCCTGCGTCCACACCGACCAGCAATCCCTGCACACTGACACTATCCTAAATACACCAGGAACAATTTACATTTATACCAAGCCAATTAACCTACGAACCTGTACGTCTATGAAGTGTGGGAGGAAACTGAAGAGCTCGGAGAAAATCTACGCAGGTCACGGGGAGAACATACAAACTCCGTACAGACAGCACGCATAGTCAGGATTGAACCCGGGTCTCTGGCGCTGTAAGACAGTAGTTCCACTGTTACGCCACTGTGCCGCCCTTTCTCTGTTCCCTTTTTTCCACAAATCCTTTCACCATACGTCTCAATGTAAAAATATCATCCTAACCTTTCAAAGAGGCACCCGTTTTGCCACATTCCTGATCTCTTTAAAGTCCTTGACCATCCTATGATATCCCAATTCCAGCCAGATTTCAGCCTCAAAGCACATAGCGGCCCTGAACTGTCATAAATGGCAACCTATGCACCCACATCAAATTATTCTTCCTCATCCTTCCTCACCTCTTTGATGCAGATGATTAAATTGCCCTCTTTTCTTTTGTTAGCCAGAGAGTGGGATTTTCTTCATATGGATCTATTCTGATAAATTACAGTGGAATCATCTGTAATGACTTCACTACCTATTCCCACACACTTTAAGGTTAGTGCACAATGCACTTTGTATCATTGATATCGAGGAGCAGAAGATTTTTTATGGAGATATGATGGCAAACATGATACTTCTATGCACAAAAATAAGGTAGGATTTGAAGGATTTAGAAATACTTATCAACAATAATTCTTGATGCTAATTTTGAAATACCCTTTAAGAAGGAAGGGTTTCCATTTGTTTCCTGGTTCTTGCATTCAATACCTTGAAGTAGAAACTTATATAAATTGTACTGGGCTTCAGAGACAATGGAATTTGTTATATTATTTGATGTGCAACATCTGTATGCCTTCATCTACAATTGGCTGCATAATGCCATAACTCATGAGTGTGTACATGAGGTGAGCTGCCTTCATTATGGTAGCTACTTTTGAATGCTGAAAATGTGAGAACTAAAAGGAAAAGGTGAACAATTCTTACTAAGCCGGAAAGATCTGATTTATTTTTATTTGTGCCTGCTTACGACTCATAGAACAAATATCTCAATATTTTTGCGAAAGAACTCTTCCTGAACTTCAATTGATTGTCAAACGTGATTTTTCATAGTGGACTGCATGTTAGTTGGAGCATCTTAATAATTGAGCTGGGCACATTAAATAGAACAGGCTGAAGAACAGCGAGTATGTGGGTCAGTTGAGGATGCCATCCACATAACTCTCTACATTTGTATCAAATCAAATATCTTCAATTTGCTTCCTGGAGACAAAAATACTACAACCTCTCCATGCACTCCCACTGAAATAGCAGTAAGAAAGCAGCAAAACAGCAAAACCTGACAAAAGGCTACTGACAGAGAAACCCAGGTCAAAGCTCCTCACATGGATACCGATACGATACGATACGATACTTTAAAACTTTATTCATTCCTGGAGGGTAATTGGTCTGCCGACAGTCACAACACACAAGGTACACAAAAACTTGAAATGAAAAGTGAAAACAAAAAGAAAAAGACAGCGCCTTCACCGGAATGAATGACCAAACAAACAAACAAACACAGACTTATGCCCTGCGCAGAGGATTCTAAACTAGAGTGCCCCCAACCCCCCACACCGAGTCCCCCTTAGTTCTCCTACCGTCCCTCATGTCGGTCCCCCAATGCCGGGTCCCCATTGTTTTCCCCTCCCCCCTCAACGGCAGCTGTGGAAACACAATCTGACACAGGCAATGATGGTCCAATTCTATATTGCCATCATAGAATCTGTCCTCACCTTCTCCATCGAGGTTGTTGGCTGCAACCTTCCCCCCATTGACGAACTGTACACTGCAAGGGCCAGGAAGCGAGTGGGTAAGATCATCTATGACTATTCTCACCCTGGCCACAAACTCTTTGAAGCACTTCCCTCTGGAAGATGACTCCAGACTGTCAAAGCCGCCACAGCCACAGCTTTTTATCCACGAGCTGTAGCTCTACTCAATAACCAAAAGTTAGTAGCTTCCTTTTGCTCTGGTATTTAATTTCATTCACATGTTTAAACTATAATGTTTTATTCTTAATGACTTAATGTTTTATGTTTTATTCTTAATGGTTTACTGTATGTCATGTTACTTGCGAGCGGAGCACCAAACCACATTCCTTATTTGTGTACATATTTGGCCAATAAACGTATTCATTCAAACTTATTCATTCTATCTACACTTAAAAATAATGTTACAAATATTTATGTATTTTCAAACTGGCTCAACAAAATCATGCTGGGAATACGAGAATCATAGAAAGGACGGTACAGTGGTGCAGCGGTAGAGTTGCTGCCTTACAGTGCCAGAGACCCGGGTTCGATCCTGACTACGGGTGCTGCCTGTACAGTGTTTGTACGTTCTCCCCATGACCTGCGTGGGTTTTCACCGAGATCTTCAGTATAGGTTTGTAGGTTAAATGGCTTGGTTTAAATGTAAAATTGTTCCTTGTGTGTGTAGGGTAGTGTTAATGTGTGTAAATCGCTGGTCAGTGCGGACTCGTGCACTGAAGGGCCTGTTTCCGCTCTGTAAACTAAACTAAACTAAATCACACCACTGAAACCGTACCATCTGACGGAAGATACAGCAGCTCTTACCCTTCGTTATCAGCCTCCCGAACAGTCCTTCCACAAGCTAGGGTACTGTTCTATTAACCTCTACCCTATTGAGGACATTAGACCTTATCTAAGGAAGTGATGCACTACAATGCACAACAACGCTAAGACCTATATTCTGTATAGTGTATAGAACTATACACTCTGTATTTTCCCCTTTGCTTCATTTATTGTACTTGAGTTTGTATCTATGTCTGTTATTTCGGATCTATTTGGATAACATACAAAATAAACCTCGGCACACGTGACAATAATAAACCTAAATCAAAGATACAGGCCCTTTCTGCCCACTTCATCCATGCTGACCATAATGCCTTATCTACGCTAATCCCATTTGCCACATTATCCCTTCTGTTTTATTCCCGCCAATTTTCCCCCGAAGTAGCTGACTCCAAATTCACAAAAACCTCACGTTGAAAGCTGAAATTTGCTATTAAACTCAGGGAGTGAAAACAGAATGTTATTTTTGGAATATGGGTTTTGAATTTCAGAGTAACCATTGACTACTTTAATTTTATACTATTTCACATTAATTGTCCATTTGTAGTTTATAGGTTCATTGTCTTGTTCATAGGTTTTTCAGAGAGATCAAGCCCAAGATAGTGTCACTAATATGACAAGAATTCACAATTCTATTAGTCTTTGTAAGTGTATATTTTATTAGATCTTCTACATTAATCCCTTAAGCAGAGAATAATACTTGTAGCAATTCCAATGTCCACTTGTTTTCTATTAGGTGGCATCTGCAAATGTTTTTTTTATTAAGTTCATTTTATGTCTAAAGCTGAATCGTTGTCAGTTATTCTGCTAATTGACATCAGCAGGCTGCAGTATGATTTCAGTGGCATGAACAAGCAACACAACAAATATCACTGTCTGCTGGTAAAGATTATTGCTTGGCAAACATATGAAAGCCTCCCTTGGTCGTTTTGTTAATTTATCCCAAATGGATAATGAAACAAATATTTACCTCGATTTTCAGACCTTAATTGCTAAATTGTTACCCTTGAGGTTATAGACTTGATTTTCATCTGGCAGTCAAGTATAAGAAACTCATTCAGATTTCATTTGACTTTTTGGAGAGAAAATTAACAATCAATAATTTGTTCATTGTTACTGGATTTACCGACTGACCCGTCTTTACCCATTAGAATCTGAATTTCATTTGTCCCCGTTTTCCTTGTCAGTTGGGACTTTAATGCAGAAGGACAAGGAGACTGTCTCGACTGAATTTCTGTCCAGCTCTCAAAAATGAAAGGACAAGTGTTAACCTTTATCCTTTGGGATTAAAGTTGTTCTCTTTTGTTTTGTCAGTTTATGTTTTTTTGATTTTCAAAGTAGTGTTGGTTTAAGATAAAGCATATTTAGTTTAGTAGTCAAATAATTCAAATGGTATGCGTTGCATATGTATTGACCATGAAGATTCACTGCTTGACATGCAATTCAAACAAAAACTACGAATTGCAGTCCAAGAAGAGGATGCAGTAAGCATTTTTGAGGAGAGGAAATTTAAGGGTAAAACGTGAAAGGTGGAAAAGAGAGCGGGTATTAATTCAAGGAAAGACACAAGGTGCTGGAGTAACTCAGCAGGTCAGGCAGCATCTCTGGAGATGATGGATAGGTGACATTTCAGTGAGAACCCTTCTCCAGAATAATTGTGGGGACATACTTCAACAAGTTTTTTAACTGCAGCAGATTTCAAGGAGGTATCATAACTATGGCTTTGGGAATTTTTGTTGCTTTAATTAACAAATGGTAAGAAGACCACCTGCTTTGATCACATCAGCAATAAGATGGATTGGCAGAAATCTACCAGCCTGTAAAAATATTTAGTGTGTAAATATAGGCTTGGATAGAGTGGATGTAGAGCGGATGTTTCCATTAGTGGGAGAGTCTAGGACTAGAGGTCATAGCCATAGAATTATAGGACGTTCCTTTAGGAAGGAGATGAGGATGAATTTCTTTAGTCAGAGGGTGGTGAATTTGTGGAATTCTTTGCCACAGAATGCTGTGGAGGCCAAGTAAATTGATATTTTTAAGGCGGAAATAGATAGATTCTTGATTAGTCTGGGTGTCAGGGGTTATGGGGAGAAGGCAGGAGAATGGGGTTAAGAGGGAGAGATCAATCAGCCATGATTAAATGGCATAGTAGACTTGATGGGCCGTATGGCTTAATTCTGCTTATGACCTCCTGACCTCTTGAAAGGAAGATGCATTCACTTCCCTGAAATGGTTTGCAGAAAATGCTGTGGCCTAGCGGTAGAGCTACTGCCTTACAGCGCTTGCATTGCCAGAGACCTGGGTTCGATCCTGACTACGGCTACTTTGTCTGTATGGAGTTTTACATTCTCCCCATGACCTGCGTGGGTTTTCTCCGAGATCTTCAGTTTCCTCCCACACTCCAAAGACGTACAGGCTTGTAGGTTAATCGGTTTGCTGTAAATGTAAAATTGTCCCTCGTGCGTGTGTAGGGTATTGTTAATGTGCGGGGATCGCTGGTCGGTGCGGTTTCGGTGGGCGAAGGGCTGATGTTCCCCCGCAGTATCTCTAAAACTATAAACTAAAACTAAATAAATATGACAAACTAGACAAGTGCTCAAATATTCAGATACATCAGTGGAGATGCTAATGCTTAGATCAGATGGAAAAAGAATGCCAAAGCAGAATAATAAACTGATCCAGACAGTGATTACTAGACTTAATCTTCACCAGGAACATCACTTCCATGAATTTAGACACAATGCAGCCAAAAATTCAATTACCTGACCAGAAAAAACAAAGTTGAATACAGGCTTTTGTTCTTACAAAGTGCTGGGTTAACTCAGCGGGTCAGGCAGGATCTCTGAAGAAAATGAACGGATAACCTTTCAGCTCGGGAACCTTCTTTAGACTGATTGATAATCACCTATCTGTGTTCTCCAGAGATGGTGTCTAACCTGTTGACTTTACTCTGGTATTGTGTGTCTTCTTTTGTAAAACAGCATCTGGAGTTCCTTGTGTCTACATTTGACTTACTACTTTATTTCATTATGTGAAACAGCAATTTCTCACCCCTTTCCACTGATACTATACACACTTTTCTACACTTAAATAACATGAAGGTGGAATAGATAACTGATCCTTGCTCAAAATTAACATGAAGATGGAGCAGGTAACTGATCCTTGCTCTTTCACAAGAAAGGAAAGTGAGTGGTAGTGGCAAATGCAGTAGAACAGATTGTCTTTTTTTATGGAATGAGCATATCTGCTCAGAATTTCCTCCATCAATTCCCAATGTACCTACGGAAAGCTGGCATATACAAAAGGGTACAACACCTGTTGAAGACTGCTCATCCATCTGGAAGTCCTTAAATCAACAGATTCTCACAGGCATGAGATATGACAGGCAAACCTTGCGTAGAGTCATCCAGTGTGAAAACGGGTCCTTTACCCCAACATGCCCACATCGACCATTATGTCCCATCTACATTTGTCCCACCTGCCCACATTTGGCCCATATCCTTGTTAACTTTCCCTACCCATGTACCTGTCTAATTGTTTGTTAAACGTTACAATAGTTCTTGCCTCAACTACCTCGTCTGGCAGCTTGTTCCGTACACCCACCACCTTTTGTGTGAAAAAGTTACCTCTCAGGTTCCTATTAAATCTCTCTCCCTTCACCTTAAACCTTTGTCCTCTGGTTCTCGATTCTCCTCCTCTGGGCAAGAGACTTCATCTACCTGATCTATTCCTCTCATGATTTTATACACTATACGATCACCCCTCATCCTCCTGCGCTCCAAGCCTGCCCAACCTCTCCCTATAACTCAGACCCTCGAGTCCTGGCAACATCCTCGTAAATCTTCTCTGTGTCCTTTCCAGCTATGTGCTATGGAACCAGCCTGGGAACAGGTTATTTTAAATTGTTGCATGTGCAATAAGGCAGGATGATGAATTATCTCAACATAATGGATTGTTGGATGAAGAGTGGTTTCACATTCAGTTTCAGACTGAGATGTTTAGGTCTACTTGATTTTGGTGTGCTTCCTTGGCCATTGTGTCAATGTGGTTCGACCAGGACAAATTGTTGGTGATATTTACACCTGGGCACTCAAAGTTTTCGACCATCTCTGCTTCAGCACCATTGAAGCTCCACCCCACTTCCTGAATTCTCATCAAATGAAAACAGCCCAGATAAACAGCCAAGGCCATTGTGAATAAATGTTGATGCCTCAGTGCACTTTCCAGTCTGTTATAATTAGCAAACAAAAACACATCTTTTTAATTGATTTCCCACGAAGAAACCTTTAGACAAGTACACGGATTGGACAGGTTTAGAGGGATATGGGTCAAATGCAGGCAGGAGGGACTAGTGTAGATGGGGCATGTTGGTCGGAGTGGGCAAGTTGGGCTGAAGGGCCTGTTTCCGTGCTGTATGATTCTATGACTATTATTTAACAGATCAAGATTAAAAAATGATAAATACAAGCCCAAATCCCATGTTATATTATATGATTTTCAAAACATAGGCAGAAAAGAGAATATTTTAATTCCCACCTCAGTAATATAGGTTACTTCCTTGTTCAGTAACTGTGGAGTGAGAATGTGCGGCACGGTGGCGCACCGGTAGAGTTGCTGCCTTACAGAAGTTACAGCGCCAGAGACTCGGGTTCGAGTCTGTACGGAGTTTGTTTCGTTCTCCCTGTGACCGCATGGGTTTTCTCCGAGATCTTTGGTTTCCTCCCATACTGCAAAGACGAACAGGTATGTAGGTTAATTGGCTTGGTAAATGTAAAAAATTCTCCTTAGTGTGTGTAGGTTAGTGTTAATGTGCGGGGATCGCTGGTCGGCGCGGACCCAATGGGCCAAAGGGCCTGTTTCCACGCTGTATCTCTAAACTAAACTAAACTAGTGATAAAGGCAGGAGAAGAGAGCAAAAATAATGTATTCTTCAAATGAAACTGAAGTCCAGCAATCTCGCACACAAGTTGAAATACAGACTAAAAAGTATCAAAATCCCTGTCTCTTTAAAATAGGCTTTGGATGAACATCATTTGACCTTTTCTTGCTGCGTGTCTGATCTCCCCAGCAGGGTCTTTCGTCCTACTCACCCTATGGAGCAGAACTGAATGAAAAAGAACCATTATTGCTGCGCCTCAAGTGCTATCAGCTGAAATTTGAAAGACTTTTCAGTGACATGGGGTTTACATGCTTTTGTGTTCTTTTGCACAATTTAACAAAGGTGACTCTGTGCTTTTGCAGGGAATTGTTCTGTTATTGCTGGTTTTTGTATTGTGGGGCATTAGTATTTCCATTCTGTGACTTCGGTTGAAGTACTGCGGCAGCACCATAAAACCAAGCTGGAAGTTTTAATTAAATCACTGCCATGAAACTCACATGGCATCTCCAGCATGTAATTCGCACTGGTATAAAATTGAATGTTTGTAATTATCCTCAGCACTGGCGTCAGTGTTGATGCAAATTCTGCAAATAAATCTAATCCTTCCTTTTCCTAACCTCGGGCAATAGTGGGACAACAACTATTCTTCTTTATTCCGTTACGCTCCATTTACAATAGGGCACAGTAACGCTCTTTCCCCCCCTCTTTTTCTTGGGTAACCTTTCTGGGTCAAGGGTGACTTGTTTCCATTCTGGTTTTGTGGGTTTTAGAAGTGGGTGATGTGTGATCTATAAACTCTGCCAAAAGTGGGCAGGAGATGATTGGCAAGGTAGGTGGCTTGGTGCTTGGGTTGGCAACGTGTTATTTCTGCTGCTGATGGTGGACCAGTGTATCCCTTACAAACGGATTTGAGCTTCACATTGCCATCCCAAATGCTCATAAGTCATAGTCATGGGAGACAAAAAACGTACTTCCATTCCGACATCAAAATATGACAACAGTTGTACTCTTTTCAATATCTACAACCTCACAAAGCACCATCCGCAATTATGCTGAAATACCTTTCCTATCAAACTTAACACAGTGGCCAATTATCCTCTAATGCAAGGGTCAGATTTTTATGTCTCACTCCCCCATTATCTTCCCACTCTCCATCAATCCTTTTATTCTATCAATAATGCTTTGAATACAGTCATGTAGATTCTGATCTTGGATTCTACCTTTAACATCTATTCTCTTTCTCTCTCTCCCCCCCCCCCCCACCCACCCCATCTCCCAATCTCTCCCCCTATCTATCAATCTCTCTCTCTCTCCCCCCTACTTTAATACCTAACCTGTAAGCTATTTTGTTAAGATTTTAATTTCCCCTCACTTTGTGCATTTTTAAATAATGTCCATTTTACTTTCCTAATGTCTCTGTAATAAAACTCAGGATATTTTTCCAGGAGTTGTTATTTTGGGAAGTTTCATTACTGCTTATGTCATTGTGCAATAATTTCAAATAAACCTTTAAATAAGGACACAAAAAGCTGGAGTAACTCAGTGGGTCAGACAGCATCTTTTGAGATAGGGAATAGGTGACGTTTCAGGCCGAGACCCTTCCTCAGAGAGACCGTTCTCTCCAGAGATGCTGTCTGACCTACTGAGTTACTCCAGCCTTTTTTTGTCTCTCTTCGGTTTAAACTAGCATCTGCAGTTCCTTCCAATACACTTTAAATAAGGACTTTCAACATTTTACAACTAATTTTATGAATCTTACTTCAAGAGGTTTTGTTTCAATTAAAATTAGGAGCAAAATAAATGAAAAATAATTCATTTTTAGTCATATGATATTGTAGAGTTAAACTTATTTTCATACTATTTATTGCATGAATGTTTTAAATATCAATACCAATAAATTCTTACTCCAAGCCAAAGGTGATTATTTCATGTGAGTTTTTACCGCATTTTTATTAATGATCAACTTGCTGAAATAAATCAAAAATATTTGTTTCCACCCTTGACATAGCAAAATAGATTCCTTTGAGTAGAGAAGAACCAACTCAAATTTCAAAATAACTACTTTTCTATGCAAGAATAAACCGTAGATTTGTAATGGTGATGCTTATAAAGTAGAACTAACAATTTACAGAAACTCAATTACAATTTAATAAAATGAGCCACTGATTTAAATGTGCTTATATCCAGTGTGGAGATAATATCAGTTCTTGGCCTCCCACTCTCTAAAAACATACAGGTTTGGAGGTTAATTGGCTTTGGGAAAGATTGCAAATTATACCTAGTGTATAGGATAGTGCTAGTGTACGGGGATCGCTGGACAGCGCAGACTCGGTGGGTCAAAGGGCCTGTTTTGGCGCTGTATTCAAGCTAAACTAAACAGGACAGAACCAGACCCGGACTATACTATGGACCATTTAAGAACGAACTGCAGATGCTGGAACAATCGAAGGTAGACAAAAAATGATGGAGAAACTCAGTGGGTGAGGTAGCATCTATGGAGAGAAGGAATACCATGGACTGTTTTTTTTTTCCAGTGTAAATGGCGCTAAATTATGGTGACTGTGCTTTTGTGGTTGTGCAAAAGAATTTCACTGTGCTGTGCACATATGACATGAAGAACCATTGAAATAAACTAAACTAATATGAGAGAGGGCCTCATGGAGCAAAATCATGGGATGGAACTTTTTCAAAGGTGAAATATTTTACTATTTCAGAGTAAAAGCAAAAAATATTATATTGGTGGAGAGAGAAAGGGATGACATTTTACAATCAGTTTTCAGCAGAACTATAGCTATCTTCTAACATTTTATGTTGTTATGTCTGATTTCCAGCATTCACAGTAGCAGCTGTCCCTGGGTTATGTCCCACTGACACATCTGCCATTTGCCCTGCCTCAGTTCCCAAGAGAAGACCCCTCAAGTGTTGCCCCCTCTTTAATAGGGCCATCTACCTGTTGCTTCAGAACAAATCCTGGTTACAATTAACAACCTGCCGCATCTAATCTCTAGCCCTAAGGCAGTCCCAATTAATATCAGGAATCCTAATACAACCTTATTATTCCTACACCACTCTAAGATTTCCCTGCATATCTGCTCTTCTAATTCCCACTAATTCAATGCTATAAAAAAAAATCACTTCACCCTTCTATCTCAAGCCCTCAGAGTACCCTTGAGCCAAGGGTAAAACTGCAAGACAAATTAAGAGTGAGGTTCTATCCTCATCATGTGTGTAATTA
Organism: Okamejei kenojei; assembly: GCA_035221665.1. Lineage (NCBI taxonomy): Eukaryota > Metazoa > Chordata > Chondrichthyes > Rajiformes > Rajidae > Okamejei > Okamejei kenojei. Next base: position 93,953,658 of record CM069135.1, read on the forward strand.
ACTATCACCCTCTTGGGAATAGGTGGACTCCCAGCCCTTTGTTCCTCATGCATCAGGAAATGGATAAATTGGATACGAGGTGTGTTATTTCTAAAATCTTTACCAGACCTTAACCTGCACATTTTTGGGGTGGTAAAGAAGGCCGCTCTGCTGGCCAACTGATTCATGGGGGTTGAAATTTGGAATAAAATCAATGACATGATGTGCTATCTGGCTTGGCCTGAGTGAGAATAATTGAAGGTAATCAGAACGGTTTGGCTCCCAAAAACGAATTCCAATGGAAAAAGAAGGGGTAAAGGGAATGGAGAAAACATAATCCATTGAATTTTCCCAGGGACTATCCCAAATTTCCACAATTGTTATAATCCCCAGGAATGATGGAATTGGGAGCAAATGTAATTAATTTCTGTTGTGAGAATGAAGTGGTTGGCGAAGAGCTTGACAGCATTAAGCTGGTTCTCAGTTTGTAACTTAATACGCACATCAGGCATTAATAGATCAGGTCAAACATTGAATAAATGCCATGTTGAACTCCGTTTTCTTTGCTCCTGTAACATCCATTAATGCAACCTCAGGCGGGTAGTAGAAAAACAGTAGGAAATATTTACAGGATAGATCGATAGACATCTGGAAAATATATATCAGTAAGAATAATATGTTGGACAAGTATGAGGTGGCATGGATAAATAAGGAGGTGACTACAAAAATAAGTAAGGAGGCGAGTACAAAATTGAATTTAAGGAAAAGTTCATAAGCAATATATACATATAAGGGAACATGATGCACTAAAGCTAACCATGATTGCCTAAAAGGAAAAATGAAACAAAAACATTAAAGAATATTCATAAAATACTCTTTGCTAAGTAACCAAACAAACATTAACATGCCATCTGCAATCCTGAATATTTGTTGAATATCTATGTGGCCATTTCATGACTTTGTGTAAAGATTCCTTTTGAACATCGACTTTAACCAAGCTATCAATATTTTTAAAATACTCTTTTTTTCTCTTTGGTGTGTCAAAGTGGATAAAAATAGTTTACGCACTTGTAATTCCCTTGCAAGAAATCCTTTTGCAGTTTACTGTCAAATTTCCATAAACGCACATTACCAGATGAAGCATCACATCTAAGTTAATTCCGGAAATGCATAGATTAAGAGCAGTTGATCGGGAAATTTCCATAATTTTCGCTGCAAATTATAAGAAGATAACATATACATTTAATTCACAAAGGCATCTTAATAATTTCATAATAACTCCAAGCTGGATAGTTTTCTATAGACAAAACAACCAAGTATCCAATGTGAACCCATATCAAATATCTTTGATATCATTCCAATAACTCTGCATTCCGCAGTTTTTAAATGCATTAAATCCATCCAAATATTAGTCCCTAGAATTTATTTCTTTATACCTCTTTAGTTTTAAATTACTGTTCATTAGCTTTTTGCATTACTTTCTATATCCATCTATGATCCCTCAAATCTTACAGCATCTCCGTTGCTTTTGAAAGGTTATTTTATCTTATCAATGTCAGCTATGAAGTTGTTGATCTCAGTGTCTACAATGGAATGCTTTACCATTGTTTTCCCCTTCTATAAGTCTATTAATGTATCTTTTATTTTAATGTTAACACCACACTGATTACAATATACCAACCTTGTGATACTTTCAAACTTGGATCTGCAGATTCAGATGCCAAGCCCTTGTTTGACTCATTTAATAAAATACTGAATAAGAATAAACTCAATGTGGATTCTTGTAGTATACTACCCATATCCTACTAACCTGTATATCTATGTATTTTCGCACAATTTCACTGCCACATATGTCCTACTAACCTCTATTTCTATGTATTTCAAACAATTTAACTGCTACATTTATCCTACCAAACTGTATATCTATGAATTTTCACTCAATTTTCAAATGAAGGGCCTCAACCTGAAACACCAACTGTCTATTTCCATCGATAGATGCTGCTTAACAGTTGTTCCTCCAGCAGCATTTTTTTCTGCTCCAGATTTGAATACCTACAGTTTCTTGTGTCTCTACTCACTGTACCACTGCCAAGTCTCATCAAGATATGCCTACTTTCAATAAGTTTTCCTCCACTTTTTGACAGGTGTTCATTGAGACTCTCCCTCACTGCTTAGCAATTCACATAAAGGGTCCCAAGCTAAATGTCAACTGTCCATTTCTTTCCTCAGATGCTGCATGACCCGCTGAGTTCATCGTGTACCTTATTTTACTCTTATCTTCAGATCCATTGCCTTTCAACTGACTGACAATGCTCGATGGGGGACTTTATAACTGCTTTGGTCAAAGCTTTAAGTAATCTATAAAATCAGTCAGGTTTGACCAGCAGATAATATTTAAGATGTTCCGTAATGTAATCTTCAATGACGGACTTTAGCAATCTAAAGTTAACAATTGCCATTTTTTTTAATGCATGCGTAATCAGAATTGAGATGGCCTTTAAAGATTGCTATTGGTGTCTCTGTAATATTATATCAAAATACTGAATAAAGTAATTAATAAAGCTTCCCATTTATATTTTGAAGTAGGGTCTTTGACCCAAAACATTAATTTTGATCCTCTTTCCACTGATCATAGCAGACCTGATGAGAAATTCCAGCATTTTTTGTTTGAGTTCAAATATTTGTGTTGGATTCTGCCAATTTATCGCATGCAACACTGTGGGTGGGCAAAAGCATTGTGTGGTCCTTAAATTATGGTAAATGCAAATAAGAAAATGCTGCGCATCTTTAATGAATAATCACATACTTAATGTAAAATAAGAGGATGGCCACCTGGATGAAATTATTTTAAAATCCTACAACTTAAACCATCTGGCCTGGGGAATCTATCAATTAATGCCATTAGTTTCTACATTACAGTCACTTTCATTGAATTTGATAGATTCTTAGGTTGTTGCACTTTGCGATGTTGCCTTCCCCCCTCAACAAAATGATATGTTGCAAAAATGTGTTTACTCCTCCCTTCCCTCACTGAGGCCCTCACTCAGCTTCAAGAAATAAAGTGTGAAGGAAAGCCATCGTTATCTTGCAGAAGCTTGCAGTTATTTGAAGGAGCCAGCAGAATATTTCTGCAAGTGTAGATCAGTGGATATGAAAGGCACAACCAAATTACCAGCGGACTAGCATTCTTGGAAACACTAAGTTATTCAGGTGAGAAAGTTTATGATTCAATCCACAAATTATCTAAGTCAGTCAGAATCCGCAAAAACATCCTTGTTGAGCCTTGTTGTGTTTAAGAAGGAACTGCAGATGCTGGAACAATCGAAGGTAGACAAAAATGCTGGAGAAACTCAGCTGGTGAGGAAGCATCTATGGAGCAAAGGAATGGGTGACGTTTCGGATTGAGACCCTTCTTCAGACTGATGAGGGCATGGGGGGGGGTAGAAGAAAGGAAGAGGCGGAGACAGTGGGCTGTGGGAGAGCTGGGAAGGGGAGGGGAAAGAGGAAGAAAGCAAGGACTACCTGAAATTGGAGATTTCAATGTTCATACCGCTGGGGTGTCAACTATCCAAAAATAATATGAGGTGCTGCTCCTCCAATTTATGGTGGGACTCACTCTGGCAATGGAGGAGGCCCAGGCAGAAAGGTCCGATTCAGAATGGGAGGGGGAGTTGAAGTGCTGAGCCATCAGGAGACCAGGTTGGTTATTGCGAACTGAGCGGAGGTGTTGGGCAAAGCAATCGCCAAACCTATGCTTGGTCTCACCGATGTAGAGCAGCTGACACCTAGAGCAGCGGATGCAATAGATGAGGTTGGAGGAGGTGCAGGTGAACCTCTGCCGCACCTGGAAAGACTGCTTGGGTCCTTGGAGTCAAGGGTGGAGGTGAAGCGACAAGTGTAGCATTTCCTGCGGTTGCAAGGGAAAGTACCAGAGGAGGGGGTGGTTTGGGTAGGAAGGGAAGAATTGACCAGGGAGTTACAGAGGGAGTGGTCTCTGTGGAAAGCCAACAGGGGAGGAGATGGGAAGACGTGGCCAGTGGTGGGAGGCGAAAATGTCGGAGGATTATCTGTTGTTTGTGACAGCTGGTAGGGTGGAAGGTGAGGAGAAGGGGGACTCGGCCCTTGGTACGAGTGGGGGGATGGGGAGTAAGAGCAAAGTTACGGGATATAGAAGAGACCTTGGTGAGAGCCTCATCTGTAGCTGAAGAGGGGAACCCCCTTCCCTGAGGAATGAGGACATTTCAGATGCCCATCCCCTCATCAGTCAGAAGAAGGGTCTCGACCCGAAATGTCACCCATTCCTTCGCTCCATAGATGCTGCCTCACCCGCTGAGTTTCTCCAGCATTTTAGTCTACCTGTTTGAGCCTCCGTAATGTAATTCAATAATCCTGAGTTTTAGAAACCCCAACAATTCTGTCACATATCATTCTCCAGGACCTCTTCCATTATCAAGCAAGTTTCACTGGAATTACACTGACAAAGCAATAAGTAGGGCAGGACTAGAGACTAACATTCTACACACGGTCAAGTCAAATGCTAACCTCAGCTATACTACTTGTGACGTGCGCAAGATTATAGAGGAACGGGCATCACAGTGGCGCAGCAGTAGAGTTGCTGCCTTACAGCGCCAGAGACCCGGGTTCAATCCTGACTAAGGTGCTGTCTGTACGGAGTTTAACGTTCTCCCCATGATTGCATGGGTTTTCCTCAAGTGCCCTGGTCTCCTCCCACGTTCCAAAGATGTGCAGGTTTTTTGGTTAATTGCCTTTTGTAAAGATTGTTAATTGTCCCTGGCGTGTAGGATAGTGTCAGTATACGGTGTAACCCAATTCAAACAATTAATCATTGCAAGGGACACCGGATGAAGGCAGAAGCAACTTTAAATGCGATTCCTCTCTGAAAAATAACCTGCTGATATTCACCACTTATGTTCACACATGAACAAAGTCCTTTTGAAAATGATACCACCATTCCTTCGCTGGAGCTAAGCCATTTCAAAACAAGAAATTGACAGATACTTGATTGTGAAGGGTGTCAAGGGTAATGGGGAGAAGGCAGGAGAATGGGGTTGAGAGGGAGAGATAGGTCAGCCATGATTGAATGAGAGAGTAGACGCGATGGGCCAAATGGCCTAGATCTGCTCCTGTGATTTATGAACTTACGAACTTTGTGATAGAGGAAGAATGCTGATGGAAATGACAGAGAAAAATAGGGTATCAAAGAGAGGAAGTGCATCATTGATAAACCTGAAGGATATCTTAGTTCAAAGGATTATATGACAAGAATTCACACGACAGCACTGTAATCCTTGAAATCGTATGCATGATTGGCAGCCCCACCAACTGTCTGTCTGTTGTTTCGTCTTTTTTTAAATGTGTGTTAAACCTCTGTGTGAATGTTCTCCGGTTTATGTGTGGGGAGGGGGAGTGGGAGGGGGAGGGGAAAACATTTTTTTTCAGTTTCTTACCTCACCCGAGATGCAATTAATTTTCGGATTGCATTCTCCGGTCGCTCTGCATCCTACCTTCGATGGAGCTGGAGGTCTCCTTGGACTGACCTTGGGCCCCACTACGGGGCGTGGAATTAACATCGCTTGCCTGGGATTGCGCCAACCGTGGCCTGCGCACTTTACCATCGAGAGCTCGCAGTCTCGGGAAAGGCTAGACGGGAGCTCCAACGACACAGAGGCACGACCAGCTGATCAACGCAATGCAGAGGGCCCGCCGCTGGCTACGGGAGTCCAGATCGTCCCGTCAATGGAGGGCTCAAGGCCCCGGACCACGGGAGAGGAAATAAGGGAACAGATTTGAATTTACTTTCGCCTTCCATCACAGTGAGGAATGTGGAGGAGCCACTGTGGTGGATGTTTATGTTAAAATGTATTTTGTGTGTTCTGTTGCTTTTTATTTGTATGACTGACTTGGCAAATGAAATTCCTCGTATGTTGCAAAACATACCTGGCTAATAAAGTATTATTATTATTGTGATTGTGATTGTGAGTTCACACTTGCCAGCACTGTAATCCATTGAAATCGTATGCTTTGGAGATTTATAACTGTTCGGATAAACAGATAAACACATTGGCTGATTGGGGAGTTCAGGTCTGGGGCCAAGATCTAAAAATTTTAGATTTTCAGTGAAGTTAGGGCACACTTGCACAAGGACAATGGTAGCAATTTGGTAATCCCTTTCACAAACCACTGTGGATATCAGATTCTTTAGATTTAAGACTGATTCTTTAAATTTGAGGATCTCTGATGACTAAAGCTGTTAAGGAATATGGGAACATGTGGAGATAAATCAAAGAACTCATTCAATTATAGAATATCCTGAAAGGGTTGAATGGCCTCTCCTGTCTCTATGTTCCAAGAGTGCAATCACAGACCAACAACTGCAGCAACTCAGTTAGTACTTGTTAAAGTGATTGAACCTAAAATTCTTACAAAGAGTGAAACAGTTCATGATTTTTTTTTGTTTGCCTGAGGAATGTTCAAATTCACAAAGTATTTGAACCCTGATGTATCAACTGGTTTGTCAATGTTATCGCTGACAATGTTATCAACTAGTTTTTTTTGTTCTCGGTTTTGACACAAGACAAGACATCCCCATCTAGTGGTCCAAATGATAATGGATGCACTCCATCAGTGGTCCCTAAATTTCATTTACTCCAGTATTGTTAGGGGCTAAGATGAAAGACTGCTGTTAGTAAACCTTGGCGAAATATTCAACTTATTACTAACATAAGAGGATAAAAATAAATAAAAGCTGGGGTTGGACGTTCAACCCTTTGTACATGCGTACACGTGTACAAAGTCACGAGAAGAATAGATCGGGTACACACACAGAGTCTCTTGCCAAGAGTAGGGGAATCGAGAATCAGAGGACATAGGTTTAAGGTGACGGGAGAAAGATTTAATAGGCACCTGAGGGGTAACTTTTTTACACAAAAGGTGGTGGGTGTATGGAATAATTTGCCAGAGGAGGTTGTTGAGGCAGGAACTATCGCAATGTTTAAGATACATTTAGACAGGTACATGGATAGGACAGGTTTAGAGGGATATGGACCAAACACAGGCAGGTGGGCCTAGCGTAAATGGGACATGTTGGTGGGTGTGGGAAAGTTGGACCAATGGGCCTGTTTCCATGCTGCATGACTCTATGCTTTCCCGTGCAACAAGACCGTGACTGATCTTCTATCACATCACTATGTTCCAGGGCTTATATCTTATCACTTGATTCCCTTAAAATACAAACATCCATTGATCTATGTAATGCATGTGCTCACGATTGATCCTCCACATCTCCCTTGGTGTGAAATTCCAAACATTCACTACAACCTAGGCCTTTCTCATTTGTCCATATTATGAGTGTGACTTCAGCTGGGGGAGATATCCTGCATCGACACCATCAAGCCCCGTAAAAGTTTTGTATGTTTTGTTCGTTCATTTCCAGTTCTTCTGAACTCAGGAGTGTTCCCTCAGTTTATTTAACCTCTCCATAGCTCAATCTGGATAGCCTTTGCCACACTCCCACTATCTGAAGTTTATCCCATCATACATAGGGAGACCAGACCAGCAAAGCTTTCTATTGTAACAGGTTATAGCTTCAGTGGGTGAATTAGACATCATTTAAACATTTGCACAGCTAACCTTGATAAATCTCTTAGTTATTGTTTCATTTTTTTAAATATGCATTAATGCTGCGACAGTGAATGATTTGGTTATTTCAGACTTCTCATGATTTTAGTTTAGTTTTAGAGTTACAGTGCGGAAAAAGGCCTTCGGCCAACCGAGTCTGCGCTGACCAGCAAGCCCCACAGACTGACACTACCCGACACACTAGGGACGATTTATAATTATATTAAGCCAATTAACCTACAAGCCCACCCATCTTCGGAGCGTGGAAGGAAACCGGAGCACCCGGTGAAAATTCACGCGGGTCATGGGGAGAACATACAAACTCCATACAGACAGCACCCGTAGTCAGGGTCGAACCAGGTTTCTGGTGCTGCAAGGCAGCAACTCTACTGCACGCCACCGAGCTGCCGCACATGATGCCAGAAAATAAGAGTAGGTTCAGAGACAGAATGTAAAAGTCTGTGTATTTCAAAACAAGCTCGATTTAAATATTGCACAAGCTACAAGGCACATAGAGTAATGACTGGGGTAAATGATTATGGAGACGGCAGGGGGGGGTCATTGAAATCATGGGTCGGAGAATTAAGTCAATAATGTTGTTGCACCATCTTAAAGTCAAGCCTGAAGCATTATCTTCAATGTTTCCTGGGATTTGCAGCGATCAACCATTTGGATCAATTTAAATAAAAGAGGAATCTCCATCTCAGATTTGCTTTTCAGTATTAATGCTGGTTTTCATCCTATGTACTTGCAACACTGATGCAGTCAGTAAGAAATCAGTCCCAAAACCATTCCCATTTAAGACTCAAATTCACTCAACCGTAACCTTCGAAAAAAGTATTAGAAATTATTAAATGAACACTAGGAAGTAAAACAAATCAAAATAACAATATACCCAAACACAACAGTAAACTCATCATAGATGGTGTTCTCAGGGTTTTGAGTAGTAGGGTGACCTCAAGGTGTACCACCTACTATTTTGCCTTGAGTTTATGGAATCTGCATTGGACTGATTTCAGTATCTTTTAAACAATATTGGCCTAAATCACATTTTATTAAAGCAAGCATCTATGATAGGATTTGGGATGAGAAACTTGCAGAACATTGCTTGATTTTTAGAATTTCAAGAGCTTATTGGAACCAATTTTTCACTCAGCAACAAAGCCAACAGACTCACTTCAAAGAAAGTAGAAACAAGGAACTGCAGATGCTGGTTAATATATAAAAGGATGCAAAGTGCTGGAGTAACTCTACAGGTATGAGGGGAAACGGTACAGAATCATTAGGCACAGCGATGGCACGGTGATGTAGGGGCGGCATGGTGGCTCAGCATTGGAGTTGCTGTCTTACAGCGCCAGAGATGTGGGTTAGATTCTGACTACGGGTGCTGTCTGTACGGAGTTTGTCCATTCTCCACGTGAACACTTGGGTTTTCTCCAGGAGCTCCAGTTTCCTCACTTTCCAAAGACGTACGATTTTGTACGTTAATTGGCGTCATTAAGAATTGTAAATTATCCCCAGTGTGTAGATAGTGCTCGTGTACTGGGTGATTTCTGATCGGACTCAGTGGGCCGAAGGTGCCTGTTTCCATGCTGTATCTCTAAACCAAACTAAACTCAATGGAACACGGCAAAAGTCCAGGAAAGGAGGTGCCCGCATGAAACATTATTTTCCTGTTTGAAGAAGGCCATTTGTTTAATGTTTGGACTATCTATTATTAATCCCTCCTGTCGCCCATTGCTTTATTTATTTGCTTTTGAACATTTAAACATGTCTTTAACAAATGATATTCACTTCAACTACCCCATGGCAAATCTAGTCATAATCTTAAAAATTCACTTCATGAATAGAATTGTCCTAATTTATCCACTGATTTTTGTGATGGCAACCTTCAACTAGATTCCACGTCCTGAATTCTAAAAGTGTGACCACTACTCCTGACTGGTTAGCTGGATTTTTTACACTCAGTATGTCTTCTGTATTTTTATAAACTTCTGCTGATGCGCCGTAGAAAGCATCTTATCGAGACGCATCAAAGCCTGGTTTGAGAACAGCTCCATCCAAGACAACAAGAAATTGCAGAAAATTGTGGACGTAGCCCAGACCATCACACAAACCAGCCTCCCTTCCGTTGACTACATCTACACTTCCCGCTGCCTCGGCAAGGTCACCGCCATAATCAACAACCAGTCTCGCCCCAGTCACTCCCTTTCCTCCCGTCTCCCAGCAGACAAGAGGGACTGAAGTTTGAAAACGCATAACTCCAGATTCAGGAACAGTTTCTTCCCAGCTGTTATTAGGCAACTGAGCCATCCTCGGGATCTGAATCTCATCATCTGGATTGTCGTCCTGACCTCACATCTATGAACTTTGAACTATCTTTAATTGGACTTTATTGGACTTCAATTCTACATACGGCACTGAATGTTGTACCCATTATACTTTATCTGTGCACTTAATTGTAATCATGAATGGTCTTTTCTCTGATTGGACAGCATGCAAAGAAAAGCTTTTCACTGTATCCCGGTGCATGTGACAATAATAAAGTAAACCTAACTAACACAAAAGAGTTTACTACAGTTACTTGTTAATTTAATAAAACATTTTTTACTTAATACTAGCACCATGCATCTAATATCAATGCATTAAATGTGTAGGAAGGAACTGCAGATGCTGGTTTAAACAAAAGATGTACACAAAATGCTGGAGTAACTCAGGGGGTCAGACAGATAGACACAAAAGGGATAGGTGACATCTCGGGTCGAAACCCTTCTTCAAACTGAGAATCAGGGGAAAGGGAAACAAGTGATATAGAAGGATATAGAACAAATGAATGAATGGGATACAAAAAAGTAACAAAGTTATTGTCTGCATTAGATAATTAATAATATTGATGGCCTTGAGGGGATACCATATATAAGTAGATTCATCAGCCATATGGATCTAGAGGTATGGTTTTACCAATCATTATATTCCCTTCCATTTTTACTGCCATTTATGCAGGGCTTTTAACAACTTCTTCTGGGGAATAAATTTTCTTATATTCCCCAGCGTCACGTTCCGTAGCCAACCCCTATGGAGTTTACCTGTTTAAACAGCGGGGAATATAACCTATATATTCCCTGGTCTCACATCAAGTCTCACATCCGACGCTGCGTGACGGCAACGTCACGCTGCGTGGGAAATTTAAAATTTATTCTCAAAAAAAAAAAATGGCTGCCGGTTGCGAGAAAAGGTTCCCGTTTTAAAACTTCGACCTTCACATTGTCACATAAATGAATGACATAAATTACATAAATGAAACATAAATGTTACATTGTTTTAGTACCCTTATTTACAATGTTGCAATGGTTTTAGTACCCTTCTTTACAATGTTGCAATGCATATTGCAAAATGTATAGATACATTCATATCATATGAGATGTTCAGATTTTCCTCTAGATGTCTGATAATGGGTAATAATAACAATATTGACTGTCCTCTTTCGGGAGATACGACATATATTGCCCTCACTAGATCCATATTGCCCTCGTCTTCGACTCGGGCAATATGAATCTACTTCAGGCAATATATGTCGTATCCCCCTCAAGGCCAGTCAATATTCTATTAATATCAGACGATGCATAACATGGATACATTGCAGAGCTCCCACTGCATTTGGATTTTCATGATGATGAAGCATTTATATAAATGTGTGCCTCAGGTCTTAGATTCCTCTGGAAATGAAAATAAATATAGGAAAAATAAGGTTAAAGAAAAGTTCTTTGTTGATTGTCACAGCTGAACAGATCATATTTTTTCATCGCTGATTTATTTTTAATTCAAGTGCTCACGGGGAAGTTTATGGGACTCCTGGCACAGAAGATGGTGCTTCCATTGTGACAAACTTTCACAAAATGCCATTGTTTTGTTCTCTCTTTGGAGGGACAGGAGGATTAATTGTAGTTGGCCAAACAGAAATCAAGTGGCCTCTCATTAGAATCAATTAGTGCTCAGAACTATTGGGCCTGGTACTATTCCATGACACTTCAAACAGAGGTCAGGGATGTTTGGTGTTAATCCCAGCATTTCTTCTATTGAAATTCCAAACTGATGATTTTTACACCAAAACTAGAAAGTAAAACGCCAAAGTACTTTGATCCAGGGAAAAAACAAGGAAATCGAATTATTAGCGGCAATTAACTGACTCCAAAAGAGTTTTAGTTTTAGATTTTAGAGTGCAAGACAGTAACAAAATAATGTTAAGTGCAAAGCAAAAGTTGCAAATGGCGATGTAAATGGAGGAAAAAATTCTTATCTCACCGTTTCAAAATCAGCTTCAGCAGATTAAAATCTGAATGTTTTACCTAGTTTGAGGAAGGCTAAAAGCAAATATTTAAGGATTGAGGTAGGGAAGAAAATATACCCCAAACAGGAGCACATTGTGGATCTTACAGACAGCACATCTGATGTGTAAGAAGGAACTGCAGATGCTAGTTTCAACACAAAATGCTGGAGTGATTCAGTGGGACAGGCAGCATCTCTGGAGAGAAGGAATGGGTGACGTTTCGGGTCAAGACCCGAAATGCACCTTACGTGTTCATCTACCTGTGATCTCAATTCCACAGTGGGACGATTTCACGATTTCTGACATTATATCCCATAACCTCACAAATACTGCATGTGATTTTGTAGCAGATCCTTTTTAGTTGGCCCCTGACACTGGAATAAAATTGGTTTGAATCTTTTCCAAATGATTGAAATTGTAGAAAGCACAACTGTGCAGCATTCAGTACTGTGCACCAGCATTTATTCCTCTGGCGTGTAGATTTAAAAGCATAAACTCTGGCTTTCTTGAAGAAGTAGTCTGATTGCAATGACAGTTGAATACGATTAGGATAATGGATGGAGTAAGCCAAGAGAAACAGAAAAAAAGTTTCATTTTTAAAACAATTCGTTGCAACGGTAAGAATAATCACTGCTCCCAGAAATAGTTCAAGTTGTTGCAGAAAATAAATATTGAGCATTCAAACACCAAGTATTTACAAAGCTTAAAAATAAGGATTTGACTAATAATGGTAATTTTATCTGACAGCAAAGTTTTATTGAGCGCATGGGGTACAATTTATTTATTGCCTTACGCTCACCATATATCACCACAATACAGCTTTGCAAGATAATCACAGCAAGTCAGGCCAACCTCAGAACGTAGCAGGAGGCTTGGCAAAGAGTAGTGACTAATATGAATTTATTACGATTAATTAAGAATCAATGGCTTTCTATTGACTTCCTTCCACACACCACAGTTGTCCTCAAATCTTCTGTAATCATAAACTGAAAGGTCAAAAGTAAAATGACCTCCGCCAGAATGTACAATCTGAGCATCCTCTCACAGGCAGCTGTTGGACCCCCACCGCCAGCTGAAAGTGTTAAAAATCTGCTTATGAATAAAAAAAAACTGAATCTGTCAGTGTGGGGAGCCCAGCCCCAAAGCCCTTACAGAATTATTACTTTCCATGCAGCTGCAATTTTGTGTTTCTATTGTAAGTGGGTTCCTCCCCTTAGCCAGCCCCCTACAAGTGTTCTTTGTTACAATGGAGTCAAGCGATTATACGGTCTCCCGCTAGAGTAACATACCCAGCTGCCTAACTCCTGACACACGAACAACAGGGTCTGCGTCTGCAAGACGGGAGTTTTACATGCCAAACCTTTTACATAAGTCAAGTGGGAACAAATGATGCTTTATCAGCCTGCTGACAAGGCAGTCCACCCATCCTTTGATGTGGAGACTGCTCGCTGTCTTTAACAGCTTTTCTTTTCAGCCTTATTACTCATCTCTTTTTTGATATGCTGCATGCTCATTATCCTTGCCCCATTTCAGGTCTTTTGATTGAAAGCTGGCTCAACAGTTACCAGGAGTCTTTAAGAGAAAGTGTCTCCATGTCGTCAGGCCTACAAGAAAAGCCTTTCTTGTGTGGTGGCCTATATCTGGACCAAAGTCAACAGAGACGCCTTGTTCTGAGGCAGATAGGGTCCTGAGCGTGAAATTATCGATTTGGCTCTAACTGTGGACTGTGAAGTCAGCAGTTGAAAGCTGCATCCTCAGCTGAGTCACATGGTTCTCCAGAGCCTCAATAGCACTTCTGTGAGAAACATCATTTGAAGAGAAATGTCTAGGTTATTTTTAAAATCTTATTCAAAACGAAGTGATCTAACCTGAATGTCATGTGAATTTGTATTCCCTGTTCAAATAATTGTAGCTTGCTTCAAGAGTTATGTCATGGAAATGGTGTTTGCATTTGTGAAAATATTGTTGTCTGATATTGTCCATCTATATACCCTGTTCAATTGGTAGTTAATATAATTTATATCTATGTAAAATTATCTTGTACGTAAAATATATATTTCCATCTTCATTGATGATTTATCCATATCAAAGTTGCAGACTTATATAAGCAATGAAGTTAAAAAATGTGTACATAAACTTCCTCAGATCTTTTACCCTAATGATTGGCAAATTAGAATTCCATTTTATTTATTCTATGAAATAGTGAAAATAACATTATTGTATGAAAGACGTTTAAGTTCTGAAAAACAAAATTGTGTGTAATCCTGGGGAGGAAAAATAGATCACAGCACTGATTATATAATTGTTATTTGTTCCAATTGGTGATTTGTTTCATTAAAAAAAATATTTACTTTGTTTAAATTATTCCATTGCCTCATGAATGATGAGAAAAATCTTTATTCTTGACTTCTTCATTAATTCAAAACTGTAATGTTTGAATTTTACAATTAAAAAGGAAACATTTATAATAATCGTCTCCTAATTTCCTTTTTAAATTCCTACACCACACATATTCAAATTAATTTGTTTACCATTGAAAAATATCCTTTATGTAGTGAGAAGGGATGTTGGACTTTTGCTGGACTGGTTCATTCTTCAGCAGCTGCAAGTTTTAGGTTAACTGATGCGCACAATGTGACTCTCTGAACATTATGCACGCACCCTCCTGTTTGTGTGTGTGCTTGTGTGTGTGTGGTGTATGGCGTGTGTGGTGTATGGTGTATGGTGTGTGTGTGTGTGTGTGTGTGTGTGTGTGTGTGTGTGTGTGTGTGTGTGTGTGTGTGTGTGTGTGTGTGTATGTGTGGTGTATGGTGTTTGTGTGTGTGTGGGGGGGGTATATGTGGGTTTGGTGTATGTACGTGTGTGTGGGTGTGAATATTTGTGTGTGTGCATGGATTGAATGTATGGATGTTTGTGTGTGCATGTGTATGTATGATGTGTGTGTGTATGGGGGGGGGGGTGTGGGTGTGTGTGTGGGGGGGAGGTGGTATGTGTGTGTATAGTTTGTGTGTGTATAGTTTGTGTGTGTGTATGTTGTATATGTGTGTGTGTGGTGTGATGATGTGTGTATATGTTTTATTGTGTGTGTGTGTGTGTGTGTGTGTGTGTGTGTGTGTGTGTGTGTGTGTGTGTGTGTGTGTGTGTGTGTGTGTGTGTGTGTGTGTGTGTGTGTGTGTGTGTGTAAGTGTGGTTTGGGGTACAGGCAAGAACAGGCAGGCCACCAGGGGTCATCATACCATATTTCCCCCAAGAACCGTGTTTCATACTGGAGAAAAGAAATAGAGAAAAATAATTTAAAGTATTTTCTTGGCAATTATGATCTCTCAACACACAATATGACAGTAATGAAATACTAACTGTAAAAGCTAGCCGAGAAAAATAAAGCAAGTGGAAGGTAGGGCAAATAAATAGTTTGTGCAAAAGTGAATGGACAACATACAGTGGCTTGCAAAAGTATTCATACCCCTTGAACTTTTCCACATTTTGTCACGTTAAAACCACAAACGTAAATGTATTTTATTGGGATTTTATGTGATAGACCAACACAAAGTGGCGCATAATTGTGAAGTGGAAGGAAAATGATACATTGTTTTCAAATTTCTTTACAAATAAAAAACTGAAAAGTGTGGCGTGCAAAAGTACTCAGCCCCCTTTACTCTGATACCCCTAAATAATATCCAGTGCAACCAATTGCCTTCAGAAGTCACCTAATTAGTAAATAGAGTCCACTTGTATGTAATCTAATCTCAGTATAAATACAGCTGTTCTGTGAAGGCCTCAGAGGTTTGTTAGAGAACATTAGTGAACAAACAATGTTCCTTGGGCATCATGAAGCCCAAGGAACACACCAGACAGGTCAGGGACAAAGTTGTGGAGAAGTTTAAAGCAGGGTTAGGTTATAAAAAAATATCCCAAGCTTTGAACATCTCACGGAGCACTGTTCAATCCATCATCCGAAAATGGAAAGAGTATGGCACAACTGAAAACCTACCAAGACATGGCCGTCCACCTAAACTGACAGGCTGGGCAAGGAGAGCATTGATCAGAGAAGCAGCAAAGAGGCCCATGGTAACTCTGGGGAAGCTGCAGAGATCCACAGCTCAGGTGGGAGAATCTGTCCATAGGACAACTATTTGTCATGCACTCCACAAATCGAGCCTTTATGGAAGAGTGGCAAGAAGAAAGCCATTGTTGAAACAAAGCCATAAGAAGTCCCGTTTGCAGTTTGCCACAAGGCATGTGGGGGACACAGCAAACATGTGGAGGAAGGTGCTCTGGTCTGATGAGACCAAAATTGAAGTTTTTGACCTAAATGCAAAACGCTATGTGTGGCAGAAAACTAACACTGCACATCACCCTGAACACACCATCCCCACTGTGTAACATGGTGGTGGCAGCATCATGCTGTGGGGATGCTTTTCTTCAGCAGGGACAGGGAAGCTGGTCAGAGTTCTTGGGAAGATGGATGGAGCCAAATACAGGGCAATCTTGGAAGAAAACCTGTTAGAGTCTGCAAAAGACTTGAGACTGGGGCGGAGGTTAACCTTCCAGCAGGACAACAGCCCTAAACATACAGCCAGAGCTACAATGGAATGGTTTAGATCAAAGCATATTCATGTGTTAGAATGGCCCAGTCAACGTCCAGACCTAAATCCAATTGCGAATCTCTGGCAACACTTGAAAATTGCTGTTCACAGACGCTCTCCATCCAATCTGACTGAGCTTGAGCTATTTTGCAAAGAACAATGGGCAAAAATGTCTGTCTCTAGATGTGCAAAGCAGGTAGAGACACACCCCAAAAGACTTGCAGCTGTAATTGCAGCGAAAGGTGGTTCTACAAAGTATTGACTCAGGGGGGCTGAATACTTTTGCACGCCACACTTTTTAGTTTTTTATTTGTAATAAAATTTGGAAACCATGTATAATTTTCCTTCCACTTCACAATTATGCACCACTTTGTGTTGGTATATCACATAAAATCCCAATAAAATACATTTACGTTTGTGGTTGTAACGTGACAAAATTTGGAAAAGTTCAAGGGGTATGAATACTTTTGCAAGCCACTGTAAATGTATTTTTGAACAACACTTTATATTCCACAAGGGTAGCATACAATGCAGTAATGTATACATTGCATTTTCCCACTTCAGATAATGCAACAATTCCCACCTTGGTTTTATCTGCCTTTCTTCACCTTTTGCATCCCCCTCCTACTTCCATCCTTTTACTTAGATTCATTACCCTGACCAAGTTGGCTTCATCAGCCCGCAATCCACATACGCATCTGCCTGGGTCTCTTCTCCTTTGGCCTGTCCTTCTAACCCCTTCCCTATCTGCTTCGATCTGCCCATCTCTCCATTATCTGGATCCACATCACCTTCTAGCCTCTGTCTCTACTTTCCCTCTCCTCTAGCCCCACCACATGGTACACTGCTCTGGAAGGTTAGATCGCATGGAATCCTAGGCGAGATAGCTAACTGGGTAGAACATTGACTTCATGGAAGGAAGCAGAGGGTGATGGTGGAAGGTTGCTTTTCGACCGGAGGTCTGTGACTAGTGGTGTGCCTCAGGGTTTGGTAATCTAAGTTTTGTCTTTACACTGTGGCAGGTGACAAGAGTAGGAAATGCCCACAGATTCAGCCATTTTCCCCAGGGCACAGAGTGGTAGCGATCAGGTCAAAATGCACACAAGGGTATGTTTAATTATGCATTTCAATATTGACACACAGACACCTTACTTTGATTATTAACTGACAAAGTTAATGGCCTGAGTGAGAAAGATTATCAACCTGGGTAAGGATTAATTGCGGCTCATGGCGCCAGAGACCCCAAGTTCGTTCCTGACTTTGGGTGTTGAGTTTGCGGACATTCTCCCCGTAACGCCATGGGATTATTTTGGGTGATCCACTTCCCTGCCACATCCCAAAGACATAGAACATAAAACAATACAGTACAAGAACAGGCACTTGGGCCCACAATGTCGATGCAGAGTCATGATGCCAAGACTATCCCTTATCTACCTGCACATAATCCATATGCTCCATTCCCTGCATATCCACACTCCAAAGACTTCCCTAGTGTGTAGGATAGTGTTGGTGTACGGGGGTGATCGTTGGCAGGCGCGGACTTTGTGGGCCGAAGGGCCTGTTTCTGTGCTGTATCTCTAAAGTCTAAAGTCAAAACTGATGATTGAAGTAGGGGTTGCTGGAAATACCTAGCAGGCCAAGCAGAAAGTTATTTTAGGAAGGAGATGAGGCGGAATCTCTAGTCAGAGGGTGGTGAATCTGTGGAATTCTTTGGCACAGAAGGATGTGGATATCATCCTCAGTATATAGAGCTTGATAGAGGGTTTCCTCCCACTCTCCAAAGTAGTACAGATTTATATGTTAAATGGCTTCGGAAAAAATTGTAAATTGTCCCTGGTGTGTAGGACAATGTTAGTGTGCGTGGATCGCTGGTCGGCGTGGGCTTGGTGGGCTGAAGGATCTGTTTCCACACGGTATTTCTAAAACTAAAACTAAATTGTGCTACTCGCACCTGTAAGGTCCAATGGAACTTCTACACACTCCCGATGTTATTATATGGTTTAATTCTGCACCGATATCTTCTGATCTAATTTCTCCTGGCATTTTATAAACATCACAATCAAAGGTGAATCACCTCTCAGTAGAAAGTGATAAAAAAAACATTCAACATCTAGATTAATTGTTCACTGGCTAAATTTGATCTTGATAATCTACACCCCAGTGGTAAAAGAACCAAAGGGGAGTTGATAGACACGCAAACAGCATGTTGGAATTTTGGAGATACGGTGTAGAAACAGGCCCTTCTGACCAGCGATCATCCCGTACACTATCCCACACACTAGGGACAATTTACAATTTTACCGAAGCCGATGTTACCGACTACAAACCTGTATGTCTTTGGCATGTGGGAGGAAACCAGAGCACTCGGAGAAAACCCACGCGTTCACAGGGAGAACGTACAAACTCCGTACTGCCAGCACCTTTTAAGAAAGCTGCTTGCAATTTAAACACCAGCCCAATACCATGTGGGTCCATATATCCTGGATATTGAGCTTTATATAAGGAAGCAGCCAAATTAACTGTTATAATTTTCATGCTTCAATTCATAGTGCGCTGCTTGACAACATTCTGTCAGTAAGCTGTCGTGAAAGAAAATACACAGTTGTTGCAGAGCTGTCAAAATAGGACAATTGAATAATTAATCATCTTTTAAATTGTGTAAAGATCATACGGCATGCCAAAGAAAATAAAACATTGATGTGTATTCCAAGTATTCACTCCTTTCATTTCTTGCAGTCCTTGATTTATGATGTGGAGATTACAGACTTAGATGAGTCTGGTATGAATGAAATTTTAGGACATATATTTAATGGGTGTCACGGTGGTAACTACAGCAAATGTGAAGGCTCAAACTAAAATTTAGCAGCACCCAAATTTAGAGAAGGCATTAAAGATATCTATCACTCAGAAAAAAAAATTAGCAGACAACCTGTGATATGTTTAAAAACTTTGAACAGTGAAAAGGTTTTTTAATATATTTTGTCTTCTTACTGCGGGTTTTTCAAACGAGTTGATCTGGCATGGAGCCTCACTGAATAGGAATTTATGGCAAGGAATCATCGGCATATTTCCATAATTTTTCATCCATTGAAGTAAATGGGCTGAAAATCAAGGGAGTATGTCTGTGATTTTCTATTATGTGCCTCTGTTGAACGAGAGTCAACACCAGCAGAACACACTGAGGACCTGAATTATTTCATTCATCTTCTGATTTAACAGAAGTTTGAAATGATCAAAATGGCCAAAATTAGTTTTGAAATTAATATCGCATTTCAATGATACCTGCTATACTAGTATGTAATATAAATGTATGATATATTAGACTTCAAGATTTCTTTAAATTATCCATCTAATACTACCCATTTTGGAAACATTAATATCAATTATTAAAATGATATGTCTTATGTCACATTAAATGTTCATGGCAGTGGTTACTAAATACCATCACCAATTACTAATAATTACCAGGATCCTTATTAATGGATGATGGATGTATGGAATGGGTTGCCAGAGAAGGTAGTTGAGGCAGGTAGAATAACAACATTTAAAAGACTCATGGACATGTACATAGGTAGGAAATATTTAGAGAGGCATGGGCCAAATGTAGGCAAATTGGACTAGCTTAGATGGGGCAGGTTGGTTGGCATGGACGAATAGGCCGAATGGCCTGCTTCCATCCTGTATGTCTCTACGACATGGTTCCAGCAGTTGCTTTCAAATTCAAAGGCTTGTCCTCCAGAGATGCTGCCTGACCTGTTGAGTTACTCGAGCATTTTGTATTTATCTTGATTCCATTGGCTGCTTTTCCGAGGCAGTGTGAAGTGTAGATGTTTGAGTTTGAGTTTAGTTTATTGTCACATGCACCGAGGTGCAGTGAAAAGCTTTTGTTGCGTGCTATCCAGTCAGTGGAAAGACATGGTTATACATAAATGATACATAATTATAATATGTAATTATAATCGAGCCATCTACAGTGTACAAATACAGATACAGATACAGTATAGGTACATATACTGTGCACAGTGTATAGATGGAGTAATGGTGGGGAATCTTGTCTTTGTGATGTACTCTGCAATTTATTACCTCAGAACAAAGTGGCTTGCTGGGCTTTTTCAAAAGGATGTGTTAATTGCATGTTATATTGCTGTTTAAAGCCTACCTCTTTAATTTTGGAATTTTTGTAAGGTCCAAGGAGATTACAAAATGAAAAGTATAAACATTACAAAAATTACAACATTTTTTTAAAAAAGGGTTGAAGAAGGGAGAAAAGGTAAATCCTGAGAATCATATGATTTATCATCTGCGATTGTTTATTTAATGTTAGCATTAATGTCAGCCATATGGAGAGAAACTGGGCAGGAAAAGCTGGTGTTGTGCCCTGCATTGGAGAGGGGCTAGAAGGCAACTAAATAGGGGCATTCAAACTTTTTGAAGATATTTGATGCAGGAACTTTCCACTGGCGAGAGGGTGAGTAACTGGAGAACAAGGGTAAATGTAAGAGGAACCGGAGGCAAGAATAGGAAATGTGTTTTTGTATAACAGGTTGTTATGATCTCAGGAATTCTCAGCCACAAAGTGCAATCATTCAACAATAACTCTGAATAACAATAACTCTCAAAATGAAAATGGATAGCCCCTCGAAAGGGGAAAGGGCTGCAAAGGGAAAAGTGAATGGAACTACTTCAAAAAGCTGGTACGAGAACATGTCCTTCTTCCGTGGTCTACGATTATGGCCAACGAGAAAGTAATTTCAACCAATTCTAATGCTGCTCATTGTAGTTAAGGATTCACAGTATAGCCCCTTTATTGCATAGGATTTCAGTCTGAATATGGATGTTGTAACAGATGAAGTTCGATGGGATTACGTTTCTTCGTGGATGACCTATTTCCTTACTACCTTCTTCCAGGAAAGACCGAGTGAGTGGTAATGTTACCGGTCATGATGTCAGCAAAGGTTTAATAAAATAGTTTGTTTTTGGGGAGCATGAGAGTGGCAAGGAAGGGGATGGGGGGGGGGGGGGGGGGGGGGGGTGGGGGGGGGTAGTAGAGTTGATGCTGGTGTGAGCTGGGTGGGGGGAGGGTGGTTTAGTTTGGTGAGGGAAGCTGGCATCCATATCAATCTGAACCCAATCAATCTTCAAATGCTAACTGCAGACTGCCAGCAATGGACTATGTAACGTCCAATATATATGTCCACTTTGTTCACCCTTTAGACGCTTGGTTCACCAAGCAGTATAGAAAATAAATACATTTTCCATGTAATTAAAAAAAAATGGCAGTTTAGATACAGAATTATTGTATGTCTGGCCATTCCAGTGGATATTGCTAAATTTCTGAGACAGAAATGTTTAATTTCCCAGCAAATGTATTGCTTATGATGTCAGCCACACTATTAATAGGAACCATATCAAATTGCTTTGACATTTATTTCTAAACTATTTATGCCAAGTTGTCACAAAGTATTAGAGCACTTCAAACAATTCTGAAACCATTGGCATTATTTTTGGGCGCTAGTAAGCGTACTTATTTATTTTATAATACTTTCTATGTAGCTTTTTGGAAATCCATGGGCAGACAATCTTCTGCAGCACTCCCAACCGCGTATTGCCTTTAAAATACTTCACAGATCACTAACCTGTTCAAAGTAGGTCAGAAATTAGAGGCAACTTCTAAAAAGAGAGCTCAATTATTCAGGAGGGACATAGGAAGTGGATTTCACACAATTGGAAGTGGAAATGCTCAAACTGATAAAGCAGGCTCCAGGGCCCAACTTATCATTACCAACCAAGATGCCCCTCTAAGCTAATCCCATTTGCCAACATTTGGCACATATCCCTCAAAACCTTTCCTATCCATGTACCTCTCCAAATATATTTGTGTTCTAAAAACCTGTGCGGACCAACTGGCTGGAGTTTTTACGGACATTTTCAACCTCTCACTTCCAAGGTCTGAGGTTCCCACCTGCTTCAAAAGGGCATCAATTATACCAGTGCCCAAGAAGAGCAAGGTGACGTGCCTCAATGACTATCAACCTGTGGCACTAACGCCTGAGGTGATGAAGTGCTTTGAGAGGTTGATCATGGCGAAAATCAACTCCTACCTTGACAAAAACCTGGACCCACTGCAGTTCGCTTACCACCACAATCTTCAATGGTGGATGCGATCTCGCTGGCTCTCCACTCCGCTCTGGAACACTTGGACAACAAAAACTCATATATCAGGCTGTTATCATCGATTACAGCTCGGCATTTAATACTATCATCCCCTCCAAGCTGGTTACCAAACTCGCAGAACTGGGTCTGTGCACATCCCTCTGCAATTGGATCCTCAACATCCTCATTCACAGACTACAGTCTGCTCGTATTGGTTGAAATGTGTCAGACTCAATAACAATCAGCACGGGGGGCACCTCAGGGCTGTGTGCTCAGCCCCCTGCTGTACTCACTCTATACTCATGACTGCGTAGCCGGTCATAGTGCGAACTTCATCATCAGGTTCGCTGATGACACCACTGTTGTGGGACGTATCACTGATGGGGATGAGTCGGAGTACAGAAGAGAGATCGAGCAACTGTTCAAATGGGGCCAGCACAATAACCTGGCCCTCAACACCAGCAAAACCAAGGAACTGATTGTGGACTTTGGAAGGAGTAGGATGGGGACCAACGGTTCCGTTTATATCAACGGGTCAATGGTTGAAAGGGTCAAGAGCTTCAAATTCCTGGGCATGCACATCTCTGAAGATCTTTCCTGGTCCGAGAACATTGATGCAATTATCAAGAAAGCACATCAGCGCCTCTACTTCCTGAGAAGATTACGGAGAGTCGGTTTGTCAACGAGGAATCTCTCTAACTTCTACAGGTGCACAGTAGAGAGCATGCTGACCGGTTGCATCGTGGCTTGGTTCGGCAACTTGAGTGCCCTGGAGGGGAAAAGACTACAAAAAGTAGTAAACACTGCCCAGTCCATCATCGGCTCTGAACTTCCTTCCATCGAGGGGATTTATAGCAGTTGCAGCCTCAAAAAGGCTGGCGGCATCATCAAGGACCCATACAATCCTGTACCACATCCTCACCTCCCTGCTGCCCTCAGGTAGGTATAGGAGCCTGAAGACTGCAACAACCAGGTTCAGGAATAGCTACTTCCCCACAGCCATCAGGTTATTAAACCTGGCTCGGACAAAACTCTGAATATTAATAATCAGTTGTCTGTTATTTGCACTTTATCAGTTTATTTATTCATATGTGTCTTTACATATATAATGTAATATATAGTGAAACATGGTGGTGGCTGTGGGGATGCTTTTCTTCAGCAGGGACAGGGAAGCTGGTCACAGTTGATGGGAAGATGGATGGACCCAAATACAAGGCAATCTTGGAAGAAAACCTGTTAGAGTCTGCAAAAGACTTGAGACTGGGGCGGAGGTTCACCTTCCAGCAGGACAACGACCCTAAACATACAGCCAGAGCTACAATAGGATGGTTTAGATCAAAGCATATTCATGTGTTAGAATGGCCCAGTCAAAGTCCAGACCTGAATCCAATTGAGAATCTCTGGCAAGACTTGAAAATTGTTGTCCACAGACGCTCTCCATCCAATCTGACTGTGCGTGAGCTATTTTGCAAAGAAGAATGGGCAAAGATTTCAGTCCCTAGATGTGCAAAGCTGGTAGAGACATACCCCAAAAGACTTGCAGCTGTAATCGCAGGGAAAGGTGGTTCTACAAAGTATTGACTCAGGGGGGCTGAATACTTTTGCACACCACACTTTTCAGTTTTTTATTTGTAATTAAATTTGGAAACCATGTATCATTTTCCTTCCACTTCACAATTATGCACCACTTTGTGTTGGTCTATCACATAAAATCCCAATAAAATACATATACGTTTGTGATTGTAACGTGACAAAATGTGGAAAAGTTCAAGGCGTATGAAAGGACTTTTGCAAGCCACTGGATATGGACACACTGATCTGTTTTGTAGTCAATGTGTACTATGTTCTGTTGTGCTGAAGCAAAGCAATAATTTCATTGTCCTATCAGGGAAACCTGACAATTTTAAAATGTTGTTATAGTACCTGCCTCAAACATCTTCTCTTGTAACTTGTTCCACATACATACCACCCATTGTTTGAAGAAGTTGCTCCTCAAGTCCCTTTTAAACCTTTCCCCTATCACCTTAAAACTTTGCCCTCTAATTTTTGCTGGGATAAAGACAATATGCATTCACCCTATTTATGCCTCTCAATATATTATACACCTCTACCGGGTCACTCGCCTGTCTCCTAACTCCAAGGAATAGTCCTAGCCTGCGCAACCTCTCCCTCAGACTCATGCCCTCGAGTCCTGGCTACATTCTCATAAATTTTCTTTGCACTCTTACCAGCTAAATATGTTTTTCCTATAGCAGGGTATTCAAAAACAATACACAATACTCCAATACTCCAACTTCCGGTGGCGCTATGGAGGGCTAGAGAGCAACGCCAGCCAGCTCCTTGGAAAAAACATTGAAAAATCGGGGAGAAAGCAACCTACCTGCTGCCTGCTGCTTCTGTACCGATTGCCGTGAGTGACGTCATCAGGCGCGCGACTTACTATGTATACACAGCGCAGCCCCCCCATGGATAAACCGAAAAGTCATGTTACGAGGCAGAAACCGGTGGAACAAGAAAAAGGCCCCATTGAAGCCTCGGGCTCAGGTAGGACGCTATCCCAAGAAGATGTGTCGAAAAAAACGATGAAAAAATCGGAAGGTGAAGATCTTAAAACTTTTATCACAAGTGAAATTAACCATATAACCATATAACAATTACAGCACAGAAACAGGCCCTCTCGGCCCTTCCAGTCCGTGCCGACCATTTGTTTTCCCCTAGTCCCATCTACCTGCTCCATTCCCTCCATACCCCTCCATTCCTTTCACGCCCATATACCTATCCACTTTACTTTTAAATGTTAAAATCGATCCTGCCTCCACCACCTCTGCTGGAAGCTCATTCCACACAGCCACCACCCTCTGAGTAAAGAAGTTCCCCCTCACGTTACCCCTAAACTTCTGTCCCTTAATTCTCATGTCATGCCCTCTTGTTTGAATCTTCCCTACCCTCAATGGGAAAAACGTATCCACGTCAACTCTGTCTATCCCTTTCATCATTTTAAAGACCTCAATCAAGCCACCCCTTAACCTTCTGTGCTCCAAAGAATAAAGACCTAACTTGTTCAACCTTTCTCTGTAACATAGTTGCTGGAACCCTGGCAACATTCTAGTAAATCTCCTCTGTACTCTCTCTATTTTGTTGACATCCTTCCTATAATTAGGCGACCAAAATTGTACACCATACTCCAGAATTGGTCTTACCAATGCCTTGTACAATTTTAACATTACTTCCCTACTCATATATTCAATGCTCTGATTTATAAAGGCCAGCACATCAAAGGCTTTCTTTACCACCCTATCTAAATGCGATTCCACCTTCAGGGAACTATGCACAGTTATTCCTAGATCCTCTGTTCCACAGCATTCCTCAATTCCCTACCATTTACCATGTACATCTTATTTTGATTTGTCCTGCCAAGATGTAGCACTTCACACTTAACAGCATTAAACTCCATCTTCCATCTTTCAGTCCACTTTTCCAAATGGCCCAAATCTCTCTGTAGACTTTGAAAATCTACTTCATTATCCACAACACCACCTATCTTAGTATCATCTGCATACTTACTTATCCAATTTTCCACCCCATCATCCAGATCATTGATGTACATGACAAACAACAGTGGACCCAAAACAGATCCCTGAGGCACCCCACTAGTCCCCGGCTTCCAACCTGACAAACAGCCATCCACCATTACTCTCTGACATCTCCCATTCAGCCACTGTTGAATCCATCTTGCTACTCCGCCATTAACACCCAAAGATTGAACCTTCCTAACCAACCTTCCATGGGGAACCTTGTCAAAGGCCTTACTGAAATCCATATAGACAACATCCACTGCTTTACCCTCATCAATTTCCCTAGTTACCGCTTCAAAAAATTCAGGAAGGTTTGTCAAACGTGACCTTCCAGGCACAAATCCATGTTGACTGTTCCTGATCAGACCCTGTTTATCCAGATGCTTATATATATTATCTCTAAGTATCCTTTCCATTAATTTGCCCACCACTGACGTCAAACTAATAGGTCTATAATTGCTAGGTTTATTCTTTGAACCCTTTTTAAACAATGGAACAACATGCGCAGTACGCCAATCCTCCGGCACTATTCCCGTTTCTAATGACATTTGAAATATTTCTGTCATAGCTCCTGCTATTTCTACACTAACTTCCCTCAATGTCCTAGGGAATATCCTGTCAGGACCTGGAGACTTATCCACTTTTATATTTTTCAAAAGTGTCAGTACTTCCTCCTCTTTGAATCTCATAGTTTCCATAGCTACTCTACTTTTTCCCCTTAACTCACAGAGTTCAATATCCTTCTCCTTGGTGAATACCGAAGAAAATAAAATTGTTGGCTTAAAGGAGGAACTAAAGAGTGAACTTGCAAGAACGAACGAAGAATTGAAGAAGATGAATTTTGGGGAAGAAATAAAAAAAATCAAGGAGGAAATGATGGACTTAAAGCTTGAAATTAATATCACGGCTATTAATACATCGGATAAACTGAAGAAAGAAATTGCAGAAATACTGACTGAACAAGTTGCAAGTATGACAAACGAGACAAATGTTAAAATCAGAAAAATGACAACTGATCTTGAAGAAAGGCTGAATCCTGTGGAGGTAGCACTGAATCAACAGACGTCAGCCATAAAGGACCTTGAAGAACTAGCCGAAACAAGTGCTCAGACTAAGGTAAAACTTATCAGAGAAAACCAACATCTAACTGAACTACTGGGCAAAATAACTGAGAAATGTACTGAATTGGAAGATCGCCAGAGAAGACAGAACCTAAGAATTGCAGGTATTCCAGAAGGGAAAGAGGCGGATCAAGATCCCAGAGAATTTACTGCAAATTTGCTGCAAAAATTTTTATCTCTGGATCAAAAGCCTTTACTTGCTCGAGTACCCAGAGTGATGAGACGCCAGACAAGACAAGGTGCTCCCCCAAGACAAATGATAATTAAAATTCAGTACGTCTTTGTCCTGGAGGAGATAATGCAAAAAATTACAAGAAACAGAAATCTTACATTTGAAGGATACGGGATCAGTATCTATCGAGACTACCCAGCAGAGGTCTCCAGGAAACGAAAAACGTTTAATGAGACCAAAAGAATCTTGAGGGAAGTGAAGAACTTGAAATATGGTCTGAGGTATCCAGCTACCCTAAGAGTCACCTACAATCAGAATGAACACTTTTTCACCAACCCTGTGGAGGCACTGGACTTTGCCCAGAAGATTAAGGCTTGAGAGGAAGCTTGAATAATACTTTTAAAACTGAACTTCATCATTGAATAAACTGACTTTGCAGGACTGGATGGAACTAAAGTCATGTCTAAGGAAGCTGGAGAAAGATGTGGATCAGAAACTCTCCCATGGATACTAATAATTAGTATAACTGCACTACTAATACAAATAACTAATAAATACTAAAACTATAGCGTGGTATTTTTATTAATCAGAGCTAATAATTATCACTAATGACTAATACTTACCTATAATTGAATGTTTAGAGTCAAATATAGTTTGATTTAATTTGCCCTCCTTGGAAACCCTTTTTTTCTTTTTTTATTAATTTTTATTTTGATTTTTCGTTCTTCCTTTTTTTCATTATTTTATTATATTCTTAAATAAGTTTTAAATATATGTATCCTCACTTTCCTGATTATTGGAACCCGAATATTTTAAAATCCAATATACTCCGTAAAATACTGCTATGGAATAAAAATTTCAAGAAACCAGGGAGCTGGTTAAGTTGGTAACATCAACTAAGTCAGTAGATGGTTAGCCATGCTAGTATGGCTAGCACTAACTACACTAATACTAGATGTATTTTTTTCCTTCTTTGTGCACATTATTAGTTTCTTAATCTATCCTCTTTTTTCTTCCATTATCTATCGTTATTATTTTCAGTTTGAATGGTTACAAATTGGATCAAAGGAGGTATACACGTGAGAGACATTCAAGGGTCTTAAAATTCATCTATTCGGAGTTCAGATGTAAGGTCGGGTCTGTCGAACTGAACCATTGGCTCTATCATAGACCTCCATCGAC
Organism: Okamejei kenojei; assembly: GCA_035221665.1. Classification (NCBI taxonomy): domain Eukaryota; kingdom Metazoa; phylum Chordata; class Chondrichthyes; order Rajiformes; family Rajidae; genus Okamejei; species Okamejei kenojei. Next base: position 93,982,391 of record CM069135.1, read on the forward strand.
AAAAGATGCAAGATTTAAAAATGAATACGGGGAATGAAGGAATAACGTTTTGTAGCTGGAATGTTAAAGGTATTAATGAACCAATTAAGAGAGGTAAAGTACTAGCACATTTAAAAGCAATTAAAGCTGATGTAATTTTTATTCAAGAAACACACTTAAAAAAAGATGCCGAGCATAGGCTGAAAGCTAAATGGATAGATAAAACATATCATTCTTCTTTTACCCACAAATCCAGAGGTGTAGCAATATTATTTTGTAAAGGCACTTTATTTAAACATACATCAACTATAACTGACAGTGATGGTAGATACATTATTATAATAGGGGAATTAAATGCACAAAAAATGATTTTTGTTTATGTTTATGGCACAAATTTTGATAGTCCACTGTTCTTTAAGAAAATATTTAATAATATCCCAGAAATAGCACAACATAACTTAATAATTGGAGGAGATTTAAATTGTACACTAGACGCTTATTTAGATAGATCCACAAGACAAAGAAAAACCAAATTCCAGTCCAGTGCATCCATAAATGCATACATGGATATTAGTAATATTAAAGATGTTTGGAGAGTAGAAAATCCAACTGGACGAGAATATTCATTTTACTCACCTGTACATAAAACCTATTCAAGAATAGATTATTTTTTGGTAGACTCTAAACTCATATCACTTACTTACAATTCAAAATACTATAATATTACAATCTCAGATCATGCACCTTTAACATTTATGATTAAAATAAATGGTAAAACGGAAAAACAGGGACAATGGAGATTTAACCCACAAATTTTAAAAGACAAAGTAACTCAGGAATATATTATAGAACAGATCAAGATTTTCTTTGAAATAAATGATAAACCGGGAATATCTTCTTCCCTATTATGGGAAACTTTTAAAGCATATGCCCGTGGAATTATGATTTCTTCGCAAGCATTTTATAATAAAGAGAATCGGAGGGAACAACAGGAATTGGAAAAGGAGATAAAACAATTAGATACAGAGAATGCTGCTAATCCATCTGTAACAAAACATAACAAAATCGCCTTTTGAAATTAGCTCGATTTTATTGAATTCGATTTTAAAATTGAAATGTATACCACTAGCCCTTACCATTGTAAATAACATTACATTTAAACCTTCAATGATGGACAAAGATTTTTTACAATGGAAAAACTATGGAATTAATAAGATGGGTGATCTCTATAGGGAAAACTCCTTCATGTTATTTCAAGAATTACAACAAATTTATGGATTACATCCAAAAGATTACTTTAAATATTTACAAATTAGAGACTATGTAAAAGCAAACACACAAGAAATCAGAAATAGAAAGACAGAAATTTTAGATGAATGTCTAAATAAACACCCGAACGCAGAAAAATTGATATCATATATTTATAACATTTTATTGGAAAACGATGTCCCAATGACAGAAATATATAGGCAATCATGGGAAAACGAATTAGGTCAATTAATCAGACTAGAAGTATGGGATGAAAGTTTACAACATATACACCATTGTTCATTAAATGCTTAAATCTCTTATACAATTTAAAATATTACATAGATTACATTATTCAAAATCCAAATTACATAGTATTTTTTCAAATGTATCTGCCATATGTGATAAATGTCAGCACTTAGAAGCTAACTTAACACACTCATTTACAAATTGTATAAAAATTACTAAATTTTGGACAGAAATATTTAAGATCATTTTGAATGTTGTTAATATGAATCTGATCCCTGACTCAAAATTAATAATATTGCGAATATTAGAAACAGATCAATTAATTACAATGAATCAAATAATTTTTATTGATTACAGTTTAATAATTGGGAAAAAAGTAATATTGAAATTCTGGAAAGGTCCTTCATCCCCCACAACCAAAATGTGGATTACAGGAATGTCGGAGACACTTCATCTGGAAAGATTAAGGCTTGTCCTACTGGACAAGTTGGATCTTTTCAGAGGGATATGGTCTCCATTTATTAAAGGGTCAAAATGGCTCGGTGCGAGAGCCTGACTGAAGCCTGAATAAAGGAATGGATGAAGAATCATACATAACAAATCATGGATATATCTTCAATGATGGATAACCTGTTTAACACTCCACTCATTTTTTTTTTTGATTTTCTATTTTTACTTTATTTTTCTCTATTTTTTCCTATCTGCAATAAAAACAAAAAAATGCATAGAAATACAAATAAGCCATAACTGTTAATATTAATAATATTAAGAATGTATGTGACAAGTATATTATTTTAATATGTACTTACGTCTAATAAAAATATTTAACAAAAAAATTACTCCAATACTCCAATTGGGACTTCACCAATGTTTTATATCAATGCAGCATAATTTTCCAACCTGACTGATGAAGGCCAGCATGCCAAATGCCTTTTTCAACACTATGATGATTTTGTTTTATTTTTTAATTAGGCTACTTAGGGATTTGGGATGAATGCAGGAACTGGAACTAAAGAGAGTCATGATCTGAAGGACCAGCGGAGCTGGCCGATTAGTGATAAATGAGTCATGCAAAGCCCTTAAAAGAATAGAGAGATGAGAGCAGAAAGGAAATGGTCTGTTTAGAGCTTTGCTATTCTATGAGAATGGAATGAATGGCAGTATTTATAAAAAACAAATCAGAGATGATGAAGTGATGAAATGGAGTAAAGGAAATTGGGGGAAAAGATGGTAAAGATGAACGAGACACAAAGTTGAGTACCTTGAATCTAATGATATACATTAAAATGGGAGATTCATAGTAGTCGCTATTTCCCAAAGTTCTGAAAGAAGCTTTTGATTTGTGGTCTTAATTTAAGTTTAAAGTAATATTTTCCATCCAAAATCACTCAGCATATTCCTGTTCCTCCTGCACTCTGTAAATAATCCATGGTTAAAATGATTTCTTACCTCTGCCGCTACTTCTTGGCTTCTTCGACACAATGGGTCAAGTAGCATCTCTGGAGAAAAAGGTTGGGTGCGTTTCGGGTCAGGACCCTTCTTCAGACTGAAAGTAGGGGGTGGGAGCTGGTGAAGAGCGGGAAGTGAGGAGGTGAGAACTAACCAGGATCAATCAAGGCCGGCCACAAATGACCTCAGGCACGGCGGTGCCTGGAATGTACATTGTTGGCTAGTGATCTTAAGAGGGAAATGATGTGGAGAATGGTGGAACTGGTACAATGACTAGTGGAGGAAGGGGGCAAGGGGAAAGGGAGAGGGGAGGGGAATGCAAGTTGAAGTTAGTTAAAATTAGAGAATTCAAAGTTCATATCGCTGGCTAAGCTACACAAGCGAAATAGGAGGTGCTGTTTCTCCAATTTGCATGTGATCACACTCTGGCAATGGAGGAGGACCAGGACACAAAGGTCAGTCTGGGAATGGGAAAGGGGGTTGAAATGGTTGGCAACTGGGAGATCCAGTAGGCAAACTATGCGTAAGTGTTCTGCAATCACATCTGCAGTTCCTTGTTTGGACCAGAAAGCGGCAAGTTAAGGTAAAGCTGAGGGTGGACAAGGATGGAGAAATCGCCCACCCCCCCTCAGTTTTTGCGATTGGAGGAAACCGAGGATACTTGAGCTATGTAGGGCAACCCAGGCTGTGCAGGAAATGCAACAAGCCTGGGCATGTGATGGCCCAATGCACTGCAGTTGTCTGCAAAAACTGCAAGGCGGAGGGCCATGAGACAAAGGACTGTCAGGCCAGCAAGAACTGCAACCTGTGCGGGGAGGCAGGCCACCTTTACAGGGCTTGCCCTAAAAGAGCCTGCACCTATGCACAGGCAACAAGAGGGGCTGCTGCCAGCACCCCAAAGGGGGGGGGCGAGGCACCCCCCCACCACTGCCAAGACCCCAGCAGAAAGAGGGAACACGGATGAGGACAGCCCAACCACCTTGAGGTCCCAAGTGCCAGAAGGAGACGCCCAGCATCCTGCCCAGGAGGGAGAGTCAATGGAGGAGGGGGAACAGTAGGAGAGATGGACAACAGTGAAGTACAAGAAGAGGGGTCAGCCGAAAGAGCCGAGGCCGGAAAGGAGTGGTAAGTCAAAAAGTAAATCACAAAAAAGGTGTCTTTCTCTTACAGAAGGCACATCCTCTCTTCCTCGTCGGAGGATGTGGCGACCGGGAAGTCCCAACGAGGGAGGCAGAGGAAGACAACGGGGGAGGAAAAGAGAGAGGCCACGATGATCACCTCCCAGCCTCAGGAGACCGAGAGCAGAGAAGTGGCCGAGGGGCTCCAGCCCCAGGACATCGGGAGCAGCGCAGTGGTCGAGGGGCTCCAGCCCCTGGAGACAGGAATCATCACAGCGGCCAGTGGGCCCCAGCTCCGGGCGACTGGGCGCAGTGCAACGGCCGATGGGCCCCAGCTCCGGGCGACCGGGTGCAGCGCAGAGGTCATTGGGACAGAGGAAGCAGCCGTTGTACCCCCAAAAGGGGGTGGAACGAGAAGGCCCCCCCCAACGACACCTTTGGTTACGCCACCTGAAACTCACCTCACCGCTGGATTCCTGAGCCCAGGGAAGCTGAGGCAATTCACCGAAGCGGTGGGGATGATGGGACATGGAAATGGTCAGTGACTCTAAAGACAATGGAGCTCAAACTGGCATCTTTAAACGTGCGCAGTATAAAGAGCACTGCGCAATGTGTTAATGCCTTACAGTACCTGGCCAAGGTCAATGCAGATGTGACTTTTCTTCAGGAGTGCGGGCTGTTACACCTCCGCTGCTATCGGAGGTGGTCGCGATGGTGGCCCCACGGATTGTCGGTGTGGTCGGGGGGAAATGACTGTCGTGCTTCCGGCCTGGGGATTTTGCTGCGGGGAGGGAACTTCGCCATCACTGAGGTCAGGGAAGTGGTTGGAGAGCGCCTCCTCGTGGTGGATGTTATGTAGCGTGGCTCTCCACTCCGGCTGATAAATGTGTATGCCTCACCCACGCAGAGCGAGCGGCTGGCCGTTCTCCAGCAGCTCCCAGTGCTGCTGGCCACGTCCCGGCAGCTCGTTCTGGCCGGTGACTTCAACTGCATCATTGATGCGGCTGGACGATCCGGCAGTGCCGACAGCAGACTGGGCAGCACGTCCAAGTTTCTGATGTAGATGGTAAAAGACGCAAAGCTGCGTGACGCCTTCAGAGACCCTGCAGGCGGGTCCCAGCCGCGGTTCACCTGGTCGAGATCGGATGGTTTAGCCCGATCTCGGATAGACTTTGTCTTCACGACGAAGGCCGTCACGGTGAGACACACTGACCTCACGCCAGTGTTCTTCTCCGACCACTGCCTCCTTCAGGCTTCCTGTCACCTACAGGAGGCCCGGAAGGCAGGCAGAGGGTCGTGGAAGTTAAACATGAAACTGTTGACCCCAGAGAATGTCGAGGAGCTAAAGAGGGACTACGCATGTTGGAGAACGGTGAGGCCCTTCTTTGACTCCCCCACACTCTGGTGGGAAGCAACCAAGGAGAACATTAAGAGGTTCTTCATAATTAAAGGGTTTCAGAGAGCAAGACAGAGCCAGAGGGAATTGTGCCAACTCCATACAGATTTGCAACAACTGCTCCTTCTGCAGTCGAGCGGGGTGGATGTGAGGGAGGAACTTAGAGAGTTGAAGGACCGGCAAGCTCAGCTCTTCACCTCTGAATCCTCCAAGATCATCTTCCGATCTAGGTTCCGCCATGTGGAGCAGGATGAGACGTGCTCACGTTTCTTCTTCCATAAGGTTCACAGGGGGAGCTCTGTGATGAATAGCCTTAGGGAGGAGGACGGCACGGTAGCATCCTCACAGACAGACATGCTGAGGATCTGCAAATCCTTTTACACAGATTTGTATGACCAAAAGACCACAGACAGTACCTCCTCCCAGAACTTCCCGTCCTTAATCACGGAGGTCATGGAGGACAGCAAGCGGGAGAGTCTGGACCAACCACTGACCCTAGAGGAGCTGACTGGCTCCATCCGTTCCTTTGACTCAAATAAAACTCCCGGAAGCGATGGCTTACCGGCCGAGTTGTATTTGGCTCTGTGGGACTGGATGGGCCCGGACCTGCTAGAAGTGTACAACGACATGCTTCTAGCCGGTAGCATGTCAGACTCCATGAGGAAGGGCAACATCACCCTAATCTACAAGCAGAAGGGGGAGATGAAGGACATAAAGAATTGGAGACCCATAACACTCTTGAATGTAGACCGCAAGATCCTGTCTAAGGCCATCGCCAACCGGGTCAAGTCTGCTCTGGGACAGGTGATCCACCCGGACCAAACCTGTGCTGTACCTGGCAGGAAAATCTCAGACAGCCTAGCGCTGCTGAGAGATACCATCGCCTACATGCAGGACAGACGGGTGGATGCCTGCCTAGTCAGCTTGGACCAGGATAAGGCCTTCGACAGGATTTCGCACACGTACATGAGGGACGTGCTCTCCAAAATGGGTTTTGGGGAGGGAATCAGGAATTGGATCAAACTGCTCTACACCAACATCCGTAGTGCAGTCCAAATCAATAGGTGGGAATCAGACAGTTTCCCTGTAAGGTCTGGAGTTAGGCAGGGTTTCCCTCTCTCTCCTGTCTTGTTTGTCTGCTGTATTGAACCTTTTGCCAAATCCATCAGGAAGGATGCGAGCATAAGAGGAGTGACATTGCCAGGCAGTGGGGGCATTCAAGTAAAGACCTCCCTGTACATGGACGATGTCGCTGTCTTCTGCTCGGATCCAGGGTCGGTCTGCAGACTGATTAGTATCTGCGACCAGTTTGAGTCGGCCACGGGAGCCAGGTAACCGCAGGAAGAGCGAGGCCATGCTCTTTGGCAACTGGCCCGACAGATCTTTCGTCCCCTTCACCATCAAGCCTGACTTCTTGAAGGTGCTGGGGATCTGGTTCGGGGGGGCTGAGGCATGTAACAAAAATTGGCTGGAGCGGATAGCCAGGGTGGGGAGGAAGGTGGAGCTGTGGAGGCAACGCTCCCTCTCCATAACGGGAAATAATTTGGTCATCAGGTGTGAGGTGTTCTCGGGGCTGCTGTACTTGGCACAAGTGTGGCCTGTCCCTCCCTCCTACGCCACAGGGATCACCCGGGCCATCTTCCAGTTCATCTGGGGGTCGAGGATGGACCGGGTGCGACAGGCCACAATGTACAAGTCAGCAGACAACAGGGGTAAAAGCGTGCCCAACGTCACCCTCATTCTGATGGCCACCTTCGTGTGTGGTTGCATCAGGCAGAGTGTAGAGCCAAGGCACGTGGGCACCAAATGTCACTACCTGCTGAGGTTCTACCTGTCCCCGGTGTTAAGAAGGATGGGCCTGGCGCAGGTGCCAGTCAGCTGGACATTGCCGCCCCATCTGTGGTTGGTGGAAGGGTTCTTCCGGACCAATACCTTTGACCACATGTCCATCGGGCAGTGGTCAGCACAGAATGTCCTACAGGCACTGCAGGGAAAGGACTCTATGGACCCGGTGGCGTGGTTCCCTGAGCAGACTGCCCAGCTTGTCTGGCAAAACGCCTCATCGCCAGAACTCACCAACAAGCACCAAGACCTGGCTTGGCTGGCGGTGAGGGGAGCCCTCCCAGTCAGATCCTTCCTGCACCGTCGGAACCTCACTGCCAGCGCACGCTGCCCTCGAGACGGCTGCTATGGAGAGGAGACGGTTGCCCACCTCTTTACAGAGTGTGGGTTTGCTAAAAGAGTCTGGAGAAAAATGCAAGGGTCCCTAGTATGCTTTATCCCGAACAGCTCCATCACAGAGGGCAATTGGCATGTATGTACCTGTCACCCATTTCATGTGAAGATTCATTACAGTTGAACTGATTGATTAAGGACTTAAAAGTATTGTATGTGAATGCGCGAAGTATAAGAAGTAAAGTAGATGAGCTTGAGGCTCAGTTAGCGGTTGGTAGATATGACATTGTGGGGATTAGTGAGACGTGGCTGCAGGAGGATCGGGCCTGGGAACTTAATATTCAGGGTTATACATCCTATAGAAAGGACAGGCAGGTGGGCAGAAGAGGGGGGGTAGCTCTGCTGGTGAGGGATGGAATTCAGTCCATTGCGAGGGAAGACATAGGGACTGACGAGGTAGAATCATTGTGGATTGAGTTGAGGAATTGTAAAGGCAAGAAGACACTAATTGGTGTTATCTACAGACCCCCAAATAGTAGCCCGGATGTAGGGTGTAAGTTGCAGCAGGAGTTAAAACTGGCATGTAACAAAGGTAATGCCTCTGTGGTGATGGGGGATTTCAATATGCGGGTAGACTGGGAAAATCAGGTTGGTTCGGGACCCCAAGAAAGAGAGTTTGTAGAATGCCTCCGAGATGGATTCTTTGAGCAGCTTGTAATGGAGCCGACCAGAGAAAAGGCAATTCTGGATTTAGTGTTGTCCAATGAACCAGATAAGATAAGAACACTCGAGGTAAAGGAACCGCTTGGAGGAAGTGATCATAATATGATTAGTTTTAATCTGCAATTTGAGAAGGAGAACGTTAAATCGGAAGTGGTGCAGTTGAACAAAGGGGACTATGAAGGCATGAGAGGGGAGCTGGCCAAAGTAGACTGGAAAGGGATCCTAGCAAGAATGACGGTGGAACAGCAATAGCAGGAATTTCTGGGCATAATCCGGAAGGCGCAGGATCATTTCATTCCAAAAAGGAAGAAAGATTCTAAGGGGAGTAGGAGGCAATCGTGGCTGACAAGAAAAGTTAGGGATAGAATAAAACTAAAAGAAAAGATGTATAACACAGCAAAGAGTAGCCGGAAGCCAGAGGATTGGGAAACTTTCATAGGACAACAGAAGGAAACAAAACGGGCAATACGGGCTGAAAGATGAAGTATGAAGGGAAGCTGGTCAGGAATATAAAGAAGGGCAGTAAAAGCAGTAAAGGCAGTAAAAGGTAAGGGAAAAAGAGTAGCAGTCAAATGTGGGTCCCTTGAAGGCAGACATGGGCGAAATTATTATGGGCAACAAGGAAATGGCGGAAGCGTTGAATAGGTACTTCGGATCTGTCTTCACTAAGAAAGACACAAACAAACTCCCAGATGTACTGGAGGACAGAGGATCTAAGGGGGTAGAGGAACTTAAATAAATTTTCATTAGGCGAGAAATAGTATTGGGTAGGCTAATGGGACTGAAGGATGATAAATCCCCTGGGCTTGATGGTCTGCATCCCAGGAACCTCAGGGAGGTGGCTCTAGAAATAGTGGACGCATTGATGATCTTTTCCAATGTTCAATAGATTCAGGATCAGTTCCTGTGCATTGGAGGATAACTAATGTTATCCCACTTTTCAAGAAAGGAGCGAGAGAGAAAACGGGGAATTACAGACCAGTTAGCCTGACTTCGGTGGTGGGAAAGAAGCTGGAGTCAATTATTAAAGAGGTAATAATGGGGCATTTGGATAGCAGTAAAATGATTAGTCCAAGTCAACATGGATTTATGAAAGGGAAATCATGCTTGACTAATCTTCTGGAATATTTTGAGGATGTGACAAGAAAAATGGATGAAGGGGTGCCAGTGGATGTCGTGTATCTAGACTTTCAGAAAGCCTTTGATAAGGTCCCACACGGGAGACTGGTGACTAAAATTAGAGCACATGGCATTGGGGGTAGGGTGTTGACATGGATAGAAAATTGGTTGGCAGATCGGAAGCAAGGAGTAGGAGTGAACAGGTCCTTTTCAGAATGGCAGGCAGTGGCGAATGGAGTGCCGCAAGGCTCGGTGTTGGGGCCGCAACTGTTTACCATATATATTAATGATTTGGAAGAGGCAATTAGGAGCAACACTAGCAAGTTTGTGAGATGACACAAAGCTGGGTGGAAGTGTAAACTGTGTAGAGGATGTTAGGAGGTTGCGGGGTGACCTGGACAGGTTGAGTGAATGGGCAGATGCATGGTAGATGCAGTACAATATAGATAAATGTGAGGTTATCCACTTTGGCGGCAAAAACAAGGGGGCAGATTATTAACTCAATGGGGTTAGGTTAGGTAAGAGGGAGGTGCAGCGAGACCTGGGCGTCCTTGTACACCAGTTACTGAAAGTTGGCTTACAAGTACAGCAGGCAGTGAAGTAAGCTAATGGAATGTTGGCCTTCATAACAAGAGGATTTCAGTATAAGTAAAAAGGTTCTTCTGCAGATGTATGGGGCTCTGGTGAGACCACATCTGGAGTATTGTGTACAGTTTTGGTCTCCTAATTTGATGAAGGACATCCTTGTATTGAGGCAGTGCAGCGTAGGATTAAGAGATTGATCCCTGGGATGGCGGGACTGTCATATGAGGAAAGATTGAAAAGACTAGGCTTATATTCACTGGAGTACAGAAGGAAGAGGGGGATATTATAGAAACATATAAAATTATAAAACGACTGGACAAGCTAGATGCAGGAAAAATGTTCCCAATGTTGGGCTAGTCCAGAACCAGGGGCCACAGTCTTAGAATAAAGGGGAGGTCATTTAAGACTGAGGTGAGAAAAAACTTTTTCACCCAGAGAGTTGAGAATTTATGGAATTCCCTGTCACAGAGGGCAGTGGAGGCCAAATCACTGGATGGATTTAAGAGAGAGTTAGGATAGAGCTCTGGGGCTAGTGGAATCAAGGGATATGGGGAGAAGGCAGGCACAGGTTATTGATAGGGGACGATCAGCCATGATCACAATGAATGGCGGTGCTGACTCAAAGTGCCGAATGGCCTCCTCCTGCACCTATTTTCTATGTTTCTATGTTTCTAACAACATTATTACAAATTACAGTTCTTGTGCATTGTACCAAAAAGTTATTTCCAGCACTAAACTAAACTAATATCATGACCAAATTATAATAATACATTTATATTTTCCACTGAGTTTATCCACAAATATTTACAATTTCTGAAGGTATTTGTTGAGATGTAAAATGAAGGGTATGATCATTGATTGCTTTGCCTGATCAATTCATCAATTATCTAATTCATTTCCAAAATCAAGCGTTGACTGGACATGCTCATATCTCAACAGCATGGAAACTTATCTAAATCTTCTCCCAAAGTATTCAGTCACACGCTGATTGCCGTGACTTTGCTGTGATGTTGTGGCTCCACTGTGCACAATGCATCAAAGTTAAATCCGTCATCTTCAAATCTTCCACCACATCTCATTTCCACAGCCTCTGCAGATGACATTCCTTCCTGCACTCCTCAGAATTCCAGTTTAGATGCTCTGCCCATCATTCCATTTGCTCACACCTATGATATTTTCCATTACCTCAATGTCACTCTGGAATGATCCCTCCTTCCAACTGCTTCCTGCAACTTTAGGAACCACCAACCAGCATTCCTTGAAATGTGCTTCTTTTTTGTGCATTTTGGCAGAGATCTAAATAATTAAGATTGAATAAATGTGGGGTAGTTCATTCAGTGTCCCTGAAGATGTACAATATAACCTATCTCATTAGACATAACTATTATGGAAGTGTAAATTTGTTTCAATTTGTAGGAAAGAACAGCAGATGCTGGTTTAAATCAAAGATAGACAAAAAATGTTGTAGTAACTCAGCAGGATAGGCAGCATCTCTGGTGAGAAGGAATGGGTGACGTTTTGGGTCAAGACCCTTCTTCAGACTAAAGGTCTTTGCCTGCATGCTCTTGGATCAATAATTATTTTCGTAATAATATTTTTATTAGAAGTAATCCATCATAATAATGGTATAACAACTTTTCAAATACACAACCAACTTATTTCAATAAGTATACGAATGTTACGAATAATTCTTATAAACTTCTATTTTTTTAGAAAGTAGAAAAATAAAAGAATAGATTTTAATCAATAGGAATAGTGATTAAATAATAATTTTGATTATATAGAAAGAAGAGAGAGAAAAAATATATATATGTATATATTCTTGTTATATATATTTAATTAAAACAAAGTATTATATATATATATATTTTTAAAAAAGATTATAGTATATATCTTAACAGTAAATAACACAATTACAAATAGCGATATCAATAGAGACATGTTCCAAATCAAAAAAAACAGAGTTATTTTCATCTAATCCTGCCGGGTACCCATTGAGTTGTGATGCCAAGAACAGCTACCCCTTCAAATATTCTGCATATGGAGACCATATCTGTTCAAAGAGTTCGTATTTGTCCATTAGGACAAATCTGATTCTTTCCAAATGCAACATCTCCAACATTTCCACTGTCCACATTTTAATTGTGGGGGATAATGTTCCCTTCCAAAATTTCAGTATTAATTTTTTCCCTGTTATCAAACAGTAATCCAAGAAATTTCTTTGGTTTACTGTTAATATTAAATTTGAATCCGGAACTCCTAATATTATTAATTTTGGATCTGGGTCCAGTTTAATTTTAAGAACTTCAGAGATAACTTTGAAGATTTCTGTCCAATAATAATTGAGTTTTATACATGTTACAAAACTATGCGTTAAATTAGTTTCCAGTTCTGACATTTATCGCAAATAGGAGAAATGTTAGGATAAATTCTATTTAATTTCGTTTTTGAATAATGTAATCTGTGTAATAACTTAAATTGTATCAATATATGTCTAGCATTTAATGAGCAACGATGTATACGTTGTAGGCTTTCTTCCCAAATTTCCTTCGTTATAGATAAACCTATTTCATTTTCCCATGTTTGTCGATATATTTCCGAAGTTGGGATTTCCCTATCCAAAATAGTATTGTATATATACACTATTCATTTTTCTGTATTTGGGTGTTTATTAAACAATTCATCTAATAATCCTGGTTTTCTATTTTTATAGTCTTGTGTATTTGACTTAATATAGTTTCTAATTTGTAAATACCTAAATATGTTATTTGACGGCAATCCATAGATATCCTGTAACTCTTGAAATTAAAGAAATTTTCCTTTCTTGTAAAGGTATTCTATCCTTTTAATTCCTAAATCATTCCAGTGTTTAAACCCCTTGTCCAATACAGAGGGCCTAAACAAGGGATAATTCATAATTGGCAAACAAAGTGACAAATTATCCATATGTAGGGTCTTAACTATTTGTTTCCAAATACGTCTATTGCTATGAATTATAGGGTTGTCACCATACGTTTTTTTTTTGTACTTCCCTTGGTGCAAAAAGAATCAAATCTACATCAAAAGGCAAACGGTCTTCCTTTTCCATCTTTAACCAGCTTGGTTCATGATCTAAATTTACCAACCAAAAATTCATATTCTTAATCTGGACTGCCCAGAAATAATATAAGAAATTTGGTAGTGCTAATCCACCATTTATTTTAGATTTACATAGATGTTTTTACTTATTCGATGGTTTTTATAGTCCCAAATAAAACTATTAACCAAAGTATCTTTTTTTTTTAAAAACATTTTAGGGAGATATAACGGGATGGCTTGAAATAAATATAACAATTGTGGTAAAAAAAAATAATTTTTATAGCATTTATTCTACCGATCATTGATATAGGTAGAATATTTCCAATATAAAATATTTTTTTTAGTTTATTTAGTAATTGATGGTAATTATATTGAAATAATCAGTTATAGGACTTAGATACATTAATTCCTAGATATTTGAGTTTGTCCGTGACTATTTTAAATGGGAATTGTTCTAATATATTTAATTTTATTCCAGTTATAGGCATAATTTCACTTTTATTCCAATTAATTCTATACCCAGAAAATGTACTAAACTTAGTTATAACATTAAATAGATTGGGAATACTAATCTCCGGTTTTGTAATATAAATTAAGATGTCATCTGCGTATAGAGATATTTTATTCGTTGTGGTTTTGCTATTATATCCATATATTTCTGGTTCTGATCTAATCATTTCGGCTAATGGTTCTATTACCAGAGCAAATAGTAATGGTGATAATGGGCATCCTTGTCTACAACCCCTAAAGAGATTAAATTTTGCTGATACCATTTGATTTGTTAATATTCTTGCAGATGGATTCGAGTATGTGATTTTTACCCATTTGGAAAATCTATTCCCCAGTTGAAATTTCTGCATTATTTTAAATAAAAATGGCCATTCAACCTGGTCAAATGCTTTTTCAGCATACTTTAATGAGGAAAATCGAAAGACTCAACAAAAGTTGGAAAATGAAATAAAACAATTAGATATTGAAAATTCAATATCCCCTTCTAAGGGGCTAAGTAATAAAATTGCATCATTAAAATATAAGCTAAATAAAATATACTCAAATCAGATTATTAAACTTTTTCAACAGACTAAACAAGTACACTTTGAATTTGGGGATAAACCACAAAAATTACTGGCACGCCAGCTTAGAAAATTAGATGAGGAGAAAATGATACATAAAATTAGATCTGAACAAGGAAAAATATTGACTTTACCAAAAGGTCAATGATACATTTTTACAATATTATCAAAATCTTTACTCATCTAAACTAGCAGGACAATCAGATGGAATGGAAACATTCCTACAAGAATGTCATATTAACAGTTTAGATCAGGAAGGTAGAGACGTGTTAAATGCTGATATATCAGTAACAGATATTGAAGAATCAATTGGATCATTAAATAACGGAAAAGCCCAGGCCCTGATGGCTTAAGTGTTGAATTTTATAAGAAGTTTCATGATCTGATCTCTCCACGCTTACATACAATATATAAATATGCTTATGAACAAGGAAAGTTACCAGAATCATTAAATGAATCTACAATTACACTTATCCCTAAAGCTGATAAAGATTTGGAAGACCCTGGATCATACAGAGCAATAGCTCTTTTAAATACTGATCAAAAAATACTAACTAGATTTTTATCTCGGAGGCTAAGTTTAGTGATTAATAAATTAATACATCATGACCAAACAGGTTTTATTCCAAAACGCTATTCATCCTATAATCTGAGACGTCTATTCAATGTCATGTACTCAAAAAGAGTGAATGATATTGAACTAGCTGACATATCCTTAGATGCTCAATAATTATTTTAACGTGTTTTTTTTGCAACTTGGTCTTGGCAATGGAGTCTGGATCTACACCAACATTACGGCAATATATGTTTTTCAATTTGCTTCTCTATTTGACTGCCCTTTCTATGTTTGGCTTCTCCTATGCAAGTAAAATTGAAGAATTGGCACAGTGGTAGAGTGGCACAGTGTCCTCATATTCGATTGACTACGGCGCTGTCTGTATGGAAATTGTACGATAACCACGTGGGTTTTCTCAGGGTAGTTTCTTCCCAGTAAAGTAAAAATTGGTGTATAGGTATTGTTGGTCAACGTGGACTTTGTGAGCCAAAGCGCCTGTTTCTGCACTGCATCTCTAAAGACACTAAGTAGGTACTAAAGGGTAAAATAAATAACCTGACATTGTACAATAAAATAATATATTCCAACATTGGACAGCCCAGAATGGATGCGGAGTTCGTGTTAATTCAGCGCTAAGTACACGGTAAGTCCGCGGCAAGTACGTCATACTTACCAATCAGCTGGGCAAGAGGTGGGCCGACTGAATTTGGGTGTCGCACGGCATCGGGGGGTGATGTCATCACGCAACGGCACACCGGGCCTGATGTCATCGGGCAACGCCATGCGCTAGGCGTATGCCGTCAAGACAGTACGTACGATGTCAAGACGCTGCGTACGCCATCAAGACGTTGCATACAATGTTGAGATGCTGCATAAGCCGTCGAGACGCAGCGTACGCCCTCAATGCGCCTGCGGGCCGACAGGCCGTTGGCGCGCGGAATTTTCGGACAGTGCGGGATTTTCGGAGCCCCGCGCGATGTTGGGACCAGCCCCGCACAACTCCATACGCCTCCACGCTTCGAAGTAGGAGCAGCCCCGCACGGCCCGTACGCCTCAAGCGACCATATTTGGTCGCGCCAGATGCATGCAATCGCATGCAAGTGGGACAGGCCCTTAAGAATCTTAGGAAGCAGTAAAAAATAGAAAGATCGTTTCTATCCCCAGAAAATTATTGGTCTCATCTTATCAGAGATTTTCCCTTTACCATGCCATCTATTACCCATATTCTCTGCAGCTGGAAGCTAACTTATTTCCTCCATCCCAGAACCCATGAAAGACCTTCAACCTTATCATGTACCTGTACACTGTAAATGGCTCGATTGTCATCATGTATTGTCTTTCTGCTGACTGGTTAGCACATGACAAAATCTTTTCACTGTACCTCGGTATGTTAATCCTGGCCAAATTGGAGAGGCTAGGTCTTTAAAATGGGGTAAAAGCTTAGGGGCTGCTGGGAGATTTAGTCAATTTGGAATTGCTCTCTGCAGAGCTGGGACGCTGTGGAGTGGTGCCAGTGTGTCTAGAGCCTAGATACAATTTGCAAGAAAAGAATAGGATCATCTGCAGACCCTGTCAAGTAGGTGCAAAATGCATAGAATGGATTGGATGGCTGCAAATCAGACATACACCTTGTAAATAATTGTAAATAATGTTGCAGAGTTCTACTTTGCCAAGTGTTGATTGGATGAGGTATTGAGCCTTGTCTGGGTTTCTTGCAGATCAGGGTTAATGTTTCTAAGTTGGCTTCCTTGAGAAGTCTGGTTTGAATACAATGTATTGAGCTGCTGTAGTATTGGGTTAGGGAAATGTCTGCTATGTATTGGGTTAATTGATATCTGTAATTGGATTATTAAGAGACCACCCCCATGTGGTTCAGCCCCTCGAGGTCCCGGGACATATAAAAGTCCGCTACCACGAGGTCCAGCGTCGATCTTCAGGGAGAGCGCTTAGGACTGTGTGACTTTCTGGAGTGTCTCTGTTTGAGCGAGGCCTAGAGGGCTTGATCAGGCAGATACGAGGATCTAACCCACAGTGGGATAGGTACAGTAGTTGAACTGTAATTGCACTTTTGTTAAAATAAAGATTAGTTGTTCAAGTGCTTGATTCAGTGTTTTTACTGAAACTAGACTGGGGAAAGCTTAGATACTGCAATTTACAGGTACACGTGACAATAAATTAAACTAAACTTAAAACTGAACCTGAAGAATCAATTTTGTTTTTCTATCCACTGATGCTGCCTGACCTGAAAATTGTTTGCAGCATTTTCATTTTTTTTAATTTCAGGTTCCTAACATTACACAGTATTTTTTTTTAATTTTCTTTCACCAAAGATAACAGAATCATCACAAATAAAATATGAAATCATGAAATGTCACCCCATGACTGAAGATCATTCATAAAATACCAGGTATTAAAAAAATACTGGGACTGACATTAGTCAACTCAAAACATTACATAAATAGTATTTCTTTGATGCAGTTAATGCGGGGATAATTGGGTACTCAATTTTCCAGTACCGATGCAGTGTTATGTCCTTTGATGCTGCCTAACTCCCTCAGTTCCTCCAGTAGTTTGTTTTTACTAAAAATTGGCTATGATTTTTTTGTTGCTTTTTTAAAAAAGATAAATATGATTAGCATTGAACATTGGAGTAATGTGTTCAGTTTTGGTCACCCTGTTATAGGAAAGATATTGTTAAGCTAGAAATGGTACAGCGAAGATTTACAGGGATGTTGCCAGCACTTATGGGCCTGAGCTATAGTAAGAGGGTGAGCAGGCTAGGTCTTTATTCCTTGCTGTTAATTGAGGGGTGATCTTACAGAGGTGTATAAGATCATGAGAAGAATAGGTAGGGTAAATGCACAGAGTCTACTGTATTGCACAGAGTAGAGAAATCAAGAACCCGAGGACATAGGTTTAAGGTGAGGGGGAAAGATTCAACAGGAACCTGAGGGCAACGTTTTTACACAGAGGGTGGTGCGTACCATGGAATGAGCTGCAAAAGCAGGTAGTTGAGGCAGGTACTATCACAATGTTTAAAAAACATTTGGACAGGTACATGGAAAGGACAGGTTTAGACGGATATGGTCAAAACATAGGCAGGTGGGACTTGTATAGATGGGGCAAGAAGTGGCTTGACCAGAAACCTTCTCTCCAGAGATGCTGCCTGTCCTGCTGAGTTGCTCCAGCATTTTGCGTCTATTTTCATTGTAGATGGGGCAATGTTGGTCGGTGGTAGCTAGTTGAGCTGAAGGGCCTTTTTCAACATTGTATAACTCTATGACTATTAAATTTACTTCATTCTGGGATGTGCATGCACTGGACTGTGAGAGATACAGTATTGTAATGAATTTCTGATTAATCAATCCCAAATGTAAAATCATTATGTCTGATTCAATATCACTGCTTTTAACATAAATAAAATTGAATATGGAAAACAAAGTCTAGAAAGCCGGCTTCTTCGCCAAACATTTGCCAGCAAAGTCCCAGCTCAATTATATTTTAAAACACATAGGTAGTTCAGCTGGCATCTGTTAATAATGGGGAAAATAATTACCATACTTCCAAATGTTTCAGGACATTCTCTAAATGACCAACAAGCTGGTCAGGGCAGCACAGTGGTGCAGCTGCTAGAGTTGCTGCCTCACTGCACCAGAGACCCAGTTCGATCCTGACGTCGGGTGCTATCTGCATGGAGTTTGCATGTTCTCCCTGTGATTGCATGGGTTTCCTCCGGGAGCTCCAGTTTCCTCCCACATCCCAAAGATGTATGCATCTGGAGGTTACAAAAAAGGGCACAAATGTTGGAGTAGCTCAGCGGGTCAGGCAGCATCTCTAGACAACATGCATAAGAGTTGGAAACATTCTAAAGACAGAACTTTCACTAACTCCTGTTTTCATGAACTAGCATCTGCAGTTCCTTGTTTTTACACCAGGGTTTGCAAGTTAATTGGCCGCTGTAAATAGCCCCTAATGTGTAAGGACTGGATGAGAAAGTGGGATAACATTGAAATTGTGTGATCAGGTGGCTCAAAGGGCTTGTTTTCACGCTGTATCTCTAAACCATAAACTCTGAAGAGAAATGAAAGATCAAGACATTTTGGCAGAGCTGGAATTCTGATCTCTTCAAATATTACCACAGCATTTATGTCAGATGCTGATTGAACAATTGCCATTTGCTGTTTTTTTTTGTACCTGTTACAATCTTCCAATATTGTACTTGTTATATTTAGAGGGTTTAAAAACATTCCATGCTGGTTTATTTCATTATAATTTGTCAAAATCATATTCCATTGGTAGTTTGAGAAAAACATCTTTCAAGCTACCCTCCTCCCAGCCAAACAAAGTTTGCAACATGGTGTGGTGTGTTAAAGGTTCTCAGAAATGAAGCTTAGGTTACACTCAGTCTTGTGACTAGATTTGGTTATTACATCTTCTCCTTAAATATTTGTTATGTTTTCATTAGGGGAAAAAGTGTTTATTTTTGTTTTTTTCACATCCAAACAACTTTGATTCAGATCGCTCTTGATTTCAAACCGTGCAACAATATGTCTTCTATATCTTTTCTCTCATACAAATTCCTACAATGGCCACGTATAAATCATATTAAAGCAAATGCGTGTCAAGGTTGTTTTTAGTTTTGTTAAGCGATACTGTGTGGAAACAGGCCCTTCACTTCACCGAGTCCACGCCAACTAATGATCACCCATAAATTAGTTCTATCCTACACACCAGGGATAATTTACAGAAGCCAATTAATCTACAATCATGCATGGCTTTTGATTGTTGGGAGAAATCGGAGCACCAGGAGAAAACCAACACGGTCCCAGGGAGAACATACAAACACTGACAGCCACCGTAGTCAGGATCCAACCTGGGTCTCATGCAACTCTGCCGCTGCGCCACCGTGTTGCAATGTTTTTTCTTTAGCTTTCAAATCCCAAGTGCACATTTTTGCCACAATTCACTATCACGTGCGGTTAAATAGAACTAGAGGACCCATACCAGGTAGTTGGGAGCTTGTGGCATCAAAGCTAATTGAATGTCAACCCTACCAACTTGGCATCATGGAACCATAGAGAGGATCAGAGAGGAAACAGGCCCTATGGCCTACCTAATCTTTGCCAATCATCATGCACCCTTTTTAACACTAAACCTACACCAAGCCAGTTTGTTCAGCCCACTTTCCCACCAACTCCCTCCAGATTCTACCACTCATCCTTACTGCAGCTAATTAAACCAGCAACGTTCACATGTTTGGGATGTAAGAGGAAGCAGAAGCACCTAACGGTGTTCAGTCTACGAGGGTGTGATGGTGTATGAACAATGGTTAGGAGAATGTGGTTATTATCGGCTATGAAAGAGATGAGGATAGTTTGCACAGATCAGTTGGTTAGGGCACTAAGGTGGAATTTGATGGGACTTTACAGACTTTCACCATGTTTCTGCTTCTACTAATCTTCTTGCAGCAAGCCACCATGTCCTTGTGACTTCCATTCATAGAACAGTACAACACAGGAACAGGCCCTTCAGCCCAAATGTTTGTGCTGAACATGATGCCATGTTAAACTGATTTAATCTATTCTCTACACTTCCAAGTGCCTATCTAAAAGCCTCTTAAGCGCCACTATCATATCTGCCTCCAGCACCACACCTGGCAGCGGGTTACAGGCCCACCACTACTCACTGTGTAAATAAATTGCCCCGCACATCTCCATTAAACCTTCCACCTCTCACCTTATAGCTATGCCCTAGCATTGGACATTTCCATCCTGGGAAAAAGGTTCAAACTGTCTACCATGTCAATGCACTGATTCATGCGTTGACATTGAGTGTGACGACATCCCATGGTTTGTTTGACCATGGACTTGGTGAGCTTCCTGGGCCTCAATGGGAAGAGAAACTTGCTTCTCTTCTCCCTGTCATCCATTGAAGCCCCTAGTGCCACGTAAAACTCAGGTTGTTTGTTCTCCATTCCCTGACTCCACCCTTCCTAAACCAACAAAATACATTCTATGGACGCAATGACTACTTACCCCTGAAATGCAATGTACACAGCACCAGCTAGCTTCAACTAACACTTCTCACTCATGAAACGATGAGTTGAAGAATATGCATTATGGTATAAATACACACACTGCGTGTAGTGGGTATACGGAACAAGCTGCCGGAGGTTGTCGAGGCAGGTAATATTGCAACATTTAAGAAACACTTGGACAGGTACATGGATAGGACATGTTAATAGGGATATGGGCCAAATGCAGGGAGGTAGGACTAGTGTAGATGGAACATGTTGGTCGGTGTGGGCAAGTTGGGCCGAACATTACTTTATGACTCGATATTGACATTAGCACTACATGGAAGCTAACCTCAATTATGAGCACAAATGTTCAAAAGGGTGACAATTAATCACACACTAAGCGTTTAGTGTATACTTTCTATTTTAGCCCCCAGAGTTCTGCAAAACCTTGTTTGAATTTATATTCAATTACAAAGATAATTTTGCAGTAAACTTTGTGCATGTAATCAAATTTTACTTTATTTGGATTTTCTAATATCTGGTTAGAAATCTGATGTAGGCATTGCACAAATTGACTCTCGTCCTTATTTAATATTGTCATTGACAGTGATCCTGGCCATTGACTATGAAAAAAAAAGCTAAAATTAAGGACATCAATTGAAAACTAAACAGTGGCACGTTTTTGAGTTAAAATTAAATAATCACTTCCAAAGGATAGAAAGTTGAAGAGTCAGAATCCGTAGTAGAATACAGGGAACAAAAATCTACAGGCATCATGTGCTGATTTTTAGAAACATTGAAATAAAGGGGGCCTTGTTTGTTCCACCCCATTATACTTGTTTGTTTGTTACATTTTAATCGATGTTCAGTTTGGGTTTCTTGGGTATGATGGACCAACGAGCTGAGTTCTGAAACAAGAGGAGAGTGATTGCCCGTGACACAAAGCGGCATTTGTGTGAGTTTAGATCAATGAGCCTGGAAAAACTGAAGTCACTTGGCATCTTGAGACAAACTTCCCACTGGCTGGAGTCACGGCTTGCACTGAACAAAAAACATGCGTTGTGATAGCTAAAAGTCAGTTATTCCAGAAATGTAAAATGTTTGCTGGTTATTGATGGTCAATTTGTTAGGAGACCTTTAATAAATGCTTTCCCAGGGGTGGTGGTGGAGGCAGATGTGATAGTCGCATCTTTGGAGTGTGGGAGGAAACCAGAGCTCTTGGAGAAGACCTACGCAGGTCACGGGGAGAAAGTACAAATCTCTGTACAGACAACACTCGTAGTCAGGATCGAACCCGGGTCTCTGGCGTTGTAAGGCAACAACACTACCCTTGCACCACTGTGCCATCCCTTAGAGGGATATGAGTTACGTACAGGCAGATCAGTTTAACTCGGCATCATGTTCGATAAACAAACATTGTGGGCCTAAGGGCCTGTTCCTGTGCTGCATTGTTCTATATTTAATCTTCTATGTTTATCCACACCTGCATGCGACAAGACCTTAATAATAGTCAGGTATGGTCTGATACATAACATTTACACAAATCAAAATACCAGGCAGTAACCATCTCTTAAAGCAGGGTTGTCTATCTCCTATTCTCGATATTCGTGTTGTGAAGACCACCCCCTAAACACAAATCAATATTCTTGAAGTCACTATTGCCCAGACACTTAATTGGGCCAGACACTTAATACGAGGACTATAGATACTATCATAGTTTAGGCATCCTGCAGCAAGTGAATCATCATCTCAGATTCTAAAACCTTTCTACATTTACAAAGCACAAGTTCGCAGTTTCTTGGAATATCTTTCATCTTTCTGGAAGAGTGCTCTCCATCAATACACAAAACCTTAATACCATCCATGTCAAAGTCACCCACTTGATTGATGCTCCATCCGTCATATTACACATTCGCTCAGTTTGCCATCACTGCACTGTGGTGGCAAAATGCACACATGTTATTCCACCATTTTACTCAATCCACGCCACCAAATCTGCATTCTCTGCTACTAAAGGGCCTATCCCATTTAGGCGATTTTTTCAGCGACAGCCGGAAAAAAGGCTGATGCCACATGATCGCGGGGTGATGCCTGTATTGTCGTGAGTTGTCTCTTCAAGCATTGTAACGTTTTTCTTGTCGCCACTGGATTTTGAAATGTTCAAAACCTTTCGGTGACAGTGGGCTTGACATTGCCTGGCTTCTCCTGTTGTAGGTGCTGTCGTAGGTTGTTACCAGGATGATGCCAGGTGACGTTGATTGTCGTCGGGTGATGACCTCGGTGAATTCCATTGGCGACAACCTACGTCGTCCGACATCAACCGGCTACTGAATTGGCTTCAGTTGTCTTCAGTTGTCCCCGACAGGGTCATTGCTTGTCGTAGCTTGTCGCGGGTGGACGTAGGTTGACTTTAGTTGTCGCCTGTGTGGTCGTAGGTTGTCGTAGGTGTGGTCGTAGGTGGACGTCCTAAGTCGCGACGATTGAGTCGCCAATTGTCGGTAGCTTGCGGTGTCGGTGGTAGGTTGTCGCAGACATTGTCGTAGGGGGGTCCAGTTGCCGCTTTTTCGGTGACCTGCTACGACTGTGACAGTCGCCGGCAGTCACCGAAAAAATTGCCTAAGTGGGACAGGCCCGTTAAAAAGACACAGGCAGCAGGGACACTTGAGAAAAAACATTTGCAGCTTTCACCCCGAGTTAACACTAACCTGACTGTTTCATAAAAGTCACTTGACCTAAATTCTCGAACTCCTACCTAATGAGCCTGAGCTATCTTCACAAGAAGGAATGCGGGAGTTCTAGAAGGCAGCCCACCAATCATTTCTCCAAATGTTAACGCCATTTAGAGATGAATAACGTTCTTGCCTTGCTAGAGATGCTCTCTACCTGTAAGTGGAGAATAGGAACTGTCAGGTAGTGATTACCCAATCTTCAATATTGGCCCTCATGCTGGCAATGATGACCTTCTCCATTACCGTAGAATTGTCCCTGCTTCCTTCAAGTAGTTAGCGTTACAAATAATTGTAGAGAGTGCCAACAAATTGATGGGATCTATCCCAGGTTACTGAGAGAAACAAGAGAAGGGATTGTAGGTTCCTTATCAGGCAACTGAACCATCTTCTCACCAGCTAGAGTGTGGTCCAGACCTCCCCCATCTACCTCATTGGAGACCTTTGAGCTGTCTTTAATCGGACTTTATCAGACTTTATCTTACACTAAATGTTGTACCCTTTATCTGTACACTGTGGACAGCTTGATTGTAATCATGTATAGTCTTTTTTTGACTGGATAGCACACAACAAAAAAGCATTTCACCGTATCTCTGTGCACGTAACAATAATCAGTCCATAACCCAGTCTGAAGAAGGGTCTCCACCCGAAACGTCACAGATTCCTTCTCTCCAGAGATGCTGCCTGTCCCGCTGAGTTACTCCAGCTTTTTGTGTCTATCTTCACAATAATAAACTAAACTGAACTAAAATCTTTATATGTTCTCTAACCATAGGCAAGGTCCCAGAGGATTCCTGAACAGCCAGTATTGTCCAAGAAGGAAAAGAAGGATAATTCAGGAAATGGTAGGCTGGTGCGCTTCACGTCAGTGGTAAGGAGGCTGTTGGAGAGGATTCTTTGAGATTTATTCACATTTGGAGAATGGGCTAATTAGAGACAGTCAACATGGCTTTGTCCACGGCAGGTCATATTTTATTAACCATTTAATTTTATGAAGAAGTGTTGAGGGTGATTGTTTTGGATAGGGCTGTGTATATTCTGTACAAGGATTTTCGTACAGGTACTAGACTAAGTGGGACGAGTTGGGTCCCATGTTCACACGGGAGGGCTGGTCCCCCGACTGAATATTCACCAATTCCAATATTGGTGGCCAGTAAGGGGGGGAGTGCTTTATGGAGCGCTGGTATGGGTGTTGTTGGTTGCAGGAACTACTGGTCTCCAGAGGGCTAATATGGACATTGTGGGCCAAATGGATTATTGGGGTGGCAGCTCAGTCCCTCAAGCCTGATGTGCTGGCAACTCACTCACGGCTGGTGGGCTGGCAGTTGACGCACGGCTATTCCTTGAAATTCCATTTCAAGCAGAGTGCAAGGCCACCAAATTTAAATCCATTTTCCCACCATTTCAAGCAGGGTGCAAGGCCACCAAATTCACGTGCAGTTTCTTACCTCATCGAGCAGGGTGCAAGGCCACAGAATTCAAGTGCAGTTTCATACCACCTCAAGCAGGGTGCAAGGCCACCAAATTCAGGTTTAGTTTCCTACCACTTCAAGCAGGGTGCAAGGTCACCGAATCCAACTGCAGTTTCCAACCACTTCAAGCAGGGTGCAAGGCCACCAAATTCAAGTGCAGTTTCATACCTTTTCAAGGAGGGTGCAAGGCCACCAAATTCAAATGCAGTTTCATACCATTTCATGCAGGGTGCAACGACACCACATTCAAATGCAGTTTCATACTATTTCAAGCAGGGTGAAACCACCATAAAAACCACCATAAAACCACACAAAACACCACACTCACAGTTCAGTAGACATTCAGTGCGTTCAGTTGATTCACAGCTCAGACAGAGTCGTGACCTCTCCCTCCTCCATCATGCAGAGACTGAGCCACACCCACACTTCCAGGTTTTATAATCCCTCCCCCTCCCAACGAAAAAGGTGTGGCCTTCATGGTGTGATTGACAGGAGAGAGATTCTCAACATTTTTTAAACACTAATAACACTTTTATTTTTCATTGATGGGAAGAATCCTCTGCACCTGATGAGCGGTGAGGGACTGAGTAAGATGGCCAAAAATCACAGCCGTAAGTGATAGCGTTTTATCTAAAATTAATATAGTGCAAACAGGAAGTTGTCAAGTTTAGACAAACAACCATTTGCAGGCAGTGCCTTTTCACTTCAACCCAAACCCCCCAAACAACAATTTGCAGGCAGTGTCTTTTTACTTTGACCCAAACCCCCCAAACAACCATTTGCAGGCAGTGCCTTTTTGCTTCAAACCAACCATATTTTCATTTTCAATTACAGTTGAGTAGCCATGTGTTCAGTGTTATTTAGAGCTCAGAGAGATGTGACCCTCTGGCTTCCTCCATCTTGCAGAGACTGAGTGAGGCACACCACTTCCGGGTTTTATAGACCCTCCCCCTCCCACCAGCAGGGGCAGCAGCGAGAATGGCAATTAAAAAATATATATTAATATCTCTCTGATTTTTCATCGATAGGAAAAATCCTCTGGTCCAGTCTGGCGGAGGGGGGCTCTGAGCGAGGTGGCCAAAAATGACAGCCGTAAGTCGCGGCGTTCTCTCGGAAATCAAATTGCAGTGCGTCAAAAGCAGTCAAGATCTTACTTTTAGTCATATAGATTTGATTGTTCCTAATGGAAGACTAAATAAGAAGATTAAGATGTGTATGATCTATTGAAACTTGGTAGTTTGGATTCAGAATTGGCTTCCAATAGAACAGAGGATAGTGATAAAAGGATATTACTCTGGCCTGAGTGTTGTTCTGCAGCATTCTGTGCTACGATCTCTGTTATTTGTGATATATAAATGACATGGATGTAAATATTGAAGGGTTGGCTAGTAAATTTACAGATAACATGAAAATTGGTGGAGTTGTAGACAGTGAGGTAGGATACAATGGAATTTATGTAGGAAGGAACTGCAGATGCTGGTTTAAATCGAAGATAGACCTACAAAGCTGGAGTAACTCAGGGGGGCAGGCTGCATCTCTGGAGAGAAGGAATGGGTCACGTTTCAGGTCGAGACCCTTCTTCAGACTGTGGAATTTACATCAATTACAGATATGTTAGAAATATATACAATTACAGAAATATCTATACAAAATACAAGATACAAGATACATTTATTTGTCACATGTGCCAGATGGCACAGTGAAATGTGATTACTATACAGCCGTACAATAAAAATGAAGAACACAACACACGATAGAGTTCGACATAAAAACATCCCCACACAGCTGAATCAAAATTTCCCACTGTGAGGGAAGGCACCAAAGTCAGTCTCTTCCTCTAATGTTCCCCAATGTTCACCCATAGTCAGGGCCACCCCAAGCCCTCCGCAGTCGCCGATACGTGCGGCCTGATGTTCAGGCCTGCTCGCCGGGGTGATATAAGTCCGACGTCAGGACTGAATATCAGAGTCGGCCACCTTCTACCGGAGTCCGCAGCTCCCAAAGTCCGCAGGCCGCGCTGGGCGGAGATGCAACACTGGCGGTCCTCGGCAAAGGGCCCCAGGATTCCATGATGATGGTCAGCACCGCCCGTGTTGGAAGCTCTCCCAAACCGCTGCGGCCCAACGCTCCGGAGCTCCAAACGGCGATCCAGGTAGGCATCGCGCACTCCGCGGTGAATTCAGCGCTACGCCGCCGCTGTTGCAGCTCTGGTCCAGTTCCCGGTCCCCGGCAGGAAAGGCCGCTCCGATCCAGGTGGTAGGTTGCGAGGAGGGGGGCGAGGACGCGACTCGGAGAAATAATCGCGTCCCCGCCAGGAAGCGACTGGGAAACAGTTTTCCCCCTTACCCTGCCCCCCTCCCCCACATAGAAAAGTTTCCCCCAAAACCAGACTTTAAACTAACTAAAAATAATAAAAAGATTGAAAAGACAAACAGGCTGTAGGCAGAGGCTGCCGTCAATGCGGCGCCCCTAGTGGCGTCGCCATATTGTATACATATATACAAAATCAACATGGGCAGAGAAATGACAGATGGTGTTTAATGCAAGCAATGTAGTATATCACACTTTTGGAGGTTGAATGTAAGGGGGGAGTATACATTTAATGGTAAGACCCTTAGTAGTATTAATCTACAGAGGGATCTTGGGGTCAAAGTCAATAACTACATGAAAGTGGAAGCACACGTTGATAGCCTAGTATAGAATGCTAATGATATCCTTGCCTTCATCGGTTGAGCATTGAGGATATGAGTCAGGAAGTCATGTTGCAGCTTTACAGGACATTGGTGAGCCCGCATTTGGATTACAATGTGCAGTTCTAGTCGTCCAATTACAGGATGGATGTGGAGGCTTTGGAGAGGATGCAGAAAAGATTTACCTTGGATAGAGGGTCTTAGCTGTCAGGAGAGTTATGTTTTTAAATCTTTTTTATGCTCTTTTAAACCTTGGACAAAGTTGGATTGTTTAATATGCTGTACTGTTTTATACTCGGTGTTCTATAAATTAGGCAGGCATGAACTTAATCAGCTTATAGGTCATAATAGCAGCAGCTGGGGTTCAATTATTTAATGTAAAACAGCCAATTGTGTTGCGTGAACTGTCATATCGAAGGCTGGTGGGAAATTGTATGTTTGAGAAATTTCTTAGTGTATGTTATTAACTAATGATTTTCAACATGTGTTGATTTTATACTTTTTAGTCATAGTTTATTGAATTAGAACTTGATTGGTCTCAAAATCAGAAGTCAGGCATGTATTAATGGGAGAAAATTACTAACAAATGTAGCTTAATTTTTAATTGATATTCGCACATAAAAGAGCAGACGATAAAAAAAAACCTTGGTCAAAGAGATAAGTTATAAAATTGAGAAACAGAGGTATAAAACGTAGAGATCTTTTGGCATTGGAATTGGTTATTAGGTTATTATTGTCACATGTACCAAGTTACAGTGAAAACATTGTTTTCTACGCTATCCAGTCAAATCATGCCACACATGAGTATAATCAAGCTTACACAAATAAAACAGATGTAATGCATTCCAGTTGCAGGAATTTAACCAAAGGCAGAATATAGTGCGATAGATATAGAGAAATTGCAAATTAAAAAACGTGCTAGGTTCACAATGAAGTTGGTTGGGAGCTCGGGATTGGACCCTTAGTATATAAGGGGTCCATTCAGTAGACTAATAAGAGCAATGAAGAAGCTGTACCTGAGCCTAGGTATTTTCTGCCCAGCGGGAAAGGGAGGAAGACGGAATAACCGGAGTGTGTGGTCCTTGATTATGTTGGCTGCTTTCCCCAGGCAGTGTAAAGTGTAGATGGAGTTGATGGGGAAGGGGGGGGGGAGGGGGGGAGGGGGGGGAGGGGGGGGGGGGGGGGGGGGGGGGGAGGGGGGGTAGGGGGGGGGGGAGGGGGGGGAGGGGGCGGGGTGTGAAGGAGTATGTTCTTAATGGATCAGATAAATCTGTATCTGATCTGTAATCTTCTTCCACCCAACAGAGAATGAGACATTCAATTAAACAATCATTGAGAGCAGTGAAGTTTCCCTCAGCATCTTCATAACAAATGAGTGTTGTCATCAGACTGAAGTGTTTGCATCCAACTTCAGCAAGAAAAGCCACGAAAGATTATTGATTTTAGCTTCCTCCTTAGATTCTCCACCTATTAAAAAGCCAGTCTTCAGCAGATCCTTCAGGACTGAGCCTGAGCTATAAGGCAGAGGTTGAATAGGCTGGGACTCTATTCCTTGGAGCACAGGAGAATGAGGCTTGATCTTATAGAGGTGTATAAAACCAGGAGAGGAATAGATCGGGTAGATGCATTGAGTAGGTGAATCGAGGACAAGAGGAAATAGAAACATAGAAACATAGAAATTAGGTGCAGGAGTAGGCCATTCGGGCCTTCGAGCCTACACCGCCATTCAATATGATCATGGCTGATCATCCAACTCAGTATCCTGTACCTGCCTTCTCTCCATACCCCCTGATCCCTTTAGCCACAAGGGCCAGATCTAATCCCTGTTAAATATAGCCAATGAACTGGCCTCAACTACCTTCTGTGCAGAGAATTCCAGAGACTCACCACTCTGTGTGAAAAATGTTTTCCTCATCTCGGTCCTAAAGGAATTCCCCCTTATCCTTAGATTGTGACCCCTTGTTCTGGACCTCCCCAACATCGGGAACAATCATCCTGCATCTAGCCTATCCAACCCCTTAAGAATTTTGTAAGTGTCTATAAGATCCCCCCTCAGTCTTCTAAATTCTAGCGAGTACAAGCCAAGTCTATCCAGTCTTTCCTCATATGAAAGTCCTGACATCTCAGGAATCAGTCTGGTGAACCTTCTCTGTACCCCTTCTATGGCAAGAATGTCTTTTCTCAGATTAGGAGACCAAAACTGTACGCAATACTCCAGGTGTGGTCTCACCAAAATCCTGTACAACTGCAGTAGAACCTCCCTGCTCCTATACTCAAATCCTTTTGCTATGAATGCTAACATACCATTTGCTATCTTCACTGCCTGCTGCACCTGCACGCTTACTTTCAATGATTGGTGTACCATGACACCCAGGTCTCGTTGCATCTCCCCTTTTCCTAATTTGCCACCATTAAGATAATAGTCTACACTCCTGTTTTTGCCACCAAAGTGAATAACCTCACATTTATCCACATTATACTGCATCTGCCATGCATTTGCCCACTCACCCAGCCTATCCAAGTCACCTTGCAGCCTCCTAGCATCCTCCTCACACCTAACACTACCCCCCGGCTTAGTGTCATCTGCAAACTTGGAGACGTTGCATTCAATTCCCTCGTCCAAATCATTAATATATATTGTAAATAGCTGGGGTCCCAGCACTGAGCCTTGCGGTACCCCACTTGTCACTGCCTGCCATTCTGAAAAGGACTCGATTACTCGTACCCTTTGCTTCCTGTCTGCCAGCCAGTTCTCTATCCACATCAGTACTGAACCCCCAATACCGTGTGCTTTAAGTTTGTATATTAATCTCTTATGTGGGACCTTGTCGAAAGCCTTCTCAAAGTCTAGATATAACACATCCACTGGTTCTCCCTTATTCACTCTGCTAGTTACATCCTGAAAAAATTCTATAAGATTCGTCAGACATGATTTACCTTTCGTAAATCCATGCTGACTTTGTCTAATGATTTCACCACTTTCCAAATCATTGCTATCCCATCTTTAATAACTGACTCCAGCAGTTTCCCCACTACCGATGTTAGACTAACTGGTCTGTAATTCCCCGTTTCCCTCGCCCTCCTTTTTTTAAAAGTGGGGTTACATTAGCTACCCTCCAATCCTCAGAAACTACACCAGAATCTAAGGAGTTTTGAAAAATTATCACTAATGCATCCACTATTTCTGTGGCTACTTCCTTGAGTACTCTGGGATGCAGACTATCTGGCCCTGGGGATTTATCGGCCTTTAATCCATTCAATTTACCCAACACCACTTCCCGGCTAACCTGGTTTTCACTCTGTTCCTCCACCTTATTTGACCCCCGGTCCCCTGCTATTTCCGGCAGATTATTTATGTCTTCCTTAGTGAAGACAGAACCAATTATTCAATTGGTCTGCCATGTCCTTGTTCCCCATGATCAATTCGCCTGTTTCTGACTCTAAGGGACCTACATTTGTTTTAACTAATCTCTTTCTCTTCACATATCTATAAAAACTTTTGCAGTCAGTTTTTATGTTCCCTGTCAGTTTTCTTTCATAATCTATTTTCCCTTTCCTAATTAAGCCCTTTGTCCTCTGCTGGACTCTGAATTTCTCCCAGCCTCTGGTAGGCTGCTTTTTCTGGCTAATTTGTATGCTTCATCTTTTGTTTTTATACTATCCCTGATTTCCCTTGTTATCCATGGATGCACTACCTTCCCCGATTTATTCTTTTGCCAAACTGGGATGAACAATTGTTGTAGTTCATCCATGCAGTCTTTAAATACCTTCCATTGCACATCCACTGTCAACCCTTTAAGAATCACTTGCCAGTCTATCTTGGCCAATTCACGTCTCATACCTTCAAAGTTACCTTTGTTTAAGTTCAGAACCCTTGTTTCTGACTTAATTATGTCACTCTCCTTCCTAATGAAGAACGCAACCATATTATGGTCACTCTTGCCCAAGGGGCCACGGACAACAAAACTGCTAACAAACCCTTCCTCATTACTCAATACCCAGTCTAGAATAGCCTGCTCTATCGTTGGTTCCTCTACATGTTGGTTTAGAAAACTATCCCGCATACATTCCAAGAAATCCTCTTCCTCAGCACCCCTGCCCATTTGATTCACCCAATCTATATGTAGATTGAAGTCACCCATCTGGGTGAGACACATAAAACTGGAAAAGAAAAACTGATTCTAAGTATCCTTCAGTGAGTCACTCATCCCAAAGCCTTTCTAGCATTTATATAGCACAGACCAGAAGTGTGATAGTATATTCTCCAAATCACACAGTAACCTCAACAACACGGAAAGAAACACTCAATTACCATCTTAGACATAATTATCTCCATTACTTGTGCATGGTGGCTCTAGCAGTTTGAACGTAAAAATGGGCTCAGTTAATATCCTAGTAAGAATGCCACTGTTCAATCTGGGGCATATGACAATAAAACACTCTTGAGGTTACTGCATCAGCACCTCCAAATCTATGTTCCTATCACCAAAAAGGTCAAGTTTATACCATACCGAAACACCGTTGCTTACAGATTTCCCCCTAAGTCACTCACCATTCTCAGAGATGTCAGGGGTTATAGAAACATAGAAACATAGAAAATAGGTGCAGGAGTAGGCCACTCGGCCCTTCGAGCCTGCACCACCATTGAATATGATCATGGCTGATCATCCAACTCAGTATCCTGTACCTGCCTTCTCTCCATACCCCCGATCCCTTTAGCCACAAGGGTCACATCAAACTCCCTCTTAAATATAGCCAATGAACTGGCCTCAACTACCTTCTGTGGCAGATAATTCCAGAGACTCACCACTCTCTGTGTGAAAAATGTTTTCCTCTTCTCAGTCCTAATGGAATTCCCCCTTATACTAAGACTGTGACCCCTTGCTCTGGACCTCCCCAACATCGGGAACAATCTTCCTGCATCTAGCCTATCCAACCCCTTAAGAATTTTGTAAGTGTCTATAAGATCCCCCCTCAGTCTTCTAAATTTTAGCGAGTAACCAAGTCTATCCAGTCTTTCCTCATATGAAAGTACTGACATCCCAGGAATCAGTCTGGTGAACCTTCTCTGTACCCCTTCTATGGCAAGAATGTCTATTCTCAGATATGTAGATTGAAGTCACCCATTATAACTGTTTTACCCTTGTTGCACGCATTTCTAATTTCCTGTTTGATGCCATCCCCAACTCCACTATTATTGTTAGGTGGCCTGTACACAACACCCACTAGCGTTTTCTGCACCTTAGAATTTCGCAGCTCTACCCATATCGATTCCACATCCTCCAAGCTAATGTCCTTCCTTTCTATTGCATTAATCTCCTCTCTCACCAGCAACGCTATCCCAGCTCCCTTTCCTTTCTGTCTATCCCTCCTGAATATTGAATATCCCTGGATGTTCAGCTCCCAGCCTTGGTCCCCCTGGAGCCATGTCTCCATGATCCCAACTATAGCATAGTCATTAATAGCTATCTGCACATTCAACTCGTCCACCTTGTTATGGGGAGAAGGCAGGAGAATGGGGTTGTGAGGGAGAGATATTGAATGATTGATCGATTGATTGATTGAAAGCCTTGATTGAATGGTGGAGTAGATGATGGGCCGAATGGCCAATTCTGCTCCTATCACTTATGATCTTGACTTGCACATGTATAATCGGCCTTTAATTGTTGCTGAGCACAGACTTTGGAATATATTATCCAATCTTTCTTTTCTTCCTTCCTTCCTTCATTTTTTCCTTTCTTCCTTTCCTTTTTCTTTATTTTCCTTTGTTTCTCTCTCACTTTCTTATCCCTCTCTCTTTCTCTATTCCTTTTCCTCTTTCTTTTTCTCTTTCTTTCTCGCTCTCCTCCCTCCATTCTTGTTCTAGCCCATATATGACTGCAGGCCCATCAGTGTGATTCAGGGAATTTAGATTCGGACAGTAAATGACAGTGAAACCCATACTGACTGACAATGCGAAGGAAATGTTAGGGGCAAGGTTTTTTAATTGTTTTTTAGATGTGCCGGTGACACTCGCGGCGGCGGAGGTAGGTTCTCTGGATGCTTTCAGGAGAGAGCTGGATAAGGCTCTTAAAGATAGCGGAGTCAGGAGATATGGGGGAAAAGGCAGGAAAGGGGTACTGATTGGGGATGATCAGCCATGATCACATTGAATGGCGGTGCTGGCTCGTAGGGCCGAATGGCCTACTCCTGCACCTATTGTCTATTGTCTATTGTCTAACTCAACTCTTGCACAGTGCTATCCATCATGATTGTTAGGGAAGAGAAAATTAATACTTTGATTTCCATAATGAGATCCTCTGATGGAACAGAAAGCAGGCACTGGCTAACATCAGTCAGGGCTAGGTTTGTCTCCACGGCCAGTTTTGATTTTCTAGGAGAGAGAGATAGAGTGAAGGAGGCAGTGTGCCGCTGGTAGGATTGTGAGCTTCAAGAAGGTGAAGTATCAGAGTATGTTATTAAGAATCAGATGGAAACTTCGCTGAACCGATTCACACAACATCCTGTTATTTCAATTTAATGGCAGGACAATCAGGAACTCTGAAGAGTGGATGTGCTGTCCCCCCTCCCTGATCACTGATCCAAGCTCTCTAATCGACGCACTCCACGCACAGCACGGTCTGGTGGGTTTGGAGCCTGGCAGGTTGCAAGCACAGTTCAACTGGTGATTTACTCTCATAGCTTGAATGCAAAATACTGTATTTATTTCAGCAATTGGTTCAAGAACTCAAAGCTTCCAGAGGGCAAAAATAACGTACCATTTTTAACAGATGGAAAATATAACAGTTCATTGCAAATCATAATCCAAGAGAGCTTTAAATATACCTCAGCTGTACAGCCTCTGGGAATGATAAACTTGTCAAGGAATTGGCACACCAATGAATCTGCAGAACTTTTCCCCACCACCATCATCACCAACAACTACCCCTACACAGGGGCGGCATGGTCCGCAATGGTAGAGTTGCTGCCTTACAGCCCCAGAGACCTGGGTTCGATCCGGACTACGGGTGCTTGACTGTACGGAGTTTGTACGTTCTCCCCGTGACCACGTGGGTTTTCCCCAGGTTCTCCAGTTTCTTCCCACACTCCAAAGACGTACAGGTTTGTAGGTTAATTGGCTGCGGTAAAAATTGTAAATTGTCCCTAGCACATAGCATGTGCTAATGTAACGGGGATCATTGGTTGGTGCGGACTTGGTGGGCCGAAAGGCGTGTTTCTGCGCTGTACCTCTAAATTAAAAACTAAACTTCCTCATCATCCCAACCAACAAAACCCATTTAATCATTATGCGCTAAAGTGGAAACACTGGTGAGAAGTGACAGAACAGACCACAGGCATTAGGAGAATCGCATGTCCAGAGTAATGATACTGTTTATTATAATCACAGGTGGACATCTCCTCAGCTTCACTGCAGGATTTGTACCAGAACATGGAATAACTATCTGCAGAAAACATGACTTCCACTCTATTTCTCCTCTCAAACATTAATTTGTGGATTTAACAGATGGCTACCGTGAATACAGCTCTTCTCCTGGGTTACATAATTGTAAATTATTTTCGGGTCGGGAGAGCATACACCTTTAAAAATGCATTATAATTCAACCAGTCACCGGTTTTTCAACAGTGGGGAGCGTTGTAGAGCAAAGGGATCATGGAGTGCAGGTACATGAATCCTTAAAAGTTGCGGCAAAGGTAGATAGCGTGGTCAAAAAGGCTTTCGGCACATTGGCCTTCATCAGTCAGAATATTGATTATAGCAGTTGGGTCATGTCGCAGTAAGACATTGGTGAGGCCACATTTATCGTATTTTAGTTTAGTTTAGTTTACAGATACGGCATGGAATCAGGTCCTTCAGCCCACCAAGTCCGCTCCGACCAGCAATCCCCGCACATTAACACTACCCTACACACACTAGCAACAATTTTACATTTACACCAAGCCATTTAACAAACTGTGCAGAGTCCTTATATATCATAATAAGTACTTTAATTTGGATACATACAGAAACCATCGAAATGCATACTGCAGGCTCCGAATCATATGTTGAACTAACCAGCATGGCTGCCCGCATGCCACCAGGTTGTGACATGGATTATGGATCGGATCATCAGCAGCAAAACCAGACATGGATCAAATAAGCAGTACTGTTTGATCTGCATCCCCCTTCTTGGGCTTTCGCCCAAAGGGCAAACATAAAGCATGCAGAAGTAATATGAATATAAAGCTATAAAAATTAACTATCATCTACAGAAAAGCAATGGAGGATATATTGCAAGTAATATAAGTAATGTTGGTTGTAGTTAATTTGTAGTTAATCTGCATCTAGACATAATCCCCATATCTAGCCACAGGCTTGCTGACCCGTCCTGCACATGTACGGTACAGGCCTTCAGCCTGCCCCTCACAGGAGATGTCGCCACAGGCACGGCCCCCATCGGGAGTTTCATAGCAGGCGACGACTCAACCAGCACAGATTTCACAGGGGATTTGTCGACAGGCTTTACAGAGATCTTCGTCATCGACACCAGCCCCAATAGAAGTCCCTTTGCAGGTGCAGAAACAAAGTTCTGATCACACAACTGTTCACCGTCTGCTGTCACATGTCCCTCATTCAGATAGTCGTTTCCATCCTCTGTCCAGAACACAACATCTGGGTCATCTGCATAATCATACTGAACCTGCCTCAATGGCACCGGTTCATTTACTGGCAGATTATGTCGTCAGTTTCGTCTGTATAGACCTCGGCCAGATTGAATCAAATAAGACCCTTGGTTCCAGACACACCTCCTTGACCGTGCCCATACGGTCATACCCCTTCTAGGTTTGGAACCGGACCACCTGGCCCTCCTGTCAAAGTTGGTTTCTTAAAAAGCAGATAGCAACAAACGTTAAAGGCAACCATGGCAATCTTTAATTGATTCGTCAGACGGGAGTGGCAAGATCTACAAAGAGCACAAATGTTGCTCAGTGCTTCTCAAGCTCCACTCACAGAACAATGGAAAGTTAGCACAATTATACATTTTTCTTATCATTAAAACACTTCTGAATGTGGCATGATTATATAAAGATTCTATCGACTTTCAGAATATAGGAAAAGCTGGGTCCAAATCAAGCTCATCCAATAACAAGTTATTACTTATCTCTGGAGCTTCAGCTATTTTTTCAATCTTGGCTTCTTTATGGTCTTGAAAGAAACACATGTTAATACTGCAGGATTCCATCTTAATGTCTTTATTAAAATAGGCTGGAGCCACTTCGCAGTCAGTGGATGTGGACAACTCGGAATCTCCATTGAAGAAGGATATGTTCTTGCGCTCAGATCCCGAATATACAGAGTGCTCTTGGGAAAAAGTTCAGGTACAAGATGCAACTCAACCATTAAATGTGGAAAAAAAACAGTTAACTGCAATGAAGCATCTTCTTCTATAAGAAATGATGTTGTGGAAGGATTGGAGTCCAATGATCTTTCTGAAAGGTATTTATCAAGTGCACATATCAGAGAAATAAAAGTTAAGAATGGCTCTTCAGATGAGTCTTTTCAACCATATTGGCAGAAGAAGAGTAAATTAGCTGTTAAGAAGTGCAATATTAAGGATATGAAGAAACAATCTGGACAAAAATGTGTCCGAAAACCAAAGTCAAACTTGGAAAGGAAAGATATCCCCACCATATATCAATGTCAGTATAAGTGTTGCTGTGCTGTTTACAGAGGAATTGACGGACTTAAGAAACATATAAAAGAGCAGCATGAAGAGGTACGTGAAAGACCTTGCCCCCACTCAGGATGTAACAAGGTGTTTCTGATTGATCGCTACCTGCAGCGCCATGTAAAGCTGATCCATTCAGAAGAAAGAACATCTTTACAGATCAGAAGGAAGTGCCTTTGTTCACATTATGGCTCTATCATTCTGCTATTCATTGCTCTAATGTTTGCGACCATTGCGTGTACCTACCGAGGACTGTGAATGTTATCATGTTTGATATAAAGGAGGGAATGAAAGAGCTAATAGTCAAATCTAATAGTCAAATCTAAAATTGAGTCGTTCTTCTACAAAAGCATGGTCCAGTAGAACAAAAGAATGGCTCGGTGCCAAGGCTGAAAGTCTGCTAACACTGGGACAAGTTGATGCTTCACAACATTATCACCCTCACCATTTTCAGTCACTGTTTCATTCCGAGGTGAAGGGGTTATTGAACCATCCAGAACTTCCTCCATTGAGTCCTTATTTCTACTGGATGGGCACTGTCCCTCATTCAAAACAACGCTGCGATTTGAATGCATGTCCAGGATGTAACTGTAGCAAAGTGGAATCCTGCCTCACCACAACACCAACTAGCTTCTTCCCCTCTGTTATCAGAGTTCTGTACAGTCCTTCCAATTGCTAGGATTCTGCCTGATTCACCTCTATCCCAGGTGAGCCTGGCTTGATTGCATTCATTCATGTTAATCCTTTGTGTCTTGCTGACACTGAAAAAGGGTGCAAGATTCTTTAGACTCATCATTTAGCTGTTGAATAACTATTAACTAGGTTCCTGCTTAATTAATGTTTCTATACTTAGCTGACTTTATTACATTTGAATAGGTTTGTTTTTATCTGTATTCTGGGTCAAGAGATGAACCATGGACATATGAACCTTCTTGAACCGCTTATTATGAGCCTTCTTGAACCGCTTCTCACATTGGTCACAAGCAAATTCAAGTTCAGGTTCTGCCTTGTGCGTGGTCATATGGTATTTCAAGGATGCTCTTTGCCTGCACTGGAAACCACACTGCAACGCTTTTGTTCCAGTATGGCACATTTAGTGAACTGACAGGTGTTTCCGCTGTTTGAAAGTCTGTCCACATTCATCACAAATGTAGTTTCTTTTCACAAATGGGAGTCATTCTTTCTCCCAAGTTGTCCATCAGCGTGTGAAACCAGCATTCTTCTTCCTTCTCCATCAATGCCAACTGGCTGTCTGATCCATCCCAACTCAGCTCCTCACTTTGATCCCAGCTGGGATTTACCTCAATCCAGTTCTGTAACTGAGTTGCACTCCAAAATCAAGGTTTTTCAACTCCACAACCTGACTGCTCTCCTTCAGCTGCTGTGTGATGGAAGCAAGATGGTCATTTTCAGACTGGGCATTGGTAAGCACATTTCTCATCTGTTTCAGCTCATTCTGTACCTCTGGGATAAGCTGTCACCTTTTTCTGGTTACTACAAGAACCTGTGATAATGGATCCATCTTGGTCAGTGTTATAAACGTAAGGACAGTTGTCAGCCTTATTCAGGACGTCTGGTGCAGGGATTGTTTCCCAAGTCCAGCCCATCTGGGCCAACCTCAGGATAAAAAGTAGGGTCAATAGCCCCAGTGTCCTTTCTTGGTTCTCCTCCATTTACAGTTCTCCTCCATTTACAGTATCAGATGTCTCCAACGGGGGTAATCTTCAATCTTCATGGCTGTTGGTGTCGTAGTAGTACCTGGTACAGTCCCCTCCAACACAATCTCAATTTTGTCCGATCCCAGTAGTATGGACTGTGTCGGTGTTCAACTGGCAGTGGCGTATGCATTTTCAACCCTTGTGCATGCAAGACTGACAAGGTTCTGCTTAATTGCTGTGCGTCTGTAATTAATTCATTGCTGTGGGCCTGTAGGTCATAACTAACTTCTAAACTATTTAATATCCTATTCATTCCCTCCACTAATCCAGAATTCTACGGTGGTGGGAGATGTGAGATCACTCTTTAACTACCTACATGGCAGACCCTTTAAATATAGATATATTTTTTTTAAACAATTTAAAAATATTCCCTATTGTTCCAATCTATCTCCCCAAATTTACAATTTCAAATCAACAGATATTGTTCTGAAATGAAGGCATCTCCAATCTCATCTAACACATCTACCGGGATGACACGTGGCCATTGTGGAATTCATGTCTCTATTTAAACTCAATTCAAAAGGTAGGAAATAGGAAGAAAATAAACAAAGTTAAGAGAGAACAAAGAATAAACAATACATTTTCATAGATTGCAAGCTTTCAATGACATCCTATTTCATCCAGACATGGACCATTTCATCTAAAGGGGCATATATATGAAAATATAAATATAGCCTGGGACTGGATGTCAGGTATCCCAATAGGCTTTGGGAGAAATGAAACAGACATTGCGAAATCCTGAACACAGTAGAATAGAGTTGCCAGTATCTTGGCAGCATAGCCTTGAAAAGAACAGTGAGCTCTCTAGTCTGATAAGGGACAGAACTTGGATGAGTGACCACTCGAAAGAACATGAAGATCTATCAAGTCTGATAAGGGACACAACTTGGATGAGTGACAACTTGAAAGAACCTCCTAGAATATTCTCAGGGAGCTTTGGGTTTAGAACAAATACTTCCCTTCGAACATTAAAATAAAACTGTCCAAAAGAATGGCAAAACATACATCAGGTACACAAATTTGTCCGAGAAGAGTTACCCAAAGTGGCGCAGCCCCCTTGTTTCCAAAAAAAATCACATGGCACATTAGAGACGTCTCTCTGTATAAAGTTTACATTCATCTCCCTTGTCTGACAAAGCCGTTCTGCTTGAAATAATCTTTGTTTCTGTGGGGACAAATTTGCAGAATTCGCAAGCTAATCTATTCCCCTGGGAGACTTTGTGAACTGGGACTGGGAGGGTTTGCAAAAGTTGTCTTCTTGTTGGAGTGAGAATTTAAAATGAACAAAGGGAGTAGTTTATTGTAATGGTGGGCGGGCTAATGTTCAAAATAGGAATGGTCTGAGCTGTGATTGGAGAGTGATCCATATTGTGATTGGCCACCTCCCCCTTCTTCTATAGACAGAGTCGCCATGCCAGACATAGGGTCTATAGAGGACTGACCGGTACCGGGTTTGTTCTTAACTACTAATTGCTGTTCTCCGAACTCTTATCAGCGCTTTCTTTCTCTGCCTTAGCCCCTATCTCCGATTTCTCTGCCCACTGGCATTCCATCTGAAGTACTTTCATCTTTTAATAGTTCCGTCTTTATTCCACAATTCAATCCATATTCCTCCTACTGGTCAAGACACATCACTCAAACGTTTGGTCAATTTATAATTCAATATTCTATAATCCTTGTTGTTCTTATGAAACAAATAAATGGGAAAACAGGAATGGGGTGCTGATTTTGGATGATCAGCCATGACGGCATTGGCTTGAAGGGCCTACTCCTGCACCTATTTTCTATGTTTCTATGCTTCTAAATCTTTGTTCTTATATATATATTAGTACTTCTCCAGTTAGATGAAGTTGACAGGAAGTCTCAAGGCTCTGGCTGCACTACCTTAGCAAAAGAACAGCACGGTGGCGCAACGGTAGAGTTGCTGCCTCATAGCGCTTGCAGCACCGGAGACCCGGGTTCGATCCCGACTACGGGTGCTGTCTGTATAGAGTTTCTACGTTCTTCCTGTGACCAGGTAGG
The DNA here is from genome assembly GCA_035221665.1 of Okamejei kenojei. Classification (NCBI taxonomy): domain Eukaryota; kingdom Metazoa; phylum Chordata; class Chondrichthyes; order Rajiformes; family Rajidae; genus Okamejei; species Okamejei kenojei. Next base: position 94,023,493 of record CM069135.1, read on the forward strand.
TTTTCTCCGAAATCTTTAGTTTCGTCCCACCCTCCAAAGACACACAGGTTTGTAGGTTATTTTGTTTGGTATAAGTGTAAATTGTCCCTAGTGTGTGTGGGATAGTGTTAATGTGCGGGGATCACTGGTCGGTGCGGGCTTGGTGGGCTGAAGGGCCTGTTACCACGCTGTATCTCTGAACTAAACTAAACTAAATATGACTGCCACCAATTGTTAATAAGGGCAATCAAGGGTGGCGTGAAATCACTGAATTAGGTCCTACAACCCATTGTGTCAATGTTGACCGTCAAGCAGCTGTCTCCACTAAGTTTTAAAGAAGGAACTGCAGATGCTGGAGAATCGAGGGTACACAAAAAGCTGGAGAAACTCAGCGGGTGCAGCAGCATCTAAGGAGCGAAGGAGATAGGCGACGAAGAAGGGTCTCGACCCGAAACGTCGCCTATCTCCTTCGCTCCTTAGATGCTGCTGCACCCGCTGAGTTTCTCCAGCTTTTTGTGTACCCCAGCTGTCTCCACTAATCCCATTTAGCAGCAACTGCTTCTTATGAGTAGGCAATTCAAGTGATCATCGAGATAGTTTATAAGGACGGCCACTTAGAATTATTGTAATTACAATAGGGAGTAGTTAATGTGAGGGAGCAAGTAGATAAGAATAGGAGAAGGGACTGTAGTCCACATTAGAGATTAATCAAAAGCAATGAGGAGACATGAGTATTGCTGGCCTGATTGGCTGTTTCTAATGAATCCAATATAAATTCAATGTAAAAAACATGTACCAATTTCAACTTTCTAAATGAGTGTAAATCTTAAGCTTCCTAGATGCCGGTGCCAGGAATTATCCAACTAATTTTATCGGACATCTGTTTAACATTGCAGAGATGGAGCTCCAGCAGTGTGCCCAGAAGTTCATCTGCTGCGGCAAAATTTCTGATCCTGATGTGCCACAGTGGCAGAGTACAGTCAGCCCTCAGAAGGTTTCAATCTGCCCGTTAATAGCAAATAAAATTTGCATTAATATATGTGAGTAGTTAGTACTGGAAATAATGCACACACCAGATGGGAGAAGTAAGCAGAGCGAAACACAAGGTACTAGACATGTGTTTCCAGCTGAGAAAGGCCCACACTATTGGCTCGACAGCACTTGGGTAGACACAAAATGCTGGAGTAACTCAGCGGGATAGGCAGCATCTCTGGAGAGAAGGAATGGGTGACATTTTGGGTCAAGACTCTTCTTCAGTCTTTCATCTGCAGTTCTTTCCTACACCTTAAGTCTTGTACACAGGTACAAGGAAAATCAAGGATGCTAGCAACAGAAAGTTGGCTTTGACTTCAAAACAGCTGGAATACAAAAGCATCACCATTTGCAGAGAGTCTTGATCAGAGCCCATCTCGAATACTATGTTGTGTGTATTCATCAATGAAAAGGCGGCACTGTGGCACAGCAGTAGAGACCCGGGTTACATCCTGACCACGGGTGCTTGTCTGTATGTTTTCCCCGTGACCTGCATGAGGTTTCCCTGAGAACTTTGTTTTCCTTCCACACTCCAAAGACGTACCGGTTTGTAGGTTAATTGGCTTGATATAAATTCTTTAATTGTCCCTTGTATAGGATAGTGTTAATGTGTGGGAATCGCTGGTTGACACATACACGGTGAGCCGAAGAGCCTGTTTCCGCGCCATATCTCTAAGCTAAACTAAACTAAATTTCAGAAAAGATATGTTAAACGTGGTTGGGTATAGCTTCATCAGAGCTAGGTGGAGAGGCCGAGTAAACTTGACTTGTAATTAGGGGGGTACACAAAATGTTGGAGAAACTCAGTGGGTGCAGCAGTATTTATGGAGCGAAGGAGATAGGTAATGTTTCGGGCTGAAACCCTTCTTCAGACTGATGGGGGGTGGGGGGAGGCGGGGGGAAGAAAGGAAAAAGGAGGAGGAGGAGCCCGAGGGCTAAGGGAGAGGTGAGAAGGGGAGGAGACAGCAAGGGTCAACAGTATTGAGAGAATTCAATGTTCATGCCAGGAGGATGCAGACTCCCCAAGCGGAATATGAGGTGCTGTTCCTCCAATTTGCGGTGTTGCTCACTGGCCATGGAGGAGACCCAGGACAGAGAGGTCAGATATGGAATGGGAGGGGGAGTTGAAGTGCTGAGCCACCGGGAGGTCGGGTTGGTTATTGTGGACCGAGCGGAGGTGTTCGGGGAATCGATCGCCAAGCCTCCGCTTGGTCTCACCGATATAGATCAGCTGGCATCTAGAGCAGCGGATGCAATAGATGAGGTTGGAGGAGGTGCAGGTGAACCTCTGTCGGACCTGGAAGGACTGCTTGGGTCCTTGAAAGGAGTGGAGGGGGGAGGTAAAGGGACAAGTGTAGCATCTCTTGCGGTTGCAAGGGAAAGTGCCCGGGGAAGGGGTGGAGCGGGTGGGAAGGGAAGAATTGACAAGGGAGTTGCGGAGGGAGCGGTCTTTGCGGAAGGCAGACAGGGGGGGAGACTAGCATGCCTTGTAATTACTCTGGGTTTAGAAGATCAGAATTTAATCAGGTTAAATAAAATGTTCCAAGTTGATCAAATAAGCTAAACACTCCATTGAAATTACTCCATTGAGTGGAGTCCAGAACAAGGAGATAACCTTACAATAAAAGCTAAGTTTGAGGAATGAAATGAGGAGGTGGAAATCTGGAAATCTCTTGCCAAAAGAGTCAAGGCCATAGAGTCAATGGAAAGGGCAAAAATGATATTGAAAGATTTTTGTTCTGCATGAGCACCAAGGGACCAAAAGAAAAGACTATTAAGTATGTTGATGTCCAACTCACTCTTAATCCGTGTAATGGCGGTACGACTTGACAGGTTTGAATGGCCTACTACTCTTACTGGGTACAAAAGAGAATAAAGTGATTTATCAACAAAAATAAGTAGAAAGCAAAGCTAAATATTCAACCAGTCTGTTTCATGCAGGACAGGGACACAATTTACTTTGGAAGTAAAGTATAATGAAAATATTTAATGGGAGTGTCTCGGTGAGGGAAACCATGCAATTGGGTTTCACAGATGTTTGATATTAAAAATTAGCTATAATTTTACATTTTGGTCCTTAAAATTCATAGGGTTGCAATTTTCCACTGGAACTGGTGGGAGATCAGGAGAACCCAGGAGAAATGATATCGACAACCTTTCATCGTTTCTCCAAGTGTTTCCACTGATGTTCCAAGTGCTCCCTGCTGATCACATCACAGAAGACTGGGCAAACAGCCATAGAAATTTGAGGCTGATATGTTTAACAGCAAACCTTCAAGGAGCATTAGGATTGAATAGCAAGATTATGTCCTATTTCACGTTAATGGGTAACAAACCAAAAGCTGCCTGTCACATCAATCCAGCCACCACTAAGGCACTGGCTAATCAGATTTGGAAAAAGAGCCAAACCTGAACAGGCTCAGAATAGTTAAAAATTAGGTTAAACAGGCCAGTTGTCCAGAGTTCACCACCTCCTGTCAATTACCTGGAAAGTAGTGTTAACACCAGGAGATCACTTGGAATGTACACTCCCCTCTGTGCCTGGAAGTAGCCAAGATTTAAATGAAAGGCTTCATAGGAGGTAACACAAGGGGTAATTAAATTGGGAGCAATATATTACATACGAGCAACAAAACATTTATGTGTTTGATGGCATAAATTCTTTCACTTTCTCCTAGACGATACTCCCTTTGGGTCATTCATCACCGACAGCTAAAGGATGCTCTGTCACCACTGCCTCTCCAAAAGAAGCTAATGGCAGGGTACGAAACAGCAGTCAAGGTAATTCATCTTCCAGTTTTCCTTGTTGCCACTGGAACGATATTGGCTTAACGTTTATAAATATCAGCCATATTGGCAACACACTATATCAGCCGTATTGGCAACACACAATCAGATGTCGAGTGGAACAAAACAGCACCAAGGTGCTGTCCAGATCGAGTCACAAGTCATTCCAATGAAATATCACCGATACAGGGGAGCCAGGAATAAAAACACCACTGTGCATATAAAAGGGAAGAAGAGACACAATGGGCTCACTGAGATTTATTGATCTTGTGTCACACTATTCATACTCGCATCTCTAGCAGGGTTCAAAGTGTAGACGTGTCGGTGAAATGCTTGTCCAACATGCTGGATCTCTGCCTTCCAGGCAAATTGCTGTCTGCTCCAATTGAAAGGTTCATGCAATGATTGTAGCTCCCCGCTCAAGAACGACCTAAACAATGTGGACTTCTTCCATTCAGGCACCAACTCTAAACTGAAATATATTTTATTTAAAAAAATACATAATATTGAAAGGTTATGTTATCTTGGAAATGCAAGATTAAAATGTAAGTAAGAACAAACTTGTTCCGAGTGAATTATTGCCTCATGACCCTTTGTTATTGGACTGTGTAACTGTAGATGGCAGTCACAGGAAGGATCTGATTAAATTGTTATTCTCCTCCATAAGTTCCTGAAAATAACAAGGCAATTTTGACACTCCATGGCAGGTAAGCAGTAAAACATTAGGGAGCAAGGAAAGCTGTTAAGTATACTTTGTGTAGGAAAGAACTGCAGATGCTGGATTAAATCGAAGATAGACACAAAATGCTGGAGTAACTCAGCGGGCTAGGCAGCATCTCTGCAGAGAAGGAATGGGTGACATTTCGGGTCGAGACCCTTCATCAGACCCTTCTTCATTTGTGGAACTACACTTACCAAGATGCAATTGTAACACCGCAATGTTGGTAGCAGTTGCTTGCAGCGAATAAATGAGATTAGTGCAGGCTTATATTTTCACGTCATATGGCTCCACAACCTTGTGACTAAATCCATAATTGGCCAAGTTGACAAGATCAATGTGAGCTTACCCACTTCCCCAGCACCTACCCTACAGACTTTTCTTCTGACCAGCTTGTGGGCATTCCAGCTCTCCACACTCCCACTCCCTTTCCCTTGCCCTCCCCTCCTCTACCTACACAGTGGCAATAACAAGCGATTAGGAAGATTAAAAATAGCATGCTGAAGCCCTTTTGACCCTCAATTAGCTCGTCAAAGCATTAGTGGTGACAAGCCTTGGCTGCAGTTCCTATTTATGTGACAAGGTAAGAATTAAGGTCAGATGCGATACGAAGAGGAAAATGTTGCTTGAAACTGGATATTATCTTTTTTTCTCCTGGTGTAGTTAGAGTGATCCAGGACACCTGACAGCAGCAAAAGGTATGAAAACACCAAAATAAAGTGTGTGAGTTCTAATTGGAATCTAACCCAGCTCCATGGGGAATCGTGCCTTCAGAACACATCCCAACTTTCGGGGAATGACAGATAACATAAATACTATGCTGACATCTAGTGGCAGACACCCGAGACTACAATGCATTGATCTGTCCTGGGAATTACCCAGTCAATTGAAACTCCTCCAACCATAGAGATGAAAAGCAGAGTTCAGCATATTAAGTATCACCCTGTCAAAGTCTACCAATTGACCACAGACCATAGATTTATTAGTTTAGTTTAGTTTAGAGATACAGCGCAGAAATAGGATCTTCGGCCCACCGGGTCCACGCCGACCAGCGGACCCTGTACATTAACACTATCCTGCACCCACTAGGGACAACTTTGTTTTACATTTACCAAGCCAATTAACCTACAAACCTGTACGTCTTTGAAGTGTGGGAGGAAACCGAAGATCTCGGAGAAAACCCACGCAGATCATGGAGAGAATGTACAAACTCCGTACAGACAGCACCCGGAGTCAGGATCAAACCTGGGTCTCCGGCGCTGTATTTGCTGTAAGACAACAACTCTACCGCTGCGCCACCTTGACCGCCACCGTGACCGAACTCATGGCAAACTTGAACCAGTCAAAATGAACAAACGTACTTGCAAAGCAAACATGAACCGAGATCTCAAAGTGCTGGAGTAACTCAGTGGGTTAGGCAGCATCTCTGGACGACATGCTTCTGGTCAAGAGAGAGTTAGATTTAGCTCTTAGGGCTAATTGAATCAAGGGATATTGGGAGAAAGCAGGAACGGGGTACTGATTTTGGATGATCAGCCATGATCATATTGAATGGCAGTGCTGGCTTGAAAGGCCAAATGGCCTACTCCTGCACCTAGTTTCAATGTTTCTAAGCCCCTTAATGGTCCTGAGCCAGGGTGTTACCTGCCCATGTCCTCTAGATGTGCTGTATGACCCATTGAGTTACTCCAGCACTTTGTGTTCTAAGCAAGGTTCTTGCATCTACAGTTCATTGTGTCTACATGAATGGAATTTAGTTTCGTTGATTGTCACAAGAACCAAGGTACAGTGCAAAGCTTTTATTGCTACTCCGTCAGCGGAAAGACCATACATGATTACAAATGAGTCATCCACAGTGTGCAGATACGTGACAAAGGGAATAAGGTGAATAATGTTTAATGCAAGATAAAGTCCAGTAAAGATCTGTAAGATACCAAGGTACAGAGACTAGAATGGCTCATTACATCCAAGATTACACTACATGGGAGATCCATGGGTGGCATTTTCACTGGACCTGCTATTTCGCTAATCTGCCAGTTTTTTAAATCACAATATGTGACTGCCTGGAGAAGGCAGGAATGGGGTACTGATTGTGGATGATCAGCCATGATCACATTAAATGGCGGTGCTGGCTCGAAGGGCAGAATGGCCTACTCCTGCACCCAATGTCTATTGTCTATTGTCTCAATGATCCATGAACACTGCACAATCTTAAACAGACTGTACAACAGTGCTATGCAGTGATTCAATCTACAGACGTCCAAATGTTGACGAGGATGATCAATACATTTGTTTCATTCGATTTCTGGCTATGTATATTTTTAAGGTGGAGATTAACAGATTTATGATTAGTAAGGGTGTCAGGGGTTATGGGGAGAAGGCAGGATAATGGGGTTCAGAGGGAAAGATAGATCAGCCATGATTGAATGGCGGGGAAGACGATAGGCCCAATGGCCTAATTATGCTACTAGAACCTATAACCCTCTGAACCTATGATTTGGTTCATGGGCAAGTTCCCACATCTAACCTCACCTTCGTTGAGTTAACAATGAAATGAAGGCACTCATTTGCCTTCCTGCCCTGGTTCTGGTAGTGAAAGTTGAAAAGAGTCCCTGTTTCCTGATGTTAAACATAACCTGTGCTGGAAGTACACTTAGTCGTGCACTTAGAGCAAAGTTCAAAACTTGGTAGATTTGGTTCTTATCATCCCATTGTTTACAACCATCCCCTCTCCCCCACCCCACCCCACCACACTAGCAAAGTACATACATTGACTGTCTCAGATCATAGTCATAGTCATTCAGCGCAGATACAGGCCCTTCAGCCCCACTTTCCCATGCCAACCGACATGCACCATCTACACTAGTCCCACCTGTCTGCGTTTGGCCCATACCCCTCCAAACCTGTCCTATCTATGAACCTGTCTAAATGCTTTTTAAACATTGCGATTATACCTGCATCATCTATCTTCTCCAGCAGCTTGTTCCATACACCCACCACCCTTTGTGTAAGAAAGTTACTCCTCAGGTTCCTATTAAATCTTTCCCCCCTCACCATAAATCTGTGCCCTCTGGTTCTCAATCCCCCTATTCTGAGCAAAGGACTCTGTGAGTTAACCCAGTCTTTTCCTCTCATGATTTTGTACACCTCTTCCTCCTGCGCTTCAAGTCCTAGCCTGTTCAGCCTCTCCCTCTAGCTCAGGCTGTCGAGTCCTGGCAACATCCTCGTAAATCGTTCCTGCACCCTTTTTAAGCCTGACAACATCTTTTCTATAACGGATGTTGTCTGTGACAGAAACCGAGCACAATACTCTAAATGTTATCTCACCACGTCTTATATAACTGCCGCATGGCCTCCTAACTTCTATACTCGGTGAATACTTTTAATCTTTCATTTAGTGAAAATGTGCTTAATCATGAGACAACTTCCTCATAAAATCTGCTGCAAGAATATTTTATTTTAAATGGCTAAGTAATGCAAGAAGAAAAATATCTCATTGCAGAGGTATCCACAATTCAAATTTACCTCTACAAAAGTGTAGTTACATTTCCATCAATAGACCACAATCTTTATATGCACGTTATGGAGTTGTAAACTGAGGTTCACTTGGTAAATATTTAAATACTTTCCACTCCATCTGCATGAGCCAGGAACTCCAATAGGGGCCCAGATTTAGCCTCTTCTACTCAAACGAATGAAATGTTGGCAAAAGCAATGCAACAAACCCACTTTTCTTCTTGCTAATGGTCAATCACAATGTTCTAATTTCCAGCAACATGGATTTGGCTTTGTGCTCTCACTTTAAGTGAACCGTAGAAATCCACAATAAGATGCACAAGACTGGTTCAATTGGCCGACATTTTTTTTAAGAGGGAAAGACTCTTGGATGTTTGCATCACCAAAGGAAATATAATGAAAGGAAGGTTTCATTCATGCCTCTGTATTTAGAACAGCCTCCAGCATTCCATGGGAAAAAAATGTCCATGAGTGGAAAATTCATTGCCTCCCCTCTAGTATCATTGATCTGTGAAGTTTAAAACTTAAGGCTTTTAATAGGGAAAGTCTTACGTTTAACATTACAGAGCAATGAACATCTGACAATGGAAACCACAAACTGGATACTTCTAGACGTAGGATGCTGACAGTGGGTTATCAGGATAGTTATAACAAATTAACTATTTATCATTGCATTCAACTATTTATTTCTCAAAAGCACTGATTCGACCATCACAGATAAACAAGGTTTATGGATCTATAAATTCTGACCAAAACTACTGCCAGTCTCATAAACTCTCTGTCCATTCAAAGAAACAAAATTCCTTTTAAAAGAGAAAGAATGCATATCAAATCGATGGAAATAGCTGTAGTTTACGAAAACAAAAAAATAAAATAATGGCTTATTGATGGGACTATCTTGTGTTCGGTCAGCCTTGGATAGCAATCCATAAGCTGATTCATTGAATCACCACATTGTGATGTCTAATCATTGTCAGCATGTTACTGAAAGACAGACGCATGACATTCAGTGATTGCAGAAGTCAGTGAGGACAAAGAGCAAACTTTCCCTCATCTACTTTTTGCCATTGCAAATTACACCCGGTTCAAGGTAAAAATAGATCTCAGACTCCATTCATTTCTGAGAGATGTTGAAAATAAATTATTGCCATAGAGAGATTTTGAGGAAGGCTTTATACAAACGATAATGTTAATATTTATGTTTATTTCATGGTCACATTATATGAATTGAAAACTTACAAAACTAGAATCAGGGAAGCTATTCCTCCATTATTGAACTCTGTGCCAACATGATAAGAACAACATGCTAGGGGTGGCACGGTGGCGCAGCAGTAGAGTTACTGCCTTTCAGCGCCAGGGACCTGGGTTCGATCCTGGGTGCTTGTCTGTACGGAGGTTGTACGTTCTTCCCATGATCAGCGTGGGTTTTCTCCGGGAGCTCCGATTTCCTCCCACATTCCAAGATGTACTGGTTTGTAGGCTAACTGTCAAGGTATAATTAGAAATTGTCCCGTGTGTGTGTGGGATAGTGTTAGTGTGCGTGGATCGCTGGTCGGCGAGTTTGGTGTTCTGAAAAACGCAAGGAATCATGGGATTTGTCAAAGATCATTTGCGATAAAGAAAAAGCGAACGGAGCTCTGGCTGTATAAACAATGTGTAAATTCTCACCTATATTCATAATTTACGTGTAAAAATATATTTAATCTGAGGAACGGGGGTGCCAGGTAGCGGGAGAGCGGGGTGTAACAGCGAGTGAGAGGGGGAAGATGCGAATGGGAGACACGGTGAGAGAAATTCTCGGCTGCTGCGCTGCTGCGCGCATACAGACACGCGCCTCACCCACAGCCACGATTGAACCCGGGTCCCCGGCGCCGCAAGTGCTGCCGAACGGCCACAGGACTGTCCTCCCCCCCCCCCCCCACCACACCCTGAGTGTCCCATCCCCACCCGGGGGGCGGCCGGAGAAAAGACTAGGCTTGTATTCACTGGAGTTTAGAAGGATGAGGGGATATCTTATAGAAACATATAAAATTATAAAAGGACTGGACAAGCTAGATACAGGCAAAATGTTCCCAATGATGGACGAGTCCAGAACCAGGGGCCACAGTCTTAGAATAAAGGAGAGGTCATTTAAGACTGAGGTGAGAAAAAACTTATTCACCCAGAGAGTTGTGAATTTATGGAATTCCCTGCCACAGAGGGCAGAGTAGGCCAAGTCACTGAATGGATTTAAGAGAGAGTTAGATAGAGCTCTAGGGGCTAGTGGAGTCAAGGGATATGGGGAGAAGGGAGGCACGGGTTATTGATGGGGGACGATCAGCCATGTTCACAATGAATGGTGGTGCTGGCTCTAAGGGCTGAATGGCCTCCTCCTGCACCTATTTTCTATGTTTCTGTGTTTCTATGAGATATCCTGGGCGACCCAGGACCGACGGGACACCGGTCCGGAGCAGCAGTGGCCCCAGGCCCATAGCCAGCGCAGAGAAGAAGCGCCAGCCCCAGCTCAACGCCTGGCCCGCCAGGCCCGCCAGGCCAACCAACAGCCTCGGACCACGGGACACCAGCCCGGAGCAGCGGCGGCCCCAGGCCCATCACCAGCGCGGAGAAGAAACTCCAACTCAAGCCCAATCCCCGCTCCATCTCCCTAGGAACCCGCTCCCCGAAGGGCCGGGGACCGCCAGTCGCACCGCCCGCCCCACTCAGCGGGCGCCGGTCAACCTCCCCAGCACCGGTGAAAGCCGAACACCAGCCATCAACGGGGACACACACAAAACTCTGCAGCAAACGGGGCAGGCAGCATCCCCAGAGAAAAAGAATGGGTGACGTTTCTGGGCGAGACCCTTTTCCAGTGATGTTGCCTGACCCGCTGAGCCAGCGCAGCATCCTACGTGCATCCCCACCAATGACGGGCGCTCAGCCCACGCCAGCACCGAAGGGGCCAACCGACAGCCACCGGACAATGCGAGAGGCGCTTTCCCAGGGAACGAGCCCTCTGGGAGCCAGGGCAGAGCTGGAGCCAGACACCCCCCTCCGCGCCGGCTACAAGACAGGGGCTGCCACCGCCCCGGCCCCTGCCATCCCAGGGCCCCCCGGACACCTCCGGCTGCCTCCGGACAGGGACGGGACACCCAGGAGGGGCTTGGGGATGGCAGCAACTCAACAGCACCCGCAGTGCCAGAGACCTGGGCCTGACCCCGACCACAGACGAAAGCGCAGCTGCCGAGAATGTTTATCGCGAGTGACCTATCACCTGGGTATGCGCAGTCGGAATACCGAACTCGCTTATTGTCAAGCATATCTTAAACATGGCACAAAAAGAAAGGAAAGCTGTATTCTTTACATATATTCATTGACTGGCTGTAAACATCATTACCCATCGATAATTGCTCGATGAACTCAATGTTTAATTAGGCCGTTTCAGGGGGCAATGAAGAGTACACCACATTGCTGGAGTGTAGAGTCACATTTGCAATTTGCAAGGAAAGAATAGATGCTACTCAATGACAGATTCCTGAACCAAACGGTGTTTGCAATAATCTGGTATGAGCATAAATAATCAACTTAAAAGTGTGAAGAAACACACATTGTGTAAGTCACTGAGGTTTGTTGTGATTAAATAGAGCCATGTGCTTTGGACTATATTCCAATAAAAACATGGTTTGGTTTCTCCTGTAGGCAGTCCTTCAAAGTCAAGAATAAATTTCGGTAGACTCGGAAAACCTACCATGAATCCAATGCGGGATTTGTTGACCATGTTACAGGGGCTGAGGGGATAGAGCAGGTTCGTGGATTGTTGGAAACACAAGGCATGTTTAATCACAGTTACAAATTGCTGGAGGAACTCAGTGAGTCAGACAGCATCTAAGGAGTGAAATAGACAGAGGACAAGACACAAAGTGCTGGAGTAACTCAGCCGGTTAGGGAGCATTCCTAGAGAACATGGATTGGTGATGTTTCCGGATGCGACCCTTCTTCGCACTCTGAAGGGTCTTGACCCGAAATGTTCCCTATGCATGTTCTCCAGGGATACTACTTGACCTGAGTTACTCCAGCACTTTATGTCCTTTTGTGTATTAACAAACATCTGCAATTCTTTGTTTCTACAATAAACAGGCAATGTTTAGGGTTGGAAAACTTCTTCATAATTAAGAAAGGTCCTGAACCCAAATGTTGTCCATCCATTTCAATCCACAGATGATGCTATCTGTCCCACAGCTCCAGCAGTTTTTTTTCCAACATCTGCAGTCCCTGCACTCAAATCAAAGTTAAATAGGAAGAAACATGAAGTGCCAGATATGTCCTCGATTTCACCATCCTCCCTCAGCTAACACCTCCATTTATCACAGAGCTGCCATTTAGTTCGCTCTGCTCTTCCCCTCCCACCCTTTTCTTCGCAATATGTTTCTAGTATATCCTCATATGAAGGACTTTCATTGGAAGGAAGTGTAAATTCAATTTTTCCCCACCTCAGATTCTGCTTCACTTATTGAATATGTCTAACATTTACCATTCTTAATTGTTAGCCTAGGGGTGATCTTATAGAGGTGTATAAGATCATGAAGGGAATAGATAGGGCAGATGCACAGAGTCTTTCTTCCCTGAATATGGGAATCAAGAACTAGAGGTCATAGGTTTAATGTGAGAGTGGAAAGATTTAATAGGAACTTGAGGGTGGTGGGTACATAGAATGAGCTGCCAGAAGGGGTAGCTAAGGCAGGTGCCATAACAACCTTGAAAAAGCATTTTGTAGGTACATCGATAGGAAAGGTTTAGAAGGATACTAGACTAAGTGGGACCCGTTGGGTCCCTGTCACACAAGAGGCCTGGTCCCCCAACGCAACCCGTTCCCCAACACAATATTCCACCACTCATCCGTTCCCCCAACGCAACCCGCTCCCCAACGCAATATTCCATCACTCATCCATTCCCCCAACGTAACCCATTCCCCCAACGCAATATTCCACCACTCACCCATAGCCCCCAACTATGCAGATGCGGCTCACTTCACCTCATCCCCCTGCACTCCCTCCACCGTCCCTCTTCTTTGCACTCTCATCCCCCCCCCCCACTGACTTCCTCCCTCTCCTTTCCTCTACCTTCTCCACTCCCTACCCCTCTCCAATCTGTTTAAATAACATTAAACAACAATGTTCTCTTTGTCCGCTCCCCCACCCCCTCTCCTTACAACAATGTTTCAAATCTCTCATTGGACTGAGAGTCCTGTCTTTGTTAAAATTGTCCAAAGCCCCTCTCCCCTCCCTACCCCAAGTGGGACACATTGAGCCTTGTTCCCCCAATGCAATATTCCGGTCAGGAGTGGTGGGAGGGGGAGGGAGGAGTGTGTCTCTAGGTCCAGTCCATATCCGTGTCTGCTCCGGTGCCCAGCCGGGCTCAGGGCCCTGGGCTGTGGTTCGAGCCAGTGCGGGCAGGCCCGCCGGGAGGCTTCTCCCTCTTGCGGCTGGTCGCCTCTCCCTCTCCATCCCCTTCTCCCTCCCCCTCCCTCCCCCTCCCTCCCACCTCCCTCCCCCGGCTCCGCACGTGCAGCATTTTTAAATAACTGAAAGTCAGTCAGATTTTTTTAGGCTACCGTCTTGAACAACGGGAGGGGGAGGGACGAACGCTGCTTCGGGCCATATCTGTGTCCAACGTGCTTTTATCCATACATCAAGTTTTTTTAATGTAAATGAGATCCCATTGTGACGCTTCAGCGTTCACCTCTCCACCACAAACAAAATTTTGGATTTTTGTTTGTAAATTAACTTGCAGTTTGTGTAAATGAGATGCCATTGTGACGTCATATGTTTCTAAGGGCAAGTGGGAGCAATGTTTACATTTTATTAAAGTTTTAAATGTCAATAACTTGTAAAATATAACATCAATCTTATAGAAACATGATACAAACCACCACATGATAATTGTGCGTAAGGTAGTACAAAGAATTGTAGCGCTATTGTGTACCATTTTGGCGTAGTTCCGGGTTGCACGCACACACACACACACACACACACACACACACACACACACACACACACACACACACACACACACACACACACACACACACACACACACACACACACACACACACACACACACACACACACACACACACACACACACACACGATGAGAGTTTTAGTAATATACTAGACCAAGTGGGACATGTTGGGTCCCTGTCACATGGGAGGTCTGGTCCCCCAATGTAACCAGTTCACCCTACGCAATATTCCACCACTCACGCGTTCCCCCAATGCAACCCGTTCAGCCAACACAATATTCCACCACTCACCCATAGCCCCCCAACTGCGCAGTGGCGGCTCATTTCCCCTTATCCCCTAGCACTCCCTCCCCCTTCTCTTCATTCTCCCTTTTTTTAAACTTTAAAAAAAATGCAAGCACTTGCTGCCAGGACTTTAAAAAAAAATCAAATTACACTTCCCCTGCCTTCTCCAGCATTCCATTTCCCTCCTGTTCAGCCTCCCTCTGCCAGGGCTCAGTGTTCTGTGATCGCAACATTGTTGCAAATGAGATCCCATTGTGACATCATAGCTGTAACTGCCACAACTGCCACTGCAGTGTTCGTCATTCTTTCTCAAACTGGATTTTATAGACTTAAAAATGTGATAACTAGTAAAATATAACATCAATCTGAACGAAACTTGTTCAAAACACACCACAGGACAATTGTGAGTAAGGTGGTGCAAAAATTGTAACACCATCATGTACCATTTTGGCATAATTTCAGGATCTCACTCACTCACTTACAGACAGACATCCAAACAAACAAGATGAGAGTTTTAGTAATATATTAGACTAAATGGGACCCGTTGGGTCCCATGTTCACACGGGAGGGCTGGCCCCCCGATGTAATATTCCACCTCTCCACCAATTCCAATATTGGTGGCCAGTGGGGGGGGGGGGGGGGGCTTTCTGGAGTGCTGGTATGGGTGTTGTTGGCTGCAGGGACTACTGGTCTCCAGAGGGCTAGTATGAAAATTGTGGGCCAAATGGATTCTTGGGGTGGCAGCTCAGTCCCCCAAGCCTGATGTGCTGGCAGCTCACTCACGGCTGGTGGGCTGGCAGTTGACTCACGGCTATTCCTTGAAATTCCATTTCAAGCAGAGTGCAAGGCCACCAAATTCAAATCCATTTTCCTATCATTTCAAGCAGGGTGCAAGGCCACCAAATTCAAGTGCGGTTTCTTACCTCTTCGAGCAGGGTGCAAGGCCACAAAATTCAAGTGCAGTTTCATGCCACTTCAAGCAGGGTGCAAGGCCACCAAATTCAGGTTCAGTTTCCTACCACTTCAAGCAGGGTGCAAGGCCACCGAATTCAAGTGCAGTTTCCAACCACTTCAAGCAGGGTGCAATGCCACCAAATACAAGTGCAGTTTCATACCACTTCAAGCAGGGCGCAACGCCACCAAATTCATGTGCAGTTTCATACCATTTCAATGAGGGTGCAAAGCCACCCAATTCAAATGCAGTTTCATACCATTTCATGCAGGGTGCAACAACGCCACATTCAAATGCAGTTTCATACCATTTCATGCAGGGTGCAAGGCCACCTCATTCAAATGCAGTTTCATACCATTTCAAGCAGGGTGAAACCACCATAAAACCACACAAAACATCACACTCACAGTTCAGTAGACATTCAGTGTGTTCAGTTGATTCACAGCTTAGACAGAGTCATGACGTCTCCCCCCCCCCCCCCCCCCCATCATGCAGAGACTGAGCCACACCCACACTTCCGGTTTTTATAATCCCTCCCCTTCCCATCGGAAAAGGTATGGCCTTCATGGCGTGATTGACAGGAGAGAGAATCTGAACATTTTTTAAACACTAATAACACTTTCATTTTTCATTGATGGGAAGAATCCTCTGCACCTGATGAGCGAAGGGAGACTAAGACAGCCAAAAATCACAGCCGTAAGTGGTAGCGTTTTATCTAAAATCAATATAGTGCAAATAGGAAGTTGTCAAGTTTAGACAAACAACCATTTGCAGTGCCTTTTTACTTCAACCCAAAACCCCCCAAACACGCATTTGCAGTGCCTTTTTACTTCAACCCAAAACCCCTCAAACTACTATTTACAGTGCCTTTTTATTTCAACCCTAAACCCCACCAAACAACCATTTGCAGCGTATTTTTACTTCAACCCAAAACCCCCCCAAACAACCATTTGCAGTGCATTTTACTTCAACCCAACCCCCCCCCCCAACACCCATTTGCAGTGCCTTTTTACTTCAATCCAAAACCCCTGAAACAACCATTTGCAGTGCCTTTTTACTTCAACCCAAAACAACCCAAAACCCCTCAAACAACCATTTGCAGTGCCTTTTTACTTCAACCCAAAACACCCCAAAGAACCATTTGCAGTGCCTTTTTACTTCAACCCAACCATATTTTCATTTTCAAACCACATTAAGGACACTCACAGTTGAGTAGACATGTGTTCAGTGTTATTCAGAGCTCAGAGAGACGTGACTCTCTTGCTTCTTCCATCTTGCAGAGACTGAGTGAGGCACACCACTTCCGGGTTTTATAGTCCCTCTATCCTCCCACCAGCAGGGGCAGCAAAGAGAATGGCAAAAAAAAATTAAAACATTAATATCTCTCAGATATTTCATCAATGGGAGAAATCCTCTTGTCCAGTCTGGCAGAGGGGGGCTCTGAGCGAGGTGGCCAAAAATTACGGCCGTAAGTGGCAGCATTCTCTCGGAAATCACATTGCAGTGAGTCAAAAGCGGTCAAGATCGTACTTTTAGTAATAGATATAGATAGATTAGTCAAACATGTGTAGGTGGGACGAGTGTAGATGGGGTGTCTTGATCAGCATGGGCAGGCTGGGCTGAAGGTCCTTTTCCATGCTGTGTGACTCTTTTACTCTAAATGCATTGAATGATGGTCTGCACTTTGGGATGCCAGCAAAACTGGCAAATTTGTGTGCCAATTTGGATAGATCCAGTCTCAATGAAATTTAGAATCAGCCTGATTTGTTTTTTCATGGGTAAAGTAGTCCAGGCGCAAGAAAGTGGTTGCAGGTCATTGTACAGAATCTTACATATCTCAGTAATGACCTGACCCTGTAGGGTGGGGATGCCCCGGTAGGATGTGATGTCTCTGGACATACCTCGACAGGAGGATCCTCATTGATGACCATCTTTGCCTCCTGCTCCAAGTTGTTAGCCCATGTTGAATAGCCAGCCAAAGCCATTGAGATGTCTCTAGTAATGGATTGTGGACAAGTGTGTCCAGAAATCAAGTGTTATGAGGTTATTACAGGAAAATGATGTCCAGCTATGGGACAGCCCACAATCTCATTGAATGGCAGAGCAGACACAACATGTTGATTAGCCTACCCTTGTTTTTATTTATTACTAGACTAAGTGGGACCCGTTGGGTCCCAACTTCACACAGTAGGGCTCGTCTCCCAACACAACATTCCACCTCTCCACCAATTCCAAGATTGCTGGCCAGTGTGAGGGGGGGGGGGGGGGGGGGGGGGCTGGGGGCTTTCTGGCATGGATGTTGTGGGCAAAAGGGACTGGTTTCCAGAGGGCTAGTATGGATATTGTGGGACGAATGGATTCTTGAGCTGACAGTTCAGTCACTCAGGCCTGGCAGCACAGTAACTCAAGCCTGGCAGGCTAGCAGCTCAGAAACTGCCAGAAACTCTGCTGAAAACAGGTGAGAGACTGTGAGAGAGAAGGGGGAGAGGGTAGACAATCAATTTTAGACATTTTCACCGTTTTGTACAGTTGCAAAAGGCACACGGTTGCAAAAGGCACACGGTTGTAAAAGGCACATGGTTGCAAAAGGCACATGGTTGCAAAAGGCACATGGTCGCAAAAGGCACACATTTCAATAGCCAAACAGTTGCAAAAGGCACAGTTTAAAAACACATAAAGGGCACTCACAGGTCAGTATTCTCAGTGTTCTGTAGATTTCCAACTCAGACTGAGAGTCATGACCCTCTCCCTCCCCCATCTTGCAGAGACTGAGCCACGCCCACACTTCCT
The DNA here is from genome assembly GCA_035221665.1 of Okamejei kenojei. Classification (NCBI taxonomy): domain Eukaryota; kingdom Metazoa; phylum Chordata; class Chondrichthyes; order Rajiformes; family Rajidae; genus Okamejei; species Okamejei kenojei. Next base: position 94,041,549 of record CM069135.1, read on the forward strand.
GGTTTTATAGCTCCTCCCCCTCCCACCAGAAGGGGCGTGGCCTTCAATTAATTATTGACAGGAGAGAGAATCTCAACCTTTTTTAAACATTAATAAGTCTTTTATTTTTCATTGATGGGAAAAATCCTCTGGCCCTGACAGCTGGAGGGGAACTCTGAGTAAGGTAGCCAAGTGGTCATGTTTTTTCTAAAATCAATATACAGTGCAAACAGGAATTGGTCAAGTTTAGACTTTTAATTATATAGATATACAAATGATGTACCAGGGCATACGTTGAGGAAAATACAGTGCCATGCAATTACATTTCTGGGCATTAGTTCCTACTGTGTGTTGTGAGATAACAAATGTGTATTGTGAGTCTTGTCAATGACTATAATGATATCATAATCTAATACCACGAATAAAAGAGGATAACAGTTCTTACAAAACATGGAAAAACCAGTTCTATTTCATCCACATTTTACAGAAAAGATCAAGTGCATTAAAATAAGAAAATAGTGCATGGGCAACATTTAATCTATACTGCAAAGTGAGTTTTGCAATCATAAAATATCAAGTCAAAAATGATTTCCAACATTTCTAAAAATACATTTCAATTCTATTCTGTTTTTCTTTTAGCATTCTGCATTGGTTATTTTTCATTCTTATATATTGCATTGATTATTGCCTAAAGATACCCTAATCAAAATTGCAAAAAAAAAATGGTACTGAGACATTTTGGACATAATGGACTCTCTGTAAACCATTTGTGCATTATTTATCTAATTCTTAAAAGTCAAAGTCAAAGTATCCTTTATTGTCATTCAGACCTTTCGGTCTAAACGGAATTTTGTTGCGTTGCAGTCATACATACAATAAAAAACAAAACACACAATAAACACAAATTTAACATCCACCACAGTGAGTTCACCAGGCACCTCCTCACTGTGATGGAAGGCAAAAGTCTTAAAGTCTTTGTCTTCTTCCTCCATGTTCTCCCTCTGCGCTGAGGTGATCCAGGCCTCCGATGTCGTCCACTGGGCCCGTGGCCGAGCCTCCGAAGTCGGGCCGCCGCCGCCAGAACGCCGGTACACCGCCACAGCTCCATAGTCGTGTCGCCACCAGAACGCCACCACAGCCCCGAAGCCGTGCCGCCACCGCCGCCGGAGCACCGGAATGCCGCCACAGCTCTGAAGTCGGGTCCGCCGCCGGAACGCTGGAATGCTGCCACAGCTCTGAAAACGGGCCGCCGCCACCGAAACGCTGAAATGCCGCCACAGCTCCGAAGTCACGCCGCTGCTGGAACGCTGGAATGCCGGAACGCCGCCACAGTTCCGAAGTCGGGCTGCCGCCACTGCCAGAATGCTGGAACTCTGCCACAGCTCCGAAGTCGGGCCGCCACTGGAATGCTGGAATGCTGGAACGCCACCACAGCTCCGAAGTTGCGCCACCGCCGCCGCCGGAATGCTGGAACACCGCCACAGCTCCGAAGTCGGGCCGCCGCCGGTACGCTGGAACGCCGGAACACCGCCACAGCTATAGGTCGGGTCCGCCGTCGGAATGCTGGAACGGCGCCTCAGTTCCGAAGTCAGGCCACTGCCGTTGCCAGAACGCCAGAACGCTGGAACACCGCCACAACCCCGAGGCCGCCAGCTCCGCCATTAGACCTCAGCACAGACGGAGATGGAGACGGGGGCCACGACAAGAAAAAGTTGCATCCCCCCAAAAGGAGAGACTAAAACCCTGTTTCTCCACTCCCCCCCCCCCCCCCCCCCCCCCCCCCAACACACACATATACACAACCTAATAAACTAAATGTAACTAAAACAGACAAAAGAAAACAACAACAAAAAGAAAAAAACAGACGGACTGCAGGCGAGCTGCAGCTGCCAGGCAGCGCCGCCACTTTCCACTTCTGGAAAGAAAATATGCATTATCCTGGAAATATACACATCCAGATGAAATGGACATATTCAATTTGTTGGAACATACTTATTGTATTTCAATAAAATAAAGCCCAAAATATAATGAAACTATAGGGTATCCATCAATCTACTATCTCTTGAAGCTTCAAATAATAAATCTGTGCTAATGATAGAGAACTTAGATTTTAGATTTTGGAGATACAGTGCAGAAACAGGCCCTTTAGTCCATCAGGCTCACGTTGATCAGCAATCACCCATACACTCACACTATCCTACACACACTAGGGACAATTTGCATTTTTACCAAAGCCAATTAATCCAAAAATCTGTATGGCTTTGGAGTGTGGGAGGAAACCGGAGCGCCCGTAAAAACCCTCACGGTTAGAGGGGGAATTTTGCAAACTCCGTACAGACAGCACCCATGGTCAAGATCGAACCCGGGTTTGTGGCATTGTACAGTAGCAACTCTACCACAATACCTCTGTGTTGCCCCAATTCCTGGTAGATGCTTGAACAAAACTTCAAAACATAACTCTAATTTCAACATTATAAAAAATGAGAGCAAACGATGTCTCAATGAAGGTTTAATCTATTTTATCTATTTGCCAAATAACTTTTTTGCAATTCGTCAAAAGGTGAAAACCATGCTGAAAGCGAATATTGAAGAGTGGCTTCAAGGGAGGGTGGAAGATGATTCCAGTATCATTTTCACTCTCAACTTACGCTAACTCAATCCTGCTTGGCCGTGATTCTGCCTCCAGAACTCCAGTCCACACATTTTGCCAGCTGGTATTATTTGGCTTGTCATTCAGTTTTGAAGCATGTGAAATTCACCTCAGGGCTTAAACCCTGGGGACAGGAAAAACAAATTATATACTCTGCAGTTATGGAACTTTGCAGATATTGACGGCATCTTCGTTTTCTCTCACCCTCTCTATTGGTGCCTCTCAGAGCTCAGCTCACGTTGCCATAGATTGCGTAGACATTGACAACCCTCTAATGCATTACAAAAGTAACTTATCTTCACAGGCAGTGAACTTCAGTATGCCATTGGCTGAAGAACAGTCTGAAGAAGGGTCTCGACCCGAAACTCAACCATTCCTTTGTTCCAGAGATGCTGCCTGTCCCGCTGAGTTACTTCAGCATTTTGTGTCTACCTTCGATATTTAAACCAGCTTTTGCAAGTTCTTTCCTACACATTCAGTATGCCATTGTAACATCTCACAGGTACGCCCGATTGTGTCTTCCTCATGCATACCAGGGTCACTGAATGGCTAGCAACAGCAGAAAACCTGACCAGTTCTGCTGTTCTAGCTCAATATTACTATCCAGAGCAGCACAGTGGCATAGTGGTAGAGCTGCTGCCTGACAGCGCCAGAGAACGGGATTTGATTCTGACTATGGGTGCTGCCCGTATGGAGTTTATACGTTCTCCCTGTGACTGCATGGGTTTTCTCCCGGTGCTCCGGTTTCCTCCCACACTCCAAAGATCTATACGTTTGTAGGTTAATTGGCTTTGGTAAAATTTTAAATTGTCCCTAATGTGTAGGATAGTGTTAGTGTACGGGTTGATTGCTGGTTCCAGCAGGCCCGGTGGGCCGAATGGCCTGTATCTGCGCTGTATATCTAAAGTCTAAAATCTAAAGTAATCTAAGACTAAGACTAATCTCAGCACCAGTACTTCACATCTGTCGGAATTGTCGAAACCCCTATATGGTCATATAATGTCAGTGTTTAAATCAGGGCCGTGCTCATTGAGTCATAGAGCCATAGTCATAATAACATAGAAATATGGAAAATAGGTGCAGGAGTAGGAGTAGGCCATTCAGCCCTTCGACCCAGCACCGCCATTCAATATGCTCATGGCTGATCTAACTCTCTTTTGAAAACATCGTGAATTGGCCTCTACTCCCTTTTGTGGCAGAGAATTCCACAGATTCACAACTCTCTGAAAAGGTTTTTCCTCATTTCTGTCCTAAATGGCCTACCTCTTATTCTTAAACTGTGACCCCTGGTTCTGGACTCCCCCAACATCGGGAACATTTTTCCTGCATCCAGCCTGTCCAATCCCTTAAGAATGTTATATATTTCTATAAGATCCCCTCTCATTCTTCTAAATTCCAGTGAATATATGTCAGTCCCACCATCCTGGGAATTAACCTGGTGTACCTACACTGCACTCCCTCAATAGCAGGAATTCCCTTCCTCAAATTCGGATATCAAAACTGCACACTAAACTCCAGATGTGGTCTCAACAGGGCCAGGTACAACTGCATGCTATGAGAATGCAGGGTGACTTGGACAGGTTGGGTGAGTGGGCAGATGCATGGCAGATGCAGTTTAATGTGGATAAATGTGAGGTTATTCACTTTGGTAGAAAAAACAGGAAGGCACATTATTATCTAAATGGTGTCAAGTTGGGAAAAGGGGAAGTGCAATGGGATCTCGGGTCCTTGTTCAGCAATCAATGAAAGTAAGCATGTAGGTACAGCAGGCAGTGAAGAAAGCGAATGGGATGTTGGCCTTCATAACAAGAGGAGTTGCGTATAGGAGCAAAGAGGTCCTTCTACAGTTGTATAGGGCCCTAGTTGGACCACACCTGGAGTATTGTGTGTAGTTTTGGTCCCCTAATTTGAGGAACATTCTTGCTATTGAGGGAGTGCAGCGTAGGTTTACAAGCTTAATTCCCGGGATGGCGGGACTGTCATATGCTCAGAGAATGGAGCGGCTGGGCTTGTATACTCTGGAGCTTAGAAGGATGAGAAGGAATCTTATTGAAACATATAAAATTATTAAGGGTTTGGACACGCTAGAGGCAGGAAACATGTTCCCGATGTTGGGGGAGTCCAGAACCAGGGGCCACAGTTTAAGAATAAGGGGTAAGCCATTTAGAACGGAGATGAGGAAACACTTTTTCACGCAGAGAGTTGTGAGTCTGTGCAACTCTCTGCCTCAGAGGGTGGTGGAGGCCAGTTCTCTGGAAACGTTCAAGAGAGAGCTAGATAGGGCTCTTAAAGATAGCGGAGTCATGGGGATATGGGGAGAAGGCAGGAACGGAGTACTGATTGGGGATGATCAGCCATGATCACATTGAATGCTGGTGCTGGCTCGAAGGGCCAAATGGCCTACTCCTTCACCTATTGTCTATTGTCTATTACAATAGGACCTCCTTGCTCCTATACCCAAATCCTCTCTTATGAAGGCCAATATGCCATTTGCTTTCTTCACAGTCTGCTGTACCTGCATGCTTACTTTCAGTGACTGATGTACAAGGACACCCAGTCATAGTCACAGGACCAGATTTACGTATAAGCTAGACAAGCTTAAGCTTAGGGCCTCGAGATCTAGGGGGGCCTCTGCTCGCTGCACCAATGTGTGTTAAACCTTTGAGATAGTGGCATTGTTACAAACCCTACCATCAGTGGCGCTGTGCGATAGTGGCGTTGTTACAAAACCTACCATCGGTGGCGCTGTGCTTGCAATTCCAGATGCTTTGGTGGTGTGGGGGGGGAAGGGGGGAGGGGGGGAGAGGAGGGGGAGGAGGGGGAGAGGAGGGGGAGAGGAGGGGGAGAGGAGGGGGAGAGGAGGGGGAGAGGAGGGGGGGAGAGGAGGGGGGGTGAGGAGGGGGGGAGAGAGGAGGGGGGGGGGAGGGGGGTATACCTCCTCCTACTTACCCCTGGACCATGACCCCACTGACCAGCACCAGGCCACTATCTCTAGCACCATCACCGACTTCATCAACTCCGGCTCCCTGCCCCCCCAAGCCTCCAACCTCATCGTTCCCCAGCCCCGTACAGCCCGATTTTACCTTCTCCCCAAAATCCACAAACCTGACTGCCCTGGTAGACCCATTGTCTCTGCCTATTCGTGCCCTACCGAAACTTATTTCCACATACCTTGACTCCATCCTATCCTCCCTGGTTAAATCCCTCCCTACCTATGTTCAAGACACCTCAGACACTCTCCATCGTCTCTGGGCATTCCATTCTCTAGGCCCCCATCCCCTCATCTTCACCATGGACGTCCAGTCACTCTGCACCTCCATCCCCCACCAGGATGGTCTCAAAGCCCTCTGGTTCTTCCTCGACCGGAAAATCAACCTATAACCGTCCACTGATACTCTCATCCGCCTAGCAGAGTTGGTCCTTACCCTCAATAACTTCTCGTTTGACTCCTCCCATTTCCTCCAAATACAAGGTGTAGCTATGGGCACGTGCATGGGAGGGGGGGGGGGGGGGGGGGTCACAAGTGAAATAGCTTAGGGCCTCTCTTCATCTAAATCCGGCCCTGCATAGTCTTAGTCAAAGAGCTCGGCAGCATGGAAACAGGCCGTTTGCCTCACCTTGTTCACGTTGGCTAAATTGACATATCGGGTGAATCCCATTTGCCTGCTTTTGGCCCATACCATTTAAACCATTCCTATCCATATATCTGGTATGATTTAAAATATTAAGATCCCATTGACTCCTGTTACTTGATAAAAATGAAAGAATGTTTGTTTATTCAGTAGCAATATTCACTTGTCCTCATTCTGCATTTGTTTTTGTGCTTGTAAAAAATATCTAGTATTGTTGGAGATACTTTGTGACAATCTGTGTATGCACACACAAAGAGAGCAAGGTGCATTTATAAAACAGTGCTCGTGTCCCTTTCAGCATGTTACAAAGCTCCCTGCAGAGGAAGAGTTTTGTAGCCAACTCCTCAGGTTTAAGGATGACATGCATTCATTCAAGTTCATGTTAATGTTCATGTTATTGGAGCAGAATTAGGCAATTTGACCAATTTAAGTCTTCTCAACTATTCAATCATTGCTGATTATTGTTTCCCTCTCAACTCAATTGGTCAATGTCATAAGATCATAAGATCATAAGAGATAGGAGTAGAATTGGCCCATTTGGCCCATCAAGTCTACTCCACCATTCAATCATGGCTGATCTATCTCTCCCTCCTAACCCCATTCTCCTGCCTTCTCCCCATTACCTCTGACACCTGTATTAATCAAGAATATATCTATCTCTGCCTTAAATATATTCACTGACTGACCACAGCCTTCTGTGGCAGAATTCCACAGATTTGTCATCCTGTGTCTAAGCCGAACATGATGCCAAGATAAAATAACCTCATCTGGCTGCACGTGAGTCATATCCCTCCATTTCCTTGGTGGGGAAATATGAATCATGTGGCTCCTGAGTCTTGTGGGTTCTGAAGTGGCTGATGAGGACAAGACGGAAACAATGGTACCTTGCACAGATGTGGCAGTTGGTAGTGTATGGCACAGGCAGATGGGTAGCTTGTGAGGTGCCGTGCTCTAGCTTCCACTCATACGGGCATTCTGTCTGCTCCCATTGCATGACCTACAGGTCCTGAATACCTTCCCAAATACTTCTTATCCACTTTGAGTGATCATCAGCCTAAGGCTTCCATGAGCTCATGGGGATGTTGCGCTTCTTCAAAGAAGTTTTGAACACATTCCTGCACCTAAGTTGTATAGATCATGAGCAGAATAGTGTACAAGATCATGAGGAATTGTGTATAAGGTCATGAAAGGAATAATGTATAAGATCATGAGAAGATCATGAGAGGAACAGTCTTTTATCCAGTGTAGGGTAATCAAGAACCAGGGAACATAGGTTTAAGGTGAGGGGGTAAAGATTCAATAGGAATCTGAGAGCAGCTTTTTTACATAAAGAGTGGTAGGTATATGGGACATGCTGTTTCAGGAGGCAGTTAATGCAGGTACTATCATAGCATTTAAAACAACATTTGAACAGGTTCATGGATGGGCAAAGCTTGGAGGGATGTGGTCAAATGCAGACAGGTGGGAGTGGGACTAATGTAGTTGAGACATGTTGGCCAGCATGGGCAAGTTGAACTGAAGGGTCTGTTTCCATGCTGTATGATTCTATGACTTCTATCTCCTCCTTCGTCTGGCTGGTAATATGCAGGAAAGAGCACTGAATGGAGTATCTATTTCAGGAGTCTGGTATCTGGCATGCAAATGACATGGCTTGGCCAACAGTGCTGCCCAAGAGCAACAGGGGTTCACTGCTGAGGACGTTGGTCTGGGAGAGGACATAGAAATCGATCCACTTATTCTTCCAGTGAGTTTGGAGGATGATTCACATAGATAGTTAAGGGACTGATTGATTCACTGAAGTACGTGAGGATGGTGAGCCTTACATATGCAAGATGAAGGTCATCTTGTCTACAGAGCACTAGGCTGCCCTCTGACAATAAGGGTTCGCAGTGATACCCTTGAAACATGGACCACTTTCTATATCTTGGAGTGGCCACCTCTCCAAGATAAGGAAATTCACCACCAACTTCAATGTGTCAGCATAGACTTTGGTTAGTTAAGGAAGGTCAAGATCTCAGGCCTCACAACATTCATGACCTACCAAGCAGAAGTGACCGCTGGCTCCTAAATATTTCTGAGACCACCTACAGCTAGCATCTCAAGGCATTGGAGAAAGAATATTACCACAAGTGTAGTTGCTGCTAAAATGTATGAAAAGTGAAATAAGTAATTTAATCTTATTTCTTTGATTGCCTATTTATAATACCAAGCTGCTATTCAAGCCTTTGATGTTTTAGTTGCTGGATTTTATGGTTCAGATTTTGTCAAAATCAAAGCAATGTTTTTTTAATCACATTGTTTAAGGGCTTTAGGTTCTCTTAAGAATGGAAGAAAACCCAGACTGATAAAGGGAATTCAGCCAATCCAGCCACTTCATCAAGGATTGGTTCATCAAACAGATTCCCCCAGCACCATCGTTGAGTCCATACTTCAAGGACAACTCGCTGAGACCTGCCCTGGATGAAGTTGGCCATTCCCTGACTATTGCTCTGAAGGGAGTTTGTTATACAAGTCATTTACTGGTTTCCTAGCCCTATAACAATGTTTGCAGTTTGACTGATGATATGATATTTTCATTTTATTCCTATTTGTAGCTCCTACAAGAAAGAAAAATAGCTGTCCATCGACCTTGTCTATTTTAACCTTGCTTCAGAATACCAAGAATTTAAACGTTGAGGAAAGGTATGCAGTTGAGTTCACTGAACATGAACATGAAGGAAACCAAAGATATATTCTTGCACTCTCTCTCTCTTTTTCTCTCTCACTCTCCACCTCCAGTTCTTCCTGTGTGATGTTATCTCGCCTAAGGATATCCAAGGAGAAGGATATTGAACTCTGTGAGGTAAGGGAAAAAAGTAGAGTAGCTATGGAAACCATGAGATTCAAAGAGGAGGAAGTACTGACACTTTTGAAAAATATAAAAGTGGACAAGTCTCCAGGTCCTGACAGGATATTCCCTAGGACATTGAGGGAAGTTAGTGTAGAAATAGCAGGAGCTATGACAGAAATATTTCAAATGTCATTAGAAACGGGAATAGTGCCGGAGGATTGGCGTACTGCGCATGTTGTTCCATTGTTTAAAAAGGGTTCAAAGAATAAACCTAGCAATTATAGACCTATTAGTTTGATGTCAGTGGTGGGCAAATTAATGGAAAGGATACTTAGAGATAATATATATAAGCATCTGGATAAACAAGGTCTGATCAGGAACAGTCAACATGTATTTGTGCCTGGAAGGTCATGTTTGACAAACCTTCTTGAATTTTTTGAAGCAGTTACTAGGGAAATTGATGAGGGTAAAGTGGTGGATGTTGTCTATACAGATTTCAGTAAGGCCTTTGACAAGGTTCCCCATGGAGGGTTGGTTAAGAAGGTTCAATCTTTGGGTGTTAATGGCGGAGTAGCAAGATGGATTCAACAGTGGCTGAATGGGAGATGTCAGAGAGTAATGGTGGATGGCTGTTTGTCAGGTTGGAAGCCGGTGACCAGTGGGATGCCTCAGGGATCTGTGTTGGGTCCACTGTTGTTTGTCATGTACATCAATGATCTGGATGATGGGGTGGAAAATTGGATAAGTAATTATGCAGATGATACTAAGATAGGTGGTGTTGTGGATAATGAAGCAGATTTTCAAAGTCTACAGAGAGATTTGGGCCATTTGGCAAAGTGGGCTGAAAGATGGCAGATGGAGTTTAATGCTGATAAGTGTGAAGTGCTACATCTTGGCAGGACAAATCAAAATAGGACGTACATGGTAAATGGTAGGGAATTGAGGAATGCTCTAGAACAGAGGGATCTAGGAATAACTGTGCATAGTTCCCTGAAGGTGGAATCGCATGTAGATAGGGTGGTAAAGAAAGCCTTTGGTGTGCTGGCCTTTATAAATCTGAGCATTGAATATAGGAGTAGGGAAGTAATGTTAAAATTGTACAAGGCATTGGTAAGACCAATTCTGGAGTATGGTGTACAATTGTGGTCGCCTAATTATAGGAAGGATGTCAACAAAATAGAGAGAGTACAGAGGAGATTTACTAGAATGTTGCCTGGGTTCCAGCAACTATGTTACAGAGAAAGGTTGAACAAGTTAGGTCTTTATTCTTTGGAGCGCAGAAGGTTAAGGGGGGACTTGATTGAGGTCTTTAAAATGATGAAAGGGATAGACAGAGTTGACGTGGATACGTTTTTCCCATTGAGGGTAGGGAAGATTCAAACAAGAGGGCATGACATGAGAATTAAGGGACAGAGGTTTAGGGGTAACGTGAGGGGGAACTTCTTTACTCAGAGGGTGGTGGCTGTGTGGAATGAGCTTCCAGCAGAAGTGGTGGAGGCAGGATCGATTTTAACATTTAAAAGTAAAGTGGATTGGTATATGGACAGGAAGGGAATGGAGGGGTATGGTCTGAGTACAGGTAGATGGGACTAGGGGAAAACAAATGGTCGGCCTGGACTGGAAGGGCGGAGAGGGCCTGTTTCCGTGCTGTAATTGTTATATGGTTGTTATATGTTGTTGAATGAATGTTACAATGATAATCCACCTGACATTGAACTTGGCAAAAAATTAAATAAATCTGAATTGGAAAAAAGTGGCAATTATTTGGTCATCTAAATCATCCACAGTGCATTCAGAAAGTATTCAGACCCCTTCACTTTTTCCACATTTTGTTACATTACAACCTTACTTTAAAATGGATTAAATTCATTTTTGTTATCATCAATCTACACACAATACCCCAGAATGAAAAAACGAAAACAGGTGTTTCGAATTTTTTGCAAAGTAATTAAAAAAGAAATAACTGAAATATCACATTTACATAAGTATTCAGACCCTTTACTCAGTATTTTGTTGAGGCACCTTTGGCAGTGATTACAGCCTCAAATCCTCAAGGGTTGTTGTCCTGTTGCAAGGTGAACCTCTGCCCCAGTCTGAGGTCCAGCATGCTCTGGAGCAGGTTTTCATCAAGGATCTCTCTGTACTTTGCTCCATTCATTTTTCCCTCGATCCTGACTAGTCTCCCAGTTCCTGCCACTGAAAAACATCCCACAGCATGATGCTGTCACCATCATGCTTCGCCGAAGGTATGGTATTGGCCAGGTGATGAGGGGTGCCTGGTTTCCTCCAGACGTGACACTTGGCATTCAGGCCAAAGAGTTCAATCTTGGTTTCTTCAAACCAGAGAATCTTGTTTCTCATGCCTTCTGGCAAACTCCAAGTGGGCTGTCATGTGCCTTTTACTGAGGACTGGCTTCCGTCTGGCCACTCTGCCATAAAGGCACGATTGGTGGAGTGCTGCAGATATAGTTGTCCTTCTGGAAGGTTCTCCCATCTCCACAGAGGAAATCTGGAGCTCTGTCAGAGTGACCATCAGATTCTTGGTCACCTCCCTGACCAAGGCCTTTCTCAACCGATTGCTCAGTTTGGCCGGGCGACCAGCTCTATGAAGAGTCCTGGTGGTTCCAAAGTTCTTCCATTTAAGAATGACAGAGGCTACTGTGCTCTTCGGGACCTGCAATGCAGCAGAAATTGTTTTATACTCTTCCCCAGATCTGTGTCTCGACACAATCCTGTCTTGAAGGTCTTTTGACAATTCCTTCGTCTTCATGGCTTGGTTTTTGCTCTGACCTGCACTGTCAATTGTGGGACCTTATATAGACAGGTGTGTGCCTTTCCAAATCATGTCCAATCAATTTAATTTACCACTGGTGGACTCCATTCAAGTTGTAGCAACATCTCAAGGATAATCATTGGAAACAGGATGAAACTAAATTCAATTTTGAGTGTCATAGCAAAGGGTCTGAATACTTATGTAAATGTGATATTTCAGCTATTTCTTTTTAATTACTTTTGCAAAAATTTCTAAACACCTGTTTTCGCTACTTCATTCTGGGGTATGGTGTGTAGATTGATGATTAAAAAAAATAATGTGGAAAAAGTGAAGGGGTCTGAATACTTTCTGAATGCACTGTATATTAGCACTGACTCATCCAAACTGTCTGTGGAGACATTCATTGGGAGAATGAAGATAACAACATGTGGAAAAAGTGAAGGGATCTGAATACTTTCTGAATACACTGTAAATCAGTGCTGTCTACAGTGTTAATTCCATTTGAGAGGTCACAAACAAAACCACAAAATTGGGATATCCTTGCTTTATTATCATGATGTGCATGTTCAGAAAGTACAGCAGGGAAGGTGAAGGTACACAAGAGGATCCATGGCAACAGGAAGTGTTCTGTCTAATTTCCCAATTGGTGAGGTTCCAGCAGGAAATGGGCAACTTGCATTTAAAATGCAGACGTACGAATGGATCCAGTTTCCAGGACAAACGATTGATTTAAAAGCAGCAATAGATTTTTCCTTGCCACGTTTTGTGGCATGGGATAGATTTTTAGTAGCAGCAAAGAGAATAACTGCATCCATTCCCTGCTGTGCTCCTATTCCACTGTGCACGAGGCAGCCCCAAGGGCACTGAGAGGAATTGCACATCTTAAACACTGATAAAGCATTACTCTAATTCAACAGTTATCCTTAACCATGCTGCAAATCTACACATCGCACTTTTAAAGGCATGAAGGAGCTGTTATAGGAAGGACTGGGGCCTGACAGATTTGGCCGGGTTAACTTTGAAAGTTGAACCCCCAATTCAACTGTATACAGCTATCCTGATAAGGTATTAAAAGAAAAGTTCGTAGATAGGTAAGCCAACTGTATTTGTGACTGATGCTGCCACGTTACTGCTCAACCTTTATTTAGCTTGACCTTGTTCCGAAGACTCATTGCCTGAAGGATCACTCTGTGTATCTTGTCCTTTATGTTTCCTCTGGTCCATGCTTCACAGAGATGGAGAGGACACCAGCTCACAGATGGTTGCTGGATTCACAACTCAATAAAACCACCTTAACAGTGGGTGTACATATGAAATATATCCAATACTGAGAAAATAATATTAATGGGTGTAACAAATTTTATTTAGACACGCCCTATGGGACTGAAGCAAATGTTGTAACAGGAACGTTTCTTCAGAAACAGGCTTCCAGTCATACATATTATTATTACAGTGGTTTGAATGTAAACCTTGGGCATATTTCAGCATAGATGTTCTTACCCTGGTGACTGCTACAATTGTATTAGGTGAGGTTTTGGATCATGAATAATACATAAGCGTGACTCTCTGGCAGTTAATGCAAATGGTGATCTAATGGGATGGCTCATATTAATAACAAGACCAAGATAGAGTAATTTATAATCTCGATCGTGATCTTCAAGTTACACTCCAGAATATTTTTTCAATATAGATATACTGTGTTGAAAGAATTAGAGAACACTTTGATTCCTTTTTGGTCATTTTCAAATCAGTCCAAGAGTTATATAGCACAGAAATAGACCCTTCAGCCCAACTCGTTAGTGCCAACAATAAACTCCCTTTGAGATACTTTCTGCTGGTCTGTCTAAGCTTCACATGCTTCTTCAAAACCTTTCTTGTGGACATCTTTCATATGTTTCCTTCCAATAATGCTCCTCTAAATATTTCAAAATTATGTTTACAGGTGCCATTCAAACATGTTGTTGTTGCACCTGCAGATCAAAAAATAAGAAGCATTTAGACAGGTACATGGATAGGGCAGGTTTATAGGGATACGGGTCAAATGCAAACAGGTGGGGCTAGTGTAGATGAGACATGTTGGCCGGTATGGGAAAGTTGGACTGAAGAGCCTGCTTTCACACTGTAAAACTTTATGACACTATGTGCTAAGATTTCAAACAGGCCATAAATAAAGGAAATGTTCATTTTTTAATTAATTGACTGTGTGAATATAATTTTCCATCCCAATAAGCTTCTTGAAATCAATGATTAGCTCAACCATATAAGAGGGCAATGAAAAGCCACCATCTTGCTGGAGAGTGGAGTCACATTTGCACCTTGCAGGGAAGAGATAGCAGGAATATTAATCTGTAGAAGATTGCTGAAACAGGATACAGGCCCTTGTCTTAACTTGCCAATGGTCACCAAGATGCCCCATTTCTTCCCATCTGCCACGTATGGCCCATATCGCTCTAAATCTTTCCCATCAATGACCTGTCCAAATATCCTTTAAATCTTATTACAGTACTTGCCTCAACTTCCTCCTTCACTATCTACAATGCCACCCAATTTATTCTCATCTGCATTCTCAATGCTAATCTTTGAACATTCCCATCCAAATCTTTGACATAAACCACATATAGCAATGAGCCCAGCACCGATCTCTGAGGCACACCACTAATCACAGGTCTGCAGTTTGAAAAGCAAACTTCCAACATCACATTCTGCTTCCTTCCACCATCACCCTCTGCTACCTGGATCCCATGTGATCTAACCTACCAGAGCAGCCTTGCATGTAAAATCTTATCAAATTCTTTGTTGAAGTTTATATGGACAATACCTATGGTTTTTCCCTTGTCAACCTTTTTGGCTATTTCTTCAATCAGATTCGTAAGTCATGATCTTTCACGCACACAACCATGTTGACTATTCCTAATCAGCTCATGTCAATTCAAATGTATATATATATTTTATCCTTCGGATTCCTCGCCAGTAACTTTCTACCAGCGATGTTAGGCTCAATGGCCTACTGCCCTACTTTGACAAAAGGAAGCAACTGACAGAAAGGCGTTTTCTTGTAAATGAGGAAAACATGTTTATCTTTCAGCTCTCTGTGATGGAATGTCTTACTTCTCTGGACTTATTTTGTTCACCATTGTGTAGAGCACATCTCAAATACCTAAAACAAGCAGTAACTCAATTTTGACAAAATTGTCAGTTGCTTCCTTTTTATCAAATTAGGGCAGTATAGTTCCCGGGCTTTTCCTTGCACCCTTCCTTTAGAGGCACAACATTAGCCACCCTCAAGTCATCTGGCGCCTTACCTGTGTTTAATTATGATTGATATATCTCAGCCAGGGCTACTCGAATTTTATTCTCTAGCTTTCCACAATGTCCTCAGATATACAGTGGCTTGCAAAAGTTTTCATACCCCTTGAACTTTTCCACATTTTGTCACATTCAACCACAAACGTAAATGTATTCTATCACATGGAATTTTATGTGATAGACCAACACAAAGTGGCGCATAATTGTGAAGTGGAAGGAAAATGATATATGGTTTTCAAATTTTTTTACAAATAAAAAACTGAAAATGTGGCGTGCAAAAGTATTCAGCCCCCTTTACTCTGATACCCCTAAATAAAATCCAATGCAACCAAATGCCTTCAGAAGTCACCTAATTAGTAAATAGAGTCCACTTGTGTGTAATCTAATCTCAGTATAAATACAGCTGTTCTGTGAAGGCCTCAGAGGTTTGTTAGAGAACATTAGTGAACAAACAGCATCATGAAGCCCAAGGAACACACCAGACAGGTCAGGGATAAAATTGTGGCGAGGTTTAAAGCAGAGTTAGGTTATAAAAAAAGATCCCAAGCTTTGAACATCTCACTGAGCACTGTTCAATCCATCATCTGAAAATGAGTACGGCACAACTGCAAACCTACCAAGACATGGCCGTCCACCTAAACTGACAGGCTGGGCAAGGAGAGCATTGATCAGAGAAGCAGCCAAGTGGCCCATGGTAACTCTGGAGGAGCTGCAGAGATCCACAGCTCAGGTGGGAGAATCTGTCCACAGGACAACTATTAGTCGTGCACTCCACAAATCGGGCCTTTATGGAAGAGTGGCAAGAAGAAAGCCATTGTTGAAACAAAGCCATAAGAAGTCCCGATTGCAGTTTGCCACAAGCCGTGTGGGGGACACAGAAAATATGTGGAGGAAGATGCTCTGGTCTGATGAGACCAAAATTGAAGTTTTTGGTCTAAATGCAAAACGCTATGTGTGGCGGAAAACTAACACTGCACATCACCCTGAACACACCATCCCCACTATGAAACATGGTGGTGGCAGCATCATGCTGTGGGGATGCTTTTCTTCAGCAGGGACAGAGAAGCTGGTCAGAGTTGATGGGAAGATGAATGGAGCCAAATACAGGGCAATTTTGGAAGAAAACCCGTTAGAGTCTGCAAAAGACTTGAGACTGGGGCGGAGGTTCACCTTCCAGCAGGACAACGACCCTAAACATACAGCTAGAGTTACAATGGAATGGTTTAGATCAAAGCATATTCATGTGTTAGAATGGCCCAGTCAAAGTCCAGACCTAAATCCAATTGAGAATCTCTGGCAAGACTTGAAAATTGCTGTTCACAGACGCTCTCCATCCAATCTGACTGAGCTTGAGCTATTTTGCAAAGAAGAATGGGCAAAGATTTCAGTCTCTAGATGTGCAAAGCTGGTAGAGACATATCCCAAAAGACTTGCAGCTGTAATTGCAGTGAAAGGTGGTTCTACAAAGTATTGACTCAGGGGGGCTGAATACTTTTGCACGCCACACTTTTCAGTTTTTTATTTGTAATAAAATTTGGAAACCATGTATCATTTTCCTTCCACTTCACAATTATGCACCACTTTGTGTTGGTCTATCACATAAAATCCCAATAAAATACATTTACGTTTGTGGTTGTAACGTGACAAAATGTGGAAAAGTTCAAGGGATATGAAAACTTTTGCAAGCCACTGTATTTGATTAGAACTGGGACATTTATTTACTTTCGGACTCCTTATGACAGTTAAGGAGATGTTGAACATCCCAAGGTATTTATATCAGATCATGTTATTTACCATCATGGTGTTCACAATGGTCATACGGTCATCTGGTCATGTGATAGGAGTAGAATTAGGCCACTAGGCCCATCAAGTCTATTCCGCCATTCAATCATGGCTGATCTATCTCTCCCTCCTAACCTCATTCTCCTGCCTTCTCCTCATAACCACTGACATCTGTACTAATCAAGAATCTATCTATCACTGCCTTAAAAATATTGAATGACTAAACACATTTCCCTCATCTCCTTCCTAAAAGAACGTCCTTTAATTCTGAGGCTCTGACCTCAAGTCCTAGACTCTCCCACTAGTGGAAAGATGGTCTGGTATGAACATGAAACAATTTAAATGCGTGGAAAATCTTAAATTGTAACTCACTGCATGATTAAATAGTTGCATGTGCTTTGCACTATTTTGTACGCAAGTGCAATAGGCAGTCCTGAACTACTTTCTACATCATCGGGGGACCCTTGGACTATCTTTGATCGGACTTTACTGGTTTTACCTTGCACTAAACGTTATTCCCTTATCATGTATCTGTACACTGTGAATGGCTTGATTGTAACCATGTATTGTCTTCCCGCTGGCTGGTTAGCACGCAAAAATAGCTTTGCACTGTACCTCAGTACACGTGACAATAAACTAACTGAACTGAACAGAGCAAAGAGAAAAATACAGTGTTGCAGCTGTAAAAAAAGGGCTGGTAAAAAAAAAAAATGTAAAGGCACAATGAAGTAGGACTGAGAGTTTGGGGCAACACCATTAGATAATGAGAGGTTTGTTCGGTAGCCTGATAGCAGCAGGGAAGACTCTGCTCCAGAACTTGGTGTTACATGCATGCACATTCCTCAATCTCACCATGACCCTAACCATGTCCTCAGTATCTCTGGGGATCAACTGGCAGAGATATTCACAGACATTTTCAATCTCTCACTACTCCATTCTCAAGACGCCACCAGTTTCAAGAAGACCACCATCATCCTGATGCCAAAGAAATGTAAGGAACCATGATTTAATGACTAGCGTCCATTGAATCTGACATCCACCATCATGAAGTGCTTCAGGTAATGGTACACATTAACTCCAGCCACCAATACAACCTCAATTCACTGCATTTTGCCTGTTGTCCCAATTGGTCATAAGATCATAAGATCATAAGAGATAGGAGTAGAATTATGCCATTCGGCCCATCTGGTCTACTCCACCATTCAATCCTGGTTGATCTACCTGCTAATCCCATTCTTCTGCCTTCTCCCCATAATTTCTGACACCCATACTAATCAAGAATCTATCTATCTCTGCCTTAAATATATCCAATGATTTTGCCTCCACAGCCTTCCACAGATTCACCACACTCTGAAATTCCTCCTCATCTCCTTTATAAAAGAAAGCCCTCAAGGTCCACAGCAGACACCATCTCCCTGGCCCTAAATTCATCTCTGGAACACCTATAAAACACCTATGTTAGACTCCTATTTTACTTCGGAGGTACGTGAGTGACTACGTGAAGAAACATAGAAACATAGAAAATAGGTGCAGGAGCCTTCGAGCCAGCACCGCCATTCAATATGATCATGGCTGAACATCCAACTCAGTATCCTGTACATGCCTTCTCTCCATACCCCCTGATCCCTTTAGCCACAAGGGCCACATCTAACTCCCTCTTAAATATGGCCAATGAACTGGCCTCAACTACCTTCTGTGGTAGAGAATTCCCACAGATTCACCACTCTGTGTGAAAAATGATTTTCTCATCTTGGTCCTAAAAGACTTCCCCCTTATCCTTAAATTGTGACCCCTTGTTCTGGAATTCCCCAACATCGGGAACAATCTTCCTGCATCTAGCCTGTCCAACCCCTTAAGAATTTTGTAAGTCTCTACAAGATCCCCCCTCAATCTTCTAAATTCCAGCGAGTACAAGCCGAGTCTATCCAGTCTTTCTTCATATGGAAGTCCTGCCATCCCAGGAATCAGTCTGGTGAACCACTGTACTCCCTCTATGACAAGAATGTCTTTCCTCAGATTAGGAGACCAAAACTCCTAATCAATGCAAGGATGGGAAGCAGGCTGACGGAGCAAGGGTTCACTGTATCCCCTCAACAACGGGTGAGAGATATCCCCGCTAGCCATCTGCTCCACAAACAATGAGCACTATTCTATGCTCACCAAGGGATTTTATTTCACTAAAGTAAAAGACTGCTGTACAAATGTAAGAAAATGACATTCTATGCAGAATTATTCCAAACTTCCGAACTGGGAGCCTGGTTCAAAAACAGGAGGCAGTGGAGAAGTAAGTAAGGGGGTGTGCGGATGGTGCAAGGAGCCCAGTCCAGACA
Organism: Okamejei kenojei; assembly: GCA_035221665.1. Lineage (NCBI taxonomy): Eukaryota > Metazoa > Chordata > Chondrichthyes > Rajiformes > Rajidae > Okamejei > Okamejei kenojei. The sequence continues at coordinate 94,060,831 of CM069135.1, forward strand.
TCGAAAGGCGAAGTCCCCTCTTGAAAAATTCACGTTGTCGCTGGACAGGCCCAGCATCCAGTAATTACCTTTGCCAGTGTCATCGTAATGTCGAGGCATTTGATGAAACAACAGCTTATTAAGGCTGAGGTTGTGGGGGATGGAGTTCTGCCAGCCTTGCTTGTTCTCAATAGTAGGGGAAATTCCTCATGATGAACCCGTAGCTGCGGTCAGTGGAGGACGACAGCTTTGGAGACGCCTACTTTAGAGCCACCGGCAGCTCAGCCAGCAGCAGCAACTCTGGTGCTTTAAAGCACTGTGGCCACTCCTGTCAGGAGGCAGGCCAAGAGTAAACTGTCTAGGTCTGTCAACTCTGATGAGTGAGGCCAGAAAGACTTTTCCCTAAAAATGAACATTGGGGATGTCTGGACAATGTGGAACACCTCATAGCCGAAATAATACAACCAGGAGGAGTTACAGCCGGGGTTTAAACCCCAGGGTTTAAACCCCATGAGCATGAGCTGGGAGAGCCAGGGCAGTATGAGTCTGACCCTGAAGTGGTGACCTCCCATGAGCATGAGCCAGGAGAGCCAGGACATGGGGACCCAGCACAGCAGCACCTTGTTTAGGGCTGTGTGTGTGACCTCCCGTGAGCATGAGCCGGGAGAGCCAGGGCAGTATGAATCTGGCCCTGAAGTTTGGTGACTTCCTGTGAGTATGAGCCGGGAAAGCCAGGACATGGGGACCCAGCACAGCAGCACTTTGTTTAGGGCTGTATGTGTGACATCCCGTGAGCATGAGCCGGGAGAGCCAGGGCAGTATGAATCTGACCCTGAAGTTTGGTGTCACTGCTTATGTGCATACACCAAAGCACATGAGCTATGCTCCAGGTGTGCCGGATGTGGCCAGCAATTTGCCATACCGGTGGGAACTGGTGAAGCCAGGGATGACAATCTGGCCAGCAATTTAATGGCCTCTCACCAGTTCCAGGACTCTATAATGGAGGAAATTTCGCAAGACATATCAAACACCTGTTAACTGTGCATCGCTCTAAAGGAGCGCATCATGAGGGCGCATGAGTTAAGGCTGCAGAAGTCCTAAAAAACTGGTTGGAGCAGGAACATTGGCGTTTGGGCAAATGGTACAAGGGCACCACTATCTAAACACAGCAGGATATGGACCCTGCTGTGTAATGCCCATTTTTTAGAATTTAATATTCATGAATAACCATCCAGCCTACGCTCAACCCACGGTTCACAGCCTTGCGCAGATCCTCTAATATCCAGGGAAAGACCTGGATGACGAGACAAAAACTGAGACCAGGATGCCACCTCAAAAACCATACCCTTTCAGATCAGGAAGGGGTAATTGAATATTGGACTGTATCCGGGGATTTCAAATAGGTCTCGGAAGTACATCCACCCGTACAAAATACATCTAGTCGGGTATTGGGGAAAAAAGGGATAATTGAAAGGACGGCATATCAGCCTTAACAATTTGTGTCTAATATTCCCCAGCCAAAAGAACGATGGTGGGTGTCGAGTCATTCTGGGCCTAATCTGACTCAACTCTTAATGTCCAGTATAAACGGTTTAAAATTAAAAAAATTCAATATTGCAACTGGGATCAAAAGGGTGTTATATGGCAACCATAGATCTGAAAGATGCATAATATTCAGCTACCAAACACCTGTTGAGAAGTTAGGTTCCTCACCCATCTAATTAAATCCAGATTAGTACCATTTAGAATAATTGGCTATTTGGGGTTCATCATTGATTTAATTAAAATGTCAGTACTTTGCTCACGGCCAAAACTGTAACTAATGTCTCGCGATGTACTAGAAACATTCTGACTCAATAACCTTTAGTTTATAAACTGATGTGAGTGCTTCGGGATGGGGAGCCACTGATATCAAGTCTGGCTGTGGCGGCAGATAGAATGTGAAAGAGGCATTAATCCTGCAGAGGCATGGGGTAAACTACGTAGAATTGCTGGGTGCATTCTATGAACTAAAGAATTCTGCTCAACAATGCATGATTTGCATGTGCAGCTTCAGATTGATAAAACCACAGCTGTTGCATATCAATCACATGGGTGGAATTAGGTCATTATTCTGTGACAATCTGCCTAACCTCATCTGGCACTGGTGCATTACGAGAAACATCTGGGTCTCAGATATCTAACTATCAGGTAAAGTTAATGTGAAAGTGGCAGACACCAGGTCACGTAAATTCAATGACAAACACAGAATGGATGATGAATCCAAAAGTTTCAAAATGATTGTCAGCCGGTATGGATTGCCAGACATAGATCTGTTGCATCCGGGTTAAATCACCAGTTACCTAAATACGGCATGGGAACCAGATCTAGGGGCAGTTGCGGAGGATACATTCTCGCTACGTTGGGGACGTACGTTCTTACACTTTCCCCATTGTGCCTCATTTAATAAATGTCTCACCAAAATTTAGCACGGCTACACTTAGGCGTTTGGTAGTTCCTAACTGGTCCACACAGCCATTGGTTCTGAGACTGATGACACAGACATTCATGATTATCCCCAATTACAGCAACTTGTTGGTTCACACTGGGACAGGAGGAGAGTTCCCCTTTACATGAGCGTATTAATGTGTTGATTTGTATCTTCTGACCAGACTGTTCCAGGGACTCGGACTATCGAGTAGGGCCGTCGATGTGATTACGATGGCCTGGAGAGATAGTACTAAAAAACGATATGTATCTCATATTAAGAAATGGGAGATGTTCGGTTTATAGTCAAATATATCTTATCGTAAGTTGCAGGCATACCGGATGTATTGGAGTTCCTTGCTACATTGCATTTTTTGACAAGCAGTTAACCTATAGTGCCATTTATAGTGCTCAAAGTGCTTTGTTCTCCTATTTAGGGCAAGAATCCGGACAACACTCTGTCGGATCTCATCTATTGGTGGCCCGGTTCATAAGAGGTATTTTAACAAAACTCTCCCAGACCAAGATATTTGGAAGTCTGGGATGTGGGTATGTTTCTCACACTGCTTTGGCAATGGGCTCCAATTACATTTCTGCCTTTCCAGAAGTTAACGCTCAAAGTGGTCATGTTCATGGTGCTAGTGGTAGCGCAATGGGTCCAGATATAGCAAAAGTTACGACTGGACAGCATGCATTCTTCTCTAGATAATATTACGTTTATTTATATGATCTAATTAAACAGAGCAGGCCAGGGATGGCTGGAACCAAAATAAGCTTAAAATATACCCATTGACCTAAGTAGTTATGCACCTGAGCCAATATATCAAGGTCATCAAGAATCTCAGAGGCTCTGAAACAGCGATGGTCATCAGCCACCTAAAACCTCATACAAAGGTGTCAGTACAAACTATTTCTAGATGGCCGAAACAGGTTTGCATTATGCTGGAGTAGATACTGATGTGCTTAAATCACTCCACTAGGGCAGTGTCAACGTACCCAGCAAAGGCACAGGACGTGCCATTAGACCAAATCCTCACCGCAGGATAGTCCAGTGAAGGAACCTTTTTTCACGATTTATGATAAACCTGTCCTCGCAATGCAAAGATTTGGGCATGCTGTTTTGGGTTCTGTTTGAGGTCTCCTTTGTAATTTCCCCTGCGAAAGAGGGGTTATTACTGTTCTTTTATTGTTTAAAACGTTCATTGTATAATTCAAACAATGTTCAATACATTATTTATTTATCCTATGTCAACCAAGGCAGTGTGTCATATGGAACTGTATCTACGGTATGAAATCACAGAGCTTTGAAATCTTCACATAGTCACTCACGTGACTCCGAAGTAAAATAGTAAGATTAAATGAGAACTTACCAGTTTGAAGTTTGATATTTATTTTATGAGGAGTTACGATGAGGGATTACGTGCCCTACGCTCCCGACCCTCATAATCGCAAAGATCATCTGGTAGTTCTAGTCTTCTGAGTCTTACTATAGCACTTCGACTGTAGTTACTGTGATTTCACGCCGCTATTTTGAAGTATGACGCGCAGGCACTCTGGCGGGCCTTCTTCACGTAATCCCTCATCTTAACTCCTCATAAAATAAAGATCAAACTTCAAACTGGTAAGTTCTCATTTAATCTTACTATTTTGTTTACTATAGCTTCATCTTCAACATCATAATTCCATCCAAACTAATCCCCAAACTAATCCCCAAACTCTTGGACATACGAGTCAGGAACCCCCTCTGCCACTTTCAGACCCACATACCACAAACAGTGAGGATAGGTGACAACACAATAATTCTCAACATCAATGTTCATCAAGGATGCATTCTCAATCCCCTACTATACACTCACGACTGTGAAGCTAAATTGCACTCTAACTCCATCTATAGGTTTGCAGATGACACCTCTGTGGTGGAGTGGATCACAAGCAATGACGAGACAAAGTACAGGGATATAGATAACTTAGTAACATGGTGACAGGACAACTTCTCCCTCCATATCAACAAGAAGCATGGTAATATATATACCTCAATCAGCATCAATGGTCGCACAGTGGAAATGATTGAGAGCTTTTCAAGTTCCTTGGTGTAAATATTACCAAAGATCTGTCAAGATCCAACCACTTGAAGAGACAGCTAATAAGGCACTCCAAAATCACGACTACATCAGGAGACTGTGGTAATTTGGAATATCTCCAATGACTTCTACAGATGCACCACAGAAACCATAATGTTGGGTTGCATCACAGGGTTGCATCACAGCTTGGATTGGGAATAGCTCTGCCCTAGACCACAAGAAATTGCAGAGTTCTGGATGTTGCCTAGTCCATCACACAGACCAATCACCCCACCATTAACACCATCTACATTTCACACTGCCTTAGAAAAGTAGCCAGCATAATCAAAGACTTGTCCCACATAAACAATAGACAATAGACAATAAGTGCAGGAGTAGGCCATTCGGCCCTTCGAGCTAGCACTGCCATTCAATGTGATCATGGCTGATTATCCCCAATCAGTACCTCTTTTCTGCCCTCTCCTCATATCTCCTGACTCCGCTATCTTTCCCTTTCTAGCTCTCTCTTTAAAGTATCCAGAGACCGGCCTCCGCCGCCCTCCGAGGCAATTCCACAGACGCACAACTCTCTTTGTGAAAAAGTGTTTCCTCATCTCCGTTCTAAATGGCTTACTCCTTATTCTTAAACTGTGGCCCCTGGTTCTGGACTCTGGACCAACATCGGGAACATGTTTCCTGCCTCTAGTGTGTCTAAACCCTTAATAACCTTATATGTTTCAATAAGATCCCCTCTTATCCTTCCAAATTCCATAGTATACAATTCATGTTCATAAGTCATAGGAGTAGAAATAGGCCATTTGGTCTATCGAGTCTACTCCGCCATTCAATCATGGCTGATTTATCCTTTCCTTCGAACCCTTTTCTCCTGCCTTCTCCCCATAACCCTTGACACCTATACCAATTAAGTATCTGTCAATCTCCGCCTTGAAAATACCCAATGACTTGGCCTCCACAGACTTCTGTAGCAATGAATTCTCAGATTCACCACCCTCTGACTAAATAAATTCCTCCTCATCTCCTTTCTAAAGTGAATCCTTTTATTCTGAGGCTATGCCCTCTTTTCCTACATTCTCCCACCAGTGGAAACATCCTCTCCGCGTCCACTCTATCCAGGCTAATTTGAACTATTTATTTTTAATTTTAGTTTAGTTTTAATGATACAGGGCGGAAACAGGCCCTTCGGCCCCCAAGTCTGCACCAACCAGCGATCCAGACACATTAACACTATCCTATACACACAAGAGGCAATTTACACTTATACCAAGGTAATTGGCCAACATACCTGTAGTGTACGTCTTTGGAGTGTGGGAGGAAATCGAAGATCTCAGAGAAAACCCACACGGTCACGGGGAAAACATACAAACTCTGTACAGACAGCACCCATAGTCGGGAACTGCATGTGCTATAAGGCAGCAATGCTACCGCTGCGACACCGTGGCCACCCTGCGGAGCAATAGTTCGCTCCTTTGCCATTGGTTCACTTTTAACAGAACAGATGCAGCAGTAAAATTCAGCAGCTATGTAGGTGACCGATATTTAGGATCACATTGTCCGAATCGTTATCTGCTGCATTTCTTCCCTGTACAGCTTACTGCAGCTTTGAGGATTCCTGATCCCACCAGTTGAACAAGTGAGAAGAAAAATAAAGTGACTTTACTCACCATTGGTGTATGGAACATGTGTACACAAATGGACATCTCCATTGCTGACAGGCAATGACAGATATTAGGTGGCACAGTGGCACAGCTTGTAGAGCTGCTACCTCACAGCACCAGAGACCTGGGTTAGATTCTCACCTCGGGTGCTGTTTGTATGGAGTTTTCACATTCTCCCTGTAACCGCATGGGTTTCATTTGGGTGCTCTGGTTTCCTCTCACTTCCCAAAGATGTACCGGTTTGTAGATTAATTGTCCTCTGTAAACTGCCTTTAGTGTCAGGAGTGGATGAGAAAAAAGGATAAAGCTAGAACTAGTGTGAACGGGTGATCGATGGCTGGCGTGAACTCTGTGGGTCGAAGGGCCTGTTTTCATTCTGTATCTTTAAACTAAACTAAACTAAGAGCAGAGAGAAGAGCTGCTTTGGTAGAAAGGTTGCTAACCAGGTATAACATCGATATTGCTGCACTGAGCGCAATTCATCTGGCAGATGAGGGCAACTGACAGTGGTTGGGAGTATATATTTTACTGACACAGTCATATTGAAGAGCATAAAGAGCTAGGTGTTGCCTTCACTGTCAAGACTGAACTTCGTGTCAGTTTTACACATCTCCCTAAGGGAACTAATGACAAGCCTATGACTCCACAGCTCCCACTGAAACACTAACAAAATGCTAGGCTGATAGTGTTTATGCTCACACAATGACAAGTACCGATGGAATCTAAAGACAATTTTGATGACGAGCTGGATCCAATGATCTCGGCTGCAACTAGGTCAGAGAAACTCGTCAAAAAAACGCATGTCGTGGAGATTTCAATTTGAGAGTTGGAACAGGCTACCAAGCCTGGAAGGGAGCCATTGGCAAATACTGAGTTGGAAAATGCCACGGTAATGACCCGCTGCTGCTCAAACTGTGCAATGTTCATAACAAGTACCAACTTTCATCAAGCAAGCTGTCACAAACCTAAAGGGTCCATCCACACTCTAATCACTGGCATCTAAATTGACCAGCATTAGGGCTGTAGGGGACAGTCTGATTGAGTAAGTTGATTGTTGGGTGAGGGAGAGATAATCAACATGGGGAACGATCCAATATGGCGCATGGACAGTGAACTTATATAATTGTGTGGTGTGTACAAGGCTTCATTAAGGGCCCATTACCCCCTAGGTTGCAAAACGGTGACATGTCTGGTCTGTTGTTAGCCAGTGAGCGAGGGACTGGGTTGTCAGTGGGCGGGCTGTGGTTTAACCGCCCGCACCATCGGTGGTGTTCTGGGAGATCCGAGGTTGGAGGTACCCTGGGCGACACGCCCCGGGGCAAGAATGCTGAACGACGGCAGCATGAAGTGAAGGACGGTGCATCGCGGGTCGACTTGCCTGGATCGTGGCATTGGTGGAGTGGGCCATTGGAGGAAACTGCAGCAGCCTGGGGCTAAATTACATTGGGCATCACTCTATGCGGTTGAACACACAGATTGGAAGCGAGCTTTAGCAGCTCAGAACAGCAAAACAGCGTGGAGTGAATTGACTGGCTAGGCCAACCTTGAAACTGCAACTGCAACCCAGTCCCACTCCCAGGACAAAGGGCCTTCACGGCCATGTTAAGTATATAAACTTTTTTACAACTTTTCACTTGAAGGGTATAAGATAGCATCAGAAACCTGGTGACTTTTGTGTACTTCCTCACTGTAATCTACTATTCTTACACTCTTGTGAGTATGATTTTTACTGAACTGTGTGCAAAAAAAGGGATTTCACTGGACCCAGCTGCATATGATAACAAGAAGCAATGTCTGTGGTTCTTATTTCCCCACCCAGGTTAAAAGATCTGTTTGTTCACCTCATCAATCCCCCTCATTATTTTGTCCATCTTTATTGGGCAAGATAGGGCAAGCTAAGATTTTATTCCTTGGAGTGCATGAGGCTAAGTAGTGATCTTATAGAATGTGCAGGAAGGAACTGCAGATGCTTATTTATACTGAAGATCGACATAAAGTGCTGGAGTACCTCGATGGTCATGCAGCATCTCTGGAGAAAAGGAACAGGTGAAGGTTTGGGTTGGAAACCTTATTCAGACTGCCTAAAGGAGTCTGAAGAAGGGTCCTATTCCTTTTCACCAGAGATGCTGCCTGACCCACTGAGTGACCATGGGAAGCAGAGTATCATATATAACAATGTAAATAATGATTGTGTGTCGGAAGGAACTGCAAATGCTGGTTTACACCGAAGATATTACTGAAATATTAGAATAACTCAGCAGATCAGGCAGCATCTCTAGAGAAAAGGAATACATGACATTTCAGGCCGAGACCCTTCTTCAGACTGAGATGGTATTCCCGCACGGCCCGGTTTTACTTTCTCTCCAAAAGACAGAGAGAACTGCCGTCAGACCCATTTTTCCTGCCAACTCATGCCCCATTGAAATAATTTTCACGTACTTCTACTTCATCCTATCCTCCTGGTCCAATCCCTCCTGACCATTGTCCAAGACACCTCACATGCCCTTTGTCTTTAATGACTTCCATTTTCCAGGCCCTGTTCTCTCATCTTTACTATGGATGTTCAGTCACTCTACATCTCCATCCCCCAGCAGGAAGGCCTGAAACTTCAGTTTCTTCCTCGACCACACAACCAGCCAATTCCCTTCTGCGAATACTCTCCTCTTCCAAGCGGAGATGGTCCTCACTCTCAGCAACTTCCCCTTCAACTTCTCCCACTTAAGAAGCTATCAGTCTGAAGAAGTGCCTTGACCCGAAACTTCAGCAATTCCTTTTCTCCAGAGATGCAACCTGACCCGCTGAGTTACTCCAGCATTTTGTGTAAACAATGAGTGTTGCTTTAATGCTGTCAGCACTTTGAAAATTGTGCCACGAGACCTCCAGTTCTCAGGGCTCCAGCGATGTGCATATAAAGTCCCAGAGCCTCTATGAAGAGACTTTAAATAAGCATTGCACAGTTTGTTTGACCTCCTTTTATCATGGACTTCTCAGATTATTTATTCTCTAATGGACTTTGTACAGTTTAGGAATTCTGTGAGAACACAAGGTTCACGCTCACCAACTTACACTCCCTGTACTAACTTGGAAATATATCACAGTCCCTTCATTGTTACTCGGTCTAAGTCCCTGTGAGAATATCTTCATCAGATTTACTGCAGCATTTTCAGAATGAAGTCCACCAGGGTAGACACAAAATGCTGGGGTAACTCAGCGGGTCAGGCAGCATCTCTGGAGAAAATAAATAGATTACGTTTTGGGTCGAGACCCTTGTTCAGACTTTACAAGAGCATTTGGTTTTGGACATTGAATGGTGGTCTTTAAAGCAACGCCCACATCCTGGGGGAAAAGGTGCTTAAATATTGGTGACTTCCAAATTTCGTGGAAAACTGCGTGTATTGGCTGGCAATCCCCTTCATCCAGAAGCATGGCCCTCGGTAAAGTAGCAAAAGCCTGTGCAATTAAAATGATGATGGATTTAATGCATCACAAGGTTAAAAACAACAGTCATAGTTACAAAGCACAGAAACAGGCCTTTTGAAAAGTTAGCGAGTAACAGAAGTTAGCTGAAAAAAGTGCCCAGTTTACAGTTTCCAACGCTCAAAAAAATTCTCAATAAGCAGTCACATGACAAAATTGTGTCAGCCTGTCTGATGTTACAAAAGCCACTGATTTGTGATGACATAAATCATTATTTTTTTGCACAATTTCTTTTCCAGTTAAAAGGGTAAAATAGATGTTTCGACAGAACTATCAACTTGGATTTTCCACAGAAGCGGTCAAAGTCCTTCTGAGAGAGACCTTCTGAATGCAGACCACGACATTGATAAATTTCCTCCTCTAAACAAATCAATAAAACTCTCTCTATCTACTCTAAGCCTGCGCTGTTCCAGCAGGGCTGGTAATTACACTGTCAAACTACTGTTTCACCCTGATTGACTGTAACCCTCTTTCCGAGCTGGCATTTGACTGGCAGCTAGTTTACGGAGTTTCTGGCTGATTGGCAGCTGTTTTAACTAATGCCAAGGGCAACAGTTACATTCCCCAATCTGTAACGGCCATCCAAGCCAGTTCTGTCACTCACCAAGAATTCTGGCAATGTTTGTCACATTAACATATCAAAGTGATCGTCTGACAAGCTGACCATGGGTCCTTGTAATCAACTTTAACTTCGGCACCGATGTACAATGTTCCCGACCTTTCCTCGAAAACATATTAGAGTGAAGTTCTGAAGCACAGCTGAAAAGTTTCAACGTTATTTACTTAATGATTTTCTTTTGTGATAGCAAAAACAAGGGAAAAATAAGTTAACATGAATCATTGTTTTCATTACGGAGTCCCAGAGGGCTCGTGTCAGTTTAGACTAAAATTAAAAGCAGCCATTAGAGAGAAAAAAATTACTCTCTCACACAGTTTTGTCAAACATTATTAGCCCATTAAGCATAAGCAAGCTTGTATCCCTTTTAACAATTTAAAGATACTGTGTTGCACAATTTTTCTAACATATCAAGTAAAAAATTGTTATTTCAAAGTCCGTTCCTATTTTGGAGCAATTTCAGAAAAGGAATCCATTTGTGGCCTCTACGTAAATTAAAATTATGAAAGATTATTCTAAAACATTGCAACAAAAACTGCAATAGATTAGCACTGAAGAACACAGTGCTCCACAGTAGATTAGCATTACCACTAGCTTTGATGATAGCACGCACATTCATATTTTATGGTAACATTTTGTTCTAGTGTCTTTTTACACCAAACCGCTGCATAAATATGAATAACTTTACCCTAGTTCTGGAACTGAGTGAATTCCTGAGTCTTACCAACAACTTTTTATTTAATTTGAATTTTTAACCGGAATAATATTCTTGATACAATGCTAATATTTCAATAATAGTACAAACTACTTATTTAAATGATTTAAATGATTTAAAGTAAAGGTTAAAAAATAACCATTTCTAGAGGGCATTGTATTTTAAGTACAGGTGCTACAAAGAAAAGCTATAATTGGAAAATAGATTATTATTGAGCATTGATAAGGAGCAGCTACAACAAATGGAGATGCCATTGAGAGTGAGTAAATAGATAGCATTAGACTAAATGATTGAGAAGAAAGAAGGAATTGATCAAATTGATTGAGAGATGAAGCTTGAAAACAGGCCCATTGGCCCACCAAGTTCACGCTGACAATCGATCACCTATCCACACTGATTCCACATTAACCCACTTTCGCATCCACTCCCAACACACTAGGGGCAATGTGAAGAGGTCTATTCCCCTACAAATATGCTCGGGATGTGGTAGGAAACTGGAGCACCCAGAGGAAACCCATTAGGTCACAGCACGGTGGCATGGTGGCGCAGCGGTAGAGTTGCTGCCTTACAGCGCTTGCGGCGCCGGAGACCCGGGTTCGATCCCAACTACGGGTGCTGTCTGTATGGAGTTTGTACGTTCTCCCCGTGACCGAGTGGGTTTTCTCTGAGATCTTTGGTTTCCTCCCACACTCCAAAGATGTACAGGTTTGTAACTTAATTGGCTTGATATAAGTGTAAATTGTCCCTAGTGTGTGTAGGGTAGAGTTAATGTGCGTGGATCGCTGGCTGGCGCGGACTCGGTGGGCCGAAGGGCCTGTTTCTGCGCTGTATCTCTAAACTAAACTAAACTAAACACAGGGCAGAATGTACAAGCTCCACTCTGATGGCACCCAAGGTCAAGATCAAAACTGGATCCCTGGCTCTGTGAGATGGCAGCTCAACCAGCTATGCCATTGTATCACTGCTTATATTTGTGCCTTTCACAACATCAGCGTGCGCAATATGCTGCATATTTCTTGAATTATAGTTGAAGAGTGTCATTGGCAAAATGTAGGGAAGCCACCAGTCAACTCATGGAATAAAGTGTACACTTGTTCCTACGTTAATACAACAGAGAAATTGGAGTACCATATGTTTCTCCTGTAGCAGCAAACCTGAATTCCCGATCTTCTCTATTGATGCCCTGTTGGTTGAGACAAGATCCATGGCACTTGAGGCACAGGTCACGTAGAATGAGCACTGAGCTGGGTGTCAGGAATATAGACCCAGATCTGGAGGGTCAGAAACATGGGCAAAATGTTGCAAAATGTTGAATGATCCTTTCTTAGATCAGTTCCTGTTTTGAGTTTAGAACTTTCAATAAACTTTTGATTGTTGGGTGAGGGAGAGATAATCAACATGGGGAATGAACCGATCCTTCCAAGATGGCTGCCAGGTTCGGATACAACCACAAAAAGGCGATCTGCTGGTAACTTATTTCAATATATTTATTTAACCGCTTTTCGAAACAATGCCCTGGAAAAAACCAAGTAAACTCAAATATCATTTGTCGATAGATACTTCAATACTCCAAGATTTATGGGGGTTTGATTGTAAAGAACGCCCAAGGCACCTCACAGATAGGAGTAAATAGAAATACAGACTCAGAAAGTGGTTCAAAATATCGGGTAGCAAACTTGGTTGAAGAAGTGAGTTTTGTCATCTTTGTTTAAAAGATGAAGAAAATGGTGGGAAGGTGCACAGAGGGAATATCAGAGAACATACCCTTAAGATATTGTTTTTTTTTCCAAAATCTGAAATTATAAGGAGTGGTGCAAACCTCTTCATATAACAGGGCTAGATGTTGCAAGAAATTAAATTCATTTCACGTTGACTGCCAAGAATAAAAGACCTCAAGGGCAGGAATCAGGTGGGAAAACATAGCCAAAGAACGCACAGAGGAGACGAAAAGAAGAATTTATAACATCTCCCTTTTGATATTTTATCTCCCTCCTGAGTTATGCTATTAAAATGTTTTCTTCACAGTTAAGATTTAATATCATCAATATCATCAGACTACCATCAAATGGATGAGATATTACAGATGCTAAATTTCAGTTGCAGATACAGTGCCAGGTAACTGTGATGTTATATATTGCCCGTTTCTGTACCATGTCTTTCCAGTTTTCACTTTAACACTGCTGAATTATATATTACAAAAACACTCATACGCATAATTTTCCAGTAGCCCAGAATATGGCAAGACCTTTTCAACAAGCTGGCTAGCAAAATAGTTACTGAAACCAAAACCTGCTCAAAATTTTACATTTAATTTAGTATATACCAAAGTTACGATGTACAATGAAAGGCATTGATATAAAAATAAATCCACACATTGTTTCAGATTTGATTGATTTAGACTGTAACATGGTACTTTGTAGGCACTCATGACATTAAAACTAAACAGAGTTCAGTCTGGCCATCACTTGTTATTTATCAGATGGAGCATTTCATCTCGAAAAGCATGTTTCTGAGTACCTTGTCCATCCAAGCATTACGTAAACAGGCTTCAACTGTAGAAGTGACAGGAGAGCTGCTTTTGTTTTTGACAAACTTCCTTTGTGGGAATAACGAAGCAAAGTCTGTTATTATTTTAATCTTTGAACTCTGTTTTATTTTTGTTGGTCTTCATTTGGGTCATGGGGAGAATAGAGGCTTATTCAAGTGCACTGAAATTAATGCACTGAGGTTGATTAAACATTCTAGCCGAGTCCCCTCTAAATTTTAAGTATGGACTTAGCTGAAGTTAGAATAGATGGCAGGAGAGAAAAAGAGGGAAGGTGGAAATAGATGGAGAGCTGCCATCCATTGTTACTGGTGGTTTACTGGCTGAGAGAGCAATTAAAGCTTTTTTTTTAAACTGCAGATACTAGAAATATAAAATACGCACAGATGTGTTATTCAGGCAACATCTGTAGAAAGAAAAAAAGTTTTCAGGTTGAAGAACCTTTGTCTAAACTACAACACAGATGTTACTTGATGCGGAGTGTTTCGAAGGAGTGATGTTGTTTGGTTGCCAGACAGATGGCAACGGACCAGATTGTGTGCAATTCCATGCTTGCCCTCAACTTTGGACACGTCTATTAGGTTTTTGCAATTCCCCATTATTTCTTCCCTTCATTTGGCTTCTTGCTCATTCCCATAGATTACCAAAAAACTATTTTGATTTTAATCAATGTTGTTCTCTCCTTTTTGCTTTTCATAATGGCGATCAGATATTTGGGTACATAATAGGGAACTCAGCAATCCATCTGGATAAGACAAGTTTAGAGGGATATGGGCCAAACACGGGCAGATGGGACCAGTGTAGATGGGACATGTTGGCCAGTGTGGGTATGTTGTGCCGAAGGGCCTTTTCCCACACTGTATGACTCAATGACTCTATATGAATTTTTATTTTCTTGAAAAAGGTTTAATAACGATGAGAATAAACCAAGAGGACACAGTTTTTGGGTGCTTCCGTAAATAAGGGTAGCAACCTGTGACATGGGTGGCCGAATTTGAAAGTTATTAAATCATAATGAAATACAACAGCATTAAAAATGGGTCTACCTATAATCCTTTTGTTAATTTGTGATCAAAATTGACCAAAATGTGACCAAAATGTAATACCTTCAAAATCTGAAGAAAAAAAGAGAACAAAAAATATTTGTAAGACATATAAATATGGGACTGTCTTTTATACTGATTTCTAAGCTCCCTTACAAAATGTTGGCATGTAACTCATCACGAGCCCCGTAGTTCAGATCAGGGTCATTACAATCACGTTGTTAAAAAATAATAGTTTTTAAATTAAACAAAAAAAATTGCGATGAGTGCAAATATAAATAGAAGGGACCACAGAATGAGACATCGCTAAAATAGGTGAGCAAACTAGATTTTTATTTCATTAATTTAAGTTCTATTCATTATTAAGTATTACAATGGAAAGCTTAAACACAAAATATAAACAATAAAAAAAGAAACAATAGATATAAAAACGGTTAATCCACACATTTCACACGTGACCAAACACTGCTACTCACGTTCTGCTGCAAAAACTTGGGACATCAGAAAACCATCTTATCGGGTGATAAATGATAAAAATCGTAAGCTTAATCAGAATTTGGCTTACATAGTGTTATTTAATTGCAAATTTGATGTAATGTTTCTGGTATAAATTAGCCTAAGGATTTGATGAAATCCTTCTTGAAAAAATGTCACAAAAAAAAGGCAAGAAAACAGAGACATATCTGATATTTTTCTTTGTAAAAACAGATTCATTTAATTTTGCTTCATCTCATTATTTTGGCTATACACCATGATCTATACTACCTAAAATACAGGATATGAAACAATGGTAATATTGTTTAAAAAAACAGGAAAATAACCTGGAAGTTTGGAGACCTTCAGTTTCACTACTGAGTGATGTACAAAGTAGTGTGAAGCTTTCTACAAATCTTCACACAACTTTGATAAGCTCATCACCTCATGAACCTCCCACCACGCTTTCTGTGGGAAGTATTGTCCATCCACCTACTGATTGCTGTCTGTTGTGATTTCAACCTTGGAGGAACAGAACATGATGAATTGGCTATTCTTAAATAATAATAAATACTAAATAATAGGCTAAATTTTGCAGATACCGCAAAAACGCAACTATAACTGTGGGCAGCATGGTGGCACAATGGTAGAGTTGCTGCCTTACAGCGCCAGGGATACAGGTTTGATCCTGACTAAGGGTAGTTGTCTGTACGGAGTTTGTATGTTCTCTGTGAGGCCTGCGTGGGTTTTCTCCGGGATCTCCGGTTTTCCCCCACACTCCAAAGACGTACAGGTTTGTGGGTTAATTGGCTTGGTATAATTGTAAATTGTCCCTAGTGTATGTGGGATAGTGTCATGGGGATCGCTGGTCGGTGGGACAAAGAGCCTGTTTCGTCACTGAATCTCTAAACTAAACTAAAGTAAACTAAACTAATCCCACCCACTATCACAGAAAGAAACTCTCTTCAAATATGATGTCTGCCCGAACAGGTTTTTTCTAGAATTTGCTGCTTTTATTTCAACTTCAGGGCGTTTATTTTCTTTGCCAAGCAACCAGTAAAATATCAGGTTAAATTAATAAGCAGTTAAACCCTCAAAATTAGCATTGTTTCAATGTCTGAAGGTCTAGTGAAAAGTAATCTCCCTTCACACTGCAGTCTCCCATCAAACAACATGACTCACCATAAAGGAGAAAATAATGGAACAACTTTGGACAGGCGACAAATTTAGAGGTTTGATTTTAGAGAGATACAGCGTGGAAACAGGCCCTTCGGCCCACTGAGTCCGTGCCCGACCAGCGATCCCCGCACATCAACACTATCCTACACACACTGGGGACAATTTGCATTCATACCAAGCCAATAAGCCTACAAACCTGTACGTCTTTGAAATGTGGGAGGAAAGTGCAGATCTCGAAGAAAACACATGCAGGTCACATGGAGAATGTACAAACTCCGTACAGGCAGCACCCATAGTCGGGATCGAACCCGGGTCTCTGGCGCTGAAAGCGCTGTTAGGAATGGAGTTTTTGTGTCCCTTCATAACTGCGGACAGTTGCCTAAGTGCCGGATGACAACCTCAGGATTTCTCTTTCAACATGGCTGCCCCGAAGTTGTTATTCGTTGAGAATTCGGGCGACACGGTGTCACAGCGGATGAGTTACAGCGCCAGAGACCCGGGTTCGATCCTGACTACGGGTGCTTGTCTGGAAGTAGTTTGTACCTTCTTCCGATGACTTGCATGGATTTTCCCCGGGTGCACCGGTTTCCTCCCATCCCAAAGACATACAGGTTTGTAGGCTTGGTAAAATTGTAAATTATCCCTAGAGTAGAATAGTGTTAATGTGCAGGGGTGGCTGGTCGGCGCGGACTCGTTGGGCCGAAGGGCCTTTTTTCACGCTGTATCTCTGAACTAAACTAAATTCAGAATGTTAGTTGAAGGTAGACAAAAATGCTGGAGAAACTCAGCGGGTGATAGTTGCTCATTTTTCAATAATGTGGTACCATATTGGTACCATATGGTATGGTGTACTTGGTATATATATCATACCTTGGTATGAAAACCACACTTGATATTTATGCAACAACATAGAACCATGCATGGCACAGCTCATCACACATCAACTTCCACCATTGTTTAGATAATATTAATTAAATCTGTTACATCCATTGTTTCCAAGAACTTTAATTTCTAAAATAAGTGATCCAGCAAATTATTAAGTAGCTTCTGAAATTGAGCCACAATGTTCTTATCTTATCTTACTAAATTTTAGTTTAGTTTAGTTTAGTTTAGAGATACATCGTGGAAGCAGGCCCTTCGGCCCACCGAGTCCATTCCAAGCAGCGATCCCCACGCACTAACACTATCCTACACACACTAGGGACAATTTTTACAATTTTACCAAATTGACAAATCGATTGGTCTTTGGAGTGTGGGAGGAAACCGGAGATCCATGCAGTTCATGGAGAGAACGTAAAAATTCTGTACAGACAACACACGTAGTCAGGATCAAATCCAGGTCTCCGGGGCTGTAAGGCAGCAACTGTACCATTACATGACTGTGCTGCCCTACTTGTTGACTGGAAGAATTCCAGGTACCACCATGCAGTGACTTAATTCCTACTGCTTTCAATTTGCCCTGGATGCATGTTGAAAATAATCCCTGGAGTAACCTTTCTTTGATGTGCATCTTATTGCCTTATTTATATCTCGTGCATATGATTCATATTCAGTACTTGGAAACAGATTTTTATTCAAGGGGCTCCAAAATAACACTTCCTATTTGTATTTTCTGAATTGTTCCTGTTGACCTGCAGATAATTTGCAGATATCAATAGCCATATTCATTTCATGGGAAAAAACAGCTCAAAATACATACATTTGTGCTCTTTAAGCAAATGATAGACACAAAATGCTGGAGTAACTCAGCGGGACAGGCAGCATCTCTGGAGAAAAACTATGGGTGACGTTTCAGGTCGGATCCCTTCTTCAGAGATGCTGCCTGACTCGTTGAGTTATTCCAGCACTTTGTGTTTATCTTTGGTATAAACCAGCATTTGCAGTTCTTTGTTTCTACATTTCACTACTGGGTGCGATAATGGTGGGCAAGAAGCCTTTCACCATAACGTTGTGCATTACTAGTGAATACAGGTCGTTCTTTATATGTTACTAGACTAAGTGGGACCCGTTGGGCCCATGGAGGGCTAATATGGACATTGTGGGCCAAAGGGATTATTGGGGTGGCAGCTCAGTCACGCAAGCCTGATGTGCTGGCAGCTCACTCACAGTTGGTGGGCCGGCAGTAGACTCAATCCTATTCCTTGAAATTCCATTTCAAGCAGGGTGCAAGGTCACCAAATTCAAATGCAGTTTCCTACCATTACAAGCAGGGTGCAGGGCCACCAAATTCAAGTGCAGTTTCGTGCCACTTCAAGCAGGGTGCAAGGCCACCAAACTCAAATGCAGTTTCATGCCACCAAGCAGGGTGCAAGGCCACCAAATTCAAGTGCAGTTTCATACCACTTCAAACAGGGTGCAAGGCCACCAAATTCAAGTGCAGTTTCATAAGCAGGGTGCAAGGCCACCAAATTCAAGCAGGCAGTGCAAGGCCACCAAATTCAAGTGCAGTTTCATACCACTTCAAGCAGGGTGCAAGGCCACCAAATTCAAATGCAGTTTTATACCATTTCATTGCAGGGTTGCAGTTTCATTCTATTTCAAGTAGGCTTAAAGCACCATAAAACCACACAAAACACCACATAAACACCACATAAACCATGTTTGAGGAGGGCATACTGGTATTATTGGATAGAAGACCCTTTGAATCACCATCCCTGCCTTGGCTCTTCTCCCAAATTGTTAGAGAGGTGTGCACTTGTGAGTCTGAGAGTCTGCCAGATAAATCAAATGCTGCCAAGCACACTATCGATCGAAGGTGAACAGGGACAAAATGCGTCTACATTCCTGACCAAGAATAACGGGAAATATCTTGCCTCTGAAAGGAAGATGTGATGCATCAGCTTCAAAAAAATCACTTGGCTTTGATGTATTTCTTGTCTGAACAGCCTGGAGCGTTGCCTCGAGAGTTTTTCTCTGAAGTAATAGCACACACCGTGAACAATGCTGTTCTTTCAATAAATGCTTAGATTCCAGCGATGGAGAGCCAGCAGGTCCTGCATCATGTATTACTTTTCCTCTTTCATGTCACTAAATTATTTCTGACAATGTCCATGATGATAGGAGGCGGTGTGGCCCATTGAGCAGGTGCTGCTCCCAGCATCCTCTGTTCTGCATGGAGCTTGCTGTGGCCTGTTCCACAAACTGTCATTTATTGTTGATATGCAATGTTAGCAAACTTGTTGCTTGCCATTGGGGTAAGTTACAGTAGGGTAATGGAGAAGGAAATGCCAGCAGTTAGTCATGGAAGCTCAAGGAACAGCACCTCATCTTCCAACTAGGCACATTACAATTCGACATGTTCAACACTGAGTTTCATAAGTTCAGAACAATTTGTATTTTTCATGTTTTATTTCAGAATTCTAAACGTTATTCCCTTATCATGTATCTATACACTGCAAATGGCTCAATTGTAATCATGTATTGTCTTTCTGCTGACGATAACACGCAACAAAAGCTTTTCACTGTACCTCAGTACACAAGAACAATAAACTAAACTGAACTGAACTGATTTCTAGGAACAACATCCCTTTTGTGATTACAGATAGTGATTCTGTTCTTAAACGCAGCTCTCTGGGAGATGCTGCCTAACCCGCTGAATTACTCCAGCATTTTGTGTCTATCTTGGGCATAAACAGCATCTGCAGTTCCTTCCTACACATGGCAAAAATTCAGTTCCTCATACTCTAAACTAGTTTTTCTGCTCCTACCACCCTTGAACACTAAAATGAAGAAAAATTATACGATTAAGTGTATGTTCTTCATTTACTAATCTTGTACTAACTGAAAAACTGTTCCATTGGAATAAATGGTGACAACCTTAAAATGGTATATTAAAAGGAGACGAGATGTAAGACTGTGGGATGCTATCATATTTAGAAGCACAAAGATAAGATAATTGTCTGTTGAAGATAAAGCAGAAGCACCACAAAGGCTGTCAATGGGTAAAGAAGATGGTGTGAACTTAACACATTTTTTATTTTCCATGTCATATATTTTGATTGTTAATTGTTTCTAATCTTTATTCCTAAATTTTCAATTAAGCTACAGTTCCTTTTTTATATCTGGTCCCATTTTTTCCTGTCAAGTTTTGAATGTGTTTTTGCATCTACCTGACGTTGCTTATTTATCTATATACTATACTATTAAAAGTCTCATCTTGTATGTATGTATACATGTGTGTGTGTCCGTATGTGTGTATGTGTTTTTCTACCCTCGTCAAAATGCTACGCTGTAGCGCTTACATTTTTACATATTCTGACTCACATTTTTCCCCTCAGGTTCACTTAGATTTCATCCTACATTTCACGTTATTGATGATTCAAGGTCTCAAAAAAAGGTAAAGAACGCTTCTCACACACATCTTTTTTCCAGTACTGTCCACTGATGATGTCACAATCCCATTCACAGTCCACCAATCACAATGGGATCTGAAGCTGCCGAGTGTCACAATGACTTCACAATGGGACATTGCCAATGGTAACCACCGCTTCTCATGGACAGCCTTTTTTCCAGGTGCTTCCAGTGATAGGAATCACAATGGGCTCTCAAGCAGCTGAGAGCCACAACCCCCCCCCCCCGCCCCTTCCCCCCCTCCCCCCCCCCCCGAGTTATCCACACACCCCCCCCCCCCCCCCGTCCCCCAGGGTTATTCACACACCCCGCCCCCTCCCCACCGGGTTATTCCCACACCCCCGCCCCCTTGGGTTATTCACATGCCCCGCCCCCCTCCCCTTCGGGTTATTCACACACCCCGCCCCATCCACCCCCACCCCCCGCCAGGTTATTCATGATTAAAGTTTCAAAAAAAGCCAAAACCACCTTTTAAAACACCAGCTTCTAGTGACGCCACAATGCCCCCCCAACGGTACAGTGAAACAGAATATTCCACCACCTTCCAGTGACGTCAGGGGGAGCGCCTCAATGGGTCGGTGCTTGGTCTAGTTTACATTAATCCTTCTACCTTCTTTTAAGGTTATCAACTTCTCATTCACTTTTGCTCCCAATTTAATTGTCTTGAATTCACTTTATTTTTAATTACGTTATGCCGCAAATGTACTGCCAATTAACATTGAGAGAATGGACAGAAATAGATAACATGCAGGCAAAGGCGATTCACTTAACTAGGCATCATGTTCAGCATGGATATTGCAGGCCAAAGGGCTAATTCCTGTGCTATCCATTTGAAGTTATATATATTCTAGATGTGGAAAAAAAAAGCATTGGAAGTCAGAATAAAAAAATGAGAGTAAATTGGTCAAATCTCTATTGCACTCTATAGCTTTCCTGGCTTTCAATGGCCCCTACTTATAAAGCAGAGAAGATTATTTGTTGTAATGTTTATAAATTTAACTACACTTTACATACAAAAATATAAAAAGAGCCCAGAAAGAGAAAGGACAGGCAACTGCCAAAGGAAGATGATGATTCCAACTCATTTCAACACCTGCCTCGGGTGATCAAATTCACTCGGTTTTCAATTAACAACGGATGCTGAAGGTGCATGTGGTTTTCCAATTTATTGATTTAGATGAAGGGATTCAAAGTAACATTAACAAATTCGCAGATGACACAAAGCTGGGTGGCAGTGCGAACTGTGAGGAGGATGCTATGAGAAAGCAGGGTGATTTGGACAGGTTGGATGAGTGGGCAGATACATGGCAGATGCATGGCAGATGCTGTTTAATGTGGATAAATGTAGGTTATCCACTTTGGTAGCAAAAACAGGAAAGCAGATGGTGTCAAGTTGGGAAAAGGGGAAGTACAACGGGGGTCTGGGGGTCCTTGTTTGTCAGTCAAAGAAAGTAAGCATGTAGGGTACAGCAGGTAGTGAAGACAGCGAATGGCATGTTGGCCTTCATAACGAGGGGAGTTGAGTATAGGAGCAAGGAGGTCCTTTTGCAGTTGTATAGGGCCCTAGTGAGACCACACCTGGAGTATTGTGTGCAGTTTTGGTCCCCTAATTTGAGGAAGGACATTCTTGCTATTGAGGGAGTGCAGCGTAGGTTTACAAGGTTAATTCCTGGGATGGCGGGACTGTCATATGCTGAGAGAATGGAGCGGCTGGGCTTGTATACTCTGGAGTGTAGAAGGATGAGAGGGGATCTTATTGAAACATATAAGATTATTAAGGGTTTGGACATGCTAGAGCCAGGAAACATGTTCCCGATGTTCCCGGGTGTCCAGAACCAGGGGCCACAGTTTAAGAATAAGAGGTAAGTCATTAGAACGGAGACGATGAAACACTTTTTCACACAGAGAGTTGTGAGTATGGAATTCTCTGCCTCAGAGGGCAGTGGAGGCCGATTCTTTGGATACTTTCAAGAAAGAGCTAGATAGGGCTCTTAAAGATAGTGGAGTCAGGGGACATGGGGAGAAGGCAGGAACTGGGTACATTCATATCTGGTGCATTTTTATGATGAACAACACTGTAAAATATACCTGACAAGAATAAAAAATCAAATTTTTGTTACAGTCTTTCAAATTATAGAGTATCTTCCTCAAATAAAGCATCAAAAAAAGTGGTGATTTTCAGCAAAAATGGTAACCATCACATAACTTTTCACCAACTTCCTCTAAAACAATATTAACTTCAGATGAATAGGCTGAAGCATATCATTCATTTCTCAATAACAATTCATATTTATGGTCATTGTTGTATTAATTTAAACATTATGAGCATACATACTCATGTGACTGATATGACCATGTGACGGAGATAATCAAGTTTGGGAGTGTCATGTGATGGAGATGTCTAAAACTATCTTTAGGGCTAGGGTTGGGGTAGGGCTAGGACTAGGGCTAGGGCTGGAGCTGGGGCTAGGGTTGGGGCTATGGTTGGGATTAGGGTTGGGGCTAGGGTTGGGGTTGGGGCTAGGGTTCGGGTTAGGTTTACGATTAGGGCTAGGGTTAGGGCTAGGGTTAGGGTTAGGGCTAGGGTTAGGGTTAGGGCTAGGGCTAGGGTTAGGGATAGAGTTAGGGCTAGGGTTAGGGTTATTCACCTCATCTGCAAACTATGTTCATGGACAGGAGTTCCGGCAATTACCCCGTGGATCATTAACGAAACTAACGGGCCAGGACATTCCCAGTGAACAGGAACACTCGGAATGGGAGAGGTGGTGGGGGTAGAAGGGGATGGAGGCAGATGCTGCACAAGGGCCCGGTGAGAAGTCCCAGGGACCTTATCCTCCGTACCATCGAGGCCGGCTGCGGAAGGTATTAATCCGTCATGTCCGTCGTGGTCATCTGCGTCACTTACCCCCGATCTCCCGAACTCCAGTTCCTACTCCATCTCCAGCTCCCGCTCCAGCTCCAGCTCCAGCTCCAGCTCCAGCCGGACACAAAGGTCAGTTGCAGCCATCGCCTCTTCCCGTGACCCGATGTCCCTCTCCATGCCCGGCCCACTTCAGCTTCTGTCCCCATCCCCCACCCCCCCATCCCCACCGGGGAACAAGAGGGCCGGGCGTGGAGAGGGGATCGGGTCATGGGAAGAGGTGACGGCTGCAACAGTCCGTCTGGAGATGGAGCTGGAGCTGGAGCTAGATGGATATCGGGGGTTATGTTACGGGGATGGCCGTGATGGACATGAAGATGGAGCTGGAGCTGGAGTCCGGGAGATCGGGGCTAAGTGACGGTTAGGGTCAGGGTTAGCGTTAGCGTTAGCATTAGCGTTATGGTTAGGGTTAGGGTCAGGGAAGAAAAGATAAGCTGGAGGAGCTGGAGATGGAGCTGGAGATGGAGCTAGATGGAGATCGGGGGTTAAGTTACGGAGGTGGCGAGGCGGGTATGGTGGCCCAAGCCTTTAGCCCAGGATGGCCTCGCCGGAAGGCCATACCTGGCCATATTGTTTCTCGAATGGCACATTGCACGATTTGTTCTCCAGAAAAAATCAAAAGGGAACAACATTTTTTAATTTTCTAAGGGTTCAGAACCGTTCAGAGTTGGCGTCGATAAAAGGTACTCACCCATTATGCAGCAGAAAGCGAAGTTTTCACATGCTTCTCGTCCCGCGAATCAGGAGAAATTCACAAGGTAGGTAGCTTTCGACTTCCGCGGTCTTTTGAGGGCAGAAGTTCGCGTCTATTCTATTTATACCCATGTGGGATTGCTCAACAAGGTGAGTGTTGGTAAATGACTCCAATCGTTGGGACAAGAAATTTTTGAAAAAAACGGTAAGATTTATAATTCTATCAAGAAAAGAGGAATTTCTTTAAGGGTGATACGTATTTTAATTATTAATACCCCCCGTTTAAAAGTTTTTTCATTTCAGATAGATCCTCTATTATATAAATATGCCGATCTGAATTTTAACAAGTAACCAAGTGGACATGCGGTTTTCAGGGGGTGGGGGCATCACTTTATTCATATTGGATTTAATCTTTATTTATGAGGATTATGTTTATTAACAATGTAGAAAAAGAAGAAATGGGATAGAATTACAGATTTTCCTTATATACAGCATCAAAGTAGCGGGACACCAAAGTAGACACTTACTGAAGAATCACCCATTTATGAGGCTTTTAGATAGACACATGGAAGTGCAGGGAATAGTAGGATATGGATCATGTACGGACAGATGAGTCAGTTCAACTTGGCATCTTGTTCGGCATAAACATTGTGAGCCGAAGGGCCCATTCCTGTGCTGTACTGTTCTATGTTCCATGTTCTATATCCATTTGAAAAAGCTTAAAAAAAGGCTTCAGGGGTAAAACAATGGAAGTTGGCCTGCAGCTGAACTCAGACAAGCCGTTAATCGCAGTTGTGAAACTCTTTTTCATACGTAATGCAATCAAATAGAAATAATATCTACATTTTTTTAAATAAGCAGAATGTGGCAAAACAAATTAAAATAAGAACCAAGGCAAAGGTACTTGATGTTGTGAAAATAACTGTATTAAAATATCTAATGCTTATCTTAATGAGCTGGGCAATTAGCCTCTAGCCAGAGGGCAGGAAATTTCCTTAAGCAAAAACATTCTAAGAATAAATAAATCTAAAGTCAAGCCGAAACCTCTAGGATTTTGTACAAACAAACCAAAAAATGACAAATGCCGTTACAAATACTGGACCACCCGCTGCGGACACACAGGGACCCTCCTGATCCGAGGGTGGCTGGCACTAGCAGTTTACATTGGAGGCACTGCATTTTATTAGCAAAGAGGCTATGTGAATGTTTGTGGTTGTTCAGAGATACGCAGATTAAAGAGCACATTGGGTGGGCAGTGGTCAAACAGTAAGGACAGACCAAGATAAAAATCATGCACTAGTTGCCTACCCAAACCCTGACTGACAACAAGGGCAGAGTAATATATATTTGGAGTGAGCATTTGTTTTAAGTGCATCCAAAAAATGTAATCATGCAGCATCAAAGCACAGCCCGTTTCGTCTACATCGAGTAGCCTAACCAAGGTAGTCCAACTGGCCGGCACCTGGCCCATATCTCAATAGTACAATGGTGCTTTATTGTCACGTGTGCACTGCACAGTGAAATTCTTTTTACATAAACACACATGCACGTTTTCATGTTCATAATTGCATAAGTGATAGGAGCAGAATTAGGCCATTCGGCCCATCAAGTGTACTCTGCCATTCAATCATGGATGATCTTTCTTCCCCCTCTCAACCCCATTCTCCTGCCTTTACATTTACTGGATTATCCTCAGTAATTTCCTCTATCAAATACATCTTAGACCCTGTCAGAAAGTGTCATGACTCGAAACGGCCACTTATTCCTTGTCTCCAAAGATGCTGCCTGACCTGCTGAGTTACTCCAGCATTTTGTGTCTATCTTTGGTGTAGACCAGCATCTGCAGTTCCTTCTACTTGTTGGTTTGCTCCTCTGGGCATGGCCAAGGTGGCCTTCCATGGGTCCAGGCAGCAATAAGTTGAGGTTTACACACGTGTGAACTGCCTGCCCCTCATTCGAGGAAACATTTGTGGCTCGGTGTCCCTGGTGAGGGAGTAGAAGGTGCCCACAGTCACAGAAAGGAAGAGGAGGAGCCAATGGGCTGAGGCAGAGCTGAGAAGGGGAGGAGAAAGTAGGGACTATCTGAAATTAGAGAAGTCAATGTTCATACCACTGGGGTGCAAACTGCCCAAGCAAAATATGAGATGCTGCTCCTCCAATTTACGGTGGTCCTCACTCTGGCCATGGAGGAGGCCCAGGACAGAAAGGTCGGATTCGGAATGGGAGGGGAAGTTGGAGTGCTGAGCCACAGGGAAATCAGGTTGGTTATTGCGAACTGAGCGGAGGTGTTCGGCGAAGCGATCGCCAAGCCTACGCTTGGTCTCACCGATGTAGAGCAGCTGACATCTAGAGCAGCGAATGCAATAGATGAGGTTGGAGGAGGTGCAGGTGAACCTCTGCCGCACCTGGAAAGACTGCTTGGGTCCTTGAATGGAGTCAAGAGGGGAGGTAAAGCGACAAGTGTAGCATTTCTTGCGGTTGGAAGGGAAAGTGCCCGGAGAGGGGGTGGTTTGGGTGGGAAGGGACGAGTTGACCAGGGAGTTATGGAGGGAGCGGTCTCTGCGGAAAGCAGACAGGGGAGGAGAGGGGAAGATGTGGCAAGTGATGGGATCATGTTAGAGTTGGCGAAAATGTCGGAGGATTATTTGTTGTATGTGATGGCTGGTAGAGTGGAAGGTGACGACAAGGGGGACTCTTCCCCATGTTATGAGTGGGGGGATGGGGAGTGAGAGCAGAGTCACAGGGTATAGAAGAGACCCTGGTGAGATCCCCGTCTATAATAGAAGTGGGGAACTCCTGTTCTCTGATGAATGAGGACATCTCCGATGCCCTGGTGTGGAACACATCATCCTGGGTGCAGATGTGGCGTAGACAGCAGAATTGGGAATAGGGCATGGAGTCCTTACATGAAGCAGGGTTGGAAGAAGTGTAGTCCAGATAGCCATGGGAATCAGTGGGTTTATAGTGGATGTCGGTCAGAAGTCTATCACCTGCGATGGAGATAGTGAGGTCAAGAAATGGTAGGGAAATGTCGGAAATGGTCCAGGTGCATTTGAGTGCCGGATGGAAGTTAGTGGTGAAATGGATGAAGTCAGTGAGTTGAGTGTGGGTGCAGGAGGTAGCACCAATGCAGTCGTCGATGTAGTGGAGGTAGAGTTCGGGGATAGGGCCACGGCATGTCTCGAACAAGGATTGTTCGACGTACCCTACAAAGAGGCAGGTATAGCTGGGGCCCATGCGCATGCCCATAGCTACGCCTTGTATTTGGAGGAAATGGGAGGAGTCAACGAAAAGTTATTAAGTGTAAGGACCAGCTCCGCTAGGCGGAGGAGAGTATTAGTAGACGGGGATTGGTTGGTTCTATGGTCGAGGAAGAAACGGAGGGCTTTGAGACCCTCCTGGTGGGGTATGGAGGTGTAGAGTGACTGGACATCCATGGTGAAGGTGAGGGAATTGGGGCCTAGAAAACTGAAGTCGACGAAGAGTATGTGAGCATCACCTCATATTTCGCTTGGGCAGTTTGTACCCCAGCCAGTGGCGGACTGGCCAGGATGTCAGCTTGCCCAATGGCAAGTGGGCCCCTGATGAAGTGGGCCCCATTTGTCTCCTGGCAACCAATATTTTTAGACCCAGTCTGCCACTGACCCCAGCGGTATGAACATTGACTTCTCTAATTTCAGATAGTCCCTACTTTCTCCTCCCCTTCTCAACTCTCCCTCAGCCCACTGGCTCCTCTTCCTTTCTTCTCCCCCCCCCCCCCCCTCCCCCTCCCCCACCCTCACATCAGTCTGTAGAAGTGTTTCGACCCAAAATGTTGCCTATTTCTTTCACTCCATAGATGCTGTCTCACCTGCTGAGTTTCTCCAGCATTTTTGTCTACCTTTTGTAAATTACTGCCTTGATATGACTCTCACCTCATCTCAGGAATTCATCTCTTTGGCCCATGTTTGAATCAAGGCTTTAATTTGGAAACAAACCAAGCAATAGTGAATAGATTTTTGGTAAACACAATTCACTTGATAGCACTGCTGATGGTTGAGAGAAGATTGATTTGAGTAGATTAGCCATTAGTCAGATTGGATTTGATCAACTATTTATTAACAGGAAGAATCAGAAAATATCCAAATGGTTGGTTAGATGCCGGCATCGTATTAGGAACAGTACCATAAAGTACCATAAAGTACCATAAAGTACGATAGTTCGATCGCTGGTTGCAGGAGCTTCGACCGCCCCGACGCGTGGGCTTCGATCGTCCCCGACCGCGGGAGAATAAAGAGGAAGAAGATTAGACTTTATTGCCTTAAAACACAGTGAGGAATGTCGGGAATCCACTGTGGCGGACGTTTATCTTGACTTTTATGTAGTTGTGTGTCTTGCTGCTTTCTTTTAGTATGGCTGTATGATAATTCGAGTTTCACTGTACCTTAATTGGTGCACGTGACAATAAACAGACCTTTGAACCTTTGAAGCTTTGAAGTCATGATTAATTCTGGTGTAAAGGTCTTCAGTACTCCAGCCAGAATGCTATCTGGTCCCATATCCTTTTCGGTATTCAGTGCTCTCAGTCGGACAGGGCTTTTGAAGTTTGAAGAAAATGGTAGCTTACAGCAAGATGAGAGAACTGAAAACAGGAACAAATAGGCCACATTCAAATAACAAATTCAACCATTTCAGATAGTCAGCCATTCCACACTTGTACCTCACATTTCCAATATTCATCCTGAAGAAGTGTATTGCCCCAAAACGTCATCCGTCCATGTCTCCCAGAGATCCACTGATTACTGCAGCACTTTGTATTTTATTCAGTCTATTTTCTCTCCTTTCTCTCCTCCTCTGGAAGGAAATCTTCACGTTTCATTTGGCATCCCCTCTTTACACCTCCTCCAGACATACCTCTGCCGTCCTATTTCTGTCAGCATCATCACCTCAGTCTCTACTAGTCTCCATGATATCGCTGAACTTTTGTTCTCTCAGAACCTCCTATCTTTTTCTGACAAGTTGTTTTAATGTGTAACTTTCCTCAGTTTAGATGAAAGACCATTGACCAGTGAACATGCAAGTGCAGAAACATGGGATGGTGGATGCTGGAAACTGGAACAAAACATAAATACTGGAAGAACTCAGTGAGTCAGGCAGAATCTGTGGCAACGCTGAGTCTGAAGCAGTGTTCCGACCCAAATCGTCACCTATAGAAATCCACCACAGATGCTGCCTGACTCACTGAGCTACTCCAGCACTTTGTGTTTTGACCTGTAACAAACTTAGACTTTGTCTTTTCACAAATGCTGCTCAACTGCTGAATATTTATAGAGTTTCACCATTTTTATTTAAAAATTTACAGCATCTACAAATTTTTGCTATTTGACATTTTTTAAATGCTGATTTGGGATGGAAGGGCTTGAACTTCCTTGTCAACTCGTCCTTTCCCACCCAAACCAATCCCATCCCAGGTACTTTCCCCTGCAACCGCAGGAGATGCAACATCTGTCCCTTTACCTCCCCCCTCGACTCCGTCCAAGGACCCCGGCAGTCTTTTCAAGTGAGGCAGAGGTTCACTTGCACCTCCTCCAACCTCATCTCCTGTATTCGCTGTTCCAGGTGTCAACTTCTGTACATCGGCGAGACCAAGTGCAGGCTCGGCGATCGTTTCACTGAACACCTCCGCTCAGTCCACCTTAACTTACCTGATCTCCCGGTTGCTCAGCACTTTAACTCCTACTCCCATTCCCAATCTGACCTTTCTGTCCTGGGCCTCCTCCATTGTCAGACTGAGGCCCAGCGCAAATTGGAGGAACAGCACCTCATATTTCGCTTGGGTAGCTTTGATGAACATTGACTTCTCTAACTTCAAATAGCCTTTGCTTTCTCACTCTCTCTATATATACATATATATGCTAGCAATATTCTCATCCATATTATATATATGTATACAATATATGGGCGAGTAACTGGTTGGCAAAATTAGGAAATTTGTGGAAAACCGCAAAGTTGGTGATGTGGTAGATAGTGAAGAAGCTTTTCTAAGGTTACAACACGATCCAGGTCAACTGCGAAAGTGGGCAAAAATGGAAGTAATGGCAGACTAGCAAAGCATTTTGGGAAGCTAAATCAGGGCAAGACATACACAGTGAAAGACAAGGCCTCAGGGAGTGGTTGTAAAACCAAGAGATTTGGGGTACAAGTACATAGTACCCTGAAAGTGATGACACACAAGTAGACAAGGTACTCAGTACAAGAGTTAGGACATCATTTTACAGCTGAACAGGACATTGGTTAGACTGCACCTGGAATATATTGTGTGCAGTTCCAGTCACCATACTGCAGGAAGGGTGTGATTGAGCTGGAGAGGATGCAGAAACAGGGATGTTGCAGCAACTGGAGGGCAAGATAAGGAAAGATTGGATGAGCTGGCACCTTATTTTCTTGGTAACAAAGGAGGCTGAGGATATGACCTTATGGAGGTTTATAAAATCACTCACTCACTCACTCACAGACAGACATCCAAACAAACAAACAACTCTTTTAGTAATATACTAGACTAAGTGGGACCCATTGGGTCCCATGTTCAAACGGGAGGGCTGGTCCCCGACGCAATATTCCACCTCTCCACCAATTCCAATATTGGTGGCCAGTAGGGGGGCGGGGGCTTTCTGGAGCATTGGTATGGGTGTTGTTGGCTGCAGGGAATACTGGTCTCCAGAGGGCTAGTATGGACATTATGGGCCAAATGGATGCTTGGGGTGGCAGCTCAGTCCCTCAAGCATGATGTGCTGGCAGCTCACTCATGGCTGGTGGGCTGGCAGTTGACTCACGGCTATTCCTTGAAATTCCATTTCAAGCAGTGTGCAAGGCCACCAAATTCAAATCCATTTTCCTACCATTTCAAGCAGGGTGCAAGGCCACCAAATTCAAGTGCAGTTTCTTACTTCTTCGAGCAGGGTGCAAGGCCACAAAATTCGAGTGCAGTTTCATACACTTCAAGCAGGGTATATAATCCCTCCCCCTCCCACCGGAAAAGGTGTGGCCTTCGTGGCGTGATTCACAGGAGAGAGATTCTCAACATTTTTTAAACGCTAATAACACTTTTATTATTCATTGATGGGAAGAATCCTCTGCACCTGATGAGCGGAAGGGGACTGAGTAAGATGGCCAAAAATCACAGCCGTAAGCGCTAGTGTTTTATCTAAAATCAATATAGTGCAAACAGCAAGTTGTCAGGTTTAGCCAAACAGCAATTTGCAGTACATATTCACTTCAACCCAAAACCATCCAAACAGCCATATGCAGTGCATTTTCATTTCAACCCAAACCCCCCCAAACAGTCATTTGCAGTGCATTTCCACTTCAACCCAACCCCCCCCCCCCCAAGCATTCATTTGCAGTGCTTTTCCACTTCAACCCAAACCCCCCCCCCCCAAACAGCCATTTGCAGTGCATTTCCACTTCAACCCAAACCCCCCCCCCCCCAAACAGCCATTTGCAGTGCATTTCCACTTCAACCCCCCCCCCCAAACAGCCATTTGCAGTGCATTTCTACTTCAACCCAACCCCCCCCCCCAAACAGCTATTTGCAGTGCATTTCTACTTCAACCCAAACAGCCATTTGCAGTGCATTTCTACTTCAACCTAAAACCCCCCAAACAGCCATTTGCAGTGCATTTTTACTTGAAACCAACCATATTTTTATTTTCAAACCATGTTAAGGGCACTCACAGTTGAGTAGATATGTGTTTAGTGTTATTCAGAGAGACATGACCCTCTCGCTTCCTCCCTCTTGCAGAGGCTGAGTGAAGCGCTCCACTTCCAGGTTTTATAGTCCCTACCCCCTCCCACCAGCAGGGGCAGCAGAGAGAATGGCAAAACATTAAAAAACATTAATATCTCTCTGATTATTCATCCTCTGGTCCAGGAAGGCGGAGGGGGACTCTGAGCGAGGTGGCCAAAAATGTCGGCCGTAAGTGGCGGTGTTCTCTCGGAAATCACAGCACAGCGAGCCAAAAGCGGTCAAGATCAGACTTTTAGTGATATAGATGAGGCCCAGAGATAAGGTGAATGTTCACAGTCTTTTTCCCAAGGTCTAGAACAGGAAGGCAAAGATTTAAGATGTGAGGATTTCAATGATTCAATAATTCAATGAGACTTTACTGTCACATTTACCTAGGTACAGTGAAATGCTTTATTTTGCCTACAGTCCGGTAAAATCATATTTAACGGGGATCTGAAGGATTCATTTTACACGCAGAGGGTGGGAGGTATATGGAATGAGATAAGAAGATCATGTGATAGGAGCAGAATTACGCCATTCGGCCCATCGTCTACTCCACTATTCAATCATGGCTGATCTATCTCTCCCTCCTAACCCCATTCTCCTGCCTTCTCCCCATAATCAAGAACCTTTTCATATCTGCCTTAAATATATCCACTAAATTGGCAAAGATTTCCACAGATTCACCACCCTCTGACTAAAGAAATTCCTCCACATCTCCTTCCAAAAAGAACATCCTTGAATTTAAGGCCATGACCTCTAGTCCTAGACACTCCCACTAGTGGAAACAACCTCTCCACATCCACTATCCAAGCCTTTCATTATTCTGTATGTTTCAATGGGGTCCCCCGTCGTTCTTCTAAATGCCAGCGAGTTACAAGCCCTGTGCTGTCAAATGCTCATCATATGTTATCCTACTAATTCCTGGGATCATTCTTGTAAACCTCATCGGGAACCTCTCCAGAGCCAGCACATCCTTCCTCAGATATGATGCCCATAATTGCTCACAATATTCCAAATGTGGCTGATCAGCACCTTATAGAGCCTCAGCATTACATCCCTGTTTTTGTATACATGCCCTCTTGAAATAAATGCTAGCATTGTGTTTGCTTTCTTTACTACCAATTCGACTTGCAGATTAACCTCTCAAGATTAATCTTTCAAGAATTCTGCACCAGCACTCCCAAATCTCTTTGCACCTCCGATTTCTGGATTCTCTCCCCATTTAGAAAATAATCTACACCTTTATTCCTACTACCAAAATGCATGACTCTCTATGCTATACTCTATTCCATTTGCCACTTCTCTGCCCACTCTCGCAAGCTATCCAAGTTCTTCTGCAGAGTCCTTGCTTTCTCTACACGACCTGCCTTTTCACCTATTTTTGTATCATCCACAAAGCCTTCAGTCCCCTCGTCCAAATCTTTAATATACACCGTGAAGAGCAGCACCAAGCCCTGCGGAACTCCAGCCCTGCGATACTCCATGATCTGCCAGAGGAACGGGTGGTGGTGGATAAAGTTACAACTTTAAAAAAAAACATTTGGACAGGTTCATGGATATGAAACATTTTGAAGAAAATGGTCCAAATGCAGACATTTGCGACAAGGCAATTTGGTCGACATAGATGAGTTGGGGTGAAGGGCCTATTTCCATGATGTGTAACACTATGACTGTTAAGACTCTATAACATTCCTCAGCTCTACCATACTGTGGAAGTTATCGGCAAATTGGTGCAGCATCTGCAACGTTCTGTCAATCACCGTAATGAGCTGCAATGCGCATTCAGTTCCTGATCTAAACTGATAAATGAATTTATTTTTTAAATTCAGTAAATGGATTTTTTTGTATAAAGGCCCAGATATAGAAATGAAAATTTAATTAATTTGCTGTGCAAGCAAAGTAGTCGATCTAACTTTATGAGGCTTAAATGTTATTGGGGTGATCGTACTTTAATTTACTAACCGTTTTTATGACCAATAAAAATTGATGAATTCTGTTTTCTCTTATTTCATGTCACAACAAAGCTTTTGTGTTTTTTCAGCTGATTCATTGTATTGGGCTTGTAAATTGGTTTGCCACATCATTTATCTCCACATCATACAGTATCAGAATTTCCTGTGTGTGGAACCTGTGTCATTTCATTTTATAATGATTTTGGATTGGTTTGGTATTCTAATCTCATTTTGTCCAATTGATATTTTTTTTATCGCATACTTTGTGAATTGAATTGCTTTCAATTATTTTTGCTCCTGACATTCATTGCCATCCTTTGTTTGACATATCTACTCATCTCCATTTAGACGGCATTGACTCATTTTTTGATCGGTTGTAATTCTGGATTATTTGGGGTTAGTTTATGTATCGCTCGTCACAGAAATTTAAAATGCAGGCCATATAATCATACAATGTGGGAACAGGCCCTTCAGCCCAACTTGCCCACACCGACCAACATGTCCCATATCCTTCTTGCCTGTGTTTGGCCCATATCCCTCTAAACCTGTCCTATCTGTGTACCAAACATTTCTTAATTGTTGCGATAGAACCAACTTCAACCACCTCCTCCGGCAATTCGTTCCAACCACCCATCACCCTTTGTGTGATAAAGTTACCCCTCAGGTTCCTATTTTCTTTCTTGAAACAACTTGTTGGAAAGGATTCAACTGGGAAACAGCAGATGAGAGGTTGAATGGTTAGTGCAGAGGTAGCCACTGGGAACAGTGTTCGGAAGTTCAGTTTAGTTCAGTTTAGTTTATTGTCATGTGTACAGTGAAAAGCATTTGTTACTTGCTAACCAGTCAGCAGAAAGACAATACATGATTATAATCAATCCATTTACAGTACATAATAAGGGAATAATATTTAGTGCAAGATAAAACCAGTAAAGTCCAGTCAAGGATAGTCTGAGGGGCATCAAAGAGGTAGATAGTAGTCCAGCACTGCTCTCTGGTTGTGGTAGAATGATTCAGTTGCCTGATAACAGCTAGGAAGAAATTGTACCTGAATCTGGTGGTAAGATACACTTCTGTACCTTTTGCCTGATGGGAGAGGGGAAAAGAGGGAGTGGCCAAGGTGCGACTCGTCCTTGATTATGCTGCTGTCCTTGCCGAGACAGCGTGAGGAATAAATGGAATCAATAGAAGGGAAGTTGGTGTGTGTGATGGCCTGGGCTGCGTCCACAATTCTCTGCAATTCCTTATGGTCCTCGATGGAGCTGTTCCAAAACTAAGCTATGATGCTTCCTGATAAAATGCTTTCTCTGGGAGGGAAAGGGAGTGTGGTGGAGAAACTGTGTGCTGAAACAGTATTTCAAAGTCTGAGGAGGAACACTGGTGAGAATGGAGGAGACCGTGGGAGACTCTGGGCAAGGGACTCTGTGTGTCTACCCGATCTATTCTTCTCACTCTATCAAATATTTATCCACCTCCATTTAAAATAATCTAATAACCAGCTTCCACCCCCATCAGGGCAGAGAAATCCAGACATTCACCACTATCTGTGAGAAAAAAATCGCTACGTACGTCAATTTTATGGTTAAATGTAACATAATAAACTTTTAAATAACTGGCCACTTACATTGTAGTCCCTTGTTTGAGGCTCTCAGATATGTGAAACATCCCAACATCCTTCCTGTCAAATTACCTTGGGATCTGAGGTCATAGTCACCCCTCATTTTTTATAATTCTAAAGAATGCAGAACCAACTATTTAGTCTCTCTTGCTAATCCCAGGAATTAACCTGGTGATTTCCTGTGTACTTTCTATAATTTTATAATTTTATTTATATATTTTTTATAGGTAAGGGGACCAAAGTGTACACATTATTCAAGGTGCGGCCTCACCAACACCCTGTACATTTGCAATGAATACTCCCTATTTCTAAAACAAAACCACTTTGCAATGTAGGTCAAAATTACATTTAGCTTCTTTATGACTTGTTGGTCCTGCCTGTCGGCTTCTTGTGATACATTCACTCGGACACTTAGATGACACTGTGCTTCACTCAATTGCAATCTCTTTCCATTTAGATAGCAATCTGATTTCACATATGGAAGTGCAGTTCCTCACACATCTCTGCATTAAATTCCACTTGCCGTCTTTTGCTCACTCACTCAGTCTATTTGTATCTCATCGCAGAATCACAGTGTCCCTATCACTACATGCTCCAGTTTCAACCCACATCCTGAAGACATTTGGATTTATAGGGTAGGTTCATCAATGAGTGCAAATTCCCTCTAGTGTGTGATGAGTGGTCTTGTCTGTGAATGAGATTGTGGGGAGAATAAGCATGGGGTTAATATAGTACTCATGTAATTGGGTCGATGGTGGGTGCAGACTCATTGCGTCGAAGGAGCCGTTCCAAGCTGTATCTCACTATGCTCTCTCTAGCTCAGGCCCTCAGGTCCTGGCAGCATCTTTGTAAATCCTTTCCAGCAAAACTGAATGCAATACACCAGTTGTGGCCTCATCAATGTCTTGCACAGCTGTATCATGAGATCAAAACATTGCCTATCCATTCCCTCCAGAGTGCCTGAGCCGCTGAGTTACTCCAGCACTGTGTTTACCTAGCATTTTTACATTCAATATTAAGCCTCTCAGCCTGAAATTATCCTTGATGACTCCCTCAGTATCTAAATATCTGCCATTGATATTTTCATGACTGAACATTAAAAAACTCTCTTTGGTAGAGAATTTCAATGTTTCATAGGCGGAACCCAAGGACAGAAATGGTGGTATGGGAATGGGAAGAGAAATTTAAATAATTATCAAACAGGAGCTCCAGCAGGCCTTGGCAAACAGAGCATAAGTATTCGGTGAAATGGTCGCCAAGTTTACTTCATCCTGCTAATGTAAAGGAGGCCATATCAGGAGCATCGAATACAGTTGACCAAGCCTAGAATGGGCAGACGTTCATAGAAACATACATTGTTGAAACAGGCCCTTAGACCCAAATTGCCCACTCCGATAAACATCCCCATCTACACTAGTCCCACCTGCTTGAATTTGAACCATATCCCTCCAACCTATACTATCTATGTATCTGTCAACTTGTTTCTTAAATGTCATGAATTACCTGCCTCAAACTACCTCCTCTGGTAGCGTGTTCCATATACCTACCACCCTTTGTATAAAAATAATGCCCCTCACCTTAAACCAATGTCCTCTCATTCTCGATTCCTCTACTCTGGGTAAAAGACTCTGTGCATTTATTCTTTCTCTTCCTCTCATGATCTTGTGCACTTTAAGATTTTTAAGATTGCTCCAAGGAATAATGTCCTACTCTGCTCAACCTCTCCCTGTAACTCAGGCCCTTGAGTCCTGGCAACATCTTTGTAAATCCTTTCTGCAATACTCCAGATGTGACCTCATCAATGTCTTGTACAACTGTAAAATGACCTCCCAACTTCTATACTCAATGCTCTGGCTGATGAAGGTTGTCAAACATTGCAGTAGGATTTTGATCATTCGGGCAAGAGGGCTGAGAGACAATAATGGAATTCATACCTGCATGTTAACTTTTAGCATATAAAGACTTACACCTAGGCCAATTCATTTTTCAATATGATCCATGTACAAAACCACCACTTATTCAATTAACTGCTTCTTCTATCATAGTGAATGAATTCACATTTTTTCCCATTTTTATACAAGCTTTAAAGTTCACAAGTTATAGGAGCACCTTTTTTTCCCATTTTTAATTTAAAGGCCATTTGGTCCATCACGTCTACTCCGCCATTCAATTAGAGCTGATCTACCTTTCCCTCCCAACCCCATTCCCTTGCTTTCTCCCCATATTTGCTTGAGAATGTTCCCCTAACCTCGATGTTAATGCCACTTGGAAAACAAAATGTCCAACTCTGCAGCAGCTTTGCTGGAGTCCTGGACTATTGTGCAAGGTTCAAGACCAAACATCTATGACATGAGCTGAACCAACCACTATTGACTTGCAGGTACGTGAGCTACCTACAAATCCACTGGCCAGCTGGAAGTAATAACACCGGCAGTAGCTCCTAAACTACAGCAATACATATGACCAGATGGACTTCTTAATTTAAAGAATGTGTGAGACTCTTAATATTTTCAAAGTAATTTCTGTCAGAAAGTCAAAGTGAAGCCATGGACTAAAAATAGCTTGTTAAAAAGATAATTTTCAATTAAAGAAAGAAAACCTTGGCAAGGATTGTTTGAACACAAAGGTTTTGTTATTTATATAGAAAGATTGGATCATCCACTCTTCATGTGATGATGGGAATCAGGATCACACCTGCCACAGGAATGTAAAGAAACACAAGAGCCAATTTGTTTATACAAATGTATCCAAAATTAAATAGTTGCTTGTAATCTTTAATAAACCAAAAAAATAGAAAATTAAAAGTTCCAAGCTTCATTAAGTAATAAATGAATGCAGCCCCTTCTGCAAGGTTCAGCACTAATGCTAAATCCAGTGCCTTGAAAAACATTTAAAGCCCTGTCTCACAGTGTGAGTTGACCCACGAGTGACCCCGAGTTTTCACTCGCCGTAATCACGTACAATTAACGCAGCGGGAACGTCGGAACTCGCGTGCGCAACTTAGCGACTCGTGGCGCTAACGACAGGTACCTGTGAAACTTGTTAACTCGTGAAAAAATTCAAACATGTTTGAGGTTTACCATGAGTCAAATTTACTGTTCAAGTTAAAAATTGAAACATTTAATCTCGTTGTAATAACGTAGTGGCCCGTGCGTTTACCTTAGTGACTCGTGAGTCTACCGTGGGCACTCTTTAACTCAGCGGGCAGGCAGCATCTCTGGAGAGAAGGAATGGGTGACAGGATGACATTTCCAAATTTCTCCAGCCCCATGTGTTCACTTTTTGTCAACCAGCATCTGCCCTTTCTTGTGCATGACATTATTTGTATCCGTGGCAGTTGATTGCGCTCCCTTCAGTTTCCCAGGGGGTCGGGACGGGACTGGAGTTGGGAGGGAAAAGGTGGGGGCGGGGGGGGGGGGGGGGGTAGTGTTTCACTAAATGTTTTTAAAATACTTTAAGTTATAGATTATGGACAATTTTAAGTTGAGTATGGACAAATCCAACGAACCTTCTTGAATAGATAACTTTGAATTTGTGATTTTAAAAAAAGGAACCAACATCTACAGTGCCTTGTATCTTGGCAATTCATGATTCTCCACACTGGGCAGAGAATGGGATTTGTAAGCGGCTAACTTCATTCTAAAACTTGGAATGTCACATTGGCGGCGCAGCAGTAGAGTTGCTGCCTCACTGCGCCAGAGACTGGAGTTCAATCCTGACAACTGGTGCTGTCCATACGGAGTTTGTACGTTCTACCAGTGACCACGTAGATTTTTTCCGGGTGCTCCAGTTTCCTCCCAACA
Source organism: Okamejei kenojei (assembly GCA_035221665.1). Taxonomy (NCBI): domain Eukaryota; kingdom Metazoa; phylum Chordata; class Chondrichthyes; order Rajiformes; family Rajidae; genus Okamejei; species Okamejei kenojei. Next base: position 94,100,162 of record CM069135.1, read on the forward strand.
TTCCAAAGACATGCAGGTTTGTATGTTAATTGCCATCTGTAAATTGCCCCGCAGTGTGTAGGATAGAACTAGTGCCCGGGTGATTGTGGTCAGCATGGGCTCGGTGGGCCAAAGGTCCTGTTTCCACACTGTATCTAAATTAAACTAAAGGCCCTGAAGAAGAGTCCTGATCCGAAACGTCAACTATCCATTTTCTCCAGAGATGCTGCCTGACCCATTCAGTTATTCCAACACTTTGTGACCTTTTGTGATAAGTTAATGCTTCAACCCTTACTCGAGGATTGGGAATTAGGGGAAGCAGTAGGAAATATGTTGCTTGGCATTTTAAATAAATAGATTAGTCAGTACAGTAAATATTAAGTCAAAGTTACAGTTATGTAAGTACAACGGGGTGGGGTAATCAGGGGAACAAATGTATAATTAGCTGAACTGGAAAACGAGCAGAACGACTGGACGAGGGTTTGTTTGATGCCCAACACAAAATGCTGGAGTAACTTGGCGGGTCAGGCAGCAACTCTGGAGAGAAGGAATAGGTGACTTTTCGGGTCGAGATCCATCTTCAGAAGACGAGCCCTTATCCGAAACGTCACCTATCCACGTTCTCCAGAGATGTTACCTGGCCCGCGTTGTTACTCCAGCTTGTTGCGTCTGCCTGCCGTCCAAAGCCTTGATATCGTCGCCGACGTGAAGACAGTGCGAAGCCCCCGCGCCCGGTGCAATGGGCGGGGAGCTGGAGAGGGGAGGGAAGGGGTCACACACATGGCCAGGAAGCAGAGGGGTGGGGGTGGGGGTGGGGGTGGCGACAGACAGGGCCAACAATGAGATGGAGAAAGACAGAAACACCGACGTGCAAAGGAGACCTACAATAGCGCATGATCTCTCTCGCATTATGGCGGGCATTGTCGCCTGCCCGCTGTTTCTGACCCTAAAGCCTTGGGATCGTTTCCCTTTGTGTTGGCGTGGAGGGGCTGGGGTTATGGTGCTGTTTGATTGCCCCCTGCTATCCCAGGGACAGGGAGACACATCGGCTTTTGAGACTGATGGGCAATCACTACCAAAGGGTCTGCACACACAGTCAGTGCACCACTCCTACACATGTCTCCCGCACTAAGATCATCCCGCAGAAAATGATTCCAGCCTAACCCAAGAGACTTGTCACCCCAGACCGATTAATGACGCCCGTGCACCCTCCCACCCCCCCCTCCCTCCACTAACCTCCCTCCACCTCAACTTACGCCTGGGCACCAAAGCAGCTCAGGAGTCGAACCCTGAGCTCCGTCTCCCAACAATCTGATGTGCAACTGATGTGAAAGAACAGCGGCTGCGGCCGGCCGGTTGGCACCCGGCATGGACTTCTCACACCCTCACACACTTACCTTCATTCAAGGTTGGCTCAAGAGTAACGGGAGAGGAACTTGGTAACTCGGGAGAGGAATTTGGAACATCACAGAAATGACATACCCGTGGGAACTCGGTTAAACACTTGCACATAAACTTGGAACCACGAGTCTGTTTTTTTTCTTTCACTTGGGGTCACTCGTGGGTGGATTTGCACTGTGAGACAGGGCTTTTAGTAAATACTACAAAGACGCACACAAAATGCTGGAGAAACTCAGGCAGCATCTCTGGATAGAAGGAATGGGTGACATTTCGGGTCGACACCCTTCTTCACACTGAGAGTAAGACATAGAAATATGGAAGGGTAAGGTGTGAAAACGAGAGATCACAGGGGACGATGATCAAGGAAATGGAAGAATGGATCATTGTTAGCTAAGGGGAAGGTGACAACAAGTCATACAATCAGTAAAATGTAATCAGAAGGACAATAAAACTAGTCGTAGAACTAGGATGGGGTGGGAAAGAGAGAGGGTTATTTGAAGTAGAGAAATCAAAGTTCATACCATTGGGTTGCGAGCTGCCCAAGCGAAATATGAGGTGCTGTTCCTCCAATTTGCATTGGCTCTCACTCTGACAGTGGAGGAGGCCCAGGACAGAAAGGTCAGTATGCTGTGAGTCCATCCACTCTGGTCTTAGTGTAAGTTCAGAGGTTGACATAAACAGTGTATTCATCTTATCGAAATAGCTATGACATGCAGGAAGTAAAGCACGCTGGTGATAGCAGAGTCTGTCCACTCCCCTCTGTAACATTGTCTCGATCTTGTGGTAGATATCGTATAAGCAAGGAATTTTTAGATCAAATGACAAAGAAAAAAAACGGATATCACTCATTGAAAAGAACGTGAAATTAGCTTGTCTGGTTTACTCCTTCCATTGCTCGTTTTGTAAGAAGGCAATTTGCAAAGGTTCAGGTTTTTTATGGACTTTTGCACTTTGCGACGGTAATTTAATTATTTCTACATCAAAGTACAATGCATCATTCAGAGAATGACCTATATTTATTGTTTAAACTATTTCTGCAAAGATATTCTCCAATTTCTCAATGTAGGAAAGAGACAGAAGAAAATAAAAATAACAAGATTGGGTGTCGTGTTTGTGGCCTGAATAAATATTTTCCACAAAGCTTTCATTCAATTTACTTCTGGTCCTTTGCTGCAGAAGCAACCGCCTCACGAACAGCAAATGTTGTAGAATAACGTGAGACAGCCCAGAGCAGAGGGAAAAGAGGAAGTAAGCAGGCACTAGCATGAAAAGCTGCCATGGGTAAGGATGGCTTATTGAGGATTAATGAAGGGTAGGCTAAGGGGTCATGAAAGGGATCATCCATTTGTAATGCTTACATGGGAGGGAGAAACATGGCAGAAATGGGCGAAGCTCAAATGTTGGGTGTGTTGGCTGGCGGAGTAAGAAGATGAGGACATGGAGAAACTATTATTTTTCGAGGAAGGGGACAGAACTGGTGCAGGGAATAGCTCCTTGCCAACTTTGGCTGAGGACAAAGCATGGTGGTACCAGGACACTGAGGTAAAGGTGATAGTTTAGTTTAGCTTAGTTTAGAGATACAGCGCGGAAACAGGCCCTTCAGCCCACCGGGGCCTTGCTGACCAGCGATCCCCGCATATTAACACGCTCCAACAGACACTTGAGACAATTTTCACATTTACCAAGCCAATTAACCTACAAACCTGCACGTCTTTGGAGTGTGAGAGGAAACCGAAGATCACGGAGAAAACCCACACAGGTCATGTGAGAGCCAGTGAGCTTAGAATGGACCATGGATGTGGGAGATGGGTGGAGGAATATGCAGTAGGTTCCGCATGGATCATTGTTGGCCCTCTACATAATTCCACCTTGCCCCGTAATCTCTATATCTCTTAATCCTCCTCCAGGTCGTTAGATGCCAGCACCTCCATCTTATAAGACAACACCATAAGATATAGGAGAAGAATTAGGCCATTTGGCTCATCAAGTCTACTCTGACATTTGATCACTCCTGACCTATGTATCTCGCTCAACTCCACTCTTTTGTGTTCTCCCCATAACCTTTGATGCCTTTACTAATCAAGAACCTTTCAATTTCTGCTTTAAAAATACCCAATGGCTTGATCTCTTCAGACGTCGTGGCAATTAATTCCACGGATTCACTACCCTCTGGCGAATGAAAATCTACCTCATCTGCATTCTAAAGGTATGTCCTTTTATTCTGAGGCTGTACCCTCTGGTTATAGGCTCTGCCACTGCTGAAAATACTAAATACTCTCAGCATTCACAGGAAAAGAGTAGTCCAACATTCACACCATTGAATAAAGACATTTCTCATTTCATTCCCTATAGTCAACCCTTCATTCTGTAAATGTGACATTTCCTTCTCAACAAATTCATTTTTAATTTACTTTAATCACTGCTGACTAAAGATAAATGCACTGAAACATAAACATTTTTGACCATGAAAAACTGTTACAGAATGGATTTGTAAAAAATTCATCAGTCATAAATAAATCAACTCTTCCCCACAGTATGTGCAAGCAAAACTAAAAGTAAGTGCTTCAAATATCTGATTACAATGTGTTGTCACTCTTACAATGCTCAAGAGAATAATACATCTGTCTTTAATCAGTTGAATTCGTTTTCTGAGGCTTTCTGAAAGATTAAAAGTTGTGTTCACTCCGGTGTTCCCAGTACTATTTACAATAAATTAGATTTTATTCCTTTTGCAATATAATATAATCAGCAGATACACAGAGGATACTAAATAATACTAAACGGCTTCCCAACTAGCTAACTGAACGGTTTAGATATTAAATTAAATTGTTCTTTAGTAAAGAATACAATCACAATAACCATCAAATAAATTAATATATTATGATGTATTACAGTAAGTTAACAGTTCATTCAGATTAAATATTCAGCTACTATTAGTTATAGAAATAAATAATTTGTATCTTTTGGCATTTTTTTTTAACATTTTACAGCATTTCATTGTAGCATATGTTAAATTAATTACTTTGAAAAGCAATTACTACAGAGGTAATTAGAGCACACAGCCAGGTCCTTCAAAAGCTATTTTTTAAATTTGTTTTTCATGGTAGGTTCGCTTAAAAATATTTGATGCCTAGTTTTCCTGCTCACCACTTCCCTCAGCTATAGATAAATAACACCACCTGGCTGTCAGATCCCTGCCGTGGGAAAGTAATGTCTTTGAATCGAACATCAGAAAGACCAAAGCCATCAGACGTCCTTGAATCAGGAAACAGCTCTAGTGGTTGCAAGAGAGGTCTCTTTTGGAGCTTGAGTGTAGTCAGCGACTGGCTACACTCATAAAGATGGCAGGGCAAGCATCTGGTCACGTATCACCATCCTATTATTGTGAGTTGAAGGAAGTATGATAAAGTGTCCTCTCCTAGAATATGGAGTTTTCCCCATTGTGGGCAGAAACCTGGAATTACTTCACTGAGGCTAGGAAGGTGGGAGTGAACGTCACATTGACCTGCAGTAGCAAATCAGTTAAGACACACATGTGGTGTTGTATTTGAGAACAAAATAATACCGTTTCTGGGCTGGTTATTCACATAGAAAGGCTTTGAGGTAGACAGAAAGAGTAAAACCTTGCTGTTCTAAAATCAGACATTCTCCATGCCAGTGCGGTTAAATTCTCAATGCAGATGATTTTTGCTTGATGCGCTGCTGTTGACATAACTTCGGAGAGATTTACGCCAAAAAAATGGTGCCAGGAAGAATGAAAATTCTAATGAGTGCAAAAAAAAATCTGAATAACTTGCTTCACGCAAGGTTTCATCAATTTTCAGCAGTATAGCATGGCATCTATTCAGTTCACCTTGGTTTATTTTCATGTGTACAGTGAAAAGCATTTGTTGCGTGCTAATCAGTCAGCAGAAAGACAATACATGATTACAATCAAGCCATTTGCAGTGTATAAATACATGATAAGGGAATAACCAATAATATAAAGGTAAAACCAATAATCTCCGATTAAAGATAGTCTGAGGTCACCAATGAGGTAGATAGTAGTTCAGTACTGCTCTTGGTTGGGGTAGGATGATTCAGTTGCCCGTCAAGAAACTGTCCATGAATTTGGGTTGTGTGCTTTCGCATTTCCATACCTTTTGCCCAATGGAAGAGGGGAGAAGAGGGAGTGGCCAGGGTGCTGCTCCTCCTTGGTTATGCTGCTGGCCTTGCTGAGGCAGCGCGAGGTATAAATGGAGTCAATAGAAGAGAGGTTGATGCGTGTGATTATCTGGGCTACGTCTACAATTCGCTGCAATTTCTTACGGTCTTGAATGGAGTTGTTCCCAAACCATCTTTTTGATTTCTGGTCTCAGATGTACTTTCTAATCTCCAAGTCATGCCATTGGAAAACGACTAACATATCAGGCAGGTTAAGCCATGATCAGTCACCTTTTTCAAAGAACAATACATCATTTCTCAATCGGTGCTGTTAAAAATATCAGCTGAATTAACGTGTTTAGATGATAAATGACTTGATTGTGCATAATTCTTGCTATTCTTTTATGATTTAAGTGAAATCATTGATAATGCTGCTTTGGTCATCATGGATCTTTAGATGCTGCAACAATTTTACTCCAATCCAATTTATGCTTGATCGGCTTTACACAGACTTTGATATCAGTTCCAAAGTACTTCTTGTTGTTCATAAGTCCATAAGTTATATGAGCAGAATAAGGCCATTTGGCCCATCAAGTCTACTCCGCCACTCAATCATGGCTGATCTACCTTTCCCTCTCAACCCCATTCTCCTGCCTTCGCTCCATAACCCCTGACACCTGAACTAATCAAGAATCTGTAAATCTCTTCCTTAAAAATATCCATTGACTTGGTGACCACAGCCTTCTGTGTTTTTTTCTATCCTCTCCACAGCATCTTGCCTTAAACTGTCGGCTAGCATGTCCGGCACTTTCATGACATGTCAAGACCTTTGCAGCTTCCCATGTCATCCAATTTCTTACAATGATTTGTGGTCTCTGTATTCTTTAATGATTTGTTGCATTTCTCTCATTGGTTCAGTATTCCATTTATTTGACATATAGCCATTTCCAAAGGAGCACATTTCAGGTGCATTTGTAAAGCATACAGGCCTCGCATTTATAAAGCATCTGAGAAATGACCACAGGATGAAAATGACACAACTTTATCTTCTGAGGAATATTGCTGCTTGCTATTTTCCTTCAGCTTTGTTCATTGCTGGAAGTGGCTGTTCATAACCTCATAAGCAATAGGAGCGGAATTAGGCCATTTGGCCCATCAGGTCTACTCTGCCATTCAATCATGGCTGATCTATCTATCCTCCTCAACCCCATTCTACTGCCTTCTCCCTATGACCCCTAACACCCACACTAACCATGAATCTATCTATCACTACTTTAAAAATATCCATTAAAACATAGAAAATAGGTGCAGGAGTAGGCCATTCAGCCCTTCGAGCTAGCGCCACCATTCAATATGATCATGGCTGATCATCTATAATCAGAACCCTGTTCCTGCTATATCCCCATATCTGAAGAAGGGTTTTGGCCCGAAACGTTGCCTATTTCCTTCGCTCCATAGATGCTGCCGCACCCGCTGAGTTTCTCCAGCATTTTTGTCTACCTTCGATTTCCCCATATTCCTTGATTCTGTTAACCCTAAGACCTAAATCTAACTTTGAAAACATCCAGTGAATTGGCCTCCACTGCCTTCTGTGGCAGAGATTTCCACACCCCAACATGGGGATCATTTTTGATGTATCTAGCCAGCCCAATCTCTTAAGAATTTTATATGTTTCTATCCAAATAATGTTGCAATCGATGATCTTGACACCTTGCTTTCCTCAGCATTTCCATTGAACAGCCCTTCAGCATTTTGTCCAACATTCCTGAAGCTCTTTGGCTGTTCCCTTTATCAGATCAATGCCATCAACTTGTCCTTTGCTAAAATGGAACAGTCAGTCTAAATCTACATTGTGTTGATTTTTAATGCTAAAAGCTTGGTCTAGGATGCAAAGTACAGAGCATTCCTTGTACCTTTACCTAACTGTGGAGTCCGCTGTGTTTATGTTTGTTAACTTTTATGTAGCTGTTGTTTTTTTTAGGAATTCACTGTACCTTAATTGGTACACGTGACAATGAAAGACCTTTGAAAGCCTTGAATCCTTTGAAACTTTCCTTTGGTAATATCATACAGAAACAGCTTGCAACCGGGGTGGGAGATAGCAACCTTCACGTGGTCCGCCCTGTTTCGACGAATGCAATTAACCTGGCGTGCACAATCAAATAAAATCAAATAGAACAAGTTGTCCTACAACTTTAGGCTGTGCACGCCATACGCAAGAAGAAGAAGCTTGCAACACATTATCATTTTATGTGTTAAATTGAGCACACTAATCATTACAAATATCACCAAAATGTAGGTAAATATTCTAATGCTCTGCAGCAATAATGCAAAATCCAGAGAAAACAATCAATATTTTTACTCAATGGTTTAATTTGTAGTTATACAGTTACTTTCCATAATAGTATTGTGCATCTGTTGGTTCAGTTACACTTAATCACCCAGCAATACGAAGATGTGAGTAGCCAAGTTCAGAATCAAACCCAGCTCCCAAAAACTATGCAGTAGCTGCACTGACCTACTACACCAATGTGCCATTCAATCAAGTGTGGCAGAATGAAGGGGAAATTTGATTATGCATTATAATCTCCAATGCAATAGGAAACTCCATATGCATTACAATATGAATGCAACAACTATGGATAATAATCCAAATGGAAAAACCTGGCACAATGATAGAATATATAAATTGTAATCTAACGATTAGCCCCAGTATTGGATAAATCATTACTCAGATGGATTGGCACAAGTAGGGGATTGAGTATAAACATGCAGGATGTAGAATAATAGATACTGGCAGTTAAGAGAAATTTGCCAATTCTCACAGATCAAACTGCAAGGAAAAAACTCAAGTAGTTTAAAATGTTATCATAGTTTTAATTGCTGACATATACCTGATGGTCATTTTATTTTATAAAATGGTCATTTTATTTATGAAAATGTTTTTGTGTTTGAATTCACGTTTTGCATTGTTTGCAGCAAAGGTAAAAAACATCCATAATAATAGCATGAAAAGATGAAAGGAAATGGAGACACATAAAAAACTGCAGATAATAGACAATAGACAATAGGTGCAGCAGTAGGCCATTCGGCCCTTCAAGCCAGCACTGCCATTCAATAGGAGCATGGCTGATCATCCCCAATCAGTACCCCATTCCTGCCATCCTTCCCATATCCTCGGACTATCTTTAAGAGCCGTATCTAGCTCTCTCTTGAAAGTATCCAGAGAACCGGCCTCCACCGCCTTCTGAGGCATAGAATTCCACAGACTCACAACTCTCTGTGAGAAAAAGTGTTGGAATGTTGAGCAAAAAAAAACAAAGTGCTGCAGGAACTCAGTGGGTCAGACAGCATCTGTGGAGTGAACGGGCAGGCAAAATTTCAAGTTGGGACCTTTGTTCAGACTGAGTGAAGTAGGGGGCGAAAGAGAGGGTAGATTGGGACAAAGTCCGCCTTACTCCATCATATGAACATTATTTAACATATCAAATCATCCATGGCTGTGTTGGTGCAGTTTCATGACCAATTGATCACTTTCATTCATACTTTATGTGGTTGCATGTGAAATCGCATAAGTTTCATCAACTAAAGTTCAAATAAAGAGAACTAGCTTTAACAATGTTTTAACATTAAAATGTAAAAATGGTCATGTGTTAAATTACAAACCAAATACCACATTTATTCCTACAGACCTATGTTGAATTACAATTAAGTAAGAATTTGAAAAGAACAAAACCTGCTCGCAACAGTAAAGATGCAAAGCAACAAAAGTATAAAAGTTATAACTAATAATGGAAGTAAAAAACTTTGATGATATTAGCTGCCTCCTTGAGGCAGAGATTCCTGTTGATCTCTTTGGTGGTGCAGAGGTCAATACTCGCGATGGAGTGCACAATGACCATTCAAGTTACTGAACCAGGACATGATGCAACCAGTCAGTATGTTCACGACTGTACACCTGTAGAGGTTTGATAGAGTTTTCAGCAACATGCATAATCTCCTCAAACTTCTGAGGAAGTAAAGGCATTAACCACAGCCTGACTCCAGACAGAAGTTTTCCTGAAGAAATTAACTTCAAGCTGCTTGATGTAGTCCATCCATGATAAATGATTTGTTACCCCAATGTCAGTCCAGTCTTAAAAGTATTTTATAGTGCGGCAGGATGGTGTAGCAGTAGAGTTGCTGCTTTGCAGTGCCAGAGGCCCAGGTTCGATCCCGACTATGGGTGCTGTCTGGCCGGAGTTTGGACATTCTCCCTGTGACCGTGTGGGTTTTCCCTAGGTTCTCCACATTCCTCCCACATTCCAAAGACGTACAGGTTTGTAGGTTAATTGGCTTCCGTAAAAATGGTATCTTGTCCCTAGTTTATAGGATAGTGCTAGTGTATAGGTATTGCTGGTCCTAAGAGGACTCGGTGGGCCGAAGGGCTTGTTTCCGCACTGTATCTCCAAACTAAACTAAAGTAAACTAAACTAAACTAAATTAAACTCAGCTAAACTATTCAAAACTACCCCTGCATTTCCCAGATCGTTTTTTAAATTAATCAGATGTTAGGTGTTTACAGTGTGCAAACATTGGGCACCTTCCCTGCTTTATTTAGCTATCACCTGCTCTGAAAGCAGCCCTCCATGGATGTGCGCAGGAGTACCCAAGCACGGATCATACTCTCCCACGGCCTATTGCGATCCCATCCAGAACATGGAAAAGAGAGTCTGCCTCCTGGACTCACAGTGCAGTCGGCAGTGTGAGTGTTAACACAGCATTGATGTGTTGTTTCCTTCACTTTGCAACAATCAAATTTGTTGTTCCCTGACTCTTTTTATAGATGTCATAAGCTCCATAGCTCTATCTTTTTCTGTGGCTTTATTTTCCTACTGCACGAGAGATTCAGCAAGACAGAGGTTAGCCTCCACTCCTTGTTGTAAAAGTTAAAGAGCGCTATTTTGTAGCTTCCTCTCCGCACACAGTGCATAGCCCGAGGACTATCCTGCTGAAGGGAAGTAATTTAGCTTATCCTTTTCGATAGGACAGACAGCTGCTTTTATTTTATTTTTTGTGGGGTCTTTTCTTCATTTAGTGCGACAAAGATTGTCCTCGTAGCCTGACCTTCCAAATGACTGCAGGGCAATGCCTTGATGCGAGTAAATAGATAAAGCACTCTATCAGAGATTTACAAATCATTGGAAGGTGCTGGAGTTGATGGTGGCATCAATCGAGGTTTGACACAGACCTAGGTCACCCATCCATCTCACTGAAGTGCCTGTGGTTAGCACAGGAAGACGCCTTCTTCTCCAGCAAAGAGTCAAAATACATCACCCCCAGAATTCCTTTCCATTGTGCAACATATTTTTTTGTCCACTATTTAATCAAAAATCCAATTGCTAAATAAAATCAGCCACTGAATGTACGAGTCGTGTCATGGACCTCCATGCATATGTACATGTTTGTTCACAGCATTCCACCGCACTGCGTGTGTACTTCACTGACACCGTGATAAGATTACAATGTGTAAGATGTGCGGGCTTTCCCTGCACAAGAGGCTTACACAAAGTGGCAGGGGCCTGCTTCTCTATGGATTGAAAGGAGCCGGCTATCGCTGTCTGTCTCTAAAGATTTAGAGGCCTTGATCCACCCACAGTTAAGGGCCTTACAAGATGTTAAGTTGTCCTTCACATGCTAATGGCTCCTCCATCCCTTTTCTTGGGAACCAATTCCAATCAGACCCCAGCCCGATTGCCTCTCTGGTACCACCATCCCATCCCTCATGTGCTGTTCACAATCCCAATCCTCCCAGACAACAGTAACATAACGTTTAAGAAAAAACTGCAGATGCTGGTAAATCAAAACTATGCACAAAATGCTGGAGTAACACAGCGGGTGAGGCAGCATCTATGGAGAGAAGGAATTGGTGACGTTTCGGGTCGAGACCCTTCTTCAGACTGATGTCAGGGGAGTGGGCAGGACAAGGAAAGAATGTAGGCAGAGACAGTAAGACTAGTGAGTGAACTGGGAAGGAGTGGGGAGAGAAAACAAGGGCTACCTGAAGTAAGAAAAGTCAACATTCATACCATTGGAGTGCAAATTACCCAAGCGAAATATGAGGTGCTGTTCCTCCAATTTGCGCTGGGCCTCACTCTGACATGGAGGAGGCCCAGGCCAGAAAGTCTGATTGGGAATGGGAGGGGGAGTTGAAGTGCTGGGCCACCATCTTGGTTAAGACGGACCCCAACCAAATTTTACAGAGGAAAATCCTTTACCTGTGTTTGATTGCGAAAGGCCACAGGGCTTTATGCATTAAAAAATATATAATTGTTATGCCATGTACTAAACCTGCACTGGTTCCGAGCGCATTGTGAGTTAAATAAACCTTTCCTGCAGTAGAAAAAATTCTAGTTTGTGGAAACAAGGATCTGCAGATGCTGGTTTACACAAAAAGACACAAAGTGCTGGAGTAACAACGGGTCAGGCAGCATCTCTGAAGAACATGGATAGGTGACATTTCAGGTCAGGAGGTAGAGAAAAATGTTGGAGAAACTCAGCTGGTGAAGCAGCATCTAAGGAGCGAAGGAATAGACATGGTTCCTGTCGAGAGCCATATGCTTGAGAGCTTGAAGTTGCTACATCACTGGCAATCCGATTGCGAGGAACAAATTTAATGCTGAAGGAACTATCCTAAGGACAGCAGTGGCAAAGATGGTCTTAAAAATGAGGGAGAAGGCAGATGGTGTTTGGGGTGATCTGTGAATATCCTCAGTTCACAATGGAATATGGGTGATCAAGGGAATGGTGATCAGAACATGCAGCTTGTAAACTGGCTACACCATTTAATTGTCCTCCATGCTGGCCACAGGAGTTTGAGGCGTGGAGATGCCATGGACCAGGCATCAATAAGTCAATTTAATTCCCCTGCCATCTGAATCACATGTAACGTGTTCAAACTTATTTCTCTGAATGAACAAAAGTGATGGGATTCTCCCCACAGCTTCAATTTTGGTCAGCAATGGATGAAATGGATATTGTGTGACCTGAAGAAATCGCTCCCTAACTTCCACCAACATGTCTCCTGCAGCACCAGAGGACCAAACACCCTTGACCACTGCTACACGACCATCAAAGATGCCTATCGCTCTATCCCTCGCCCTCACTTCGGAAAATCCGACCATTCAGCGGTGCTGCTTCTTCCTGCCTATAGTCAGCAATTGAAGAAAGCACCCCCAGAGGCAAGGACTGTACAGAGCCGGTTGGAGGAGGCAGAGGAACAACTCCAGGACTGCTTGGAGACTGTGGACTGGGCAATGTTCAGGGAGTCAGCAACGGACCTGAATGAATACGCTACAGTCTTCACAGACTTCATAAGGAAATGTGCGGAGGACTGCGTTCCAACAAAACCTTCCGAGTGTTTCCTAACCAGAAGCCTGGGATGAACCATGAGATCCGCATTCTTCTGAAGACCAGATCCAGGGCACTCAGGTCTGGCGATGCAGAGGTCTATACAAAGTCCAGAAAAGTCCATCAAATAGGCCAAAAGGGACCTGCTCCCTATGGCTGGAGGATGAGACGGATGTTCGGCAGCTGTGGCAGGGCTTGAATGCCATCACCTCCTACAAGGCGAAATCAGGAGTTAGCTCAAACAACAGCAAAGCATCACTCCCTGACGAGCTCAATGCGTTCTATGCACGGTTCGATAGGGAGAACACTGATGTGCCTTCCCAAGTCCCTATTCGCTCTGACGGTGTTACAGTCACAGTCACAGAGGCCGACGTCAGAAGAACCTTCAGTGGGGTGAACCCTCGGAAAGCGCCTGGACCTGATGGTATACCCGGTCATGTTCTCAAGACCCATGCATACCAACTGGCAGGAGTTTTTGCAGACATTTACAATCTCTCACTTCTGAGGTCTGAGGTTCCCACCTGTTTTAAGAGGGCATCAATAATACCGGTGCCTAAGAAGAGTAAGGTGACGTGCCTCAATGACTATCGACCAGTGGCACTAATGTCTGTGGTGATGAAGTGCTTAGAGAGGTAGGTTATGGTGCACATCAACTCCTACCTCAACAAGAACCTCGATCAACTACATTCGCATACCGCCACAACAGGTCAACGGAGGATGCAATTTCACTGGCCCTCCACTCCGCATTGGACCACGTGGACAATAAAAACTCCTCGGCATTTAATACCATCATCCCTTTCAAGCTGGTTACCAAGCTCACGGGACTGGGCCTCTGCGCATTCCTCTGCAATTGAATCCTCAACTTCCTCATCCACAGACCACAGTCTGTTCGAATTGGAGGAACCACTTCATCCTCAGTAACAATTAATACGGAAGCACCTCAAGGCTGCATGCTCAGCCCCCTGCTGTACTCACTCTATACCCATGAATGCGTAGCCGGACATAATGCGAACTTCATCATCATGTTCGCCGATGACAACACTGTGGTTGGACGATCACAGATGGGGATGAGTCATTCAGAGTATAGAAGTGAGATCGACCGACTGACCAAATGGTGCCAGCACAACAACCTGGCTCTCAACATCAGTAATCCAAGGAACTGATTGTGGACTTTGGTAGGGGAAGGATGAGGACCCACAATCCTGTTTATATCAATGGGTCGATGGTGGAAAGGGTCAATAACTTCAAATTTATGGGTGTGCATATATCAGAAGATCTTTCCTGGACCCAGCACACCAATGCAATTGTAAAGAAGACACATCAGTGACTCTACTTCCTGAGAAGATTACAGAGATTCGGCATGTCGAAGACGATTCTCCTAAATTCTACAGGTGCACGGTTGAGAGCATTCTGACTGGTTGCATCATGGCCTGGTTCGGCAACCTGAACGTCCAGGAGCGAAAAAGACTACAAAAGGTTGTGACCACTGCCCAGTCCATCACGGGCTTTGACCTCCCCACCATCGAAGGGATTTACCGTAGTCGCTGCCTCAAAAAAGCATCCAAAATCATCAAGGACCCACACCATCCTGGCCACACACTCATCTCACCATTGCCATCAGGAAGAAGCTACAGGAGCCTAAAAACTGTAACGTCCAGGTTCAGGAACAGCTTCCTCCCCACAGCCATCAGGCTATTAAACACAACATCGAATAAACTCTGAGCTCTGAACTGCAAAAGACTACATTATTATTTGTTATTTGCACTATATTTGTTATTTATTGAACTTCATGTTTTATTTTCCCCTTTATATACAATGTTTACATAATCACATATTCTGTTGTGCTGCAGCAAGTAAGAATTTCATTGTCCTGTCCAGGACATATGACAATAAAACACTCTTGACTTGACTCTTGCCTTTTTTAGGATTGTAACTGATTCCAGGGAAACTTCAGCCACATTAAAGTGAATTACAAACAAGAACGTTCGGGTGAATTTCCAAATGGCATTATTTAACCAGGAAATGATTGCTGGCCGGGTCTAACCCAGAGAAATTCACTTCTGTTGTGATTTGTGCATACACAAACAACCTTATCTGGTCTGTCATATAGTATATTATATAACTGGTTATGTTATTTACAAACATCAGCTCCATGCTTAATTTTCCATAATCAAATGTCAAATTAAGAATAGCTGTTTATTCAGCAGAAATGAAATGATATGCATGCTTTGAAGCTCATATTTGCATAAAAACAAGTAACAAATTCATTGGATTCTGAACTTTATTGCATTGTTCAGTCATCCAGCATTATCTTGATGCAAATTTACTATGCTAAATCATGTTAGCTAAAGTTAATCAATCATAGGATATCAGATAAATCTGTTGTATTGAAAATTGTAGGTGTTGAATTGCTGGAGGAGCACAGTAGGACTACAGCGGATGACACCTTTATTTTTAAACTGAAGTCCACAACAAAACAGTATGGTATATTTGCACCCTATCATGCCAAATGTATTTGTAATGTTATCTGGGTGACGTTTCGGGCCGAGACCCTTCTTCAGACTAGTTAGGGATAAGGGAAACAAGAGATATAGACAATTACGTGGGATCTGGACATGTGCGTTTTCACACTTTCTATACCTTTTGCCTGATGGGAAAAGGGAGAAGAGGGAGTGGTCAGGGTGCAACTCGTCCTTAATTATGCTACTGGCCTTGCCGAGGTGTAAATGGAGTTAATGAAAGGAAGGTTGATTTGTGTGATGGTCTGGACTGATACATTTAGCTATTCGTGTTCAAATGAATGTATTGGAATGTAAGGGTCTCTTTCCATAAGATCCAATATAATGCATTGGTTTCAATAGGTAATGGTCTGCGAGAGGCACACTGGAATCAGAATCTGTGCACTCATAGTTAGCCAATGTTTACCTTAAGATATATTGGACACTGACCTCCACCCTGTCCCACAATAGAAACATAGAAACATAGAAAAATAGGTACAGTAGTAGGTCATTCGGTCCTTCATGCCAACACCGCCATTCAATATGATTATGGCTGATCATCCAAAATCAGTACCCCATTCCTACTTTTTCCCCAAATCCCTTGATTCCTTTAGCCCTAAGAGCTAAAGGAATCAAGCTAACTCTCTTTTGAAAATATCCAGTGCATTGCCCTCCACTGCCTTTTGGGGCAGAGATTTCCACAGATTCACAACTCTCTGGGTAAAAAAGTTTTATCCTCAATTGCACTGCTTGACAAATCTAATGAAGCTTTTGGCAAAATTAATCAATTAGATAGATGAAGGGAATTTTGTAAATGCAAATAGGATTTCAGTCATCAATCACTGAGTTTATTCCGAAAAGATTGGTTAAAACAATTGGGACACAAAGAACTGCAGATGCTGGAAGCTTGAGTAGAACAGAAAGTGTTGGGGTAACGCAACAGGTCAGGCTGCATCTCTGAAGAACATGGATAGGGGAAAATTTGGGTCAAGACCTTTCTTGAGGATATAGAGAAAACTTGTGAACAAACAGTGCAAACACTTTTAGATGAATAGATGCTACACATGGATATCAGGAAATAGTATAGGAAGCCCCTTAAGTGAATTCACTTACTAATTTTCTTCAATAAGGATTTTTCAATAAGCAAAAACTGTGGAAGAATTGCAGTTGGGAAGTCTAATCCTGTTTTCTCCCACATCCCAAAGGGTTTGTAGTTGAGTTGAGTTTAGTTTAGTTCATTGTCACGTGTACTAAGGTACAGTGAAAAGTGTTACGTGCTAACCAGTCAGTGGAAAGACAATACATGATTACAATCGAGCCATCCACAATGTACAGAGACTGTACATGGTAAAATGAATGATGTTTAGTGGAAGATAAAGTACAGTAACGTACGTTTAAAGATAATCCAAGGGTCTCCAATGATGTAGATGGTAGCTCGGGACCATTCTCTAGTTGTTGAAGTATGTATTTTCACACTTGATTTCTCTGTTAACTGGATATGAATGCATTCATATTTCTGACATCTTGTATGCAGATTGGCAAGTATAAGTCTCCCTACATTACAATGCTGATTATTCTTCAACAATACAATATACGTTTTAGGACCATCCTAAGGATATGATAAAGGCAACAGGCCACAGAGTAGAAATAAACAGTTAGTTTATTGGCAGACCTTGGTCACAGTTCATCCAACAACATACAACACCTGCAGTGGACAATGTATCCGCCCTAGATAGTTGGAGGATGCAGATTTATAATCACACCCAGATCAGTCTGAAGGAAGGTCACATCACCTATCCATGTTCTCCAGGGATGCTGCATGACCTGCTGAGTTACTCCACCATTTTGTGTCTTTCCTAGGTAAACTAGCATCTGCAGTTCCCTTTTTCTCCATACCTCGTGTTTCATTCAAAAAAAACAATTTCTAGTTGCATCCAAAGAACTTAATGGATGGGCTTTGTCATTTTGGAACAAAACCATGACATATCTTAGTATTCAATGCCACAGAAAGCTTCTCAATATTATTTATTCATGAAAGTAAGTTATAAAATTTCATAAAGTAGGGAAGCAGAATAATTCTAATCTCCTATTAGGTTGACTTGAATTTAGGTTAACTTGATGTTCTCACTAAATCGCCCCCCAGAGAATATTGACTATGAAAACTTTGCTATAGAATTTTTTTGTTGAGTTTTCAGAAATTATCTTTTGAATCCCAATGTATTTAAAGCACAATAAAGTACTTATAAGCATTGGTGTTACAATAGAATCACCAGTGTTTATAAGTAAGTCCTAGTTTCCATATATGTATCAAATCAACAGCACTTTTAAGAAGCACAAAGGGATACTTGACTGAACCATTGTCATTCAAGGTAAAATGAGGGTCAATATAAAATCATCTGCAATTTCTTATAACATTTAAAAATATATATCTTTATTGAACTGGAATGTAATATTAATTAGATATGATCAATTGCTTTGACATACTATTGTAAACTGCACTGGTCAAAATATTCAATTTTAAAGGGCAGCACCAGATTGTGCATTAAATTGATACTCGCTTGTCATTTTTCTTAAAATGAAAGCAATCCCAACATATCTTGAAAAAAGAAAGGGTTACTGTGGGAATCAATATTTAGGGTCCAGATGATGTGACTTCTGACCAAACCTTGTTTGCACCTGTAACAGTTTGTGACAATGTGAGGGTTTGCTAATAGGCTCTGTGACATTATGGTACGTAGATGTTTTGTCCCCAATGTTCCAAAGTCTCTATTATCTTCACTGTAACCAGCTCTGGCAGTCGAAACACCTCACACTTTATCACTGCCTTCATTGCCATGGAGACATTGCAGGAGCCATTATAGATGAGAACTTCATCTTTTTCCACTTTAGGGCTGAAATGAGAGGGGAGGTTAAATGGGGAGCCATCAATCTTAATGAAATGCAATTATTGTTGCACTTATTAATCATCACAAGCCATTTGCTCGTGGCTACTCCAAGATGCAATTTGTCAAACTTTGTAAATTTCTCTAATTTCATGCCTCCCCCCCCCCCCCCCCCCCCATTTCAGATTTTGTTTTTTTTTGTTGGAGCTTACCTGAAGAAGAGGCTGCCAGTGATTTCCCATGATGAACCTGCGGCTATGTTAATGTTCACCATCGAAGCACAGATGGCATCATCATAGGCAGACATGAAAGCCCCCGGTAACTTAGCTGCCTGATTGCCCACTCAAAATGCAATATCACCAAGTGTATCATGGAATGCTGGTAGCATTACAGCTGTTGTCCTCCCATAACATCAGAAGGAGCAGGGTCACCAAGGATGCTGTTGGAAGGGCAATAAATAGTTAACACTTTAAAAAAGTAGTTAATAGTTTTGAGCACCATGTGAACCAGTTTGACACAACAGTTCACTCCACACAGAAATCACCCTGAAGATTAATTGCTCCTCTGGAAGTTTTGCATTTCCTCCTCGATAACTAATTCCATTAATTTTCCAAATTGTAGAAATAAACAGAATGAAAATCAGATGCCTAGCTAATGATTAAAAACATCAAGCTGCAACGCTTCTCCATCTGAATCTAAGAACTGAAACTAGAAAGTCCATCTTCCATTTGTAAACGCTGTGATTTGTAATGTTCAAACAAGATTTATTATTCGGCAATTTGTGCTTTTTAAATAGGACAAAAATTATGCTAACTAAACAGGAAAGCCTCAAAGAAAAATCACCAGTGCATCTTGATTGCTTGTAGTTTCCAGGTGTTGCTGCCTTATAATATAAGGGTTATTACTTTGTTTTGTTCCACAAGACTTTGGGACAAAAGTTGTGCTAAGGGCTGACACAAAATGCTGGAGTAAAACTCAGCGGGATAGGCAGCATCTCTGGAGAGAGGGAATGGGGGACGTTTTGGGTTGGCTCCCTTCTTTAGACCTGAAGATCACTCCAGCATTTTGTGTCTATCTTTGGTGTAAACAAGCATCTGCAATTCCTTCCTGCACATGTGCTAAAGACAGTTCTTGCTTGGAATGTGCAAGTAATAATGTGTGTTAAAAAAGTAAAGATTTCAATTTAATATGCCGGGTTATCTGTGAAAAAGGTAAGTATCCATCCATAGGTGATGCCTGACCTATTGAAATGGTCCAGCAGTTTGTTTATTTGCTCATGGATGGCAAACAATGAATGGAATGAAATCAATGAATTGAATTTGTTTAGCTTGTATTCGCATTGAAAGTTAAAATTACCACCAGAGAATCTGAAATAAATCAGTCAGGACTTAATTAAACGCCACATAGGTAATTGTAATTTAGGGGAGGAAAAATTGATAGAATCATTCTGGAATTTTATCAAAGTTTTCGATGAATATTTGCAATACTCTCAACTTTTATCTCTCATGATGTTTTTATTACTTTATCCATTCTAAGATAGTTTATGGATTTTACAGAAGGGATTTGCTGCTACCTGAAGTGCAATGTAGCATTATTTCTTAGTGGCCATTACCCTGATAAAAATGTGATCATTGCCATAATTAATAACCCTTTGGTGTTGCAGTTAAAATCCCAAAATAATAGTTAACGGAATAGAGAATTATTTTGTGCAACATATAGGCCCAGAATTGAAATAATTCAGTTCAAAACCTGTTCTATTGAGAGCTCAACACACTTTCTACTAACCCACATGGTCAGCATGCACTTAACATTTGTGGATCCATCCTCATGAACATACATCCAAATACCAGCTCAATCTTCAAAGATTACGTGTAATATTATGTTTGCCGAGGTGGTAGGAAAAGAAGCTCTTCAAATGGACCAACTGAACAATATTTTTCGTAGTTGATTAACCCATCCCTGCTGTCTTAGCCAGCTGTCAAACCGAGAAAATCTCTAAATATTTCTGAATATTGGAATTATCCAGAATTGTTAAAAACAGATTTAACAATTGTATGTTAGAATCATTAAACATTCCAAAACTATTGAAACTATTAAAATCCAAAACATGAAACACTTCTAAAATTTAACAAATTGAAAACCTGAAAAAGAAAAATATTTTAGTAAAATAATTGAATTAATAAAATGCATATAAGCTACTTTACCTCCGATGTTTCCACATCTTTGAAGACTGTTCATTTCTATGTAAATGAAAGCACTCTGCTGGTAAGTGGAGAATGACCATGTTCCTACCAAACCTGTTAGCACTAATGCAGAAAATGGTGATAATTATGCATGGAATTCCCAGCATTCTCCAGCAACCTCTAGCTGATGATGATTGCTTCACCAAATGCATAATTGTCCAACCCAACACCCACTCACCTATGGTATGAGCCGTGTGCTGTATGCATTATCTTACCATACATATAGTAGTTACGTTTCTAGAACAAGTTTTAAATGTTCATGTTTTCCTGTATAGAAATAAATGAGCAGAGCACCTTTTTTAGGTGATTCAGCTTGCTTTCATCACAACCTTGATTTGCAGACTTTTATATTCAATAAACTCATCAAAATGCATTTCAGTTTAGTTTTCTTTACTGTTAGTAATGCAAACAGGATCATTGTGTTTGAATCAACTGCATTTAATAATACAACCATTACAGTAAAAGAGCAAGCAATCTGATTGGGTCATCCATCACTCAACACCACAATGTCAACTTGTTCTGATGGTGTGATTTTATCAGCATTTTAACTGCAATTCTATTTATTTTAAAAATCTATAATAGAAAAATGACATCAAAGACTTTCTCATTAAAGGGCCGTTGCGTCATTTTTCCAAACAGCTGGTAGGCATTTTCCCAGTGAATAAACCTGGAATAGTACCACATAAATATAATATCACACATTAGCAATACAAACTATGGCAGCCAGCTGACAGCTCTAAACAAACTCAGAGGTAGAAAGATGGATGAATCACTGTGAGATTTACCAAGCATAAATTTTGAAGGAGTTTGAAAAACATTATGAAACTGGCCACAGCTAATTGTGGTTGATACATTGAGAAGGAATTAACAATGAATTCCTTCAGAAGGACGATTACCAAAACAATGCCCATTGACATTTTGCACTTTTCCAAATTATGACATCTAGCTTGAATGAACATGTGGTTGCAAGAACTTCCACATGATCTGCATGAATACTCACTGGTCAATCTACAAACTTTAAAGAAGAAGACTTAACTCTGGCGGCCTTTCCCACCACTGTCCCTGAGTTTCAAAACATACACTTAGGAAGCTCTTTCAATGCAACACCCTACTTCTCCCACCACCACTCACCTTGTGACAGAAATCCAACAGGAATTTGGCAGGGGGCTTTAAATTTGGCCTACCCACTAGTTTTGGCAGATCCTTGTTTGTGACCATATCCCAGCTTGCCACAAACAATTTAAGTTGTGTCAAAGAGAGCTTAGCGAAACAGCTAGCTACCAGTCCAGCGATTCCCGGTGTCAAACCTGATTTGTCAGTCATGCATACACTATGAAAGGTAGGAAAACAACCACTACCGCAGCACCTGGAGACCATCTGTAGGCTCCAGCTGGATTTGTCGTACAGATAATTTTTTTTTTCCTGCAGCTGGTTTTGTCTAAAGCGGTGGTTTTGGGAGTAATGGGAGAAAAACAATTGCGTTAAGTTTTTAGAAATCACACCCGAGCTATGAAGTCAGGTAGAAGGAGCCACTATTAAGAATGATTATTCCCCTCAGTCAAGGCAGGCATTTCTGTGGTAATTGTGCAACAAGTCTATAAAACTCTGTTCCATTATACAGGCTATAGGGATATTTATCTCTAACATTCTCTAACAGGCTATAGGGATTTGTATCATATCCATTATACAGGCAAAAGAGGTATGTATCTCTAACATATTGTACCTTCAACAATAACATTTTGTTAACGGAATAATTCAAGTTTTTCAAACATCATGATAGACACTAATGGCCGGATTTGGCTGCAATAATAAGTGTGTGAACATTACTCACGTTATTAATGTGCAAATTGGCTATTACCAAGGCAGAGATACCCCGTGATTTGCAAATTGCCACAAGTTTCTGCACAATTTGCGCCACTCATCAATAACTTCAAAAAATGGCATCTTGACCTCAACCTCTGAGTGTTTCATGAGTTGCTGCATTTGCACATTAATTGCTCATTAAACCCGCTACAGAAAGTTAAGTGTCGTAATTAATAGCGTAATTATCTATTTAATGATGTGGTAATTGTTATTGACACCCAGAAAGTGAACGGTTAAACGTGTGTAGTTTCATTCCTCCAGGTAATGAATTGTGAAATATAAGATTGTAATTGTTTTTCTTTACCCATTTTTGTTTCTCTCTGAATCTGACCACTCTTACCTTTTCTTTATTTCTCTTTCCATGCCAAAGTTGACGTTGAATGCACCAATTCTAGTTTACCCTCTTTGCCCTTTCCCTGCTTATTTCCCAATTATTAAATCTCATTGGTAAGGATTGTTGGTCCCGTTTTTCAATAAGGTCCCTGGTGCCCAATTGCCATGGTTACACTACTCTCCACATGCACTTCCACCAGACAAAAGGACAAAACGTTCTTTGGATGAAGTCTAACAAACAGTGCATGTATACTCCAGAAAATTCTGGCACATTGGATTTTCCAAGTTATTTTTTAATGGTTAAAGGTGCCTGAATACCACAAAATAATCTAAATTTGTCCAAACCCAACATTTAGGTAAATTAGATCCAAATTGCCAGTGCTGGTTAAGATTTTAATCCATATAAATCCAATCTAATCCCATTTAATAGAATCACATTAGTTGTACTAATCATATCCATTAATAACTCTTTTGGGTAAACTTATTTAGTAAGACGCAGTAACAAAATGAGGAAACATCACTTCCATGCATCAATACATCATCTTCGCAGTTCCCTTTCCTCCTCATCATGTCTGAAAGCAAATAATTGGTAGTATGAAATTTGGTTTTCTAGTCATAACTGGAGATCAAAGCACAAGATCTTTGCAAAAGATTGATTTTCAGTGACCACGAGACTCAAATATTCAACCCAATTATATCAACAGTTTCCACTGACTTCAGTAGGAATTAACTTCCACTGACATTAATGACTCCATGTATGCAAAGACGTATTGAGCTGCAATTGATTCAAGTCTTCATGAGTTTAGAAATTCAGTTGCTGGCTCTTGCTTAAATTGGCCGGATCAATTTGTGACTCAGGACTCGAAGGGAAGAAACTATGCGGGACTGCATAAAGAAAACACCAAAAAAATATCTCTATCAACAAAAAGAAATCCGGTAAAGGTTACATTGCAATGAAGATTATAAAGATCAATAAGAAACAGGCAGAAATAATTAAGCAGCCAAGTCTTTGGTTTATCAAACTTTAAGGTCTTGTTAAATGAAAGTTTCAGATCAGAAATACATCAACATTTTGAAATTCTAGCAAATAAACATAGAGAATTACACATTGCAGAGCACAAAATCAAACCTTTCCGACCAATTCAGCATTTATGCTCCTTCCATTCTGCTACCCGATCTCATAGACTTTGGACTTTAGACTTTAGAGATACAGCATGGAAACAGGTTCTAGTGTCCATTGAGTCCGCACCGACCAGTGATCACCCCGTACACTAGCACGATCCTACACACAAGGGAAAACGTATAATTTTTACCAAAGTCAATTAACCTACAAACCTGCACGTCTTTGGAATGTGGGAGGAAACCGGAGCACCCAGAGAAAACCCACATGATGACAGGGAGAACGTACAAACTCTATAAGACAGCACACATAGACAGGATTGAACCAATGTCTCTGGCATTGTAAGGCAGCAACTCTCCCACAACTCTACTGCTGTGCCACCCATTCTTTAACCGGATCCTCTTCTTTCTCAGATCCCTTTCTTGCTTCCTCCTAAGTAAACCCACATTATTCACTTGTATGCTGTCATGCACAATTCCATATTCTCACCTCTTGACATAAATAAGTTTCTTCTCAATTGCCAGTTTGTTTTCTCGGGGACTATTTTATACCGATGGCCTCAAATTCTGCTCGTCCCACAAAGTGGAAGCACACCACATAGCGGTTTGTTTTCAAAAGAAATGTGATCAAGCTTTTCATCTTTTCCCAGTGGATATGTCCAGAATTATACGCATTCCTGTAAGTGAGATTTGTCCAACGACTACACATGCTCAGCATAACCTTTCCACATGACAGCCCTTTCTTTGGTAATAAACCCCCAGTGTGAAAACAAACATCTCCAGGTTCAGAGGCAGTTTCTTCCCAGCTGTTATCAGGCATCTGAACCATTCTACCAACAACTAGAGAGAAGTCTTGAACTTTCAAAGTCAAAAGTCAAAAGAGTTTATTGTCATGTGTCCCCGACAGGACAATTAAATTCTTTCTTTGCATAGCACAACTGAACATAGTAGGCATTGACTACAATTATATAGGTAAATACACACTTGAATGAATAAATTGATAAAGTGCAAATAACAGATAAAGGGGTATTAATGTTTAGAGTTTTGTCCGAGCCACGTTTAATACCCTGATGGCTGTGGAGAAGTAGCTATTCGTGAGCCGGGCCGCTGCAGTCCTCAGGCTCCTACCCAAAGGTAGCAGGGAGATGAGTGTGTGGCCAGGGTGGTGTGGGTCCTTGATGATGCTGCCAGCCTTTTTGAGGCAGCGACTGTGATAGATCCCCTCGATGGAAGGAAGGTCAGAGCCGATTTTGTAGTCTTTTCCTCTCCAGGGCACTCAAGTTGCCGAACCAAGCCACGATGCAACCGGTCAGCAAGCTCTCTACTGTGCACCTGTAGAAGTTAGAGAGCATCCTCCTTGACAGACCGACTCCCCATAATCTTCTCAGGAAGTAGAGGCGCTGATGTGCTTTCTTAATAATTGCATCTGTGTTCTCGGACCAGGAAAGATCTTCACAGATGTGCACGCCCAGGAATTTGAAGCTCTTGACCCTTTCAACCATCGACCCATTGATATAAACAGGACTGTGGGTCCCAATCCTACTCCTTCCAAAGTCCACAATCAGTTCATTGGTTTTGCTGGTGTTGAGGGCCAGGTTATTGTGCTGGCACCATATGGACAGTCACTCGATCTCTCTTCTATACTCTGATTCATCCCCATCAGTGATACGTCCCACAACAGTGGTGTCGTCAGCGAACGTGATGATGGAGTTCGCACTATGACCAGCTACGCAGTCATGAGTATAGAGTGAGTACAGCAGTGGGCTGAGCACGCAGCCTTGAGGTGCTCCCGTGCTGATTGTTATCAAGTCTGACACATTTCCACCAATACGAACAGACTGTGGTCTGTGAATGAGGAAGTCGAGGATCCAATTGCAGAGGGATGCGCGGAGACCCAGTTCTGCGAGTTTGGTAACCAGCTTGGAGGGGATGATTGCGTTAAATACCGAGCCGTAATCGATGAATAACAGCCTGACATATGGGTTTTTGTTGTCCAAGTGGTCCAGAGCAGAGTGAAGGGCCAGCGAGATCGCATCCATCGTTGATCTGTTGTGGCGGTAAGTGAACTGCAGTGGGTCCAGGTTTTTGTCGAGGTAGGAGTTGATTTTCGCCATGATCAACCTCTCAAAGCATTTCATCACCACAGGCGTTAGTGCCACTGGTCGATAGTCATTGAGGCATGTCACCTTGCTCTTCTTGGGCACCGGTATTATTGATGCCCTTTTGAAGCAGGTGGGAACCTCAGACCTCAGAAGTGACAGGTTTAAAATGTCCGTAAAAACTCCAGCCAGTTGGTCCGCACAGGTTTTTAGAACACGACCAGGTATACCATCAGGTCCAGAAGCTTTTCGAGGGTATCTATCTCATTGGAGACCTTCAGGCTATCATTGACCAGACTTTACTGGCTTTACTTGCACTAAACATTCTTCACGTTATACCCTTTATTATGTATCTGTACACTGTGGATGGCTCAATTGTAATCAAGTATTGTCTTACCGCTGACTGGTTGGCACGCAACAAATGCTTTTCACTGTACCTCAGTCCACGTGACAATAAACTAAACTCAATAACTTTTATCATGGCTTTATTAAACTGTGTTACTATTTTAAATAATTTGCTGTTTGTAATTTGAAAGCTCTTATGCTTCTCTACATTAAATAAATTCTTGTTTTATGTGACATCTTATTCTTCTTTTCCAAACACAAAAATTGGCTCAATTTAAATTAATTTTCCAAATGTCTACACATCCTGGGACTTTATCAATGTATCCTGGCAATTTATTGCAATCCACCTCCGTTTTGATTATCCCCCTGGATGGTGTAATTTGTTAATTTAGCAATTAGATATATGATTCTAAAGGCTGAGACAGCATATAAAATAGGAAAAAGATAGTGGTCCCAGCTCTGATAGTTGTGCAGATCCATTTTCCACATGTTACCACTCTGAAAATCAGACATTTAAACATGTTCCATGCTCCCTGACACCACATGGTTATTCAGTTATATATATTGTGGCATTTATTGAAATAGCCATTTGAAAATCTAGATAAATTACTTCTACCACATTACCCCTGTCTACTCTCTCAGTGAAGGATCTTCATTTTTTATAAGGTATTTGTTACAGATTTCTGGATGATATGATAGGGTTCATTGTTTACTTTATGAACTTACAGATAATATTTCTTCTCTTGAGGACAAAAAGTCAGCATGAGCTTCCATCTCTACTTAAATCAAGTGTATTGTATGTGTCTACACTGCCATCTAGTGAAAGAAAACTGCACGGTTCAAATTCAGATTAAGCTGAACAAAACAATCCAGGAACAACCTCTCAGTTGAGTTCAAAATTGCTGCAGGAGATTTTTGCCATCAATGCTTTCAAGAATGTTAAATGAGGAAAGGTATCTACCATTCTGAAGTCTTCAGAAACTTTGTAGGAGAAAGGGGGAAGAAAGGGGGAGAGAGGGAGAAGGATAGAGTGAATGGTGGAAAGTAGGTATCTGCTGTATGATTGAATTTATGGCAAATGGGAAGTAAATGCCTGAAAAGCATAACACTAGAGAGATTAAAATTTGGTGTAAAAAAAACCCAATAATGGTGGAGTTATTCCACAGATCAGGCAACAACTGTAGAGAGAGAAAAAGCATCACTTTTCAGAATTAATTTATTTTAAAGCAATTATTTTTTCTTCAGAGATGGGCAAGGTTGAAAATCAAACTTTGATTTAAGTTGTGGAGAAAAGGGAGGGATGCAGAGAACGAAGGGAAACAGCGATTGGGAACAGTCTTTCCCTTCACATCTTCTAACCGTGCTATGAATGGCAATCATCAATTACCACATCACTGATACCCAGAATCACAGTCATACAGTGTAGAAACAGGCCCTTTGGCCCAACTTGCCCACACCGACCACCATGTCACATCTACACTAGCCCACCTGCCTGCATTTAGCCAATTTCCCTCTAAGCCTGTCCTATCCATGTACCTGTCTAATTGTTTCTTAAATGTTGCAATAGTCCCTGCCTCAACTACCTATTCTGGCAGCTCGTTCCACACACCCATCACCCTTTGTGTGAAAAGGTTACCCCCCAGATTCCTATAAAATCTTTCCCCCTTCATCTTCAACCAATGTCCTGTGGCTCTCGATTCCCCTACTCTGGGCAAGAGACTCTGTGCATCTACCCCATCTAATCCTCTCATGATTTTATACACCTCTACAAGATCACCCCTCATCCTCCTGCACTCCAAGGAATGAAGTCCCAACCTGCTCAACCTCTCTCTGTAGCTCAGACCTTCGAGTCCTGGTTACATCCCTGTACCTGTTCCAACTTGACAACATCTTTCCTGCAACATGGTGCCCAGAACTGAATGCAATACTCTAAATGCGGCTTCACCACCGTCCATTGTGGACGGAAGGTTAAAAGGAATGAACGGGATTTGTAGTAGTGGGCTAGTCTGGTGCTGAGCTGTGAGAACCTGCGTCCTTTGGGAGTGCCCAACAGTATCACTCCAGGGACAATGTGATCTAATTTCCCTTGCAAAGCTCCAAACGATTTTCTGCATTTCTTTAGTCAGAGGGTGGTGACTCTGTGGAATTCTTTGCCACAGAAGGCTGTGGAGGCAAAGCCAGTGGATATTTTTAAGGCAGAGATAGATTCTTGATTAGTACGGGTGTCAGAGATTATGGGGAGAGGGCAGGAAAATGGGGTTAGGAGGGAGAAATAGTTCAGCCATGATTGAATGGTGGAGTAGACATGATGGGCCGAATGGCCTAATTCTACTCCTATCACTTATGATCTTATGACCTTATGATTAAGAACATAATGTGTAGCTAACATGGAGACCGCATCAGACACAGAATCGGGACCTGCCAAATTTCCATCGTGGCATAAAAGGCTCCAGAAATGATCGACCACATTTTGCTGCGAGGGAAGCATATTTTCATGTTTTCAGCACTGACACTAAAGTTTGCACAGTCAGATGAGGCTGATCGTTGTCCTGGATTAATTTCCCAAGGCCAGTGCAGAGCATTAAGCAAAAACAATATTTTTCTCTCTCCTTGAAAATATTATTCGTATCATGAAATGGATTTCATTGAGAACTTTGCTTAGAGGCAGCTTTTCATGAAAATTCTGCCCAAGGAATTTGGAACTTAAGCTATTATCTTTTGAAAGATTCTTGTGAATGGTTCTGTTTAAGAAGCCATCAAGCTGCCCGTCAGTACTCAGTACCCAGTAAGATGCTGCAGATGTTCTACCAATCGGTGGTAGCCAGTGCCATCTTCTTCGCTGTCGTGTGCTGGGGCAACAGGGTGAAGGCCATGGACGCCAATAGAATTAACAAACTCATCAAGAAGGCTGGCTCCATCCTGGGGGCGGAGTCAAATTCTTGGGAGGTGGTCTTAGGAGGGGAGGATACTCCACAAACTGCAGAGCACCCTGGACAATACTGCTCACCCCCTCCATGACGCACTGGTCAACCTGAGGAGCACATTCAGCAACAGACTGGGTCCACCAAGATGCAGGACAGAACGCCACAGGAGATCCTTCTTCCCTGTGGCTATCAAACTGTACAACTCCTCCCCATTCTGTCGTGGGGTAGACTGACTCCCACCCCCCCCCCCCCCCCCCTCCAATCTTTGAACATTCCCATTCCTTTCCACTCGTCACTTTAATTTCGTGCTTCATTTATTTTGTGTTTTATGACTGTTGGCAGATCAATTTCCCTCCTGGGATAAATAAATTTCTATCCTATCGTATCGTCCGGTTTCGTATCGTATCATACTGTACCAAATCGTATTGTATCGTATCATTTTGTTTCGTCTCGTATAGTATCATATCATATTGTACATGATCTGCTTCGTCCTATTGTCCCAGCATCATAATATGCAGCCAACATGTTTACATCACTGAGGTACTTTACAAATAATAACTAGATCTTGTTTAGAACAGCTTCTTCCCAACGACCATCGGGTTATTGAACATTATGAACTCCAACTAAACATTGAACTACAAACTGCCTGGGTTGCACTACTTCAGGGAGGACTTGCCATGAGATAAATAAGATTACCTCTTGCATCTTATTATTCTAATATTTTTCCTGGTATACCTAAATATAATGGAGGTAATAACGAGTTTCACTAATTCAAAAAATAAATATTTGCTGGATAATTTTTTTTTGTTTTAAATGCAGATTTACAAAGCAGCGAAAATGCCAAATAAAATGCACTAAATTTGATGTAAAAACTGGAATTTCTGAGGATTCTTGGTCGAGTTGCTGCTTGCCTTGAAAGTAGCTTTATCAATTCCGCGATAACAAACAGTTTCAGAAATTTCTAAATCCAACATAGCTATTAACTAACTCTATTTATTTTAGTTTATATACTTTGCATTGGATGTATCTGCAAGTGCCACTGCCAGTGCCACTGTGGCGGCGCCAATCGGCAGCAGCCCGACTACAGTCCGTCTGTCTTTTTTTAATTTTTGTCTCGTTAAATGTATGTCTTGACTCTAGTTTTTATTTTTTTCTTTAACTGTGTATATGTGGGGGGTGTGGGAAACCATTAATCTCTTCCCTGTACAGGGACCCGACTTTTTCCCTGTCGGGTCTCCGGTGTCGTTGGGCCTAATAGCGTGGAGCCGGCGGCAGCCTCTGGCCGGGACCAACCTGAAGCCTTCAGTCGCGGGACCCGCGGACCTGACATCGCGGAGCTGGACGTCTTCGGAGCGGGGGGAGCTGTGATGGCGCGCGGCTGCGTCCTGACTTCGGAGCTTCGGAGGCTCCGGCCGCAGGCCCTGTGGACAGGAACATCGGGAGCTCGCAGGTCCCTGGTGGGAGACCACTTTTCGGAGCTCCCGCAACGGCAACTTCTCCCGCTGGAATTGTGGGGTTTAAAGGACTCGGAGCGGGGCCTAACATCGCCTGGCGTGGCTTAAACGGCCACGCCAGGACTTACCATCGCCCGCCAGGGGCTTTAACATCGGGAGCCCCAGTTCGCCTCAACGTTGCAGTTGGACTGCTGGACCATGGGAGAAGAACAAAGGGAAGAGATAAGACTTTGCCTTTAATCACAGTGAGGAGATGTTGGAGATCCACTGTGATGAATGTTTATGTAAACTGTGTTAAGTGTGGGTACTGGGTTTTTTTTGTAATGTAAGACTGTAGAAAATGCAATTTCGTTCAAACCAAGTTGTTTGAATGACAATAAAAGGCATTCCATTCTATTCTATTCTATTCTATTCTATCATATTTAAATTTATCTTTGACATTTCATTTTCTCTTGACTCTCTTTAAAATATTGAGTTCAAAATTCCAAAGAGATTCTTTTTGTTTCCCCTTGCTCAATGATGTTAGAGTTACTTGATGAATTAGAATAACATATTGATTGGTGAATCAATATTTGGAAACAGCAATCCATCGAGTTTGTAATACTCTGTATAATAACTTTGATTTGAGAGGCTTGTGTTCTTCGATTATTCCATAACATAATGCTCCAAAGCAAGGTAAGGAGGCAAAATCAACCACCAAAAATTACATTTCAATCT
This sequence comes from Okamejei kenojei, assembly GCA_035221665.1. Lineage (NCBI taxonomy): Eukaryota > Metazoa > Chordata > Chondrichthyes > Rajiformes > Rajidae > Okamejei > Okamejei kenojei. Next base: position 94,131,551 of record CM069135.1, read on the forward strand.
TAATATTCAGTAGAAATGTGGATAATTACCAGACTTGGGTTATGGGAGGCGTAATACTTAAATTGCGATGTGCATCAGATGGCTGGCTAAAAACTTCAATGATTCTGATATCAGAGATAATTGCACTACTGTGAGCACTCTGCATCGCAAGTATGTTTATCTCCTAAAGGCACTTCATCAGAGCCACAAGGAGAATGTAAGGACAAACTCTAATGTGGTGAGTAATGTTCACCACAGAATTACCATGATGGTGTGACTACTAATAGCTGGACAAAGGTTGAATTTATCATCATTATGTTACTACTGAAAATATTTGAATTTTTTTTCTGCACATGAGTATCCAATAACAGCTAAATTCCAAATATTCTACCAGTTAGATACTTTGTTCTGAATACTTTAATTGATCCATTATAATTCGGTTTGCTTCAAATTGGCAAATTATGTGAATGATTAATTTAATCAATAGTAAAGTTTGATGCACTTTCTAAAAATATATTGAGTAGACATGACCAGCTTTTTAAGCATTTTATAGTCATAGAGTCATAGAGTGGTACAGTGTGGAAACAGGCCCTTTGGCCCAATTCGCCCACACCAACCAAAAATGTCCCAGCTACACTAATCCCACTTACCTGCACTTGATCCATATCCCTCCAAACCTGTCCTATCCATGTACCTGTCTAACAGTCTCTTAAACGATGGGATAGTCCCTGCCTCAACTACCTCTTCTGGCAGCCTGTTCCATACACGTACCACCCTTTGTGTGAAAAGGTCACCCCTCGGATTCCTATTAAATCTTTTCCCCTTCACCTTGAACCTATGTCCTTTGGTACCCGATTCACGTACCCTGGGCTAGAGACTCTGTGCATATAGCCAATCTATTCCTCTCATGATTTTGTACACCTCTATAAGACTTCCCCTCATCCCCCTACACTCCATGGAATAGAGACCCAGCCTACATAATCTCTCCCTATAGCTCACACCCTCTAGTCCTGGCAACATCCTCGTAAATCTTTTCTGCACCCTTTCATGCTTGACGATATTTTCCCTATAACATGGTGCCCAGGACTGAACACAATATTCTAAATATTGGGATTTGCAACAAGATCTCCCAACTTCCATACTCAATAACAAATATGAAAAAATAACATTTGGGCAGTAATTCATTTCTACTCTGGTAGCCTTGTTAGATTGTGCAATGTCAGTATTGGATGACACTCAGTCAGAAGAGTTTGCTAGTGAGAATATTAAAAGCTTATCCTTGCCTGAGATTGAAAGTATATTCTCCTCACAAAAAAAAAGCATATTTTTCAAAGACTTGTTTTGCTTCTTTGTCTAAACAGGGTGCAATAATGTTTATTAAGACACAATGGTCAGAGGTGTACATAATCTTGTGGGGTGGCCACATTTATATTGGTACTAAAAATAATCAGAGACTATATATACAAATTTCTATGGCTCACCTACTGATTCTCCAAAGCATTTTCTTCCTCTATAAACCATGTCGAGTGAATTATGAATAGTCTCCAGTTTAGAAGACTGAGGGGGGATCTTATAGAAACATACAAAATTCTTAAGGGGTTGGATAGGCTAGATGCAGGAAGATTGTTCCCAATGTTGGGGAGTTCCAGAACAAGGGGTCACAGTCTAAGGATAAGGGGGAATTCCTTTAGGACCGAGATGAGGAAAACATTTTTCACACAGAGAGTGGTGAGTCTCTGGAATTCTCTGCCACAGAAGGTAGTCGAGGCCAGTTCATTGGCTATTTTTAAGAGGGAATCAGATGTGGCCCTTGTGGCTAAAGGGAGCAGGAGGTATGGAGAGAAGGCAGGTACAGGATACTGAGTGGATGATCAGCCATGATCATATTGAATGGCGGTGCAGGCTCGAAGGGCCAAATGGCCTACTCCTGTACCTATTTTCTATGTTTCTATGTTTCTATGTTCCTCGGATAGAAACATAGAAACATAGAAAGTAGGTGCGGGAGTAGGCCATTCAGCCCTTCGAGCCTGCACCGCCATTCAATATGATCATGGATGAGTGAGGTTCCATCCTCCTTCAACATTTAGTTCCATCTGGATGAAACGCCCAGATTAATTGGCACTCTATGCACCACCACAAATGTTCACCACCCCCTCATAACCTCTCCTTGGTTGTGACTCCGGACTATCAAAATCGCCACAATCAGACATAAAAACAACTTCTTTCCACAAGCAGTAGCTGTACTCAACAGCCAAAAGTCTGTAGCCTCTTCTTAGTCTGGCACTTTATTTGTACATGTTTAAATTATAATGTTTTATTTTTAATTCTCTGCTGTATATCGTGTTTTTATCCTTTTCCGAGCAAAGCACCAAGGCAAATTCCTTGTATGTGTACATACTTGGCTAATAAAAAATGATATTCTCTATTCTGTTCTCAGTGCACTTTCTGGTTGCAATGTGAGCAGTGTTCAAAATGAAGTCCAACAATGTGTCAACGGCTTTATAGCAGCACCTTTAAAGCCCATGGCCTCCACCATCTAGAAGGACAAAGCTAACACATGGAACACAATCACCAGCAAATTCCCCGGTGAATCACGCACCATACTGACTTGGAAATATATCATTGTTCCATCGCCCGTGCTGAGTACTCTTTACTCAACATGTGGGAAAACTTCACCACAAAGAGTGCAGCAGTTGAAGAAAGAAGCTTTATACAACTTCTTCAAGAACAAGTAGGGATGTGTGATGAATGGAAAGCATACATCTTATGAATTAAGGTTACATAAATATAGGAAAATAGCATTTAGGCCCAATGAAGAGAACATAACGAAGGTCGACACAAAATGCTGGAGTAACTCACAGAAGAGAAAATAACCTTGAGTTGTGACATTAACTCAAGTTCTATTAGAGAAGGAATTTTCTCAGGCAGGAATCCTAGAGCAGATCCCAGAGGTGCTAGGAAAGCCAAGGTGCATGGGTGGCAGTGGGCAGCTCAGGCTACCACCAAGAGACAAGAATCATAGCGTGGCATCCATATGAGCAAGATCACTACTGAGGGTCACTATGGTTGCCCAGACTCCTTCATGTGTAATGGCTTCAGACCCACGGAGAATGCAAGAGGAAAATTGCTGCCCCCCCCCCCCCCCCCCCGAGTCACTGACATTGCAGTCAGTGCTTTCCAGACCGGCTGTGGCTCCCCGGAAGGGGGTTAAACTACCACATGCCGGCAATGTCTGTAGCCTGGCCAGGAGAGTTCCCCCGACACACAGGGGACATCTGCTCCAGACCGGCAGTGATTCCCCGGGAGGGGGTTAAGCCAACCACACGCCGGGTAGGTCTGTGAGCCAGGTCAGCAGGGTCCCATCACCCGACTACAGGGGACGTCTGCTTCCAGACCGGCTGTAGCTCCCACGTAGGGGGTAAAACGAACCACAGGCTGGCAAGAAATGGCTAACCAGATAAACAATAACGTTGGTTCTACCTTCACTAAGGAAGATACAAACAATCTCCCAGAAATTCTAGGGGGCCGAGGAACTCACATGACGGAGGAACAGAAGGAAATTCACATTAGTCATGAAATGGTGTTGGGTGGACTGTTGGGACTGAGACAGATAAATCCCCAGGGCCTGATGGTCTGCATCACAAAATACTCAAGAAGGTGGCCCTAGAAATTATGGATATGGTGATCATTTTCCAATGTTCTATAGAGTCTGGATCAGTTCCTGTGGACCTAATGTAACCTCACTTTTTAAGAAACAAGGGAGAGAGAAAACAGGGAATTATAGACCAGTTAACCTGACATCAGTAGTGGGGATGATGCTTGAGTCGATTATTAAAGATAGACAATAGACAATAGGTGCAGGAGTAAGCCATTTGGCCCTTCGAGCCAGCACCGCCATTCAACGTGATCATGGCTGATCATCCCCAATCAGTACCCCGTTCATGCCTTCTTCCCATATCCCCTGACTCCACTATCTTTAAGAGCCCTATCTAGCTCTTTCTTGAAATTATCCAAAGAACCGGATTCCAAAGCCCTCTGAGGCAGATAATTCCACAGACTAGATGTAATAGCAATGCATTTGGAAAGCAGTGATGGGATTAGTCAAAGTCAGCATGGATTTATGAAGAGGAAATCAAGCTTGACTAATCTTCTGGAATTTTTTGAGGATGTAACAAGTAGAATGGATAACAGAGAGCCAGTGGATGTGGTGTATTGACAGAGAATTGTGTCGGAAAGAACTGCAGAAGCTGGTTTAAATCGAAGGTAGACACAAATTGTTGGAGTAGCTCAGTGGGACAGGCAGCATCTGTGGAGAGAAGGAATGGGTGATGTTTCAAGTCGAGATCCTTCTTCAGACTCTACTTTTCGGGTCGGGACCCTTCTTCAGACTCCTTGCCTGGCCACTTGTCAGTCAGTCCCACCCCAACTCTCTTCCAACGACAATGGAGTTGTTCAACGAGATAATTCCATGTTATGGAAAAATAATAACTGAAGGAACTGCTATCATTTTCTGAGCTACTGAGGAAAGCAGTTGTTACCTAGGATAAGAAGGCAGTGTGGTGAATGTGGGGATAGAATTTTTTTTAAACATTGTAAAGAATGTGCAGTGCTCTCCAAGTTTAATTTTGGCAATTGATTTTTCCAATGAGTTTGAAGCTGGGTGATCAATGCAATGGAAAAATATGAACAATCTGATCATTATCAGCAGTTCTGAACAAGTTGGAATAAATGTCAGGCACTATTATGTTTGAAGCTGTGGAATTATAGAATTATATAATGATCTCAGGGATGATCGGGTTAATGTATGATGAGCAGTTTGAGGACTCTGGGCCTTGAGGTGGGACCTTATTGAAACTTACCAAATAGTGAAAAGCCTGGATAGAGTGGATGTGGAGAGGATGTTTCCATTAATGGGAGTGTCTTGGACCAGAGGGCACAGCCTCAGAATAAAAGGACGTATCTTTAGAAAGGACATGAGGAAGAATTTCTTTAGTCAAGGGGTGATGAATCTGGTGAATGTGTTAATCCTGGCTAAATTGGAGAGGCTAGGACTTCAAAATGGCGGAAAAGCTTCAGGGTTGCTGGGAGATTTGGTCAATTTGGAGTTGCTCTCTGCAGAGCTGGGACAAGCTGCGAAGAGGTGCCAGTGTGCCTGGAGCTTAGATACTATTTGCAAGCAAAGAATGAGAACATCTGCAAAACCTGTCAATTAGGTGCAAAATGCATAGAATGGATTGGATTGCTGCAAACCTTGTAAATAATTGTAAATTGTAATTTGCCGAGTGTTGATTAGATGAGGCATTGAGCCTTGTCTGTGTTTCCTGTAGATCAGGGTAAATGTTTCTAAGTTGGCTTATTTCGAAGTCCGTTTTGAATACAATGTATTGTGCTGTTGTATTATTGGGTTAGGGGAATGTCTGTTATGTATGGGGTTAATCGATATCTGTAATTGGATTATTAAGAGACCACCCCCATGTGGTTCGGCCCATCGAGGTCCCAGGACATATAAAAGTCCGCTACCATGAGGTCCAGGGTCGATCTTCTGGGAGAGCGCTTGGGACTGCGTGAACATCTGGAGTGTCTCTGTCTGAGTGAGGCCTAGAGGGCTTGAACAGGCAGATATGAGGATCGAACCTGCAGTGGGATAGGTACAGTAGTTGAACTGTAACATGTTTTCGTTAAAATACAATTTAGTTGTTTCAAGTGCTTGATTCTGTGTTTTTACTGAAACTAGACTGGGGGGGGGAAGCTTAGAAACAAGCAATTTACAAATTCATTGCCTCAGACAGCTGTGGAGGCCAAGTCATTGATAATTTTTAAAGTGGAGATTGACAAGTTCTTGATTAGTACAGCTGTCAACGGGTTACAGAAAGAAGGCAAGAGAATGGTGTTGATAGGGAAAGGTAGATCAGGCATGAATGACGGAGTAGATTTGATGGGCCAAGTGGCCTCATTCTGCGCCTTTGACTTATGACCATAAATCTATAATTAACACATTTAATCTCAAATTATTCTAGAGTCCGTATGAAGGGGCTTTGTACAAATCCTATTGACACAGGCAGTAAAATGGCCAATGGTTAAACTGACATCTTGTTAAGAAATTCAGAGGGAAAAAAAACTTTAAGCTGAGATAACGAGGTGATTTTTTTTAATAGAAAAAGGAAACCGAATTGAAAACAATCAATATTTCTAATGGAATTTGAGGTTTAAAAAATCACTTTGGAATAATAAGTTTATTAAGTTTACATGTGCCCCATCTGGTAGCTCAAAGAAACCACATTCATTTACGTTTTACCTGTTACATACAGATGTTTCTTAACCCTAATGGTACAGAAGCAACCAAATGTACAGTATTTCAAAATAATTGAACACTGAAAATCATTAATGCACCATGGCTGAAATAATAGCTATTGTTTAAACACAGATAATGCTTATCTTTGGGTTATTTTGTATAAACAAAATCATCCTTGGAATTATAACATCAGGTATTTGAATATGGAAAAAACGTACTGAAATGGACCCCTTGGATTATGTTTTTTGAAATCCCCCCAGGAAACCTAGCATAGTCACTGTTAGTGTGTGTAAAAAACCTAGAATGTCAAATCTATGACAAGAGAAATAATGTTTGATTTGAAACAATAATTAAAATGAGCAACAGTGATTGAGGGATACATAGAATTAGTTTCTTACTCCTTTATCACCAGGCACCTCATAATAAAAGTAATTTTCTGAGATATCCTTTTGAAGAATGCAAGAGTATGAGAAGATAAATAAATGAACTAAAACTCCAACGGTAGATTGTGTTATTTTAAACCACTAAAAGAGATGGGGCAAGAGATGTGAGAAAGACTGACAATTACAGAAGGATAGTTCTTGTGATTAGGAACAACTGATTAAGTTCTTGCCTATTTTTAAAAGACATAAGAAAAACAACTCAGATTCTTAATTTAATTTTAGGTTTAGGTTCATTATTGCCATGTGTACCGAGGTACAGTGAAAAGCTTTGTTTGGCATGCCATCCAAACACATCAGATACACCATACATGAATACAACCAAGTCAATCTAATTTCAATTTCAGATAGTCTGATTAAGTATTGGTGTTGGTATTGGGTTTGGTATTGGATTATTATTATTATTATTATTATCACATGTACTGAGATACAGTGAAAACAATTGCTGAGTTCCATCTAATCAAATCATAACTCAAAATCAAGCCATACACAAAGTAGTGCAAATAGAAAAATAACAGAGTTCAGAATATAATGTTACAGCAATTATAGCATTACAGTTACAGAGATAATGTCCTATATCTGCAGTTAGCTTGGTTGGAAGATACTACACACTAACTTATGGGAGGACCATTTAGTTGTCCGATAACAGTGGGGAAGGAGCTGTTCCTGAATCTAAAGCTTCTGCCCAATGGGAGAGAGGAGAAGAGGGAATAACTGGTGTGAGATAGCTCATTGACTATGCTGGCTGCTTTCCTGAGGCAGTTTGAAGTGTAAATGGAGTCGATGGAGGTTGGTCTGTGTGATGGACCAGTCTACAATGCATATATGAAAATTCAGCATGAATTCTAAGCAAATAGTTAGCAAAAGTCAGACCGTGAAGATTCATGGTAAAACTAGAATGTTAAGAAACAGTTGGAAGGACAAATGGTAGATTGCTATTTAGAGCAATTATATTTATATGTGTTTGGGGGTGGATCATGGTTAGATAGGGTATTTTGGCCTCTTCTGTTTCTAAATACCCCAATAGATGTTGAGTAACTTGGTGCAAACTGGGGGAAATCTATAAACTTTACCAGACCAGGACAGGTAATTAAATCTGAAGAAATAGAATGTGTTGGCTAAAATATGTTTGAGAGAGAAACAATAATGGATGATATTCAACACTCCTTGAATGACCTTAAAATATCAGGATATACATCTCCATGGAAAGGGAGATAGAAGATTACCACTAATTAGCTAACTAATATGGAACAATGCCTTAAACAAATGAAATGTTGAATTTATAGTTGCAGATGTATTAATCAATTCAAATTTGATCTAATCATTTCTAGACTGTTGTGTCTAATTATAACCAGCAATGGTGCATTTATTCAGTAAGGATACATTCCGGAAAATGCCAGGCTCTTATAAGTTTACAATTAACACTGTTCTTTCATTCAAAGACTTGATGAAAGGTAGTCTATGTTAAAATATAGTAATTAAGTGGCATGTTAAATTGTTATGTACAAATACATTTGTACCATTATTAAGCAGGGGGTTTAGAGTCATAGATAGAGACATAGAGAGATACCATACAGAAACAGACCCTTCGGCCCAACTTGTCCATGACAACCAAGATGCCCATTTGAGAAGTGTAAGAAAGAATTACAGATGCTGGTTTAAATCAAAGGTAGACACAAAATGCTGGAGTAACTCAGCAGGACAGGTAGCATCTCTGGAGAGAAAGAATCGAATGGGTGACGTTTCGGGTCAAGACCCTTCTTCAGACTGAAGAAGGGTTCGACCCAATACGTCACCCATTCCTTCTCTCCAGAGATGCTGCCTGTCCCGCTGAGTTACTCCAGCAGTGCGTTCCCATCTGAGATAGTGCCATTGACACATGTTTGGCCCATTTCCTATTCATGTACCTTTTAAATATTAAAGGCCACTTTTTAAATATCAAACACTGCTCCTCCTTCCAGCTGTTCACCTGCAAGTGAAAGGGTTCTTACAAGTAGTTGTCCAGGATAAAATGACAATCTGATTATAAAATCGTGTCAATTAGATTTTTTTAATAGACCATCAATCTCCCATTGTTTGGCTTGTTTCTGGATAATATTTTTTCTATAACTTGAATTTGCCACACTGATTCAGCTGTCAGAAACAATCTTAAAAAGGCCTGAAATTTCCAGTCCAATGTGCCATAATTTTCAAAATTATCTTCCAGTATTGAAGTAAAGAGCACAAAGGGTGTGCAATTTTAAATGCAAATTGTGTTCAGTGTGGCTGTGAGAAGAGACTAGATAGTTATCATAGTCAGAGAATCATTGAGCTAAACAGCATGGCAACAGACTCTTCAGCCCAACTAGCCATTCCGACCAAGATGCCCATCTACACTAGTCCCACCTGCCTGTAATAACATTATAGAAATGGTTCAATCTGGAGCATTAGATTTTTCATTTAGTATGTTCATTATTTGTGCAGCACTCAACTGAAAGCTAATAGATCATCAAATGTGCTTTGTAAAATTACATTTCATCTTTAAAAGTTAGGTTTTCTCATCGGGGATGAGTAATCAAGAACCTGAAGTAACAGTAATAATTACAAAATATAAAGCTTTGACTGCAGAAGATAAATATGCAGTCCTAGAAATGTATCATGACTCGGTAGTGATAAATGCACCACAGACTAACAATAATGGTGTGAATTTCACAAGACAAGATACAGGCCCTGGTGATATTGGGGTTTTTTCCAGACACCAATTTATACAAACTATTTAATATCATGAAAAATAAGCCATGGGCCTGATATATACTGGGTGGCTGGATCATGTCCATAAAAATGTCAAAAACATAGAGGTCCTAACTTAACACAATGGCACGGTGGTGCAGTGGTAGAGTTGCTGCCTTACAGAGACCCGGGTTCAATCCTGACTACGGGTACTTGTCTGTATGAAGTTTGTACATTCTCCCCGTGACGTATGGGTTTTCTCCGGGATCTCTGGTTTGAAAACGCACATCAGATTCAGGGACAGTTTCTTTCTAGCTGTTATCAGGCAACTGAGACATCCTACCACAACTAGAGAGCAGTGCTCAACAAAAGCTTTTCACTGTACCTTAGTACACGTGACAATAAACTAAACTGAACTGAACTCCAAAGACGTACAGGTTTGTAGGCTAATTGGCTTGGTATAATTGTAAATTGCCCCTAGTGTGTGTCAGATAGTATTATTGTGTGGGGATCACTGGTCGGCGTGGACTCGGTTGGCCAAAGGGCCTGCTTCCACACCGTAGATCTAAACTAAACTGAACTAAACACCAGGAATTTAATAGATTAGTTTAATGCTGTTTATCATTCATTAGCCAGCGAAAACTTCTGATGAGAACATAGTAGGGACAATGTGAGGGTGAACGTGGCAGAAGGAGTACAGACTGCAAGAGGTGAGGTGGCTGTAAAATAAATGGCAGGAGGAGAAGAGGAGGCAAGGGGAGCAAGTGGGGTTCAGAAATGGTGGACCAAGAGATGATAGAAAGAGAGACTGCAGGGAGCAAAATTATGGTGGTGTGATAGAGGATAGAGGTAGATAACAGAGAGAATTATGGTGGAGAAAAGATGGTTAGTGGAGAGAATGTGAAGGGAGATGGTACAGTTTACAACCCAGTGATATGAAGATTGATTTCTCTAACTTCAAGTAACCCTTGCATTCCCTCTCCCTCCATGCCTCCCCCACCCTAGTTGTCCTGCTCGTTTCACTGTCGTCCTGCTCAGTTTCACTGTTTGTATCCACTCGTTATCACCTTCTCCACAGCTAGCAATGGACCATTGCTGGCTTTGATCATCGTTGCTGACTGATTTGTCCTTTTCATACCTTTTATTCATCTGTTCTTTGCACCGTTTCATATCTCTATCAACTGAAGATGTGTCTGATTGTTAGCAAGATTCACCTAGTGGTCATACCCAAGAATGCCAATTGTAGTGAAATCTTAGGGATTGTAACATCCAGTCCTAATAATCAATCATTCTCTTTCCCCTGACTCTCAGTCTGAAGAATGGTAATGACCCGAAGCGTCACCTATTTGTTTTCTCCAGAAATGTTGCCTGATCCACCACGTTACTCCAGCACCTTGTATCTATCTTTGTGGTGAAAGAGATGATGGACTAGAGATCGCAAAGTGGAAAATGGCTGGTGGAGAGAATTCTAAACGATTGTCAAAATCTGAAGACAAACTGGTTTTAATATTGTTTTCATGGAGTCACCTCCTTTCAGCAGATTAATATAACCCAAATAAGATGCTGTTAAACAAGAAGACACCACATTTGCGGTAATTTGGATATGAGTTTTACATTCCTAATGGGCTTGTCCCACAGGCAACTTTTTGGGCGACTGCAGGGGACTATGCAGTGGCCACATGTTCGCGGGTGGTTGCCAGGGAGTCGCCTTCATGGTCGTGAGGAATTCCTGCATTCTGGGAACTAGTCACGGCCTCATTTTGGTCATAGCAAATTTTAAAACGTAAGCAGTAGCTTTCAGAACCAAGGATAACCGACCAGTAATGTTAATGTCCGCCAAGCTTCACAGCCATGTATCTCTGGCTTCTTAAAAGTTGCCTCCACTCCTTCTCCCCCCTTCTCCCCCCTCTCTCCCCCTTCTGCCCCTTCTACCCCCTCCTCTTTTAAAGGACTGACCATACACTGTGCTTTTTAGCTTCTTAATTAAAGCGCCAACCTTCCTGTTCATCGTGGTGTGTGTCTGTATCACATTAGTTTCGCTCCGTGTGAATTTCACTCAGACAGTGCTCCCCCTGCTTGCCCTGTCCCCCGCCTGCATAACAAGTCCATCGTAGGCTCCCCTCAGTCATGACTGACCATGGGTGATGCATCCTAGTTGTTGGCTGCTTGCTCCAAACCTCGGCTAGAGCAGCGTCGCTTGTGGCTGAAGAGACCAATGTGGGAGTGACAGTCTCTGTCGCAAAGGTCACATTGTGTGTGGTCTCTGGTTTGTTGAAGTTGCTGCGCTCCTTTCTGCGTGCCCGCTTGTCTGCCGCTGCGTTCAACAGTTTCTCTTCCCCGTTTTGAGATGTTGGTTCAGGGGATCTCTCCACCTCGTGCGGTCAGCTGCAAGGCTCTCCCAGGACTCCACATCGATGTTGAGCGCCTTCATATCTCTCTTGCAGACATCCAGATGTCAGCTCTCCATATTCTTTATGGCCCAGTCATCGCAGTCTGCGCTGCCATACTGGGAAGGCCAGCGCGAGACAGGATCTCGGCGTAGGACACTCTGTCTTGCCAGGATATGTCCAGGATACGGCGGTTACTTCTCAGGTTGAAGGTGTTGAGTCTTCTCTCCTGCCTGGCATATGTAGTCCATGTCTCACTGCCGATCAGCAGCGTGCTGTGGAGACGGGCGTTGTAGACTGCTATCTTTGTCCTCACCGTCAGCTTTTGGTTGGTCCGCACACGAGTTGTGAGGCGATCGAGAGTTGTAGCTGCCTTCCCGATCCCCTTATCAATCTCTGTGTCCAAGGAGTGGTTGTCGGTGATGGTGGAGCCGAGGCACGTGAACTGATGGACGGCATCAAGCTCGTGGTTGTCGATGGTGATGACAGGCGGCATCTGTATCCTGCCCCAAGACGTTCGTCTTCTTCAGGCTCTTGGTCAGCCCGATGATCAAGCCTTCAGGCTGATGGTCAATTAACCATTGGGAAACAGTAGACACAAGTAACTGCAAATGCCAGTTGTAAAATAAAGACACAAAGTGCTGGAGTAACTCAGCAGTTCACGCAAAACTGTGATGTTTTGGGTCAGGATGGGTCCGAAAAAGACCCAACCAAAAACATCACCTTTCCATGCTCTTCATATATGCTGCCTGAACTTTGTGACTTTTTGAAAAATTCCATATGAGCATGTTGATCTCAGAAACATGCTGCACAAAAGACGACCATTAGGCCTTATGACTAAGATTTGTTTATTTATTACTTCCCTTAGGACCATTTAATTTGAATCACCGTTTATATTTTGGTCACCAGTTGTAAGATTTGTAAGGTAGGTAGGTAGGTAGGTAGGTAAATAGGTAGGTAGGTAGGTAGGTAGGTAGGTAGGTAGGTAGGTAGGTAGGTAGGTAGGTAGGTAGGTAGGTAGGTAGGTGGGTAGGTGGGTAGGTGGGTAGGTCGATAGGTGGGTAGGTAGGTAGGTGGGTAGGTGGGTAGGTCTATATATATATATATATATATATATATATATATATATATATATATATATATATATATATAGGGGAGATATATATATATATGGAGATACACACACACACACACACACACACACACACACACACATACACACACACACACACACACACACATATATATATATATATATAATATATATATATATCTTCGATCTATCATACTAAAATACTTATCTTGCGTGCATGCCTGTCTGTGATCTTTGATTCGGTGTCATCATATTATGCCAAAACAGTACATGATAGTGCTGCAATTTTTGAACCACCTTACTCACAATTGTCATGTGGTGGTTTGTAACAAGTTTCGTTCGCATTGATGTTATATTTCACAAGTTATTCACATTTATTAAATGTACAAAACCCCAATTTGCGTCCATTTTCTTCCCTCTGCACTTGCACTTACAGCTATGATGTCACAATTGGATTGTAGCCCTGCTTGCTACAATGTTGCAACCCCAGGACATTGCAGCCCAAGCAAGTGCAATTGCATTTTTTTTAAAGTTTAAAATGAGGGGGGGGTGAATAAGAGGAATTGAGCAGCCCCAGCGCAGTTGGGGGCTATGGGTGAGTGGTGGAATATTGTGTTGGGGGAACGGGTGAGTGGTGGAATATTGTGTTGGGGAATGGGTTGCATTGGGGGACTAGGTCTCCTGTGGGGACTATGGGTGAGTGGTCGAATATTGCGATGCGGGAACGGGTTGTGTTGGGGGACCAGGCCTCCTGTGTTGGGGAACGGGTGAGTGGTGAAATGGGTTGCATTGGGGGACCATGGGTATCAATCTATCTATATTTAAATCTCTGTGTGTGTGTGTGTGTGTGTGTGTGTGTGTGTGTGTGTGTGTGTGTGTGTGTGTGTGTGTGTGTGTGTGTGTGTGTGTGTGTGTGTGTGTGTGTGTGTGTGTGTGTGTGGGTGTATGTCACATTCCATTTTTTTTCAGATAAGATTTTTGCCCTTTGATTCTAGGGTCCGCCAAAACCACATGCTCAAACTCCGCCTTTCTTTCCATTTCGCTAGCGATTTCGCTTGTACATTCACGGATTTACTCCTCATTACATTTAGACATTTTTTGTGTACATATTTTTAAATAAAATCCTCCCCTCCACACTCACTCATTTTTAAATCAAAACAGCACCTCACGAGCTGCTTACGTCACAATCCCACATGCCGACCTCTTCATTTGGCAGCCTGGCTCCCCCTCCCTCCAACTACGCTCGCGCCTCATGCAGCTGGACTCGCCGGCACGTTCCAAACCCCCCTTGTGCTCAAAATGCTCTGCCGATCGGGAGGAGAGATAAGGTGTCAGTTTCGCTGAACTCACACCTGCCGCAGCTCGCGAAGCCCCGCCCGCCTCTCTCACCTCCTCTCTCTCTCTCTCTCCCTCTCTCCCCCCTCTCTCTCGCTCTCCCCCTCTCTCCCCCTCTATCTCTCTCTCTCTCCCTCCCCCCTCCTCTCTCTCTCTCCCTCCCCCCTCTTTCTCCCTCCCCTCTCTCTCCCCCTCTCTCTCTCTCCCTCCCCCACTCTCTCTCTCCCTCCCCCTCACTCTCTCTCTCCCTCCCCCTCTCTCTCTCTCTCTCTCCCCTCCCCTCTCTCTCTCCCTCCCCCCTTTCTCCCTCCCCCCTCTCCCTCTCCCTCCCCTCTCTCTCTCCCTCCCCCCTGTCTCTCTCTCCCTCCTCTCTCTCTCTCCCTCCCCCCTCTCTCCCGCCCCCTCTCTCCCTATCCCTCCCCTCTCTCTCTCCCTCCCTCCCCCCTGTCTCTCTCCCCCCTCTCGCTCACTAATGCACTCCTCATTACATTTAGACATTTTTATGTACACATTTTTAATAAAATCCTTCCCCCATCCCCCAAAATTTCAAAATATTAAAACAATCAAACAGCTCTCACCCATGGAATGTTGGTGAACGTTCCATCATGTGATGTCACAATGCCATCCCTCACAGATGTCCAATCGGAATGGATTAATTTACATATGCCTTTGCTACAGTCCCGGCCCCCCCACCCAATGTTGCAGCGCGTTCCATTGTGTGATGTCACAATACCATCCCTCACAGATGTCCAATCCGAATGGATCTCATTTACATCCGCCTTTGCACCATTGGGAGAAGGGATAAGGCAACGGGTGGGCGGGCTAAAGGCCCGATCCTGGGCAGGTGAAAGGGAGTCGGGGGATTGAGGGAGAGGAGGGAGTAGGGAGGGAGAGGGGGTAATGGGGGAGGTGAGGAGGGAGAGTGTGGGAATAGACAGAGAGGAGTGGGGGTGATAGGGACTGGGGAATAGATGGACTGCCCCTACCCCTCTCACCCTCTCTCCTACCCCATCTCCTCCTCCTTCCCCACTCTTCCCCCTCTCTTCCCCTCTCTCCCCTACCCCATCCCTTCCCCACCCTCCCTTCCCCCCACCACCCCCTCACACCCCTTCCCCCTTCCCTTCCCCCCCTTTCAGCCCCCTCTCTCTCCTCCCATCTCCATCTACCTCTCCATAGATGGACTGCCCCTACCCTCCCCCTCCCACTCTACCTCCCCAATCTTTCCCTCTCTCCCCCACCCCTCTCCCCCTCCCTCCACACTCTTCCCCCTCTCTCCCCCTACCCCATCTCCCTCCTCCCCTATATCCCTCCCTCCTCCCCACACCTCTCTCCCCTTACCCATCCCTCTCTCCTCCCCCACCCCTCTCTCCTCCCCCTCTCCCTCTCCACACCCCTCTCCCTCTCCTGCCCCTCCTCCCACCCTCATCCCACTCTCCCCACCACTTCCCTCTCCCCCACCCCCCTTCCCTCTCTCCCCCACGCCCTCCCCCTCCCCCTCCCCCTCCCCTCCACTCTTCCCCCTCCCTCTACAATCTTCCCCCTCTCTCCCCTACCCATGTCCCTCCTCTCCTCCCTCCCCACTCCCCCACGGCTCTCTCCCTCTCCCCTCCCCTGCCCCACCCCTCTCTCCTTCCCCCTTGCATCTCCCTCTCCTCACCCCTCTCGCTCTCCTCTCCCTCATGCTCCTCCCACCCCCTTCCCTCTCTCCCCCGCCCCATTCCCCTACCCCTCTGTCCCTCTTCCACCACTCCCCTACCCCTCTCCCCTCCCCTCCCCACTCTTCCACTTCTCTCCCCCTTCCCACCCCTCTCCCTCCCCACCCCTATCCCTCCCCCACCCCTCTCTCTCCCCCTCCCTCCCTCCCCACCCCTTTCCCATACCCCTCTCTCCCTCTTCCACCACTCCCATCTACCCCCTCCCCCTTCCACTTCCACCATTCCCCCACCCCTCTCCCCCTCCCTCCCCACTCTTCCACCTCTCCCCTTCCCCCACCCCTCTCCCCTTCCCACCTCTCTCTCTCCCCCACCCTCTCTCTCCCCTCCCTCCCTCTCTCCCCCCACCCCTTTCCCCTACCCATCTCTCCCTCTTCCACCACCCTCCACCCCTCCCCCTCCCTCTCTCCCACCACTCCCCCTACACCTCTCCCACTCCCACCACTCCCCTCTACACCTCTCCCCTTCCTCCCCACTCTTCCACTTCTCTCCCCCATCCCCCACCCCATCTCCCTCCCCACTCGTCCCCCTCTCTCTGCTCTCCCCCTCCCTCCCCACTCCCTTGCCCTCCCCCCTAGCACTCGCTCCCTCCCTCATTCTTCCCCCTCTCTCCCCTACCCCTCTCCCTACCCCTCTCACCCTCCATCCACACTCTTCCCCCTTATCCCCTTCCCCCTCTCCTCCCTCCTCCACTCCTCCTCCCTATCTCCCCTTCCCCCCCCCTCTTTCCCCCCTCCCCTACCCCTCTCACCCCCTCCCCGAACCCTCCCTCACTCCCTCCCCCACCCCCCTCTCCTCCTCCCCTTCCGCCTCTCCATCTCCCTCTCTCCTCACCCCTTTGTAATTGACATTTTAAACTTTTCAAAAATCACTTTTCCACTTGCCCTACCCGTCAGCCTCGTTCGACGTCACAACATCACAATAGGATCCCAATGGGTCCACGCCTGTGCATTTGGCCTGCCGCCATCTTGAAATTGATTTTCACATCGCCATGTTTTTTTTTTGCGAGTACTTGCCTGGACTCACAACAGGAACCCAACGGTTCCATGGGTCGGTTTTGTTCCATTTTACAAATGCCTCCATGGGTCCTCTGTTCACTATGTTAACTTTGACTTAATTTCTGCCATCAACAGCACAACTTTGAACATGGCAGTCGTGTCTGCGCAGTTTGATGAAATATTATGTTGGGGAACAGGACCCAAAGGGACCGCACTTGGTCTAGTATATAAAAATATATAGAAACACTTCTGTAATTTCTACATGGTAAAACCAAAATGAATAAAAATGGCCTTTATTAAAATCTGACAATGTGCTCTTTAACTACATGTGATTTTTTTCTCTATTACAAATCTCAATTTGTGGAGTACAGAGGCAAATAAATAAATGATGGGTTTATGTCCCAAACATTATGGAGGGCACTGTAGATATAAATTCACACACACACACACACACACACACACACACACACACACACACGCAAAACTATATATCAATATAATTTTAGCACCAATAGGCATTTTATCCACAATACATATATCTATATGTATGTGTATATGTGTAAGTGCATGTGTATGTGTGAGTGTATGTGTAAATGCATGTGCATGTGTGTGTGTATGTATATACTTTGCGTATCTGTATGTGTGTGTGTGTATATATATATGTATGTATATTGGATAAAATCACTAAAGTGATCAGAGCAAGTGTCAACCTGAGGCTAACATACCAGCATATTGCCTCTCAGCAGAGGTTGCTTGATGACCAGAATTAAAGGGTTGCAGGCAGATAATAACAACTCATGTTTCTATATTGTTTTCCCCAATCCCCTGATGTAATTTAGACTGGAGTCTTGTGGAAACCCCCAAGAAACAACGTGAAAGGCCATTTTTTAGTCATTGACACTTGTTCTCGGGGGAGGTCCCGCCAGTTTGCCGCTGGAGGCCGCCCTGAACAATCTCCGCTGTTTCCGCACCACCACACTGGGGATTCAAGTAACCAAGCTTACCTGCAAAACTCCCCAGCAGGATAACATGGCAACTTTAATATCCCATCTGAATGTAGCTCTGTGTCACATTTGTTTGTGACAGCCAGCACTCCCCTCCATACCGAACTAGCTGTGTTATTAATATTTATTATCATCAATTACTGGATGATTTTAACTCTGAATGGCTTCAGGGTACAATATTAATATTAAACAGAATTCAGCTTAAGCTTATTTATGGTGTAATAATGGAAATATTTACATATTATTGGACTGTGGGGGATGGATGGCAGCATTGTCTGGAGACTAGTCAGTTTTCCTGTCACAGTAAAGCCTTCAGTCTTGCATACTTAGCTTTGTCCTCTCCCTCTGGCTACTGATTTTCGTTAGCTTGCAGGGTGGTTGTTGTTAGTGTTCCAGGCACAAGTAATGCTGCTCTTAACAATTTGAAACAATCTGTTGCTGTGTGCCGGGGTCACTGTGAATCAACCTGTTATGTCGCCTTTATATCCAAAGTAGATCTTTGAAATAACCAATAAATCAGCAATTCAAACACCAACCCGCTGCTGGAACAGCTGCAAAGGTATAAACCGGGGTGTTTATTGAGAATGCAAATGGATTTTAAACTGCACCACCAACGGGGTATTCAAAAACAAGGTATATTGGCCATGTTTGCATATTAGTGGCCTTCTCAAATATTCCAGTCTGAGTTGAGGGAGATGTAAATTACCTTAAAGAAGTGGGTGAAATGTGGGAAATACGTGACAGCCCAGATACTTGATAGGAGTCTCATCCCTGGCAGCAGCTGCTTTAGTATTGATTTCAATGGTACGACTTAGCAAAGCAAAGCAAGGGAATGTCAGAATTATATCGAGCGTTTAGGGTCATTTGTCTGTGAAGGCAGAGCTATGGAGGCACAGACTGATAGTTATTTACACCATAAAAGAGTCCAGGAGTATAAAGAGAGGCAAGAAAGTGGTGTTCAGGCCAAATTGGATCAGCCACAATTTAACTGGATAATGCAGCAGGTCAAGGGGCCAATTGACCTCCTCCTATTTATGTTTGAAGAGATCCTATCACTTTTAAAGTACAGGTCCATCTTCACTTGGGTGCGTGCATCTTTTATTATGCAGTGCTTTCATTAATTTAAGGATAATGCTCTTGTACAAACGTAACAAAATTGCGTCATATGAAGAGCGGAGCTGTGGTGCAACTGGTAGGGCTACTGCCTCAGAGAGCCAGACAGCCTGACCTCAGGTGCTGTCTGTGTGGAGTTTGCACGTTCACCTTGTGACCATGTGGGTTTCCTCCAGATGCTCCGATTTCCTCCCACATCCCAAAGACGTGCGGGTTTGTAGATTAATTAGCCCTCTGTAAATTTCCCCCAGTGTGAATGAGAAAGTGGGATAAAATGGAATTTGTGTGAATGGTGAGATCTATGGCCGCGTGGACTCGTTTGGCCGAAGGGCCTGTTTCCATGCTGTATCTCCAAGATAAGGGGGGAGAGGGGGAGGGGCGGGGAAGGTTTAGAAAGATACCTTAAGAGTAGGTCCGGTCTCTCTGGTCCAGTCAGCTAGAGGTGGATTATGGATCAAAGCTGATTAAATGTGAGTCCATTTGAGAGAAATTATACACAGTACTCTGAGGAATGTTTACACATTCAAATCTCTTTGATGAAAAATGTAAGGTGAGGTTCTGGCGGATCACAGATAAACATTTTCCCTTCCTTTGGCAGCAGTTTAGCATAATCAGTGATACATTGTTATGAATGATAATAAGAAGAAAACACAAAACTCCACAAATTTATGCATTATGATTAATCAGTAAATCTCCATAAGGATAAAATTGAGGCTAATAAATCCCACTGCTTTAAATCTATTTCAATGCTGGAATATTTATGATTATTAGCATTGTAAATGATTGAATCCCACCTGATTTGCTGCAACTTCTACCATTTCTTGTTAAACCTATAGTGAATTGTACTCAATTCAACTTCTGTTAATTTCCAGTGGAATTTATTCCTACACCACCAACTTAACACCTGTCAGATGTTGGAGGAGTCTCATAAATAGGAAGAAATTTGACATTCTCAAATTTAATTAGAGACACCCCCCCTAAGAAAATGTAACGGTGCCAATGACATTGCTTACTCGGGATTCCTTGTGTTATCATAGAAAATGCACAAATATGATCTCATTAAGAGGCAAATATCAGATCCCAAAGTACTACTCTATCAGGCATCGCAGTGGCACAGTGGCTTAATGCTCTTCAAGAGACCCAATACCACCTCCTTCTTGTTTTTAAAATACCTGAGGTTATTAATATACCCCACACTGATTTTACTATTCTCCGTGTCCTCCTCTTTGGTGAATACGGATACAAATTACTTGTTCAGTACGAAGATAGACACAAAGTGCTGGAGTAACATTGGGTCAGGCCACATATCTAAAGAAAAAGGATGGGTGATGTTTCAAATAGGAACTCTTCTTCAGACTGAGTTTGCTTAGTACCACACCTACATCCTCTGATTCCAAGCATAAATTCTCTCCTTTATTCTTGAGTGGTCACTAGTTACTCTCTTGTTTTGAATGTATGTATTAAATGCCGTGGGATTCTCTTTGGCAACATCCTACTTGGAAATATCCTACTTGGCAAGGATATTTCACCACCCCTTATGGCCTTCCTTGTTCCCAGCCTCAGTTCTTTCCACCTTTCATTATCTTCCTCAAAGGCCCTGGCTGATTTTATCTTTCCTAAATGTCACGTATGATTCCTTTTAACTTTTTGACCGAATGTACAACCTCTCTCATCCTCCAAGGTTCCCTTTCCTTGCCATCTTTGTCCCTCCTCCTTCCTGGAAATTGCCACATCATAAACTTTGATCAACTGACTCCCACATGTCAGATGTGGATCCTTTCAATAACAACTCTTCCTAATTTATTTTGCCATGTTCTTGCCTAACAATGTTGTCATTTGCCCCATCCCCCATCCCACTGTTTGGCACGTTACCCCAGTGCCCAAACTTATCCTTATTCATAATTATCTCAAAATTTGAAAAGTTGTGATCATTGTGCCGAAATAATGTTCCCTCTGAAATGCCAGTCACCTCCTGGCTAGGCCTGTAATCCAATAATGTCCGAGTATGGTCCCTGCTCTACTTGGACTACACATTTACTGTTTCAAGAAACACCCTCGGATGCAGCTAAAACATTCTGGCCCATCTAAGTTTCTTACACTACAAAAGTCCCAGTAAATATTGAGGAAGTTAAAGTCGCCTACTACAACAACCCTCTTGCTTATACATCCGCGCGAAATGTCTATACATCTGTGCCTAATCTTCAGTGGCACTGTGGCACAGTGGTAGAGTTGCTGCTCTACAATGCCAGAGAACCAGGTTCGATCGTGATTGTGGGTGCTCTGTGTACAGTTTGTACCATCTCCACGTGACCACGTGGGTTTTCTCCGGGAGTTCCAGTTTCCTTCCACATTCCAAGGATGTAGATGTTTGTAGGTAATTAGCTTTGGTAAGATTTGTAAATTATCCCTAGAGTGTAACTAAACTAAACTAAAACAAATCTGCTGATCATTCAACGATCAGGGGATACATATTTATAGTGGGCCAAAGATCCATGGCAGATCTAAGGAAACATTTATATTACATAGGAAGTGGTAATGACATGGAATTCATTGTCTGCAAAGCAGAAACAGTTAGGGCTTTCAAAAAGAATAAAGTATAAAACTTGAGAGTTACAGGAATAAGGGGAATGGGATGATTTTATCGGAGAGCAACATGGACTTGACTAGTAGAGATTGTGTTGACTTTGTTGGTCATACAGCACAGTAACAGCCCGTCGACCCGCTGAGTCCATGCTGACAATAAACTACCCGTCTAAACTAATCTGACATATTATTCTGCCCACATTCTCATCAACACCCTTCAGATTCCACACCTCACCTTTAGTTTAGAGATACAGCGCGGTATCAGGCCTTTAGGCCCACCGAGTCCACACCGACCAGCTATCCCCACACTACCCTACACACACGAGGAACAATTTTACACATCTATACCAAGCCAATTAATCTACAAACCTCGACCTCTTTAGAGTGTGGGAGGAAACCGGAGCAGCCGGAGAAAACCCACGTGGTCACGGGGAGAAAGTACAAAGACCGTACAGACAGCACCCGTAGTCAGGATCAAACCCGGGTCTGTGGCGCTGTAAGGCAGCAACTCCACCGCTGTGTCACCTACTCACTTACAGCAATTTACAGAGGCCAATTAACCTACAAACTGGCACGTCTTTAGGATATAGAAGAAAACCAGAGCACGCAAGGGAAACCCATGCGGTCACAGGAAGAACGTGCAAACTCCAAGCAGATAGCGCTTAAGGTCATGATCGAACCCGGTCTTTGCTGCTAAGACGCAGCATCTTTACCAGCTGTGCCACTGTGCCGCTCTATGGGGAGAGGGTGTTTCCTCTCGTGGGAGAATCTAATACTGGGGCCAATGTTTATAAAATAGCGGTTTGCAAATCTGAGGCAGTGGCAAGATGAAATATTTTTCTCTGAGAAGGTCATGAGCTTTTGGAACTCCCTTCCTCCAAGGACAGTGGAAGCAGAGTCTTTGAACATTTTTATGGCAGAGGTAGGTGAATTCTTGATAAAGTGGTGGGGAAAAATGACCTGGGAAAGGTGGAAATGTCAAGTTGAGGTCACAGTAAAATCAGCCATTGTCTTATTCAACTACTGGAAAGGTTTGAGGGTTTGGTTGCTCATATGCTAGTCTCATCCTGTGCTATGAAGCGATAGCAAGAGAACAACCATTGACAATCACAAGGAGAAACAATAAATTTCCCAATAAAGCCACAAACTCTCAGAACAATAACTTTAAAGTTGCTGTGCCTTTTGTTTTGTCAGTAAAATTAACCTCACTGCTTTGAGCCTCAAAAGCTGACGTGTATTGTGCAGCGGCTGACTGTAATTACTGTTGGGAGCGGTCCAACAAATGTTTCCAGCAGCTTCACTGCGGCCAATCCACTGCTGCTCAGGTGGGTGCTGTGGAAATACATCAAATATAAATCTACTGTTGTTATTTCTCAGTGTGCCAGAGAATGCCTGCAGTAATTCCTGTCTTATTTCCAACCTCAGTCTTCTTTGCAACAGGGCAGAAAGCAAAAGCTAGAGATCTCCAAGCAATTATTTAAGAAGGGCACATGGCAAAAAGAAAATCGAAAATGCACATTTTTCTCCATCTAGCTCTTGCATATTAAGATACAGAGTACTTGTGAACCTTAATAGGAGACTTACGTTTAGGGTTAAATAATGATGCCCAATTTAGAACCCAAAACCGGATTTGACCAATGTTTATTGCATTAAACGCGTACTAAAATTTTATCTTATTGCCTAATTAGGAGTGCCTAAATCTATTGGGAAATTGTGTCATCCTCACTTAAGAAATTATCATAAATGTTTACTCCCATTTAAAATAATTGAAAGTAACTGCAGCCTGAGGTTGAGAGTGGCATCTCATTCATGTACTGCCCACTGGAAACAGTCACCATGGCAAAAGAGGTCTCTTCAACTCAGTCCCACAAGCTGCTCCAGAGATGTTGAGTGGAACACAAGTAGGGCGGCACGGTGGAGTAGCGGTGGAGCGGCACTACCTGACAGTAGCAGAGACCCAGGTTCAATCCAGACTGCAGGTGCTTGTCTATATGGAGATGGTACCTTCTCCCCGTGACCTGCGTGGCGTTTCTCCTAAATCTTCAGTTTCCTCCCACACTCAAGACATACAGGTTTGTAGATCAATTGACTTGGTATAAATGTAAAATGTCCCTAGTGTGTGTAGGATAGTGTTAGTGTACGGGGATTGCTGATCAGCACGGACTCGGTGGGCCGAAGGGCCTGTTTATGCGGTGTCTCCCTGAACTCTACACTAAACTAAACACAAAGGGCTAGAATAAATCAATGGGTCAGGCAGCATCTGTGGAGGGAATGGGCATTCGATGTTTTGAGTTGGGGCCCTTCTTCAGACTGATGAAATAGGGGAGATAAAACTGGAAAGAGAGGTGGGAGGCAAGGCACAGCCTGGCAAGTGATAGATGGATACAGGTGAAGGGAGGGGGGGGGGGTGGGATGGGGGAGTGCTGGAGGAACTCAGCGGGCAAGGCATCATCTGTTGAAGAAAAAGGACGGACGTTTTGGGTCAACACCCTTCTTAAGGATTATTTCCGGCACAGTTGTGTTTGAGGATTATTTCAGTACTTCAGAGATGATGATAGAGTCATAGAGTCCTTAGTGTGAAAAGGGGTGATGTTTTGAGATGGAGAGAGATGGGGAGGATAAATCAAGGAGGGAAGGAGAAAATGAAATGCAGAAGGATTACATTTTATAATGCGGAGTACTGGAGCCCTCTTGCGCCTGACTAGGCCCCCGTGACATGATCTTTCTGCTGCCAAGGCCAGAGACCACAGAATTGAGTGCACAGATTGCTCAAACTTTGTTGGTGATGTTTGCCTGCAAAAAGTCAGCACTTGTAAATCAATGTGGGGAAGTTAGTGAAAATAAAACCAATGTCCCTTTGGGGAGACCTATAATTTTCATGAGTTTTTTTGGCTTTGTGAATGGGTTATTACCGTGAATGAACAAAGAAAGTTGCGGGTCGTGACCTATCGATCCAGTCTTGAGTCAGCGGGTCAGAAATGAACATTGACAATATCATCAGATGCTGCAAATGTAGTCTGGAAATGACATTGATTTCAGGATAAATTATGAAAGAAATCTATTTTTTCAAATATCGCTAAAAAAACTATATAAGGACATTTAAAATACATTTTAATGCTCAGGAAGATGAGGGGGTGATCTTATAGAGGTGTACAAAATCATGAGAGGAATAGATCGGATAGACGTATAGAGTCTCTTGCCCAGAGAAGGGGAATCGAGAACCAGAGGACATAGGTTTAAGATGAGGGAGGAGAGATTTGGTAAGAACCTAAGGAGTAACATTTCACACAAAGTGCGTGGTGGGTATATGGAACGAGCTGCTAGAGATGATAGTTGAGACAGGTATTATCGCAATATTTAACTAACATTTAAGGGCCTGTCCCACTTGGCCGTCATTTACATGACAAGCCGGTCGCGTGCGTCGTCATCCATCATCATGCGCCTTCAAATATTTTATCTGCTCTGCAAGTAGAATTCAGCGTATTGACATCATTTGTTAAGTGAAACATTGATAAAATTATTGTTTGCTTGAAAAATTCAATTTACTTTTAAACTTTCTGAATTACTCCCAACAGACATTATAGCAGTTTGACGGTTTGAACCCAGCTTAAGAATTAGTTTCCACATTTTTTAAATGGTGTTAGTAAAATTGTTGGTGGTTATTTAAAAACTAATTTGGTTACTAGTGTTCTTGTAGGATATAAAATCTGCAATCCTTACCTGGATGTTAACTTATACTTATTAAGATGTTACTCTGAAGGCATTACTCTGAAAGCATTGATTATTTTCTCATTGTGGCTGACTGCATATGGGCGGCACGCGGTGGTGCATGGTTACGCACGGTGACATATCATGCGTCAGTATGCGCTACACGTACGAGGTCAGGAAGCCAGCATGCGACTGCAATACTCCTGCGTGCATACGCGATACGTCACGCCGGAGGCGCGCAAAGTTTTTGTGCCCTACAAAATCCCGGGGGGGCTGCGTGATACCGCGCGCAACTCCATAACCCTCCGAACTTCTCCATGCGACCATCCCACGCGGCCCACACGTTACCCATGCATCCCAACGCGATGACTAGGTCGCGTAAATGTGGGATAGGCCCTTTAGACAGGTTAATGGAGAGGACAGGTTTAGAGGGATATGGGCCAAATGCAGGCAGATGGGACTAGTGTAGATGGGACACGTTGGCCGTTGTGGGCAAGTTGGGCACTATTTCCATGTTGTTTCAACGCTATAAGACTCAATGATTCTCTGACTCTATTTGGATAGGTACATGAATAGGAAATATTTAGAGGGATTTGGGCCAAACATGGGCAGGTGGCACCAGCGTAGATGGAGCATTTTGGTTGACATGGACAAGTTGGGCCAAAGGGCCTGTTTCCATGATGTATGACCTTCTCACACCATCTATCTATATGTGCCTGGTTAATTTTCCAGTAGATGGGATTTCAAAAAGAAATGTGGATAAACACCAAAAAATGTGTGGGGCATGATTTTTATGAGCCATGTACACACAATAAAGTGAAAGTAGTTTATTTCTAATCCGATTTCTAGAGTGCATTACTGAATTTACAAAGGATTTATGTAATGAAATTACATTCAGTAGGATCAGTAACAAAATTATACTTCTATCTGGAATGAAATGAAACAAAGACATCTCGATTAAGCAGGTGAAAACATCAATGCACCATAATTTCAACCCTTTGGATATTATAATTGTAGATGCACCGTGCGGTTTAAGTGTAATCTAAATAAATATTTCCTTTTCATGATTTGAATGATAAATAAAACTCTCATTAATCACCACAATAGGAGTTAGCCTCTAAATTATAGTATGTGGCTATTTTGGTGAGCAGTTGCAATTACAAGCAGTATAATGGAGTGAGTTATTATGCTGCGGATATTGCTTTAATCACTTGTCAGCACAACTGACATGGAGTTGATGTATTTTGCATAAACAGTTACAGTATATTAATAAAATTAATTCAAGGCTAAAATATTTTACTTGTAAAAAACTGCTTTGAGTTTTGCTATCAAACTAGTTAGGATCACATACATTGATTACAATGTTTAATCTTCAAAAGATTTACATCAATTTATCTTAAATTCTGTGATTGAATACCTCCCTAGTCACATACATTTGCAGGTCATTCATAGTTCTAGACAGTGTGGAATTGCTTGCTATTCTCTTGATAGAATGAGGCAAGAGTAAAATGCCAGAAATGATGGTTAAATACTTTAGATCATAGTAAGGATGTGGAAGCTTTGGATAGGGTGCAAAAAGGGTTTACAGGGATGCTGCCTGGATTGGAGGGCAATTATCTATTTAGAAGATTGAGAGGAGATAAGATTGTTCCCGATGTTTGGGGAAGTCCAGAACAAGGGGTCACAGTTTAAGGATAAGGGGGAAGTCATTTTAGGACCGAGATGAGAAAAACATTTTTCACACAGAGAGTGGGGAATCTGTGGAATTCTCTGCCACAGAAGGTAGTTGAGGCCAGTTAATTGGCTATATTTAAGAGGGAGTTAGATGTGGCCTTTGTGGCTAAAGGGATCAGGGCGTATGGAGAGAAAGCAGGTACAGGATACTGAGTTGGAAGATCAGCCATGATCATATTGAATGGCGGTGCAGGCTCGAAGGGCTGAATGGCCTACTCCTGCACCTATTTTCTATGTTTCTATCTAGGAGAAGAGGTTGGACAATCTCGGATCGTTTTCCCTGGAGCATCAGAGGCTGAGGGGAATCCTTATAGAAATTTATGAACTAATAAGTCATAGATAAGGTAGATGGGCAGAATCTTTTCCCAGGGTGGAAATGTCAAATACTCGAGAGCTTTGCTTTAAGATCCGAGGGATGCAAATTTAAAGGGGAAGTTTTTTTTACATGGAGCATGGTAGATGCCTGGAATGCAATCCAGGGGTGGTGGTAGAAGCGGATATATAGAGGTTTTCAGATAAGCAAAAGGATACGCAATGACAGAGGGATATCGATTATGTGCAGGCCGAAGGGATTCGTTTAATTTGGCCTCATGCTCAGCATAGACATCGTGGACCAACAAAACTGTTCCTGTGCTGTTTTACTGCTCTGTGTTTCCAACTTATTCCATGAGCATGGATATTAGGATGATGAGCTTATTTCAATCTATTTTCCCATTTCTGCAGATCTAAACAGATTTATAATTTAAATTATAAACTGTAATTTAGAGAACCTTGTGCTAGATTCTATATCTTAATTTCTACAATTTTAATTTGGTACAATACAATATGATATAACTTTATTTATCCCAGGAGGGAAATTGGTCTGCCAATTTGAATCATTGATTAAGCTGTAAAAGAACTAAAGCAGTTTTTTCAGTGCAAGTCAAATCCAAATCTTTACTAACTCAATTTTGGCTCATTTTTCAAAGTACACAACTATCATAACTGTGCATACATTGACAGACTCAGCACTCTCCTCTGACAGTGTATCCCTGACTTCCTGACCCATACACTGCAACTGTAAAGATAGGCAACAAAATAGTAAGATTAAATGAGAACTGACCAGTTTGAAGTTTGATCCTTATTTTATGAGGAGTTACGATGAGGGATTACGTGAAGAAGCCCCGCCAGAACGCATGCTTGTCATACTTCAAAGCAGCGGCGTGAAAACACAGAAACCCAATAGCCGAAGTAACATAGTAAAGCTTTTAGAAGACTAGAACTACCAGATGATCGTTTAGATTATGAGGGTGGGAGCGGAGGGCACATAATCCCTCTTCGTAACTCCTCATAAAATAAGGATCAAACTTCAAACTGGTAAGTTCTCGTTTAATCTAACTATTTTACTTCGGAGTCACGTGAGTGACTACGTGAAGATTTCAAAGCTCTGTGATTTCATGCCGTAGATACAGTTCCATACGACACACTGCCTTGGTTGACACAGGGTAGCTAAATAATGTATCAAACATTGTTTAATTTATATAATAAATGTCTTAAACAATAACAATTTTCACAACAGTAATAACCCTTCTTTCGCAGGGGAAATTACAAAGGAGAACTCAAACAGAACCCAAAACAGCTTGCCCAATCTTTGCATTGCAAGGACGGGTTTGTCATAAACCCTAAAAGGTTTCTTAACTGGACTATCCTGCGGTGAGGATTTGGTCTAATGGCATGTCCTGCGCCTTTGCTGCGTACGTTGATGCCTGGTGGAGTGATTTAAACACATCAGTGTCTACTCCAGCAAAATGCAAACCTGTTTCGGTCATCTAGCAATAGCTTGTACTGACACCTTTGTATGAGGTTTTATGTGGCTGATGACCAGCGCTGTTTCAGAGCCTCTGAGACTCTTGATGACCTTGATATTATTAGCTCAGATGCGTAATTACATATAGTCTTAGATCAATGGGTATATTTTAAGCTTATTTTGGTTCCAGCCATCCCTGGCCTGCTCTGTTTGATTAGATCATATGCATAAAACACAATATCATCTACAGAAGAATGCATGTTGTCCAGTCATAACTTTTGCAATATTTGGACGCATAATGCTGCCACTAGCACCGTGAACATGATCACTTTGAGCATTAACTTCCGGAAAGGCAGAGATGTAATTGGAGCCCATTGCCAAAGCAATGTAAGAACTATGCTCACATCCCAGATTTCTGAATATGTACGTCTGGGAGGGTTTTGTTAAAATACCTCCTATGAATCGGCCACCAATAGATGAGATCCGACAGAGTGTTGTCCGGACCCTTGCCCTAAGTAGGAGGACAAAGTACTTCTAGAACGATAAATGGCACTATAGCTTAACTGCTCGTCAAAATGCAATGTAGCCAGTAACTCCAATACATCCGGTATGCTTGCAACTTATGATAAGATATATTTAACTGTAAACAGGACATCTCCCATTTCTTAATATGAGATACATATCGTTTGGTTTTTTTTTAAATTTTATTTTGTTTATTTAGTACTATCTCTGCAGACCATCGTAATCACATCGATGGTTCTACTCAATAGTCTGAGTCCCTGGAACAGTCTGGTCAGAAGATACAAATCAATAAATTAATATAAGGGGAACTTTCCTCCTGTCCCAATGTGAACCAACAGGTTATTGTAATTGGGATGATCATGAATGCTGTGTCATCCGTCTGAAACCAATGGGACCATGCTGTGTGGACCAGTTTAGAACCCACTAAACACCTAAGTGCAGTCATACTGTATTTTGGTGAGATCTTGATTGAATGAGGAAGAAATGTGGAAAGCGTAAGAACGTACATCCCCAATGTAGCGAGAATGTATCCTCTGCTACTGCCTCTAGATTTGGTTCCCATGCCGAATACAGGTACTGGTAATTTAACCCAGATGCAACAGATCTATGTCTGGCAATCCATACCGGCTAACAATGATTTTGAAACTTTTGGATTCTTAATTCATTTTTTGTTTGTCATGGAATTTACATGACCTGGTGTCTGCAACTTTCGCATTATCTCTATCTGATAGGTAGATATCTGAGACCCAGATATTCCTTGTAATGCACAAGTGCCAGATGACCTCATTCTACCCATGTGATTGATATGGGTACCAGCTGTGGTATTATGAATCTGAAACTGCACATGCAATCATGCATTGTTGAGCAGAATTCTTTAGGCCATAGAATGCATCCAGCAATTCTACGCAGTTTACCCCAGCCTCTGCAGGGTTAATGCTTCTTTCACATTTGATCTGCTGCCCCAGCTAAACTTGATATTTATTCGTAAATATTAAACTAACAAATGGGCATTACACAGCAGGGTCCTTATCCTGCTGTGTTTAGATAGTGGCCTTGCCATTTGTCCAAACGCCATAATTCCTGCTTCAACCAGATTTTTATTGTTATTTTTGTTAGGACTTTTGCAGCCTTAATTCATGAGCCCTCATGATACGCTCCTTTAGAGCGATGCACAGTAAACAGGTGTTTGATATATGAATTTTTTCCCCATTATGAAGTCCTGGAACTGGTGAGGACCATTAATTTGCTGGCCAGATTGTCAACCCTGACTTCAACGGTATGGTAAATTGCTAACCACATCCGGCACATCTGGAGCATGGCTCTTGTGCTTTGGTGTATGCACATAAGCAGTCACACCACTTCAGGGACAGCATTCTACTGCCCTGGCTCTCCCGGCTGATGCTCACGGGAGGTCACACCCTGCCCTAAACGAGGTGCTGGTGTGATGGGTCCCCAAACTTCAGGGTCAACATCCTACTGCCCTGGCTCTCCAGGCTGATGCTCACGGGAGGTCACCACTTCAGGGTCAGATTTATACTGCCCTGCTCCTGCTTACAGGAGGTCATACACATAGCCCTGTCAACAGGTGCTTGTGGCGCGGCTCTCCCAGTTTGGTGTCAGCAACCCATTGACCCAAACTGGTCTGCCCTTTACCACCGGGAGACCTTGAGCAGTCCTGTCCTAGGCGCTGTTGGTGCTGCTCTCCCGTAGGCCAGTGCTTTTACACATGAAGCAGCACTATCCCAGGTGCTGCTGGCACAGCTTTCCCGTAGGCCAACGCTGTGATAGATTTGGCGTCAGTAGCACACTGACCCATCCTGGGCTCCCCCTCCAGCAGGGAGACCTTGAGCAGCCCTGTCCTAGGCATTGTTGGCGCCGCCTCTCGTAGAGGCCGGTGCTTTTTACATGAAGCAGCCCTGTCCTAGGTGTTGCTGGAGCGGCTCTCCCGTACGTCGGCGCTGTCACACATGAAGCAGCCCTGTCCTAGGCGCTGCTGGCGTGGCTCTCCCGTAGGCCGGCGCTTTTTACATGAAGCAGCCCTGTCCTAGGTGCTGCTGGCATAGCCTGTCCCATAGGCCCACACTATTATAGTGGAGTCTCACTAATTTGATAGTGAATTTGTAAAGGGTGAAAATACCCTTATTATTGAAGAGGAACCCTTGCAGCCCGACTCACCCGAGTTGTAATAGGGCTGCACAAGATCTCTCTCCCTCCAATTTTACTCCATGCCTGGGGCAACGCGTCTGTGAGTCGCTGACCGACTGTCAGCGACTCTAGCGTTATTTAAACTGCATCCCCGCAGGCTGGAAGCCACTGACTGCTTTGTCAGCGGCTGTTATCTGGAAACCCGATCTTTTGCCGGCTATCCGCTTCAGCGGTCGGACCGGGGTTCCCCCGCAGCCCATAGCCGGCTTAGGCATCGGACCTCCAATAAATCCAGCAGGAAACCTCTGTAAAGAGAGGCTCCTGCTCGAACAGACAATGCTGGTAAGTAAAAACACTTACCTTCTAGGTTGAAACTTACCTCCGGCAGGCACATTGCCCCGCCAGTCCGGTGCTTGCCAATGATTCTGACGTAATGACAAGCATGCGCTCTGGCGGGGCTTCTTCACATAGTCACTCACGTGACTCCGAAGTAAAATAGCTTTAGCAATATTTCACAACCCTGGTGATCCACATCTGCATTCTCAGCCCCTTACCATACTCCCCATAAACTCACAAGATGTTGTCAAATTCTGCTCTAACTGCAGTTACAAGTTTGCAGATGACACTACCGTAGTGGGCTAGATCTCAAACAATGACGAGATGGGATACAGAAAGAGGACAGAGAGCTAAGTGACAAGGACAACAACCTCGTTCCCTCTCTGTTAGCAAAATGAAGGAACTGGTCATTGACTTCAGGAATCCAGGTGGAGTACATGCTATTGTCTGCAACAATGGTGCTGAAGTGGACATGGTTGAGAGCTTCAAGTTTGCAGGTGTAAATATACCAACAATTGGTCCAACCACATTGACACTGCAGTTAAGAAAGCACACCAATGTTTCTACTTTTTCAGAAGGCTAAGGAAATTCATTATGTCTCCAGTCATTCAGGATGGCACAGTGACGCAGCAGTAGAGTTTTCTGCCTTACAGCACAAGAGACCAGGGTTCGATCCTGACTATGGGTGCTGTCTGTATGGAATTTGTACATTCTCACCATGACTGTGTGGGTTTTCCCGGGTGCTCCAGTTTCCTCCCACACTCCATAGATGTCGTATAGATTGTAGGTTAAATGGCTTTGAACAAATATTGTAAGTTGTCCCCAGTGTGTCGGATAGTGCTAATGTATGGGGATTGCTGGTTGGCACGGATTCGATGGACAGAAGGACCTGTTTCCACGCTGTATCTCTACACTAAAGTAAGCTAAACTAAACTAAACTCCTCCCTATTTCTACAGATGCAGTGTAGAATGTACACTATCCAGATGCATCGCAGTTTGGTTTGCCATTTGTTCTTTCTCCAGCCCATGAGAAATTACAGAGATTTTTGGACACAACCCAATCCATCACACAGACCAGCCTCTCCCCAACTGCCCGCTGCCGGCCCCCTTGGACTCCATCTACACCACACTGCCTCGGGAAATCAGGCAACGTAATCAAAGGCCACTCTCACCACTGTGATCCTCTTTTCTCCCCTCTCCCACCAGGCAGAAGATATTAAAGCTTGAAAATACATACCACCAGTTTCAACAACAGCTTCTTCCCCCACTATTATCATTCTCTTGAATGGACCTTTCATTTGCTACAAATTACTACAAATGAATTCTTGGTCTTCCAATCTACCTCACTGTGGCTCTTGAACATTTTTTTCTGCACCTCTGTAGCTGTAACACTATATTCTGCACTCTGTTTATTTTCACTTTTGCACTACCCGATGTACTCATGTATGGTATATGTATTAAAAGCAAGCAAAACAAAGATTTTCACTGTATCTCAGCACACGTGACAATAATAATCCAATACCCATGCAATTTTTCCCTAAGCAGTTGCACTTAACGATGCTAGGGGACAAAAGCCCTAGTGCCACTGGGTAACTGCTTTGAATTTACCTCATTTGTTATCTGCTTACTGGATATTATTATTAATCTGCACATGCTCATATTTTGCCTTGAGGTGTACAATGCCATTTCTGCCACATGTAAATTTTAGGACAATATTATTTTGCTTCAACTCTCAGAAGAGCTACTTACGGAATACATGCATGAGCATATTGGCTGACCTCTCACTTGGTGCCTATCCCTGTGGATGCAATCAAAATACGAGCTATTGCATATTCTATCAAATTCAGCACCTTGAAATATACATCAATTTGCCTGCAGTTCTAGAGCCATTCTGACTTGTATTCCCATAGTATGTATATACAACCTTTGGCTTTATGTAGTATTATGTAGCTTTATGTCAACTTTCATTTCTATGGCAGGGATTTTCCCACACGAATAGCTGCCAAATAGTAACTCCATTCAGATCAACTCTCTCGGATTACTGCTGCCGCTCTTAACTTCCAAAAATAAAATCATCAGTGTTGAAACTCTACTGTGCAGTGCAGCAATTGAACAAAAACCTCCACTAAATTCAAGCTGGCCCCCTCCAGCAGAAGAAGACTACTCTATATTTGTGAGACCTGCTTCCACAAGTCTCGGAGAGGACACAATGTTGTGGAGTCCAGTGATTTTTAAATGATGTCTTTAACTCTTATTAGACATGTCCTCTGGTCCCCACACTCTTCATCAACATAACTCAGCTCAATGATGATGCTGACCACTAGGCGCCACAAAGACCGGACCCCAGAGTCCTTGCACTCAAACATGACTCATATGCCAACACTCGGCAATCTATTGCTTCCTTGCCCTGTCCCTGATGCCCTGATCCAGCCCTCAAGGCATAATGAGAATTAATTTATGTCGTCCCCATCACCTTGTTCCGCAAGAAAATAAGTCAGGCATTGCAATCCGCAGAAAGGAATGAGGTGAACAGTCCACCAATGCTGGCCTAAGATGAGCTCAGGCACCCTATTTAATCACTGATCCCCTCAGTTCAATTCTCGTCAACTCAACAGAAGCTTTTCACTGCACCTTGGTACACGTGACAATAAACTAAACTGAACTGAACAATTAGCTGCCAAGGACAAAGCAAAAAGGGCCCAATGGAAGAGGTGACGTTTTGAGTCAAGATCCTTCATCAGAGTCTAAAGAAGTGTCTCGACCCGAAACATCACCTGTTCTTTTTCTCCAGAGATGCTGCCTGACCAGCTGAGTTACTCCAGCATTTTGTGTCAATTTTTGCTGTAAACCAGCATCTGCCGTTCCTTCTAACACATTTAAAAAAAGGCCCAGACGGATTTCGCCGTGTCCAGGTCTCTTGTGGAGTTGTGGCTCAAGCCAAGCTTAATTTCCAAGCCTACTTTCCACCGTGTCCTTTATCGGGACCATAACTTGGGTGCTCAATTTGTCTTTTGATGCCCACGTGTCACAAATGGATATTTTCTTGAGATTTGTAGTAACAAATGCCCCTTCTTCACATTCAGTAAAAAAAAACACATCTCCCACTATTAAAATGCACAGGGTTATGTCCCCATGAATTCAGAGGATTAAGTATTGATTTAATCAAAGTTGTTAGAATATATTTTAAGAGGAACTGATAGGATAGATAGAGAAGAATTTCAACTGTCTGGTTAATCAAAGAATAAGGAACATAATTAAGGGTTTAAAGTTAATACTGTATACTGCACCAAATTTTGAATTATGAATTTGAACAAATTTTTACTTTGTTAACTAAAGGAAAAGGAAATATGGCAAAAGGGTTTAATCACAATGAATGAAATAACAGAGGCAAAGTGCTAAATGATCTATCCACTTTCCTGTACCCCAATGATCCTTCATATCTTTCCAAATATGTATGGGACCCCTAATAGAGTCATAGTATCATTCAGGGTGGAAACAGATCCTTCAGCCCAATCTGCCAATGCTGACCAACATGCCCCATCTACACTAGTCTCACCCGCCCGCGCTTGGCCCATAACCCTCTAAACCTATCCTATCCAAATGTACCTGTCCAAATGTCTCTTAAATGTTATGATAGTACCTGTATCAACTCTTTCCGTATATCTACCACCCTTTGTGTGAAACATTTAAATGTAATCAGTTTTTTGTGGAATGTAGATAGTTTGCATTAGAATGAGCCTGAAGTTCAACTTGCAAGAAAACTCTTCAATATCCATTGAACTTTAATTTCAACCATTTACCCATTAAACATTTTTAAAAGAGGCACAAAAAACCGCAAATACTGCAAACTTGACCAAAACCACAAAGCGCTGGAGTAATTCAGCGGTTCAGGCAGCATTTGCGGAGGGACTGGATAGGCAATGTTTCATGTTGTGACCCATCTTTGGTTTGGAAGTACTGTATATCTTGAAAGCTTTCATGATGGTGATAGTTTTAAAGGTGATTTAGCATTTTAATGATAATAATCATTTGCTGCTCCTTTAATTTATGTCGAAGTGTGCATCTTTCCTCTCAAAATATCAAAACAAATCGTTAACAAAATTGCCAATCTCTGTTACTAATTTTAATTTGTAGCAAATAATGCAGATGAGATCTAATTAGGTTATTGTGTGAGCACCGTTCTCTAACAGAAGGTGCAGTCTGTTATGACTTACTGCAACACCAAGGAGAGCATGAAGCAACAACATAATATGCAAAAACAGATATAGTGCTTTTTGCATCAAATGTTATTGTTAGATGAACAGATATAACTAAACCAAAAGTACAAAAATACTATATGAAATCCCATATTTCCTATTGACATAAAATTGGTCATCTTTTACTCGCAAGTGCGACTTTGAATGATTCCTGTTTTGTGACACAAATTGCAACTTCAGATATTGCAGTGAACGATGAATTGAATAATAACATGGAATTAACAATATCTGGAGAAAGATAATTAGCACCAGAGCTCACTGCAAATCTGATGATGATGCTGAAGAGATAATTGAAGACAGTCCTCAAGTTTCTCAATTCTAAAGTCCCTTGGTTTCACATTTCACAGATCGTTCTTAGGTTCATGAGTCACAGGAGCAGAATTAGGCCATTCGGCCCATCAGTTCTACTCCACCATTCAATCATGGCTGATCTATATGTTCCTCTCAACCCCATTCTCCTGCCTTCTCCACGTAACCTTTGACACCCTCATCAATCTCTGCTTTAAAAATACCCAAACACTTGGCCTCCATAGCCCAATTCCACAGATTCATCACCCTCGGGGGAAAGAGATTCCTCCTCATCTCCTTTCTAAAGTTGCGTACTTTTATTCTGAGGCTCTCTGGACCTAGACTCTCCCTTTGGTGGAAACATCCTCTCCACATCCAAGTCAAGTCAAGTCAAGTCAAGTCACTTTTATTTCTATAGCACATTTAAAAAACTACTCTCGTTGACCAAAGTGCTTTACATTGGTGGAGGTACTAACGTTATACAACAGTGGTTCATAGATTAAGAACATACATAAATACATACATATAGCCTTTCCTCAGAGGATGTCAAGAAAGGCTTGAGAGTGAAGATGAGTTTTAAGTCTCGACTTAAAAGAGTCGATGGAGGGGGCAGTTCTGATGTGAAGAGGGATGTTGTTCCACAGTCTAGGAGCTGCAACCGCAAAGGCGTGGTCGCCCCTGAGCTTATGCCTAGACCAGGGGGTATTCAGTAACCCCAAGTCGGCCGATCTGTGGGACCTGGAGGTGGTGTGGTGGGTAAAGCAGACTTTTGATGTAGGTGGGGGCAAGCCGGTTAAGGGCTTTGTAAACATAAAGAAGGATCTTTACATTTATTCAGAACCACACAGGGAGCCAGTGGAGAGAGGCCAGAATCGGGGTGATGTGGTTCCTTTTTTGGGTGCCCATCAGCAGTCTTGCTGCGGTGTTTTGGACCAGTTGCAGGCGGGACAGGGAAGATTGGCTGATGCCAGTGTAAAGGGAGTAATCGAGGCGGGAGGAGATAAATGTGTGGATGATCTTTTCGAGGTCATCAAACTGGAGCAATTGTTTTATTTTAGCTATCGTCCGAAGCTGGAAGAAGCTAGCTTTTACCACGGCATTGATTTGTTTGTCAAATTTCAATGCTGAGTCAAATATCACGCCAAGGCTTTTGACGTGAGGTTTGAGTAATGGGGTAAGGCTTCCAAGGCTGCCTGGTGTCGTTTTGATTGAGTCCGAGGGGCCGAGAAGGATTACTCTCATTTAGTTCGAGGAAGTTATGGGCCATGCAACACTTTATATCCTCGAGGCAGTGGATAAGGTTAAGTAGATTTGATCAGTTGTTGGGCTTCGGGGGAGAGATGTGTATCGTCTGCATAGCAATGGAAGGAAATGCCGTGCCTTTGAATGACTTGACCTAAGGGGAGCGTATATACAGGGAGAAGAGAATGGGGCCAAGGGTGGAACCTTGTGGAACCCCACAGCAGAGGCTAGCTGGGGAGGAGAAAGAGTTACCTATGTTCCTAGAGAAACCTCTACCTTTGAGGTAGGAGATGAACC
Organism: Okamejei kenojei; assembly: GCA_035221665.1. NCBI lineage: Eukaryota > Metazoa > Chordata > Chondrichthyes > Rajiformes > Rajidae > Okamejei > Okamejei kenojei. The sequence goes on from CM069135.1 coordinate 94,169,510, forward strand.
AGCTCAGGGCAGTGCCATCAATACCAACCCCATACTGGAGACGGTCAATTAGGATGTTGTGGTCGACAGTATCAAATGCTGCGCTGAGGTCGAGAAGGAGCAGGATTGCACAGTCGCCGGAGTCAACGGTGAGAAGTAGGTCATTATGTACCTTCAACAAGGCAGACTCTGCTGTGGTGGGCCCTGAAACCTGATTGGAAAGTTTCTAAGATAGTATTTTGGTGAAGGTAAGGCATAAGTTGACTTAAAATTACCTTTTCAAGGGCTTTTGAAAGGAAAGACAGTTTTGAAATAGGTCTGTAGTTGCTTGGCAAGGTAGGGTCGAGGTTACATTTTTCAGGAGGGGCTGGACCACCGCATGCTTGAAGCTGGTAGGAACAGTGCCAGTGGCCAGAGAACTGCTGAAGATGGCGAGGATGCTGGGACCGGCTATTGTAATGACATCCTTCTGAAGGGCAGAGGGGACAATGTCGAGGGGGCAGGTAGTCGGTTTCATGGTGGTGACCAGTTTTACAAGGGAGGGTAGAGTAGCGGATTGGAAACAGTCTAATTTTGAAGAACAGACCAATGAGACACCCAGGTCACGGATGGGAAGGGAAATATTCGATCTGATGTTCTTAACTTTGCTGGTGAAAAATGTAGTAAATTCCTCGCACTTAGCAGGGGACCCAGTTAAGCTGGTGCTGGGGGCAGGACATGTGATAGAGGTGATGGTACCAAAATGGACCTTGGATTTATGAGCATTTTTGTAAATAAGGGCGGAAAAGTATTTTGTTCTTGCAGATTTTACTGCTTCCTGGTATTTGTGAAGATTGTTTTTCAGAAGTGAACCTACGTCCACTTCATCCAGGCTTTTCATCATCCGTGGTTCCTGGTCAATAAATTTCAGATCTAATATATTGCTCCTCCAGCAGGTAAACAACCATTTCTTGACCCAGTTCCAAGTAATAAAAATCTAAAGAATATGGGAAACACTTGGGAAATAGTAAACACGAAACATAAGGATGGGAAAATAAGTAAGATTAGTTAAGCAGATGGGAAATAAAGCTGAGGGAAATAGCAGCATTTCAGTGTAATAATAAAGGGGAAAAAATAGGAAAGGGAACAAATTATAGGGATATAAAGTAAAATCTTGCTCAGATGAATTGAAATCTAAAATTGTCAAAAAACATCTCACATCTTCGGATCATGTCAAACAGTTTGGAACAGCATAGAACACAGAACAGTACAGCACGGAATAGCCTCCTCGGTCCACAAAGTTTGTGCTGAATGTGATGCCAAGTTAAGATAAATTCAATTACATGCACATGATCCATATCCCTCCATTCCCTGCAAACCCGTGCCTATCTAAAACCCTCTTAAGGGCCAATATCATATCTGTCTCCACCAACACCACCAAGAAAATATTAGTAAACTCTCCAGATGTTATATCAAAATTTTAAATTGCCTGAGCATTGGCTTCAAGAGCCTTATGGTTTCAAGCATGGTATCTCTCCACAATTCTGTGACATGTAACAGTAAATTTTCATCAAATATGGAACAACAAATGTGAAATCAATAAATCGTCTGATGACACCACTGTTGTGGGATGAGTCAGAGTATAGAAGTGAGATCGACCGTTTGACCAAATGGTGCCAGCACAATAACCTGGCTCATAATAGTTTAGTACAGAGGTTATTGCTGTGCATAGTGGTTTGAGCAACTGATGTTAAGGGTTATGGGGAGAAGGCAGGGGAACGGGGCAAGGAGGGAGATAGATCAGCCATGATTGAATGGCGGAGCAGACTTGTTGGGCCGAATGGCCTAATTCTCCTCCTATCACTTATGACCTTATGATCTGATTTTTGAAGGAAATAAGTTGTTCTTGAACCTGGAGATAACAGCCCTCTACCCTATACCTTCTTCAAAACAATGGCGGTAAGATGAGAGCTTGGGTAGGGTGATGTGGGGTGTTTGTTGATATTAGCTGCCTTCTTGAGGCAGCTCTTCCTCTAGATCCCTTCATTTGTGAGGTCTATGCTGGTGATAGGCTAGGCAATGACCACTTTCTGCAGCTTCCTTTATACTTGGCCATTCAAGTTATTAAACCAGCCCATGATATAACCAGCCAGTATACTCTCCACCATACACCTGTAGAAGTATGATAGAGTATTCAACAACATGCCGAATAACCTCAAACTTCTATGGAAGTAGAAGCATTGATGACCTTTCTTGGTAGTTGCATCAATATGCTGTGCCCAAGACAGATCATCAAGAGGCATCCAGGACGGTGAAGTGGTTGACTCTCCCCATGGCCGTCCCTCTGATGAAGATAGGTGCATAGTTTTCCCTTCCAGAGGTGAGCAATCAATTTCTCTGCTCTAGCATTGGACAACCTCCCTTATATCATCAACATTACCAACTTTCATGTCAGAGAAGGGTTCTGATACAAAATGTCGCCCGTCCTTTTTCTCCAGAGATGCTGCCTGACCCACCGTCACATCAGCACTTTCTGTATATCTTTCATGTCATCTGCATGCTTCCTAATGAACCCTTCTCCCTTTGCTTTGATCTCAGGTGGTCATCAACTTTGCAAGTAGGTAAAATAAACATTTTTTAAATTTTAACATTTCCACAGATTAATCACAATATAAAATGCAAACAGGAGGAAGGGAATGGTATAGATCAACCTCCAGTTACAGACAAACCAAACGGAGAAAGTGGGAAGTCACTGACACTTCTGCTAATCTGCAATGTGGACTTGACTTGAGTAAGACTGTTAAATATGAATTTAGATTTGTTTTGTCTAGTTTAGTTTATCTTAGTTTTGTTTAATTTAGAGATACAGCATGGAAACAGGCACTTTGGCCCACTGAGCCCACGGTGACCATCGATTCCTGCACACTAGCACTGTTCTACACATACGAGGGACAATTCACAATTTTACCCAGCAAATTAAGCTTTGGAGTGTGAGAGGAAATCGGAGCACCCGGAGAAAATCCACGCAGGCCATGGGGAGAACGTACAAACTCTGTACAGACAGCACCCATAGTCAGGATCGAACCTGGGTCTCTGGTGCTGTAAGGCAGCAGCTCTACCACTGTGCCACTGTCCTGCCCATTCTTATGTGACAGTTTGTTACTGTTTCCTCATGGATCTACATTCTCGATTGGCCTCACATGGAATGTTCAATGGGCACAAGGGAACGGAGAATTACTTTTCAAAACATGACCAAAGCAGGAAATTTGTGAAACCAAGTAGAACACTCAATCCGTTTCATATTTGATTATACAGAATTGTAAAATAATTCTACCAATCTTTTATCGAAACTTTGATGGGAGCTTGACATATTCCCCCTGGAGAGTGAATATAAATAGGTAAAACATTTTACTGCTTCTCCAGGGTTTTGTCATTCTTCCAGTGAAGTGGCTCCTGCAGATCAGAAAAAAATCTCATCGTAATTCTACACTAATGATTTCTAATCTGCAAATGAACGGAGTGATAATAAATGCAATGCACTCAAAGTTTTTGAATTGAAATCCTGTTTATCAGCCAGTGAAAAACAATGCCTGAATTCCATTGTGCAAATGATTTCTAGTAAGCTCGTTCTGATTTCTGCTCAAAGAACTCTGGCAACAAGAGAGCAAAACTGCTGATCTGATGATGTTGAAGATTGTGCTGAGATGTAACTTTGTAAGAACTAATGAATTAATGGATATACAAGTCCAAACAGGTCAGACATTGATGTCAATTTGGAAGAGTATGGAAAATCATGAATGTTAAAAAGAATAGAATATATATTAGGGCAAAATAAAGTTGGGATGACTCGAAGCGTTCAATATCGGACTTTGAAGTGGCCTTGCATTGGTTGTGGGGAAATTTTAATTTCTTGATGTCTCTTGGTGAATTAGTCTAATGTTGAAAACAAGATTTCTACTGTTTAAGTAACATGGTATAAAATGAATTAGAATCTGTCAGAAACTATTTCCCAGCTACTGCTGCCAATTCATAAATAAGCACTAAACACTCTGTACATGCAGTAAGGATTAACAGAGGATATGATACTAAGATCCTTATAATGTGATTATGTTGCTGAACCAGCAGTCACCGAAACAGCGCGAAAACATATTTATTTAATTAAATGATCTGCACTAAACTGCCAGGACCAATAAAGGATCTACCAGATTGTCATGGACAAATTTCCTGTATTGTCATGCCAGGTGCGTAACACCAAACCCTCAGCATGCTGTTGAATAGTTGCCTATTGAATTGGCCAAGCAAGTCAGTCATTGACTGGTCTTGCTCTCAGCTAGTGCTGGCCATGCCAATGAAAAATACATCCTTCAAATTAAAAAAATAACAATGTCATCCAACATTTCTCATGTAATGGTAAGCAAATAAAAATGCAGTTGTCGGAATCTGAAACAAAAACAGAAATGCTGGAAGAACTCCGGTGGGCATGCAGACTCTGTGTAAAGAGAACCCCAGGTAATGGTTTAAGTCAAAGACCATTTTTGTTTTTATTTCTCACCAGAAGCCAAGCATAACCCTTTCAACTACCGCAGTAGAGTTGTTGCGGTACAGCACCAGAAACTTGAGTTCAATCCTGACTACGGGTGCTGCCTGTTCAAGGTTTGTTAGTTCAGAGTTTGTTAGTTGCAGGATGCCATGGACAGATTGGGTGAGTGGGCAGATGCATGGCAGATGCAGTTTAATGTGGATAAATGTGAGGTTATCCACTTTGGTAGCAAAAACAGGAGGGAAGATTATTATCTAAATGGTGTAAAGTTGGGAAACAGGAAAGTACAATCGGATTTGGGGGTCCTTGTTCATCAGTCAATGAAAGTAAGCATGCAGATACAGCAGGCAGTGAAGAAAGCGAATGGCATGTTGGCCTTCATAACAAGAGGAGTTGAGTATAGGAGCAAAGAAGTCCTTCTGCAGTTGTACAGGGCCTAGTGAGACTACACCTGGAGTATTGTGTGCAGTTTTGGTCTCCAAATTTGAGGAAGAACATTTTTGCTATTGAGGGAGTGCAGCGTAGGTTCACAAGGTTCATTCCCGGGATGGCGGGACTGTCAAATGCTGAGAGAATGGAGAGGCTGGGCTTGAATATTCTGGAATTTAGAAGGATGAGAGGGGATCCTATTGAAACATATAAGATTATAAAATGTTTGGACACACTAGAGGCAGGAAACATGTTCCCGATGTTGGGGGAGTCCAGAACCAGGGGTCACAGTTTAAGAATAAGGGGTAAGCCATTTATAACAGAGATGAGAAAAAACTTTCACACAAAGAGTTGTGAATCTGTGGAATTCTCTGTCAGTGCACAGGGATCGCTGGTCAGTGTGAATTCGGTGGGCCGAAGGGCCTCGCTGTATGTCTAAAATTAAAACTAAAAACTAGTGTCAGTACTTAACTTTAAGTTGTAAAGCAAATTTGTAAAACTTGCAAAAGTACTATCACCTGCAAAAGTAATACAATTATTGATGAAGCTTCCTATACTGATGAGAGCAGACATACCTGCCCTTTTCTCCAAATACCGGCTTTACAACATGAAAAGTAGTGAAGTAAACTCAAAAGATATTTGATAACTGCTAGCAATATCTTACGTGTCTTCCGGCCTGGCTAGTTAGCAAATAAATTGATAAGGGAATGAATGATGGAATCATTGATTTGGATTACTCCATTTAAAGAGTTTGCCATAAAAGTGTGACCTCTTGGCACTCCGTATAGATTAAAGATTAGCAGATTTATTTCTAAACTATTGGCGTCATTGTGATTGTCCATTCCACACCTCTCGGATGGTCCCACTAGGAGAAATAAAACCTCAGTTCCATTTTTTCTCACCATTAATTCAGAATTCTTGAAGCACATTTAAATCTGCCACATTAGGAGAAATATCTTCTCTGCTTTTAATACACTGGAGGGAAAGCAGTGACCTGTTATAAATAGCATCGTGTCTGGGGACAGCCGGATTTTCCCTCATTATTCTGCAATTTGCATACAAGCACTCCCTGGGGATAGGTACTTCAGATGGAATTTAGCATGCAATACTTCATGGTGAAAATTTGTAACTTTGACGCATTTGATTTAAGCTAGAAATGCAATTCCCCCCTAGACTGGAATTTTACCAAAGATTCCTCCGAAAATATCATATTTGTATGCATTCGTCACAAAATACTCTGCTAAAGTTGAAACCTAATACAGATTGTCCAGTAAAGATAAGGAAAGATAAAAGAGAGATGAGATGGTAATGCTGGTTAATGAAAAACTTTTGGACTTGAACATTACTGAAGGGGCTGTCCCACTGTGACGACCTAATCCTCGAGTTCTGGTGAGTTTGCCCTCGACTCATACTCGCATCCTGGGATACGAAGTTCCCAGGAGAGTCTTTGTAACTCTCCTTCATGCTTGATGGTATTCCCTGCGTATTCAAGGCCTCAGCTAGGTTGTGGCGTATTTTTCAACATGTTAAAAATTGTTAAAACCTCTGTTTCAATTTTTCAACATGTTGAAAAATGCCCACAAGTAAAAAAAAGATCACCATGGAAAAAATCGATACTTTTTTTACTTGTAGGTTTAGTCGAAGTAGGTCATAGTAGGTCGGCATGTTATTCGTAGGTAATCGAGGGTAGTCGAAGGTAATCAAAGGTAGTCAAAGGTAGTTGTAGATAGTCTTCATCATAGTCGAAGGGAGGTGGAAGGGAGGTCGAAGGAGATCGAAGGAGGTCGTCTTCACTCTCCACTATTCAGAGTCCAATTTTCCCGAAGCTAGTCGAAGCTAGTCGAAGTTAGTCGAAATTGAGAAGAAAGCACTTGGAATACTGTTAGGAATCCAGAAATTCCACTGATCTATACCTGGCAAATTGTTTACCTTTAAATAAACATTGGCCATTATTAGTTCCCAAATCAGCCATACCTACAAATGCAACCTGAGATTGAATATTACACTACAGTATTTTACATGAGTTCCAAGCAGAACATCACAGTTAATGCTTTGTCATAACCACCTGTTGGAAGTGAAAATATGATCAGCATGTCGAATATGGCCATTGGAAACATTCTAATAACTAAGCCTGAAATTGTAGCTACGTTCCAGAAGGTCTCTTGAAAAGAGTCTATGAACAAATATTGAAGGGTAGACAAAACATGGCTAGTGTACAGACAAGGATCGGAAAACATTGTCCTGAATTTGCAATGAAAAATTATGTGAGTAGGATGTATCACGGGCAGTCATAGAGCTGTACCATCTACGTCTTGAGAGAAAAGATAGACAATAGACAATAGACAATAGACAATAGACAACAGACAATAGGTGCAGGAGTAGGTCATTCGGCCCTTCGAGCCAGCCCCGCCATTCAATGTGATCATGGCTGATCATCCCCAATCAGTACCCCGTTCCTGCCTTCTACCCATATCCCCTGACTCAGCTATCTTTAAGAGCCCCATCTGGCTCTCTCTTGAAAGTATCCAGAGAACCGGCCTCCACCCTCTGAGGCAGAGAATTCCACAGACTCACAACTCTCTGTGAGAAAAAGTGTTTCCTCGTCTCCGTTCTAAATGGCTCACCCCTTATTCTTAAACTGTGACCCCTGGTTCTGGATTCCCCCAACATCGGGAACATGTTTTCTGCCTCTACCGTTTCCAAACCCTTAATAATCTTATATGTTTCAATAAGATCCCCTCTCATCCTAAACTCCAGAGTATACAAGCCCAGCTGCTCCATTCTCTCAGAATATGACAGTTCCGCCATCCCGGGAATTAACCTTGTAAACCTAGGCTGCACCTACAGACTTACCTACCTGTAGCTCCAACCCCAGAAAAATTGAGCTGCAGATAGGCAAACCTTTGGGTCCTGGTGGACTTCATGCTAGAGTCTTGAAAGATGCAGCTTGTGAAATGGTTGATGCATTGTTTTAAATTTTCCAGAATTCAATAGCATCACAGAAAAATCTATTAGAAATAGCAATAGAGACCCCTTTATTCAAAAAGAAATGGAGATACAAAGCGGGGAGGTGCAAGTCAGGCTATTTATGGGATAGAAGAACCCTTGCATTGGGTATGGTCATTCTTTCTAAAGTGGATATTATCTGTCAAAGGTAGAATGTTAAAAGCCTGTCAGACCTAACCCTAATGCCAAGAACGTGTAGCAGGACAAAGAAACAAAAGTAAATGTAATCAGGCAAAGAATGCAGCTTTGAGAAGAGAGAAATCTTGAATGACCAAATTATTGGAGTTCTTTGAGGAAATGACATGTGCTATCAAAGGGAACCATGGTTGTCCAATTATTTTTTTAATATTAGGAAAATACATTTAATTCAAATACTCTTTAAAATATTATCATCTCTCTCATTATTATGGTTAAATGTCATACTTAAATAATTTGAAGTGTTCAATCATGCGCATTATCATACACTTGATTCATAGATTTACAAACCATCCAACTTTGACTGCCCTCTCTTCGCCCTCTTCTGAGCTTGGAGCCCTGGAATTAAGCATCCAGTGGATAGACACAAAAAGCTGGATTAACTCAACAGGACAGGCAGCATCTCGGAAGAGAAAGAATGGGTGAAGATTCAGGTTGAGACCCTTCTTCAGACTAGTTAGGGAAAAGGGAAATGAGAGATATAGACGACGGTGAAGAGAGATAAAGAACAATGAATGAAAGATATGCAAAAAAGTAACGATGATAAAGGAATAAGCTATTGTTGGCTATTTGTTGGGTGAAAACGAGAAGCTGATGAGACTTGGGAGGGGGAGGGATAGAGAGAGAAGGAATTCCAGGGTTACTGAAGTTAGAGAAATGAATAATCATATCACTGGGCAGTCTGGGCTGCAAGATGCCCAAGCGAAATATGAGATGCTGTTCCTCCAATTTGCTTTTAGCCTTACTCTGACAATGGAGGAGACCTAGGACAGAAAGGTTAGTGTGGGAATGGGACAGAGAATTAAAGTGTTTAGCAATCGGGAGATCAGGTAAGTTCAGGCAGACTGAGCTAATGTGTTCAGCAAAACGATCGCCCAGTCTACATTTGGTCACGCCGATGTCCACATCTTAAACAACAGATATAGTAGATGAAGTTGGAGGAGGTGCAAGTGAACCTCTGCCTAACCTGAAAGGACTTTAGGGGTCCCTGGACAGAATCGAGGGAGGAGGCATAGGGAATGCCTATAGGTATAAGCATTCAGTTTATTGCCACTAAAGTGAATGTAACATTAGGGCATAGCCACAATCTTCTCCCCAGTTGTAGGGGAGTCAAAAAACTAGATGGCATAGGTTAAAGGTGAGAAGGGAACAATTTAAAAAGGACTTGAAGCGGAACTTTAACATGCAGAGAGTTGCGGAGTATGCAGAACATTATGGATAATATGGAATGAGGTGCCAGACGAAATGCTACAATTAAAACATTTAAAAGACACGTGGATAGGAAAAGTTATGAGGGATATAGGAGAGGCAGTGACAAGTGGGACAAGCTCAATTAAACAACTTGGTCAGCATGGATGAGTTGGGCCAAAGGGCCTGTTTCCGTGCTCTGTAGACATATGATACCATGACTCTCTAATATAAATACAATCTAAACATAAAAATCTCTAAAGTCATTTGCCTTTCAACAATATTTCAACAATTAAGAATCCTGTTTACCAAATAAAACATCAATATAGCTCAATATGCAAGCTATTAAATTATTTTTCATGTTCCTTTAGAAAATCCGATCAGAATATACTGATGAAAGAGAATGATTTGAGAAAGAATGATAAGAGCAATGTTAAGACCATGCAGCCCTTAATTAAGCCTATTCCATCTTGACTCTACATATGTCAGATTCGCGGATACCAGCTAGTCTTCTACAGACTGTCTTCCTCCTATTTATACCTCTACACCCTTCAACCCTAATGACAATGACACTCAGAGGGAATATAAATGATAAATTGGTTAGGATGCAGCTTTTGCGAATGGGGACCTGTATTTAAATCCAGTCCAAATTTACAGGATAAAATAAACCTCTCATTGGATATGGTCATCCCTTATGAAATGGCTATATCCAGGCTCAGTGCAATTTCTAGTGACATTGATTAACAGCATGGAATTTGTTTCAGCTTCAACCATATTAGTGTTAAATTAGCCATGTTCTTTGGAGAATCCATCAGGCTTGCTCGTGCAAAATAGCAGCGATGCAGATTGGAGTCCTCATCAAAGCCAAGAGGCTGGGTGCCAGGATGAGAAAAGAAACCCTCGGATCAGAATTGACCAAGGTTACGCTGGTAGGAAGGAACTGCAGATGCGGGCTTATACCAAAGATATACACAAAATGCTGAAATAGCTCAGCGGGTCAGGCAGCATCACTGGAGAGAAAGAATAGGTGGCATTTTGGGTCGGAGCCCTTTTCAGACTGAAAGTAGGGGTGTGGAATAAGCTGGAGGCGAGGAAAGACCATTATCTCGGGTTTCTGTTTTTCTCAGGAAGGATGGAGCCCATAATGGCCCGTTGTTGGCTGGGGAAAGTGTGATAACAAGAGGGAACCAGTTGGATGACTAGGATGGGGGAAGGGGGGAAGAGAGGGAATGCAGAAGTTACTTGAAATTAGAAAAATCAACATTCATACTGCTGGGTTTAGCTTAGTTTAGTTTAGAGATACAGTGTGGGAACAGACCCTTCAGTCAACCAAGTCCGTGCCGACCAGCGATCCCCACACATTAACATTATCCTACAAACACTAGGGACAATTTGCATTTATATTTAGCCAGTGTGGGAGGAAACCGAAGATCTCAAAAAACCCACGCGGGTCACGGGGAGAAGGTACAAACTCCGTAAAGACATCCCCCGTAGTCAGGATCAAACCCAAGTCTCTGGGGTTCTAAGGGAGGCACACTACCATGGCACCACCATGCCATCCTAAAGGTTGTAAGCCTCCTAATCGAAATATGAGGTGCTGGTCCTCCAATTTGCAGGCCTGTTCCTGTGCTGTACTGTTCCATGTTCTAAGATATGGTGTTAATTGTGGCAAATTGGGGACTGGGGACACATCGCTTGAAATCATGGGAAAAATAGCTATTTTAATATGCCTTCTATCTTGGATATGTCCCTCAATGTCCCTCAATTCTCTGCATATCCATGTTCCTATCTTAAAGCCTCTTAGATGCTGCATTTGTATCTCCCATGTTCTTCCCTTATTTCAGACTGTTCTTGCTTCCATTTATGCCAGGGATAAATATCAAAATTCTCCTTCACTCATTCCAAACTAAAATGTGTTGTGGACAGTTCCCATTTGTTGGGGATGTTTGGGGAGTCCAGAACCGGGGGCCACAGTTTAATGAATAAGGGGTAAGCCATTAGGACAGTTGAGGAAACACTTTTTCACACAGTGAGTTATGAGTCTGTAGAATTCTCTGTCGATGGAGATGGAGGCCAGTTCTCGGGATACTTTCAAGAGAGAGCTAGATAGGGCTCTTGAAGATAGCGGATATGAGGAGAAGGCAGGAATGGTGTACTGATTGGGGATGATCAGCCATGATCACATTGAATGGCGGTGTGGCTTGATGGGCCGAATGGCATACTCCTGCACCTAATGTCTATTGTCTATTGTCATTTGTTCTCCCATCACCTCTTCACTGTGATGGAAGGCAAAGTCATTGTCTCTCCCCTGTTTTCCATTCTTCTCCCGATGTTAAAGCCCCCGGCGGGCGATGGCAAGCCCCGCGGCCGTTAAGGCCGCGCCAGGCAATGTAAGGCTCTTCTCCAGGTCTTGATGTTGGAGCCCCCGGCGGGCGAGGGCAAGTCCCGCGGCCGTTAAAGCCACGCCAGGCGATGTACGGCCCCGCTCCTGGTCGTTTTCAACCCCACAATTCGGGCGAGAGAAGTTGCCGTTGCGGGAGCTCCGAAAAGCAGTCTCCCACCAGGGACCCACGAGCTCCCGATGTCAACCGGGCCTGCGGCTGGAGCCACCGAAGCTCCGAAGTCGGGTCACAGGCGCACGCCACCACAGTTCTCCACCCTCCGAAGCCGACCAGCTCCATGGTGGTGAGTCCGCAGGCTCCGTGACTGGAGCCCCCAGGTCGTTCCGGTTGGAGGCCGCTCCACGGTGCTAGGCCCCAACGACAATGGAGCCCCAACAGGGAAATGTCGGGTCCCTATACAGGGAAGAGATTTAAAACATCCCCCCCCCCGACCCCCTCATATACACAGCATAAAACAATATATAAACTACAACTAAATTATACACTCAACAAGACAAAAATTAAAAAAAGGACAGACAGACTGCAGAGGCCGCTGCTGCGAGACGCCGCCATCTTTCAGTATGACACCTGGGTTTGATCCTGACTACAGGTGCTGCCTGTACGGAATTTGTACGTCTGCCCCATGACCTGCGTGGGTTTTCTCTGGGTTCTCCTGTTTCCACCCACATTCTAGATTCAAGATTCAAGATTCAAGATTCAAGAGAGTTTATTGTCATGTGTCCCTGATAGGACAATTAAATTCTTGCTTTGCTTCAGCACAACAGAACATAGTAGGCATGGCAACAGAACAGATCAGTGTATCCATATACCAATACGTATATAAATATATACACACATGAATAAAGGCTAATTCCAGGCTAATGTGGATTAATGTAGGCTAATTGGCATTATTAAAATTGTGAATAGTTCGTAGTGTGTGTAGGATATGGTAGTGTGCAGGGATCGCTGGTTGGCGCAGACTCGGTGGGCCGAACGGCCTGTTTCCGCATTATATCTCTAAACTAAACTAAGACCTGAAAAGTCATCTGACCATTCGCTCCACAGATGCTGACCCATTGAGTTCCTCCAGCACCTTGATCTTTGCCCCAAGATTTCAGCAACTGTAGTTTCTTGTGGTCTCTGTCCTATCTTCTATTTTGCCCCTGCTGGTGCCATACATTGGTTACCAAATCAGCAGGAAGTTCTCTCATAGACTTGTCGGGTTAAGACTCAAAGAACAGCACAACCCAGATCTCTGTGGAAGGTATATGAATATTGGGAAAACACCACAAATAAAATATAAATATTACTACAAATGATGAAACCACCAAGGAATACACAATGTAAAATACGACAAACTATTGAACAATTAATAAGATCTTTGTATTCCATTTTAAGTGGTTTTAACCTTAACTTTAACCATCATTTTTACTCATATGTACTTCTTTCTAACTCTGATTCTGAACACAAATCACTCCAATAACTTAAAAGAGCCCACCGCAATTTGAAGAGATAATCACCAGCTCCCTTGTAAACTGTCTTTAAATTTAGTTAGTACTTGTTCTTTAACCTCGGACTGATTTTGAATATAACTCACTGGTGATAACTCAGGGAAGCCTGTCCTTCCATGTAAAAACTAACTGCATTTATCTGCGATTTTGTTGAACTTTGTCGTGAACGTGCCTTATTTTTTAATACAGAAATCACACGCATGACATTTTTAATTAACTGAACCAGCCATGTGAATGTACCCTCTTGTTTACTTGCATACAGGACAACAAACCGATTCACACACAGAAACAAAAAATGTTGTCCTAGTTTAGAAACACAAAGGCAGAACACACTTTTTTTTTAAATGAAGAACATGCCCCTTTAAATATGTTGGACTAGAAACAACTCATTAAAAATAGCAGCTTTTGCCCATTTCACTCCCGCTGCTCTAAGAGAATTAAAGTGCCTCAAGGTGACTATTGTCAGAGATTTGGAATTCCAGGGAGAAGCCAACCTCCACATGACATGGACCCAAAGCTCTCAGTCGCCATATATCCTCTGCTGCAGTCCACAGTTCTGGCATAGGTTTGTTTCCCTTTCACTCTATGATATACCAATGTTCTGCTTCATCTCCTTCAATTTTTTTCTGAGCCTTTCTTCTGTCTCAGAAACAGAGGATTTAAATGCTGTCCACGTTCTTTGGTTCCTTCTGTCATTATTCAGCAGTGAACTCCAGCCAGAACCCAGAAGTGCTTTCCTTCAACATGAAAAAGGTGCACTAAAAGCCAGGGAAATTAGTACTGCACATTTTTGTCATGATAAGACTTGAAAAGGCTGATAGAACATGAGGAGGCACCCAATTACTTAACCATTGAAAGACTTTTCCATTGCACTGCTGATGTGAACTCAACATCTCACACAGGTGCAGCGGAGCAGATTTGACATCTTGGTGGGCTTCTTTAGAAGCTAATACGTTTGCAGCATAGTAAGCTTACAGAGTGTTTGTGTATCTGTATCAATTCGTACCAAGTAACCTAACCTTACTGTCCCACCCAATTTCTTCAAATAATCACATTTTTAAATTCCCATAATCAAATTTGATTAGTGCGGAGTTATGGGGAGAATGGGATTGAGAGGGAAAGATAGATCAGCCATGATTGAATGATGCGGTAGACTTGATGGGCTGAATGGCCTAATTTGGTCTTATAACTTATGAACTTTTGAAAAATGCAATGTTTCTTGTTACAGTTAATCCAGAAATAAAGTACTCCATGCTCCCGCATAATGTTATTGATCATTTTACTGCCAACCAAAAGGAAATTGAGGGAAACCAAACCAAACCAAAGAAAATGATTTTTTTTCAGCTTTCTTCTCCCCCCACCCACCTCCACCCCCACAATTGGTCTAAAGAAGGGTCTGGACCCGAAATGTCACCGATCCATGTTCTCCAGAGATGTTGCCTGACCTGCTCAGTTACTCCAGCACTTTGTGTCCTTTTGTTTATTAACCAGCATCTGCTGCACTTTGAGTTGACGATTGTATTCATGTACAGTATTACCAGATCTGTTTGGATAGCAAAGCTTTTCACTGTATCTCGGTACATGTGGAGTAATAAACCTAAAATTAAACCTGTTTATCTTGAACTGAGATGAAAGTGCTAAAATGAGCTAAGACCAGTGCTATTTTTGGAAACAAAAAATTGCTGATACGCATATTGTTCTTTGCTGTTGTATCTATGGCAGATCACCATCCTATAAGCTGCTTAAACTATTTAGTTTAGTTTAGTTTAGTTTAGAGATACAGAGTGGAAACAGGCCCCATTTAGTTTAGTTTAGTTTAGAGATACAGCGCGGAAACAGGCCTTTTGGCCCACCGGGTCTGCGCCGACCAGCAACCCCGCACATTAACACTATCCTACACCCACTAGGGACAATTTTTTTTCACATTTACCAAGCTAATTAACCTTCAAACCTGTACGTCTTTGGAAGGTGGGAGGAAACCGAAGATCTTGGAGAAAACCCACTCAGGTCACAGGGAGAATGTACAAACTCCATAAAGACAGCACCCTTGTCGGGATCAAACCCGGGTCTCCAGCGCTGCATTCGCTGTAAGGCAGCAACTCTACTGCTGCGCCACCATGACCGGAATGCCGAATTTAATACATTTTATGGTATGGCACAGGTATCAGAGGTTATGGGGAGAAGGCAGAAGAATGGGATTCATGTGGAGTAATAACCCCAGGAGGGAGGGATAGATCAGCCATGATTGAATGGCGGAGTAGACTTGTTGGGCCGAATGGCCTAATTCTACTTCTATTCCTTATCACCTTATGACATGGTATGGTACTTAATTTGTCACCTTATTGCAAGGTACAATGAAATCCATGTTTATATATTTTTATAATTTGGTAATCTTTTTACAATACAAAATTCTAAAATTTTGCATATCTAGTTTTTACCCTTTGAGACATGCTGGTATGCTATAGCATCACAAAAAAGAAGCTCTGGCTGTGATGGATATTTATCCTTTGATGCTTTAAATGCTTTCTCATTGCTGAAATTGTCACCAGATGCAGCAGATGTTGGAATGCACAGTGACAATTATTACGGAATTGGAACTGGTGCGCATTATGCGCAAATATAAAATATGGGCACTTACCAATTGTGGTCTGAATGGCCTTTTCTTGTGCTGGACTGTTCAATGTCCTAAATGGATCAAATTAAGACGTTTCTTACTTCTGAAGTTCACACGTGCCCCAATGCACAAAGTCCCGCAGACAGGTGCTGTGCAACCCAGTTGGGATCTGGAAACAACTTCATTCATTCAACGAAGATAGACACAAAATGCTGGAGTAACTCAGCGGGATTATCTTAAAGGGGGCATCTTGGTCAGTTTCCATGCAGTATGACTAAGACTCTGATTTGAGGGAATGGTTTAAAGTAAGAGGGGCAAAGTTCAAAGCAGTCGTGCAGGCTGAGTATTTTATGCAAAGAGTGGTGTGTGCCTGGAACATGCTGCCAGGGGTGGTGGTGGAGGCAAATGCAATAGTGGCATTGAAGAGGTTTTTGGATAGGCATATGGATATGCAGGAATGGTGGAATATGGATCACGTTCATGCAGAGGAGATTATTTTAACTTGGCATCATGTTCGGCACAGATTCGATTCATATAACCACTAACAGTTGTTCCCCACAGGTGACTCTCTCTGATGCACTGGAGAACATATAAATTTGTTTTGCTAGGATTCTTCATGGTTACTTTCATCCTTTTATATTTTGAACCAGATTTTTGTAAAAGCCTTGCTGTAGACCATCAGACGTAACAAATTGATTAGTATGTTGCACTTCTAACAGTTTTGTCATTTTGACGAATAAATAATATGCATAATGTTTTTGAAGTTATTTTTGGAATATATATACTCCCTTTTTACTTTGTACATCTCTTGAAATACTTATGAAGTGAATTTAACTGGTATTCTTGGTTTGCTTTGAGAAATGTTAACGACTTTAGATAAGAAATAAGCAACTATTAGTTCAGTCAGTATGAGAATGGGTACGTTCATATGCAATTTATACTTTACACCTTACTAAATATGTAATGTATTTATTTGTTTATAGAATCATACAGTAAAGAAATAGACCATTTGGCTCAACTTGCACACGCTGATCAAGCTGCCCCAGTCTATACCAGTCCCACCTGCCCACGTTGGACCCTTTAACTCTAAACCTTTTCTGCCATGTACCTGTCCAAATGTCTTTTAAATGTTGTTCATAAGGTAATGTCATAAGGAATAGGAGTAGAATTAGGCTATTCAGCCCATCAAGTCTACTCCGCCATGGCTGATCTCTCTTTCCCTCCTAACCCCATTCTCCTGCCTTCTCCCCATAACCTCTGACACCCGTACTAATCAAGAATCTATGTATCTCCACCTTAAAAATATTAACTGATGGCCTCCATAGCCTTCTGTGGCAAGGAATTCCACAGATTCACCACCTTCTGACTAAAGAAATTTCTCCTCATCTTCTTCCTGAAAGAATGTCCTTTAATTCTGAGGCTATGACCTCTAGTCCTAGACTCTCCCACTAGTGGAAACATCCTCTCCACATCCACTCTATCCAAGCCTTTCACTGTTCTGCATGTTTCATTGAGGTCCCCACTCATTCTTCTAAACTCCAGTGAGTGCAGGCCCAGTGTCGACAAACACTCATCATTGGTTAACCTACTCATGGGATCATTCTTGCAAACCTCCTCTGGACCCCCTCCAAAGCCAGCACATCCTTCCTCAGATATGATGCTCAAAATTGCTCACAATGTTCCAAATGTGACCTTACCAGCACCTTATAGAGCCTTAGCATTACATTGTTAAAGTATCTGTCTCAACTAATATTCTCTGGCTGCTCATTCCATGTCCTCTGGTTCATGATTCCCATATTCTGATTAAAAGTCTCTGAGCATCTCCTCTATCTATTCACTTCATTATCTTATACACCTCTATAAAATCACCCCTCATGCTCTTACACACCTAAGAATGTAGTCCTGACCTGCCCAATCCTCTCCCTATAACTCAGGCCCTCAGGTCCTGGCAATATCTTCGTAAACCTTCTCTCCATTCTTTCCAGCATAACGACACAGTTCCTATAGAAGAGTAATCAAACCTGAACACAATACTCCAAATGTAGCATTTATGTGAACAATCTCTATACCTATAAAAGTCTGATCTTGTGTGTGTGTGTGTGCCTGTCTGTCTGTATTCATTGTATCTTCCTCAAAACGCTATGCACTAATGCTTAATTTTTCACAGATTATTAATCACATTAACCCCATCGACAAAATAAATAGATTCACTTCACATTTAATGCTATATTTCACAAGTTATAGCGTTTTAAAAATAGCTAAAACCAAGTTTTAAATGGCAAACGTCCTTCAAACCACTTCGAGTGATGTCAGAAAGGAGTGGGCGGCCAGTGGGCGGCCAGCTTCCAGTGACGTCAGGGGGAGAGCCGCATTAAAATTAACGTTCTGCTTTTTCCGACCTGGGCTTCTACCCGCGACGCTCCGGCTGGGGTTTTACGCGGCCATCAAGGAGGCATCAAGACCACGGCAGTGAAGGAGACATTGAGACCACAGCAGTGAGGATTCGCGACGATGGGGCACTGGGGAGGTGAGGAGGGAGAGTGGGAGGATTGAGGGAGAGAAGGGGGTAGGGAGAGTAGTTGCCACATCTACACTCCCTCGCCCCCTCCCTCTCTACCCTCCCTCCAACCCTCTCTACTCCCTCCTTCTCTACACACTTCCTCTCCCTCCCTTGCCCTCTTCCTCTCCACCCCCCTCCCCCCCACTCTACCTCCCTCCATCTCCCTCTACCCCCCTCCCTCTCTCACTCTCAACCCCCTCCCCTCCCTGCCCCTCTCCCTCCCTGTCCCTCTCCCTCTCTACCCCCCTCCCCCTCCATCCACCCTCCCTTCCCTCTCCCCCCTCTGCCCCCTCCCCCTCCACCCCATCCTCCTCCCTCTCTACCCACCTCCTTCTCCCTCTCTACCCCCCCTCCCTCTCTACTCCCCCCCTCTACCACCCCCTCTACCTCCCTCTCTACCCTCCCTCCCTCTCTAGGGATTGAAGAGGGAGAGTGAAGAGGAGGAGGAGGGAGTGCTGGGGGATGGGGAGAAATGAGCCGCGCTTGCACAGTGGGGGCTATGCATGAGTGGTGGAAAATTGAGTTGGGAGAGCAGACACAATGGGTCTGTACTTGATCTAACTTATTATAAAACCTAATCTCCAAGCAGTTGTACACCATCTAATGTCGCCTTGTCATTGAAGTCTACAATCGGATCTATGAGACAACCAATACAAATGTATAGTGTATGGAAGCAATTGAAGCTGTACACTTGGTGTAGGTGATGGTGTGTTACATATTTTTGGAACAAATAATGTTCTGTCACTGGTGCTTTTGGATCGAGAGGATGGAGAGAGACTGATATTAACAGCCGCAGATTCATTCCGGGGATGGTGTTTGGCATCAAAACTTGCCAAGTCAGAAATTTGAGAAGGCGACATTTGGAAATGGGGAGTTAGTTTAGTTTAGTTTAGTTTAGTTTAGAGATACAGTGTGGAAACTGGCCCTTCAGCTCACAGAGTCCGTGCTAGCCAGCGATCCCCACACACTTATATTATCCTACACACACGGGACAATTTAAAATTATGCCAAGGCAATTAACCTACATACATGTACGTCTTTGGAGTAAACCGGAGATCCCGGAGAAAACCCACGCAGGTCAAGGGGAGAACATACTAACTCCGCACAGACAGCACCAGTCGTAAGGATCGAACCCGGATCTCAGGCGCTTGTAATATTTAATAGGAACCCAAGGGGCAAATTATTTACACATAAGGTGTTGGGTGTATGGAATGATCTGCCGGAACATTTAAAAAAACATTTGGACATGGAAACATTTGGAAATGGTACTGAGAAGATTTACGAGGATGTTGCCAGGACTTGAGGGTCTGAGCTACAGGCAGAGGCTGGGACTGTATTCCTTAGAGGGCTTGAGGATGAGGGGTGATCTTATAGAGGCATACAAAATCATGAGAGGAATAGATTGGGTAGATGCACAGTTTCTTGCCCAGAGTAGGAGAATCAAAGACCAGAGGACATAGGTTCAAGGTGAAGGGGCAAAGATTTAATAGGAATCTGAGGCAGCATAACTTTTTCACACAAAGGGTGGTGGGTGTAGTAGCAGGACAGGTAGCATCTCTGGAGAGAAGGAATGGGCAACGTTTCGGGTTGAGACCCTTCTTCAGCCAGTTGTATAGTCAGATGAAACTCCTTCCAAGAAGTAACTGCAGACAAGGTGAAAACTACTTTAGAAAAATGACTGGAATAAAGGCAAGCCTTTAAATTCTTATAAGAATGATGTATGGTTGTCAATAGTAGGAGTACTAAATGCCTATGGTGTCAGGGTAACTGTCGGTCAACTGCGCTAGGGAAATACATATCTTAAATGGCAAAATGTTATTTGACATGGGATTGTTTTGAATTTCATCCAAAGTACCCTTGTAGTTTACAATTGCAATGTTTAGAGTAATTGCTTCCTGCTCAAATATCTATTTTATTTTCATAGTGTTAGCTTGGGCATCAGAGAGAGCACGATCATTCCTCCTGGGAATAAGAAAACAATCACAAAGCAAGTCATGATCTCATTGACTTCCTATTAGCTGCTTAGAAAAAAAAGCATTAGAACAAATCACCTAGCGACCCATTTAACCCAGATTTAGTTTGATGGAGCAACTGTGAAATAATTTACCAAAAGGAGAAATTGTTTTCCACGTGTATCCTTACTCTTCATTTTATTCCAACAGACTCCTCCATTTCTTAATTTGTGCAACTCTATACATAGGTAAACATCACCTCCTAGTGGCATGGTGAATAAAAACAAGAAAGACAAATTAACTCTGACAAAAGATTCAAAATAGCGTAAAATTATTGAGTCTAGTTTAGTTTAGAGATGCAGCGCAGAAACAGGCCCTTCGGCCCACCGAGTCCGCGCTGACCAGATATCCCTACACATTAACACTGTCCTACACACACAAGGGACAATTTACAATTGTACGAAGCCAATTAACCTACAAACCTGTACGTCTTTGGAGTGTGGAGCAAAACCGGAGAATCCGATGAAAACCAATGCAGGATACGCAGGAATTTGATTTGTTTGACATCTGACATAATCAACTGGTACACAGGATTTACAACGACAAGCCTCGGATGGGCCGGTAGATTTTTTTTTTTAATTGTGGCATTTTAGCTTTTACTGTAGTCACATGCATTTCTAGCTTTTACTTTACATTTAATTAAAAAAATTAAATAATATTAAAAAATTGAGTGTTCTTCAAATGTATGGAAAAAAAAAATAATGGTTCAATGGTAAATTATTGTCACATGTACCTAGGCATAATGAATATCTATGAATATGTATGTTTTTGGTGTTCTTTAGCTAGTTTTATGTGAGGGGTGGGGGAAACTTTTTCTAATCTCTTACCTCGACGGAGACGTGTTTTTTTCCAACTCCAAGCCGCAGGAGCTTCGACCGCCCCTATCGCGGGAGCTTTGATCGCCTCGACGGCGGAGCTTCGATCGCCCCTATCGCGGTCGCATCACGCCCCTAGCGGGAGCGGGGGGGCTTCGACAACCAGCTGCAGGAACTTCGATGGATGGTTCCACTGCCCTGACCGTGGGAGAAAAACGAGCGAAGAAGACTAGACTTTATTGCCTTCCATCACAGTGAGGAATGTGGGGAATCTGCTCTACTGAATGTTTATGTTGACGTTTATGTATATTTTGCAGCTTTTTTGGTATGGCTGTATGGTAATTTGCAGGTCACTGTACCTTAATTGGTACACACGACAATAAAAGACCTTTGAAACCTTTGAAGGTTTATCCCTGGTCACAATGACCTAGTAGTTTAATGTCAAATTCTGTCCTAATAGTCCTCACTGTAAAAATATTACCTCATCATCTGTCACATCCTGCATAGATTCAGATGGATTTAATCAGAAAGAAGAAACATGTTGCTGAAACGCAGATCTGAACCTAGAACTTAAACAAACAAAAGACAATAGACAATAAACAATAGGTGCAGGAGTAGGCCATTCGGCCCTTCGAGCCAGCACCGCCATTCAATGTGATCATGGCTGATCATCCCCAATCAGTACCCCGTTCCTGCCTTCTCCCCATATCACCTGACTCCGCTATCTTTAAGAGCCCTATCTAGCTCTCTCTTGAAAGTATCCAGAGAACCGCCCTCCCCCGCCCACTGAGGCAGAGAATTCCAGACTCACAATTCACTGTGAGAAAAAGTGTTTCCTCGTCTCCGTTATAAATGGCTTACCTCTTATTCTTAAACTGTGACCCCTGATTCTGGACTCCCACAACATCGGGAACATGTTTCCTGGCTCTAGCGTGTCCAAACCCTTAATAATCTTACATGTTTCAATAAGATCCCCTCTCATCCTTCTAAACTCCAGAGTGTACAAGCCCAGCCGCTCCATTCTCTCAGCATATGACAGTCCCGCCATCCCGGGAATTAACCTTGTAAACCTACGCTTCACTCCCTCAATAGCAAGAATGTCCTTCCTGAAATTAGGGGATAATAACTGCACACAATACTCCAGGTGTGGTCTCACTAGGGCCCTGTACAACTGCAGAAGGACCTCTTGGCTCCTATACTCGACTCTTGTTATAAAGGCCAACATGCCATTCGCTTTCTTCACTGCCTGCTGTACCTGCATGCTTACTTTCATAGACTGATGAACAAGGACCCCCCAGATCCCGTTGTACTTCCCCTTTTCCCAACTTGACGCCATTTAGATAATAATCTGCCTTCCTGTTTTTGATACCAAAGTAGATAACCTCACATTTATCCACATTAATCTTCATCTGTCATGCATCTGCCCACTCCCCCAACCTGTCCAAGTCACCCTGCATTCTCATAGCAGCCTCCTCACATTTCACACTGCCTCCCAGCTTTGTGTCATCTGCAAATTTGCTAATGTTACTTTGAATCCCTTCATTCAAATCATTGATGTATATTGCAAATAGCTGCGGTCCTAGCATCGAGCCTTGCGGTACCCCACTAGTCACTGCCTGCCATTCTGAAAGGGATCCGTTAATCCCTACTCATTGTTTCCTGTCTGCCAACCAATTTTCTATCCATGTCAGCATTGTACTCCCAAAACAGTGCTCTAGACCAGCACAGTAGTGCAGCGGTTATCACTACTGCTTCACAGGCGCAGTTTTGTTCCTGACCTTGAGTTTATGTGGCGTTTGTATCATGTGGGTTTTCCCAGGGCACTCTAGTGTCCTTCCTCATCGAAAAATGTTGTGGTTGGTAGGTTAATTGGCTGCTGTAAATTGCCTCGATTGTAGTTGGGTTGAGTTGGAAGGAAAAGAAGGGGATGCCAGATAGTCAGTTGGTATGGACATGGTGGAGCAAACGATCTGTGTTTGTGCTGTACTTTATAATTCTAAAATAATAAGTTAACACATATGTACATATGTGTTCAAGGGAGAGTTAGATATAGCTCTTAGGGCTAATAGAAACAAGGAATATGGGGAGAAGGAAGGATACTGATTTTGCATGATCAGCCATGATCATATTGAATGGCGGTGCTAACTCGAAGGGCTAAATGCATCTATTTTCCATGTTTCTATGCAGCACAATGTTAACTAAACAATGATGCACTGAAGGGATGCAATGAGGGGAATATAAGAATTCAGCTTATTATAGAAGTTCACAGTCCCCACCACTTAAGTTCCTACTTGGTCCAGCATTGAACCAATGCACACAAGGAGAAGCACCCATTCCTCCAGCCTTGTGATGATGAAAGGCTCCCATCAACATCACCACTGTCCAGACATGTGTCCTCTTTGTGATTACTTAACAACAATCCCAAGCGTACAGAGGAAGCCATTTAATGCAATCAAGACATTACATTCTTAAATTACTTAAATAGGTTTGTGACAGTGGGTGAAAGACTATTGCCTAGAATTTGCAATATTTTTCTTAGGATATAGAACATGCCCTTGACCCACAATGTATGTGCCAAATATAATGCCAAGTTAAACTCATCTCCTCTTCCTGTTTCCGATCCTTATCCCTGCATGTCCATGTGTCTGTCTTAAATGTCACTATCGTATTGCCTCCACCACCATTTCCGGCAGTGTGTTCCACTTCAATGAGATCACCCCCAACTCTCTGTATAAAAAAAAAATCCCTGCACGTTTATTTTAAACATTGCCCACGTCACCTTAAACTATGCCCTCTCTCTTTGAAATTTCCAAGTGACTTAAAACCTGTGCATTTTGGCCCTTCTGATGAGGGAATGCTAATGGCGCTGTACAGCTGTAAACCGTTTCTGTACTGCATGTTTCCATGATTTGAAGTTAATCTATGATTCTGTGACTCAAGCTAGAGGAACTTTGCACATGCTTGTGGATGACTTGGCATCCGATTGGATAATTAATCGCCTCACTTCTTGCAGCATTTTCATTCCCCTGCCATTTTATGTCTGGTGTGAAGTTCCCTCCGGAGATGTTGACGATAGTGCAATACATGATATTTATCTGCATTGAGGTGTTCAAACTCACTTGGCCGAATACAAGATAAAAATCACGTTGTTGCTGTTTTCAGGGGAGCTAACATCAGCATTAAAACGTTATGGTCTTTAAGGTGCAGGTGTTCATATACCTTAGAGCCGATTTTACAATGTCCAGCATGCCCAAATGACTTCAACAACAACCAAATTTCAAACTCAACAAAATGTTTAATCATATTGGTTTAAACATCTTTTCCTGTTGAGCACCTTTTAATGACAACGAAAGGTTCCACATGGGATTATTTAAATACATTCATAATCAGACCACTGTACAACAGCTTGCAGAATAAACCAAACAGTCAACTGACCTTTCAGATGGCACAGTCGCGCAGCGGTAGTCCTGCTGCCGTACAGCACCAGAAACCCGGGTTTGATCCTGACTACAGGTGCTTGTCTGTACGGAGTTTGTACGTTCTCCCTGTGACCAGCGTGGGTTTCCTCCCACACTCCAAAGACATACAGGTTTGTAGGTTCAAAATGTCTGAAGAAGGGTCTTGACCTGAAACGTCACCCATTCCTTCTCTCCAGTTATGCTGCCTGACCCGCTAAGTTACTCCAGCATTTTGTGTCCACCTTTGATTTAAACCAGCATCTGCAGTTCTTTCCTACAGGCGTGTAGGTTAATTGGCTTGGTATAATTGTAAATAGGATAGTGTTAGTGTGTGGGGATTTCCGGTCAGCGCAGACTCGATGGGTCGACTGGCCTGTTTCTACGCTGTATCTCTAAACTAAACTGGGACCACAGTCACCATTCCCTCAGGTGGCTTCCACAGATTGTCCCTCAGAATTTAATTGCCAGGCTTGCCTTGAGTAATCCTGCAAATAGGGAACTAATTCTATTAACATCAGATGAAATGTGAGTGAAAACAGATCTGGCGTCTTTTGCAGCCAAGATTCACATGAAGCCACCTTCTGATCAACACGTCTCGTAGGAGCAGTGAACATACCTCCTGTGTCCAGGCAGGCTGCCTTTCTGCAAGGAAATTGTGTTACAGTAGGATTTTAAGGGCTGCATCCTGTGGGAAGACATGCTAGAAGCATGAGAAACGTTGACTCTAAATCAAAGTCATTTGGATGTACTGCCCATTGGACACCCAACGTTAGAATTCAGGTGCATAAAACGTTAGGCACTAGGAGGGTGAACCGGGGCAATGCCTCCTGCGCCCTCAAGGTTGGCTGCAGGAGGTGCCCCCAGGACACAAAGATGGTCGGGCGAGGAGAGGAGAGGGACGTTGGTTCGCAGGAACTGCTCCAGTACATGAAGCGGGCAGGCCAACCGTACTTTGCACTTTGATAAGTGACGCCAATAATGGCAACACCTGCATGTGAGATATGTGCAAAAAGAATTTCGCTGTGCAGTTGCACATAGGACAATAAAGCACTATTGAACCATTGCAAAACCTGCACCTTATAGACTGTGGGATCCCAATGGCACAGTTTTTAAGAGTTGAGTTTCTAACAAACATCAAGATCTTTTTCATACTTTACAGAGCAGCATTAAACTAGACATCTAAATAACTTTCCTCGGAGTACCTGCTGCAGCCCTGGGAAGACTCCACAACCTCCCTGTTCATGGAGCATACCTCCTGTGAGTGTTACTGTTTAACAACTTGCATAGTTATTTCTGTTCACCTGAATCCACCCTCCTTTCCCCTTGCCATCACCACAATATCCATTCAATCATGCGCAATGCTCCCTTGTAGTTGCAAGTGAGCAGGTTTTACAGTGGTATGTCCGTTTAAGAGAATGCCCCAAAACGGACAATATCGGTTTCAGTGCAGCAGAAAAGCAGCTCTATGAACCTTGCGCTCGACATCCTTCCTCTTTTACCACTTTAATAAACAGCATTGGAGTGACTCGGAACACTGCTCGAATACCAAAATGGAGCAATGTGCCAAAAAATCGAGCAATTTATATGTGGTGGCCTTTTATATGAAATTCCATGTATCTCATGTGATTCTAAGTT
The DNA here is from genome assembly GCA_035221665.1 of Okamejei kenojei. NCBI lineage: Eukaryota > Metazoa > Chordata > Chondrichthyes > Rajiformes > Rajidae > Okamejei > Okamejei kenojei. The sequence continues at coordinate 94,195,812 of CM069135.1, forward strand.
TCTGTTACCAAAGTATAACTTAAATTACCACATAATGTGAAAAATTAAAGAAGTGGATTACTTCATAAAGTACGGATACACTACGGTTATTAATATGCCTCTATTACACACAGCTCCAGGGCTAACATGGTTTTCATTATGATTTTATAGGATGTTAAAACTGCTTTTAATTCCTGTTTTTTTTAAAAAGATGTTTAGTGAAATCGGTGTAAAAGGATGTTTTCCAAGTAAATTTAACCGAAATCATTGCTGAATTTTGAAAAAAAATAATTGCATTGATTGATATATATGCCTCTAAATGCAGATTTTGAATTTATTTAAGAATTAAGTCCAAACATTTATGGATAATTCTTAGCATTCTGAATCGCTGGATGTAGTCATTCTGAGAAATATCTTTATATCAAACTGAATACAAAACTAGAAAAACAAAAAAACTAAGTCTAAGTTTTGGATAGCTTCAAAGTAGTATTCTCAAATGGATTAGTATCAAATGTAATGATTGCTACATTTTACTCAAGAGCAGAGCACTAGCAAGTGGAAACTAATCCTGATATGTGGGACATGATGTATATTGGGATGAGCAATAATGTTGGGAAATACACGATGAATGGTGGGGACCATTGAAAAGAGGTGAATCTGTGGAATTCATTGCCACAGACAGCTGTGGAGGCTGTCTTTGAGTATTTTTTAAACGGTGGTTGGCAGTCTGATGAAGGATCTCGACCCGAAACGTCACCCATTCTTTCATTCCAGAGATGCTGCCTAGCCCGCAGAGTTACTACAGCTTTTTGTGTTTATTGACAGGTTCTTGATTAGTAAGGGTGGGAGAGGTTACGAGGAAAAGGCAGGAGAATGGGGTTGAGAGGGAAAGATAGATCAGCCATGATTGAATGGCGCAGTAACCTCAATGGGCCAATTGGCTTAATTCTGCTTCTATGACTTATGAACATATTGAGGAACATAGGACGCATAATGTACAATCCCATAAATCCCTGACGATGGAGGCACAGTTAAATAAGTTAGTGTAAAAGGCACACAAGCGGCTTGTCACCATTAGTTTAGTTTAGTTTTAATTAGTTAGTTTAGTTTATTGTCACGTGTACTGAGGTATAGTAAAAAGCTTTTGTTGAATGCTAACCAATCAGCAGAAAGACAATACATGATTACAATTCAGCCATCGGCAGTGCACAGATCGGAATAGAGATTTAAAAAGGTGAAGCGATTGCAGATCTACTTCTGTAACTAGCACACAAAGAGTCGCCTGGCTTGGGTGCTATCTTGGATCAGTTGGCGGATACAATATAAGAAAAGGGAGGTTGTGAGGCAAATATATAAAATGTTGGCACCAATAGAGTAGTTCTGTTCACAACACTGCTGGAAGGATTTATTTGCACAGGAGAGGGTGCAGAGGAGATTCACCAGGACATTGCCTCAGATGGAATGTTTCAGTTATGAGCAGAGACCAAGCAGGCTGGGCCTATTTACTTTGGAGAAGAGGAAGCAGAGGGGAGACCTGTGTGAGGTATAAAAAAAATGAGGGATATATGTAATCAAATAATTAGAAACCTCTCAATATAGCAGAGTTTTATAAAAGCAGATTGATGTAGATCGATTAAAAAAAAGAATTTAATCCATTTTAAAATAAGGCTGTAACAACGTAATGTAAATAAGGCTGTAACGTAACAAAATTTGGAAAAAGTGAAGGGGTCTGAATACTTTCTGAATGCACTGTAGATTGAACTTAAGGATGAAGAATTTGAGTAGGTATGTGAGGAAGATCTTTGATTTTCTCCGAGAGGATGCTTTGATTCAAGAAATCACAAATAAGGCAAGGAAGGAAAGGAAGGATATGAAGACCCGAAACGTCGCTATCTCCTTCGCTCCTTAGATGCTGCTGCACCCGCTGAGTTTCTCCACTGCATCTGCAGGTACTGCAAAATGGGATTATTACTGATGAGTACTCAATGGTCATTATAGTCTTGGTGTGCGAAAACCCCTATTGCTGTATTGTATGATTCCAAAACAATTTCAACGGGACTGAGACTCCCGAAAATATTAGTAGCAGCTGCATGTTGTAATCATTAGAATTTCAATGCTTTGTTCTAACAATTAGGATTTTTTGTGTGAATTAAGAAATCAATGCCAGACAACGCATCGAGTTAACATGATGTTAATATTTTAAGCCCTTGATAAATATTTGAGATTGCACTCATTTTTGTAAAACACTTTATAATATTTAGGAATGTGCAATCTAGGTTTGACGATCTCTAAAATATTGTGCTCCCAAGGATAATTTACTTTAGTCTGAGGTCCTGCCATGGAATGTTAATATATGAAGGCTTAATAAACTTACGTTAAGTTCCTTTCTTAGCTATTTTAATATTGTTTTTAGGACCAACCCTGTTTTTGTATGATGGTGAAAGAACTAGCAGCCTGTGGTTTTTACTTCCATGGAATTCAACAGATTGACAATTGAGATGTAAATTAGCCTCTGACGACCATATTATAACAAAAGGTCAGGATCTTTCCCATATTTTATATTAATTAATACCTCCACTAGATGGGAGGAGAGAAATTTGAACAACTATATTAAACTTAAATACATTAACATCCTCTGGCTGAATTTCAGGCCGTTTCCCTTATAAACTATTACTGGAGTTATTGGTTTCTAAAAAAATATTTAAATTGAACCATTGCATTGATGGAAAGCAACAATGTTCCGAACACAATAAATTGGATTCAATTGTCATTGTGAGAGAAAGTGATGTTGAAGGTATAGTTAAAATTAATTATATTTGTTCTATGTTTCCATTGTGATTCTCAAATAATTTGCTTAAGAGAATGCATGCATTGTTCAGTATGTTTCTCGGGGGAACTATTATAGCAAGATTGAGCGTGGCAAAGATACAGCAATGTGGAACAAGAGGTATGATGTGACTGCAAAATCCATTGATGTACTGTATATCATTTGGATTTCAACAGCTTCTATTACAGATATATCCTCCAGCAGTCATAAACCAAGCTGGCTGATAATTGAGGAAGGTATGGCTAAACCATTTGGTCCTGTGTGCCTTACTTTGTAAATCAATGCTATTTGGAAAGCTGCATAAACCAATTTTATATATATGATGCAAACTCTTTTAAAGAATATAATTATCTCATAGGTTGCAGATTTAGTCTGGCATGAGACAGTTCAAAATGGTGATCTAGATTGGATGTTTATCAATAGACTAACAGCAATGTAAAGATAGCAGAAGCATTTGTAATATTAATGGTCTTTATATTGTAGAAATTACATTTGAAGCCAACCTACGCACCACTCAAAATAAGAATGTATGAATTTTAAAAAGGAAATTGTATTCTGTCTAAATTTTATGAGTATTTTGTGAACAGAAACATTAAACTTACATAATATGTAACCATTCTATTGGCCTAAGGTTCTAAATATCATTATTTTGAAAATTACTGCAAAATGTTCTTTGACTCTAACTTGACCTAAATTAAAACAGGTTAAATGATTACATTATGCACATTGGAAAAGACATGACATGTGGTTACAGATCTCCCAATAATGCATTACCAGCTGTGTTATGATGACCATACAATAAAATTCAATATTTTCTTCACACCCAATTTTACTTCGGAGTCACGTGAGTGACTACGTGAAGAAGCCCCGCCTGGCGCTGGAACGGCATTACGTCGACGCTGACGGCAGAAGGAAGAGCTGCAGAGGCTAGCTCGTCGACAGCGGTAGGTACGGAACCGGCAGGTAAGTGCAGTTGAAAAACTTTTAGGGTCTGGAAAACTCCGTGCCTGGTGTATTGAACCAGGATTTGAAATGAATTTAAAAACAAAAATAAAATAAAAGAGTAAAATAGAACAAAAATACTCTGGATAATACAACAGAGTTTTAAAAAAGAACGTCCCGGGGGAATACCCAGCGATCGGGACGGGAGATTAATTACGGAGCCGGTTCCGATACTGGTGACCGTTAAAAAAACGTTAGGGAGTTTAAGATGCTCCACAAACTTTTGGCAGGGGGGGGGGAAATTTAAATAAGTCAGAAAGGCCATAATTTAAAAAAGTTAATAAAGGCCTTCAGACGGAAAATAATGGAAATATTCCCTAACCTACCCTAAGGGGGTTTCACATATAAAAAGGAAAAAATATGATTAATTATGGTGGGAATATCTACCTCAGATATTTCTGAAGGTAGTCTCCTTGAGGGGAAAAAACTCAGGAGAAACAAGGGCAGTGAAAAATAAAATGGAAAAACTGACCCTAAAAATGCACTGATAGTGGTGGCTGGTCATGAAGTACCCACCACAGCACCAAAATATATATATATATATATATATATATATATATATATATATATATATATACACACAGGTGTATGCACAACACCTGAATAAAGAGTGAGGCCATGGAAAATTACCATGGAAACCAAAAATTAGTTGGTCTCTCACTAAAAGCTGTTATGGTTAAAACAGCAGAACTAATGATGAGTGAGGCCATGAAAAATAAACATGGAAACTAAAACCTCACCAAAGCTGTAATGATTGAAACAGCAGAATATGATAAAACTTTTATGTTTTATAAAGATATCAACGGTGAATCCGTTTATGATATACATGTCTCAAATTATATGAGATATAAAGAAATACAATTTCAAAGTATTTCAAACTGGTGCATGGCATTACTATTCAAAAAGAAAAATAAAATAAAATAAAAACGTTGTGCAAATAACTAATACTTTTAAAATAAAATAAATTGCCATCAGTTTGTGGAGCTCAATGGGAAGAAATATATATAATTTACCAAATCTGCACTCTAGATTCGCAGATCAATACAAATCAGGTTATGTTAAATTCCTGATTATTATGGAATAAACCTGCCTTATGATAAATCAAAGATATTGATTACAAAAGAACAGACTACTGATCTTTAAACTTTGGGGGAAAAACTATGATCCAATGAAAGATTTGATAATAGATCAAAACAAAGGCAAAGATCTTTAAACTTGGGGGAAAAACCATGATCCAATGAAAGATTTGATAATGGATCAAAACAAAGGCAGAAGTGGTATAATCCAACATAGCCTTATCCAAACCCATATAATTGGGAAAAGAAGGCTTGAAGTACGTTGAAGAGGTGCAAACATCTTGTTACAAAATAAGTTCATGAAATCTCCAATTGTGGGGGATTACAGGTGTATTATGATCATTAATTTAATATAACTAAGGAAGGATTGGTTCACCTGTATAAGAAAACCTTAAAAATGTATTTTAGGTTTGCACTCAAAAGTAACTCCAATAAAGAAGGGGTACGTACATATATATTATAAAATTACCTCAGTGTAAAGATTTGATGGTATAAACCATACAAAACATCATTTTATATACACTTTCACAGTGTAAGAACATTTATAAAAATGGAAACATCTAGAACATGGAAATACAGTTGCTATTAACAAATTGTTAATCAATATTACAGGTGCTTGAAATTAATTAAAATGGGTCAAGCTGTGCAAGTTAAAACATTGTCCAAAGGATTAAACCAGTTCAAGGCTGTTAAACAGAATACTGGAGGAACAATTATGCTGATAAAAGATCAGCACTTGCACTAATGGGGTCATGGTCATGGGTTATCTTGATTACATTTAAATTGGAAGGTTATAAGAGTCAGCTGCAAATTAGTGCTGCAATTACAAAGCTGGTGGAAGGCAAGGACCTGACCCATTACATAAAGCGTATGCTTAGGCATTAATAAAATATTCATTAATTACTATTCAGAATTTAGAAGTAATTCAGCACCATAAGAGGGGGAAAATTGTTCCATGATACAAATATGTCTCATTGTTGTTGACATACTTTGTCCCTCCATTAGGTTAGGTAAAGAATAAATAAAGTTCCAAAAGAAGGAATACAGAAGCTTATAAGAATATGTATGCCTTTGTGAAAGGCTTATGCAAATATCAAATGATACGTTATCATTATTAAAGTAATGTAAAAAAGGTTCACAAGCTGCTTCAACTATAAACTTAACAGCTGTTGCAAACTGAAGCAAGTGTTACAGATGATGTACAGCTTCTGTGAATGTTTGGGTAAAGATAAGAATATTATCTATTCTTATAAGAATAATTGATACGTCTCTTGTTGGGACTGCGGACAATAATACCAGGTGAGCATAAATGGATTGTCCTAAGAAATTTTCCAAACATTTGTATTAATTATTGAAGTATAAGGAGTTATGGATTAAATATCGATTGTTTTATTATGGAAGTGTCCATGTCGTATCAAGGTGAACAATACCTCGGCTGTGGCATATGTTAAAACACACAAGATAAGTCAAATAACAATCATGGGATTATCTGAGTAAACAGATGTGGCATATTCTAAAAAATTTAGTCCAGCTGTTTATCTCTAAGGAAGAGACAATGGTATCAGAGACAACAAATTTGGGAGGAAAAACACATTGTCATTAATATGGATTACTTACGATTAATCTGGTTGCATACAGATTAAATCACCGATCTTTCAAATGTTTCTTGTGGGTAAACCAAGAACAGGAAAGATGGATGCTTTTCTCTCAATTACATGAGGAAAAGATGTTCTTTTGTGTTCCTCATTTTTGTTTGATAGGGCAGTGTCTGATGAAATGTAGCAGGACACTGCCAGAGGCATTTTGGTGGCCCAATACGGATCCTTCATGGTTTCATAAAATATTGAGTGATGTTGAACCACTTGTGATGATTCATAGTTGCAGTAATTTATTGAAGTCTGAGGAAGGGTCTCGACCCGAGGCGTTGCCTATCTCCTTTCGCTCTTTGGATGCTGCTGCACCCGCTGGGTTCTCCAGTTTTGTGTAACCCTGCAGTAATTTATTGTTGTACAAAGGCATCCATGACATGAAAATATGAATTTGACTGTCTGCAGGTTGACCAGGCCATTACAACAGCTGATGGTCAAAGAAGTCTATGAATGTTTAACTAATATAACAACATAACAATAAAATAATTATGTATAAAAGAAGTGTTATACCTGCAATTTGCAGAAATAAGTTTAAAAAACAATATTTTGTTATAAGAAATTGGAAGTCTGTGTATACAGTAAAGTTATTTTATCATATTAGATATATGTGAGTTCCTTGTGGATTGCATTTTTCTGAGCATCTAATTGATAGAGCCAATAATAGGGCTCAGAATGTTACTGTCCTATTAACGGACAATATACTAACCAAGAAGTTATCAGGTGCATTCATAATATCCCGATATGGAAAGGGATATATATGTGGATATTAATATAAATATATATATATATGTGATTCAAAAAAGTTAACATTGAAAATAATAATGCTGATGACTTTAGTATCAATATAAGAGTGCAAACATTGCAAATGTTACATTATAATTGCATGTGGATACAGATTGCATTATCATATATGTTTATGAATTTACCAAACAAAGCACACCAAGAGGAGCTGAAACCAAGGTAAACCTATAAGCATATCCTGTCGGCATTAAGTTGTGTTTGTGTGTGTGAACATTGATGAAATATGTTGAAGTAGGTAAGAGTCTCTGTGGTAATGAGACAGCACTACTTATTTCACACAAAAACCACATTAGGTTCAGTAAAAACTGATGGTTCTAGAGGAATGTATTCTAGATGGTTAGAAATTGGATACACTCAGTGGAACTAGACACTGAAAGGTGGAAAATCACTCTGTTAATGTGGTAGATACATTCACAGGAATGGCACGGGATGAGCCGCTCGAGCAAAGATGCAAGGCCGCAGGAGGGTGTAAATTAATGTTATAAAGTAAAAAGGAACCAGTCATGGTGTCAGGTTTGGACACGGAGTGTTGGGTTCTCTATAATTGTTGCTTTGTCATACCATCAAAATATATATATCAATTGATATTTTGTGATAAACTTGCCTTTCAATGGAAAGGGCATTACTTTTATTCTTCATAATGTGAAATAATTTATCACATAACTTGAGGCAATGTTTGGGGGAAAAATGTGTTATTCGCTCGTCACTGTGTTGAATGAGCCGGACTGTCGTATGGAATAAATTCTACGACATGAAAAACACAGAAAGCTTCAAAATCTTCACGTAGTCACTCACGTGACTCCGAAGTAAAATAGTAAGATTAAACGAGAATTTACCAGTTTGAAGTTTGATCTTTATTTTATGAGGAGTAACGTGCCCTCCACTCCCCATCCTCATGAAATAAATGATCAGCTGGTAGTTCTAAATCTATGAGAAGCCTTACTATCTTACTCCGGCTATTATGTTCTGTGTTTTTCATGCCGCTGCTTTGAAGTATGCCGTTCCAGCGCCAGGCGGGGCTTCTTCACGTAATCCCTCATCGTTACTCCTCATAAAATAAGGATCAAACTTCAAACTGGTAAGTTCTCGTTTAATCTTACTATTAGTGAACCAAAGCCAAGGTGACAGGTTATAAAGCTGTAACTGTTCACAGTCTGCTGTTTTAGGAAGGAAAACTACTAACCAATGATTTTGTTCCTCATCACCCTCCAGTGACTAAACCATAGAAACATAGAGACATAGAATCCTACGTGCAGGAGTAGGCCATTCAACCCATTGAGCCGACATTCAATATTATCATGGCTGATCATCTAAAATCAGTACCTTGTTCCTGCTTTTTCCCCATTTCCCTTGACCCCTTTAGCCCTAAGAGCTAAATCTAACTCACTCTTGAAAATATCCAGTGAATTGGCCTCCACTGCCTTCTGTGGCAGAGAATTCCACAGATTCACAACTCTCTGGGTGAAAATGTTTTTACTCATCTCAGTCTTAAATGGCCTTCCCCTTATTCTTAAACTGTGACCCCTGGTGCTGGACTCCCCCAAAATCAGGAACATTTTTCCTGCATCTAACCTGTCCAATCCTTACATGTTTCGGTAAGAATCCCTCTCATCCTTCTAAATTCCAGTGAATACAAGCACAGTTGGTCTATTCTTTCATCATATGTCAGTTCCAACAATCTCCGGAATTAACCTGGTGAACCTATGCTGCACTCCCTCAATAACAATAATGTCCTTCCTCAAATTGGGAGGCTAAAACTGCACCCTAAACTCCAGATGTGGTCTCACCAGTGCCCTGTACAACTGCAGTAGGACCTCCTTGCTCCTAAACTCAAATCCTCTCACAATGAAGGCCAACATGCCATTAGCTTTCTTCACAGCCTGCTGTACCTGCATGCTTACTTTCAGGGACTGGTGTGCAAGCACACCCAGCTCTCATTGCACCTCCCCTTTTCCTAATCTGACACTATTCAGATAATAATCTGCCTTCCTGTTCAAGCCACCAAAGTGGATAACCTCACATTTACCCACATTATTCTGCATCTGCCATGCATCTGCCCATTCACCTAACCTATCCAAGTCACCCTGCAGCCTCATTGCATCCTCATCGCAGCTCACACTGCCACCCAGCTTTGTGTCATCCACAAACTTGGAGATGTCACATTTAATTTCCTCATCCAAACCATTAATATATATTTTAAATAACTGGGGTCCCAGCACTGGGCCTTGCGGCACCCCACCCGTCACTGCCTGCCATTCTGTAAAGGACCCGTTAATTCCAACTCTTTGCTTCCTGTCTGCTAACCAGTTCTCTATCCATGTCACTACCCCCAATACCATGTGCTCACATTTTGCACGCTAATCTCTTGTGTGGGACCTTGTCAAAGGCTTTTTGAAAGTCCAGATACACCACATCCACTGGTTCTCCCTTACCCATTTTACTAGTTACATCTTTCCCCTTCATAAATTCATGCTGACTTTGACCGATCCTGTCACTGCTTTCCAAATGCCCTCTTCCCCACTACCGATGTAGAACTGGGTATTCGATGTATTCCCTGTTTTCGCTCTCCCTCCTTTCTTAAAAAGTAGTTACGTTGGCTACCCTCCAGTCCCCAGGAACTAATCCATAGTCGAAAGAACATTGGAAAATGATCACCAATGCATCCACAATTTCTAGGGCCACCATCTTGAGTACTCTAGGATGCAGACCATCAGGCCCTGGGGATTTATCTGCCTTCAGTCCAAACAGTTTACCTAACACAATTTCTTGATTAATGTGGATTCCTCCCTCCCACTAGATGCTCGGTCCCCTAGTATTTCTGGGAGATTGTTTGTATCTTCCTTAGTGAATACAGAACTAAAGTACACGTTTAACTGTTCTGCCATTTCCTTGTTTCCCGTTATAAATTCACCTGTCTCTGATTGTAAGGGACCTACATTTGTCTTCACTATTCTTTTCTTTTTTACATATCTAAGAAGCTTTTACAGTCAGTTTTTATATTTCCCACAAGCTTTCTTTCATGAAAACTTTCTTTCATGACCAAGAATATACCGGCACTTGGTAAATAGTGGTTCAGTTATAATTGCTTCATGTGAGATAACTTCTTGCACACTTTGTCAAGGCTTGCACATTAAAAAAAAAACCATTTAAATAACTTGCAGAGTCTGGGCAACTCTAAATTTGTACCCCAATATAGAGTCATAGTCATGGAATAATACAGCTTGAAAGCAAGTCTTTCAGCCCACACCATCCACATGTCCCACCTACACTTTCCCCACTGCCTGCGTTTGGCCCATGCACTGCAGTATCTTCAAGAAAGGGATTGCAAAAATGAAAGTTGGAGAAAATATTAACTGAAAGCTAAGTCTAATCTCTTCTCTTGGCAGTATGAAGGATTGATGTGTGAGTTCATTTCATGCACTGTGCACTCGGCTGAGACACCTTTCATATGCCTGTACTATCATATATGCATGGCTCCTGACTGTGATACATATACTTACATTTTCAATTGTTTAAGCAGTCAGGTATCAATATGTGCCTGTCAAACTCTCATTAACAATAAATTGCTCATGACACTTTGGTTAATATTCCATGCACACACTGTGGTGTAGAATTACAAATAAAAGTTGTGCTTTTTCAACCCATGTGAAATAAATTGATATCAGAGTCTTGTTTAGAGATACAACAGGCCCTTTGGCCCTCTGAGTCTGCACTGGCCAAGGATCACCCGTTCATAGTAGTTCTATCCTACACACTTTATAGAAGCCAATTAACATAAATACCTGTATGTCTTTGGAGTGTGGGAGATAACCGGAGCACCTGGAGAAAACCCACAGAATCATATGGAGAACGTACAAATTCCACACAGACAGTACTATAGGACAGGATCGAACCCGAGTCTCAGGCGTTGTGAGTCAGCAGCTCTACCACTGCGCCACTGTGACTATCTATCTCTATACCTATTAAAGTCTCATCTTGTATGTGCGTGTGTGTATGTGTTTTATATTTTTGCCGAAACGCTACGTGGTAACACATACATTTTTACATCTTCTGACTCACATTTTCCCCACTACGCAGTGATCAGGTTCACAAGATTTGATGCTATATTTCATGACTTATTGGTGATTAAAGTTTAAAAAAAAGACAAAACTGCCTTTGAAACCGACTTTCAGACACAGATTCTTCAACCAGCTTCGACTGTTGAGGTGGGCGGGTACGATGGCTCGGGTCGGCGCCCGTTTCACACAGAGTATTCCACGAGTTTCAAGTGACGTCAGGAGAGGGCCGCATTTCCAGAACATTCCTCAAACGCTTCACCACCTCCCCAACGGTCGAGTGAAGATCCAGTTCTGCCCTGCTTCATTCCGACTGCTTGATGCACTGATTGATCCTGACTGCTTGATTCTGACTTCACGATTTTTAAAGGTAAGACTTTGCAATTTTGTACTCAGCCCCGCTCGCTGGCACAGTCGGCTCTGCCCCGCCCCGCTCGCTCAGCTCCGCCCCGAGACAGAACAGAACAAGAAAGAACTTAACTGAATAAATCTCATCTTTAATGTTAAAATTGTTGTTATATTTTAAGTTATTCACATTTTAAGCTTTAATAAATCACTTTTCCAATTGATTCTGACTTTGCGGTCTTTAAAGATAAGACTTTGCGGTTTTTGTACTAATTCTTTGAATAATACTTTGCCATTTTTTTAATTCACTTTCTCAGCCCTGCTCGCTCAGCTCTGCCACGCTTGCTGGCCTCTACCCCGCTCACTGGCCTCCGCTCGCTCGCTCGCCCGTCCCAGCCCCGCTCGCTGGCTCGGTCGGCTACGCCCCACTCGTGGGCCTCTGCCCCGCTAGCTGGCCTCTGACTAAATACCTGCATGTCTTTGGAGTGTGGGAGAAAACTGGAGCACCTGGAGAAAACCCACAGAATCATCGCATCTAAACAGTTGCTGGTAAATTCAGCATTCGTAAAGTGCTCCAAGCTTTGTTGGGAACTGTCTCTAGCCTCAAGGACGAGCTCTCTGTTGAACATAGTACAGGGCAGGTTCAGACACAAAGAGCCTTTGTTCAATGCAGCCATAATATTTATTACTGGACAACTATGAAGGGCATTAAAACCAGGTGAACAAATGCCATTGTTTTCACTTTCTAGGGTAATCAATAGAAGGGGATTTTTAAGAAACGGATTTATTTAACAGAAGGATTGCAGTTCCTCAAATAATATGTAATACAAATATGTACTATAAATGAACCTACATTGAAGTATTTAAAAATGGAAATAAAATAATGCAATGATAAATTAAAGAATGGATAATTTAAGAATTGAAAATTAAACAATAGGTGCAATCTTTTATATTGAACTTCCTGAGCTATAGCTTTGGCCGTTAAATTATTGAGACATGGGTTTGAAAATATCTTCTTGCCTGGTAATGTTGCACCTTTGTGAAATTCAGTCTAATGGTCTGTAGCTTAGAAAGATCATACAAAGCTGCCTATGCTATTACAATGGTCCTAAACAGACAAGCTAACAGAGAAGCCAAAAGCAAGACACGGTCTTCTTCAGTGGAATGTTTGGAAATGAATGAGGTTTATTTACAGCAAATAATGCACTGTCAATGATGTAACCAGTATAGTGGCAGATTATTATATCGCTCAGGAATTGCTCCCTCTAGCCACTAGGAGAATACATAGAGTGAGGAGCTAGTGTTGTTTTATGCATGGGAGCTCTCCACGAGATATTGAAAGCCTCTCGAAAGATAAATCTTCATAACAGTCTCTTGATTAATAGTTTCTTTATTGTCGAAGAAAAAAGTAAGATATTCATCCAACGTTCTTCTTTGACTTGTACCCTTTAATCTTTGTCAAACTCCAGCATGTCGCTTTTAAACATTAGAAAACTCCACATGGCTCCGCATGGTCGAAAGATATTCCTTTTCACCATGCTTCCTCCAAACTAAACTAAAAAGCTTCTCCGCTAAAATCCCAGCAGCAAACACACCCTCAACTATGTAATACATCCCACCCACATAATTACAGGCAGACAACATTTAAAGGCAAATGCCATAATTTATGACACACTAAATTAAGCCAAATGGCCACTACAACCAGTTCATCAAATCCACAGCCTTTCTTTTTATGTATACGACATCTTAAGAAATAATTGAATTAATTGACCATGACAGTTGAATGACCCTGACAGTCCTTTCAGGTGAGGCAGAGGTTCACTTGCACCTCTACCAACCTCATCTACTGTATCCGCTGTTCCAGTTGTGGGCTCCTATATATCGGTGAGACCAAGCGCAGGCTCGGTGATCGTGTCGCTGAACACCTCTGTTCTGTCCGCCTAGATGATCTCCCTGTTGTTAAACACTTTAACTCCCCCTCCCATTCGCATACTGCCCTTTCTGTCCTGGGCCACCTCCATTGTCAGAGTGAGGCCCAGTGCAAATTGGTGGAATAGCACTTCATATTTCGCTTGGGCAGCTTATAACCCAGAGGTATGACCATTGACTTCTTTAACTTCAAGTAACCCATGCTTTCCCACTCTCCCCATCCCTCCCACCACCTAGTTCTCCGACCATTCTGACTGTCCTCCTGATTAAATTTTTACATAGTATGCCTCACCTTCCCCTAGCTAACAATGATTCTACATTTTCTTTGAACTTCGTCCTCTTTGATCACTCGTTTTCACATTTTATCCTTCCATATCTCTTGTTTCCCTCTCCCCTCTCTCAGTTTGAAGAAGGGTCCCGACCCGAAACATCACCCATTCCTTTTTCTTCAGAGATGCTGCCTGACCTGCTGACTTACTCGAACATTTTGTTTCTATCTTCGGTGTAAACCAACATCTGCAGTTCCTTCCAGCACATAAATTATTTTTATGTAATATTTTCTATTTTCAAAACTGCACAATAAGCTCTACCAAAATATTGCTCTGTAGTTGTAGTAAAGATTCAAACTACATTGTCCCATTTTAGGTACATATGACCATTAAACACCCCTGTCTTGACTACAGCTAACCAACAGTGCTGACAGAGCAGTTGAGGGAAATAATTAGGAAAATACATATCACAATATACACAAAACTGTACATTTAAAATGTATTAATTACAAAATTTCCATCGTCGCAACAAAATTTACAGAGTACCCTCAATGTCCAAGTATGACTCTCATCCTCTAGAAACTTTAATTCTCCATCGCATTTCTAGTTTTGCAGCCTTGAACACTGTTTCAATGAAGCTCCTTGGTAAGTCACCCAACACCACCTTATAACCATATAACATATAACCATATAACAATTACAGCACGGAAACAGGCCCTCTCGGCCCTTCCAGTCCGTGCCGACCATTTGTTTTCCCCTAGTCCCATCTACCTGCACTCAGACCATACCCCTCCATTCCCTTCCCGTCCATATACCTATCTTACTTTTAAATGTTAAAATCGATCCTGCCTCCACCACTTCTGCTGGAAGCTCATTCCACACAGCCACCACCCTCTGAGTAAAGAAGTTCCCCCTCACGTTGCCCCTAAACTTCTGTCCTTTAATTCTCATGTCATGCCCTCTTGTTTGAATCTTCCCTACCCTCAATGGGAAAAGCTTATCCACGTCAACTCTGTCTATCCCTTTCATCATTTTAAAGACCTCAATCAAATCCCCCCTTAACCTTCTGCGCCCCAAAGAATAAAGACCTAACTTGTTCAACCTTTCTCTGTAACATAGTTGCTGGAACCCAGGCAACATTCTAGTAAATCTCCTCTGTACTCTCTTTATTTTGTTGACTAGGGCTTTGTTATCTTTCGATTCGACGTGATATAGTCATCTAGATCCAATACTGAGTTTAGCAATCTCCGTTCATAACCATTCAGTAATAATTGTACTCTGGCTGCTTACAGATCTTCTAGATCAATCATTGATATATGTTGATTTAACATCCCTGTTACTTTGCACCATTATCCATTATTGGCATTTGATCTCTTGTACCTTATTGTTCTCAATCTGTTACTTTTCTCCTTCCTTTTTTCTTTCCTTTTTACCTATTACTTCACCTCTTCATTCCAGTTTTATTGAAAGGTCTTTGATCCAAAACTAACTTTATTTCTCTTTCCAGGGGAGGATTTCAAAAGAAGCTGAAGGCTTGATTCAATTAATCTGATGTCAGATGACTGTGGAAGGGCCTGTATACCATCACAGACTCCACAACAAAATCAGAGGTAGTCTCTGAAAATGACACACCTCTACCAGATGAGGTCAATGCCTTTTGTACTCACCTTCATGTGAACAAGGAATTTCATTATATCCTTGTGTATATCACAATAAATTGATCTATCTAACAAATATCTCAGGATGTTTTTTACACTGGGACAGCTGGGCCATGAATACTCCCAATACAGTAAATGCCTATTCACTAATAAAATAAGCATTATTTTATTATCGTTTTCTTTATACTCCAGTACCTGTAAAAGAAGCCCATCATGGGAAATGTTTTGAATATTCAAACCTCCCTAAAAGCAGTTGGTGCCGGTTTCTTAAATTCCTTGAAAAAATGAGCATATCATTCACTAAAAAAGAATATTAGATCCCTGGGACCAAAGGAAATACTGAAAGAAAAGATGCAGTTTTCAATGCTAAATATCCTATTTCTATGCTGTAACAATCCATAACTTTGCTACTTACTTTAGAATTAGCTGCATCAACACACAAAGCAAGGAAATCTATCAGTGGTTATAATGACTTCATTCCCGGAGCCCTATTTAAAATAGTAAATGCACAGATTATCTCTGAAATATGACATTTATGACCTGATATAAAATTATTTGAACAAGTTCTGAATTGCTATTTGGCATAAATCAGGCCTTCCTCAGCAGGTGGTTACATCTGAATGTTAGAACATACATTCTCAAAAAACAGACTTAAACTGGCAAATATGTTTATCTTCCTTAGTTTCCCCTGAGGAGGTGCTTGTTGGGCAATTTGATTGACAAAACCTCCCCCCCGCACAACCAACATTTTGATTGTGCCATTTTGTCTGTTTACTGTCAGTTTTTGTAAGAAATGGGACTTTCTCCCCTGTAACGGCGAATCATAGAAACATAGAAAATAGGTGCAGGAGGAGGCCATTCGGCCCTTCGAGCTAGCACCGCCATTCATTGTGATCATGGCTGATCAATCTATTGTCTGCTCAGCCTCAAAATCACTTGGATGCAAAAATTACAGTTGTTTCCCTCAGTTCACAACCTGTTTCTGAGAAGAAAACACAAAGTTCTGAAGGAACTCAGCGGGCCAGGCAGCATCTGTGGAGGGGATGGATGGACGAGTTTCGGGTTGGGATCCTTCTTCGTACTGATACGAGTAGAGAGGAGAGACCCGGAAAAGAGAGGTGGGAGCCAGACACAGCCTGGCAAGTGATAGGTGGGTGCAGGAGAGGGGGGGTTCAGTGAAGTGACAAGGGCTCGAGATGAAAAGTGGCCAAAAGGATGTCAGATAAGTAGAGAAGAGAAAGAGTGGATAGACACAAAATGCTGGAGTAACTCGGCGGGTGAGGCAGCATCTATGGAGGGAAGGAATGGGCGATGTTACAGGTCAAGACCCTATTTCAGACAGAAGAGTGAATTGTATAGACAGACAAAAGGGATGGGTGGAAAGGGACAGGGGGAGGTGAAAGTGCGGGGATAAAAGGGAAATGGGTGTCTGAAGGAGGGGAAAATCGGTTTATTAAGTGTATTTAAAAGCCTCTCGTTACCACACAGAATACTAGGTTTGAAATTTCAGTCAATGTCTGTTTATCACAAATCACATTCTCTTGCTGCAAATTTTGCTACAGTTTTAAGCTCTTTGCAATGTTCCGATGTTACTGAGGGTACAATATAAATCCAAGTTCTTTCTGTACTTTCCTTGATTAAACATTCTTCTTTATTTCCAGAAAAAGAACAATATGAACGTCAAACTGACATTAATATTTGAAAAGAATCCACTTTAGCAAAGTTAATGAACCTGAAGTGTTATTAATCCACTGTTTGTTACTCGAAAACATTGAGTGATGAAACAGTAAATGCATGAATCATATTTCTTTAGAATCTTTCTTTAGATTAAGTTCTTTAGAATCAGAAATTATGTCAAAGGAATGATGTGGAATTGCAATAATATCAAACCAAAAGTGAATAATAAATCCTGAAACTATGGAGCAGTTTGGAATGGAATATCTGTAGGTTTCTGCGTGAAGGGTTTAATGCAAGGTTAACATTTCCTGATTGGCATCATGTAGATTGTGGTGTATATTGCTGTTCTGCAATGGAATATCTTGTGTTTACCACTTATTTGAATGATTTGGATGTGCTTAAAGAAGGTACAGCAAAATTAGTGACAAAATTATATGTGAGGAAGATTGCAAGAGGTCATGGAAGATACAGGGTGACATGGTGGCTCAGTGATACAGTTGCTGCCTTACAGCACCTGAGCCACGATTTCAATCCCAACTACAGGTGCTGTCTGTACAGAGTTTGTACAATTTCCCCGTGACCAGCATGGCTTTTCTCCGGGATCTCTGGTTTCCTCCCACACTCCAAGTTTGTTGGCTATTTGGCTTGGTAAATTGTTGAAATTGTCCCTCGTGTGTGTGTGTAGGATAGTGTTAGTGTGCGGGATCGCTGGTCGGCGCAGACTCGGTGGAGGGAAGGACCGTTTCCGTGCTTCTAAACAAAACTAAACACAACAAGTACAGTCACATAACTATTAAATATTGTTAAACATAGGTATGTATTAAGGACTATGGTGGAAGGAAACAAAATGGAAATAGTACAAATTGGTGGCTGGGATGCCCAAACATAAGACCAGCTTCTTCCCCAATGCCATTAGACTCCTGAGCCAGTCACCTCTTTCACACTTGAATGTGCTACCACGATAGACATTCGGCCCATCAAGTCTACTCTGCCATTTATTATTGTTTTCTTTATACTCCTAACCCCATTCTTCTGCCTTTTCCCTATAACCTCTGACATTTGTACTAATCAAGAATCTATCTCTGCCTTAAAAATATCTACTGACTTGGCCTCCACAGCCTTCTGTGGCAAAGAATTCCACAGATTCACCACCCTCTATCAGATAACGTAATGACTGTGTCAGAAGAATCCTTTCCAAAGAAGATATTCTGGAAGAGCTCCTGAAAAACAAATGGTCAAATGTTCATGATTTTCAAAGAACTAAATGGAATAACTTTAACATTAACAATAACTTTGTAAATAATTTAGAAATTATAAATGGCAATGTTAAAATAAAGTTTTCATCACGGTGGCACAACGGTAGAGTTGCTGCCTTACAGCGAATGCAGCGCCGGAGACCCGGGTTTGATCCCGATTATAGGTGCTGTCTGTACAGAGTTTGTACGTTCTCCCCGTGACCTGCATAGGTTTTCTCCGAGATCTTCTGTTTCCTCCCACATTCCAAAGACGTATAGGTTTGTAGGTTAATTGGCTTGGTAAATGTAAAAAATGGCCCTAGTGGGAGTAGGATAGTGTTAATGTTCGGGGATCGCTGGTCGGTGCGGACCCGGTGGCCCGAAGGGCCTGTTTCCGTGCGGTATCTCTTAAACTAAACTAAAGTACTCTTATCAAAACATACACTTGCATTGGTACCTATTAGGGGTTTCATTGAATCGTTGATATCTCAGTAAATTGACTTTGGTATAGAGCCTAACTTTGCAACTAACAATTGATCAAGACTTCTGGCCACCACCCTGTCGGGCAGTGCTTTTCAGATTCCAAAAACCTTCTTTGTGAAAATAGTTTTCCTCAGTTCCCTTACCTTGGCACCAAAACGTGGTGACTCTTGCATGAGGTCGCAGTAAACAATTTCTATACATTTTGTACTCATCGAGGATTGTGCTTAGACGAACTGTACGCAAAAAAAATTCACTGTATTTCTGTACATGTGATAATAAAGAACCATTGACCACGGACCATGGAGAGTTAATTAATTTCCACATACCTCGACTCCAACCTATCCCCCCTGGTCCAATCCCTCCCTGCCTATGTCCAAGACACCTCACAAGATCTTCGTCTCTTTAAAGACTTCTGTTTTCCAGGCCCCCACTCCCTCATCTTTACTATGGATGTGCAGTCACTCTACACCTCCACCGCCCCCTCCCCACCAGGATGGTCTTAAAGCCCTCCATTTCTTCCTAGACCTCAGAACCAGACAATTTCCATCTACTAATACTCTCCTCCGCTTAGCAGAGATGGGCCATACCCTCAAAAACTTCTCCTTCGACACCTCCCACTTCCACCAAATCCAAGGGGTAGCTATGGGCACTCACATGGGCCCTTGCTCGGCCTGCCTCTCAGTAGGGTACATCGAACAAACTGTCCCAGGTGTATACTGGACCTATCCCCGAACTCTACCTCCGCTACATTGACGACTGCATTGGTGCTACCTCCTGCACCCATGCCAAACTCACTGACTTCATCAATTTCCATCCTGCACTCAAATCCACTTGGACCATCTCCGACATCTCTCTAACGTTTCTGGAACTCACCGTCTCCATCACAAGAGACAGACTATTGACCGACAGCTACTACAAACCCACTGACTCCCATAGCTATCTAGACTACACTTCTTCCCACCCTGCTTTTTATCCCCTACTTCCAATTCCTCTGCCAAAAGTGAAAAAATAGAGCCCCTAGACTACCAAAGCAGTGTGGCCAAAGAGTGAATAAAGATATAAGAGAGGAAAAGAAAAAAATAAGTAAAAAAAAGGAAAGGGAAAAAAGAAAAAAAAGTGGAGATATACAGTGGCTTGCAAAAGTTTTCATACCCCTTGAACTTTTCCACATTTTGTCACGTTACAACCACAAACGTAAATGTATTTTATTGGGATTTTATGTGATAGACCAACACAAAGTGGTGCATAATTGTGAAGTGGAAGGAAAATGATACATGGTTTCCAAATTTTATTACAAATAAAAAACTGAAAAGTGTGGCGTGCAAAAGTATTCAGCCCCCCTGAGTTAATACTTTGTAGAACCAACTTTCGCTGCAATTACAGCTGCAAGTTTTTTGGGGTATGTCTCTACCAGCTTTGCACATCTAAAGACTGAAATTTTTGCCCATTCTTCTTTGCAAAATAGCTCAAGCTAAGTCAGATTGGATGGAGAGCGTCTGTGAACAGCAATTTTCAAGTCTTGCCGGAGATTCTCAATTGGATTTAGGTCTGGACTTTGACTGGGCCATTCTAACACATGAATATGCTTTGATCTAAACCATTCCATTGTAGCTCTGGCTGTATGTTTAGGGTCATTGTCCTGCTGGAAAGTGAACCTCCACTCCAGTCTCAAGTCTTTTGCAGACTCTAACAGGTTTTCTTCCAAGATTGCCCTGAATTTGGCTCCATACATCTTCCCATCAACTCTGACCAGCTTCCCTGTCCCTGCTGAAGAAAAGCATCCCCACAGCATGATACTGCCACCACCATGTTTCACAGTGGGGATGGTGTGTTCAGGGTGATGTGCAGTGTTAGTTTTCCACCACACATAGCGTTTTGCATTTAGGCCAAAAACTTCAATTTTGGTCTCATCAGACCAGAGCACCTTTCCTCTACATGTTTGCTGGGTCCCCCACATGGCTTGTGGCAAACTGCAAACAGGACTTCTTTTGGCTTTGTTTCAACAATAACTTTCTTCTTGCCACTCTTCCATAAAGGCCCGATTTGTGGAGTGCACGACTAATAGTTGTCCTGTGGACAGATGCTCCCACCTGAGCTGTGGATCTCTGCAGCTCCTCCATGGCCTCTTGGCTGCTTCTCTGATCAATGCTCTCCTTGCCCGGCCTGTCAGTTTAGGTGAACGACCATGTCTTGGTAGGTTTGCATTTGTGCCATACTCTTTCCATTTTTGGATGATGGATTGAACAGTGCTCCGTGAGATGTTCAAAGCTTGGGATATTTTTTTATAACCTAACCCTGCTTTTATAACCTAACCCTGCTTTTTATAACCTAACCTTACTCTTGTTACTTCTCCACAACTTTATCCCTGACCTGTCTGGTGTGTTCTTTGGGCTTCATGATGCTGTTTGTTCACTAATGTTCTCTGACAAACCTCTGAGACCATCACAGAACAGCAGTATTTATACAGATTAGATTTCACACAAGTGGACTCTATTTACTAATTAGGTGACTTCTGAAGGCAATTGGTTGCACTGGATTTTATTTTGGGGTATCAGAGTAAAGGGGGCTGAATACTTTTGCACGCCACACTTTTCAGTTTTTTATTTGTAAAAAAATTTGAAAACCATGTATCATTTTCCTTCCAATTATGCACCACTTTGTGTTGGTCTATCACATAAAATCCCAATAAAATACATTTACGTTTGTGGTTGTAACGTGACAAAATGTGGAAAAGTTCAAGGGGTATGAAAACTTTTGCAAGCCACTGTACCTACCCCTCGCCCCCCGCCCACCTCACCCAACCGAAGAAGGGTTTCGGCCCGAAACGTTGCCCATCTCCTTCGCTCCATAGATTCTGCTGTACCCGGTGAGTTTTTCCAGCATTTTGTGTACCCTCACCCAACCCATAGTTGGATTAAATCAAAATCAAATCAGATACGGGAGAAATACTAACATTACCCAAGGATATTAATGATAGATTTTCTCAATACTATCAAACACTTTACTCAACCAAAACGACAGTGGGTTCTGCAGGATTGGAATCATTTTTACAGTAATGTAATCTTACAGGTTTAGATCTGAAAGAGAGAGAATTATTAGGGGCTGAAATATCAGTAAAAGATATTGAAGAACCTATTAGATCTTTAAAAAACGGAAAGGCTGCTGGCCCTGATGGTTTAAATAGTGAATTTTATTAAAAATTTAATGATCTGATCTCCCCACGCCTACAGACATTATATACTCAAGCATTCATGCAACAAAAACTACCAGAAACTTTAAATGAATCAACAATAATACTTATACCCAAAACGGATAAGGACCCTGAAGACCCTGGTTCATATAGAGCAATTGCTCTCTTAAACACCGATCAGAAAATATTAACCAAAATTTTAGCCCATAGATTAAGTTTAGTGATTCATAAATTAATACACCCTGATCAAACAGGCTTTATTACAAAACATTATTCATATTATAATCTGAGACGACTATTTAACATTATATACTCAAATAGAATAGCTAATGTAGACCTAGCAGTCATCTCATTAGATGCTGAGAAAGCATTCGATCAAGTGGAATGGCCCTATTTATTTTCGGTGATGGAAACATTTCAACTGGGTGAGAAGTTTTGTACATGGGTTAAGCTTTTATATACTAACCCAACAGCTAGAATAATGACAAATCAAATGTTATCAACAAAATTTGATTTATCTAAATGTTGTAGACGAGGATGCCCGTTATCCCCGCTATTATTCCCCCTTGTTATCGAACCATTAGCATAAAGTGTTAGAGCATGAAGTGGGAGCATGTGCGCATGTGCGGGGCTCTTCGAGAGTGTGCGCATGTGCAGGACTTTTCCGGAGTGTGCGCATGTGCGAGGTATTTGGGGCGGGAAAGGCCTGCGGAATCAGCCATGTTTGCCAGACGTTTCTGAGTTTATGTATTAAAGAAATAAGTTGCTTAAAGCTTAAATAAAGTTAAGTAAATTATGAGTAGTGAAAGTTTAATTTACCTCACAACAATTTAAGCAACTTATCTTAGAAGTCAAACAGTCTGACTTGGGATGGAGAAACTATTGAAACCACAACGCTTGGATCTGGATCCCAACTCACCTGCTGCTGCAAAGAATTGGAAGCACTGGCTTTGTATACTAAATAACTTCTTTGAGGAGTGTGGCAATGATGCACCAGACAGACTCAATACATTAATAAGCTTCGTCTCTTCTGATGTATATGATTACATAGAGGAATGTACAACTTATGATTCTGCTATTGATGTACCAAGCAGACTCTTCGTTAAGACACCCAACGTGATATTCGTTCGACACCTCCTTGCTACTTGGAAACAAAAACCTGGTGAGTCACTTGATGAATTTTTACAAGAACTTCAAAGACTTAGTAAAGACTGCCTTCAAAGCAGTTACGGCTGATCAATATCGACAGGAAGTTATTCGAGACTCTTTTATCAATGGTTCGGCATCACCTTTAATACGACAGAGACTATTAGAACACAAAACCTTGGATTTTACTTCGGAGTCACGTGAATGACTACGTGAAGAACCCCATCCAGCCGCACGTGCATCATTACGTTAGATGCTTTATGCAGGCGACCGGTGGAGCAGCGGAGCTCCTCCAGTGGTAAGTCTAAACTTCAGGTAAGTGATATTCCTTACCTGTTTTAGGTCTCCTACAGGAACCTCAAAGGTTTTTGTAGGATGTTCGCAACGGCCGACGAGGGAACCAGCTAAGGGCTTTGGGGAAACCCTGGTCCGACCGTGGAAGCGGGGAGGTGGCGAATGTCGGGTTTCGCGATCGGAGTCACTGATAACACGGTCAGTGACTCTAGACGTTGGGTTCCCGGGGAGGGGGAACCCAATAATATGCGGTTCAAGACCGCAGTAGTCCCCAGGATATGGGGTTAAACTGACCTGAACGGTCAGCCTGGGTTCCCAGGGAGGGGAAATCCAAGAATATGCGGTTTCCAGACCGCAGTAGTCCCCAGGAGATGGGGTTAAAACTGACCTAAACGGTTAGGCTGGGTTCCCCAGGGAGGGGAAATCCAAGCACATGCAGTTTTCATTCCGCAGTAGTCCCCAGGATATGGGGTTAAACTGACCTGAACGGTCAGCCCGGGTGCCGGGAGGGTTACCGCTGGTATATATATATATATATATATATGGATTCCCAGGGAGAGGAAATCCAGCAATGCGGTTCCCAAACCGCAGTCATCCCCAGGATATGGGGACAACTGATCAAAAATGGTCAGTCCGACAAGGAAAGATGTTGGGAGGGTTCCCCTCCGGGAATGTGAATCTAGAGACTCCTACAGCAGGAGTAGGGTCAACGCGAGTTAATGTTAGCGCCAGCAGTAAAATTTATGACAGTGTCAGCCTATTGGAGAGGCTATGCCAGCAGCACCTTTGTGTAGGGCTGCTTCATGGGGATGCCAAGTTATGGCAGTGGCAGCCTATTGGAAAGGCTGTGGCAGCAGTACCTTTGTTCAGGACTGCTCCAGGGGGAATGCAAGGTTATGGCAGGCTAGCCTATTGGAGAGGCTCTGCCAGCAGCACCTTTGCTCAGGGCTGCTTCATGAGAACGCCAAATCTATGGCAAATACTGGCCTATGGGAAAGGCTGCGCCAGCAGCACCTTTTTTCAGGGCTGCTTCATGGGCGCCAGCAGTACCTTGTTCAGGGCTGCTTCATGGGAATCGATTGCTTAGTAGGGTATTCTATTTACAGTGATCATGGGGGATGAGGAGGCATTGCTAGGATAAGGCAATATAACAGAATGATGACAAAATAGCATTCAAAGAGGACTATTTACAGTTCAAAAACACTGGTTATGTATGTGCTAAAACCCACTGTTAAATCTCAAACTATATTTGAGAAATTGGGCTCCTCTATCCAGTTAGATGAAGTTGCTATCAAATAGACTTGTAGGACATTGGGATTTACCTTTAGCTATTCAATTGGCCGTTGACGCCAGCCTGTGCAACAGATTGCAGTCAATAGACTCCTGTCACAGCTTTGTTGTTATAAAACAGCCTTCTAGTCGTTAGACTAATTGGCAATAGTATAGATGGGATTCAGCTGATAGGAGAACTGTTATCTTGTTAAATGGTAAACTATAAAGTGCCATGTAGGTCATTGTTAACACAACTTGTCACCAGCTGATGTTAATAAAGTCACAATGATGGACAAACAGTATTCATTACTGCTCCAGTAGTTGTTAGGTAAATATTTTATTATTTTGCCAAATGGTGTTAATGGCCCTAAATGGGAAATTGCGCCAGCAGCAGGCCTGCTTAATGTCTTCCTCATGTAGGAGGGGAGCATGCCGCGTCAGTATTAGTCTGACGCCGGGTCCATGGCAAAGTCGGCGTATTGCTAAAGCCGCGCTAGCAGCACCTTATAACAGGCTGTTTAATGTCTCCCTCATGTAAGGATCGGTATAGTCTAACGCCGAGTCTGAGGGTATAGCCATAGAGCATGCCAAGGGGATGCAGGGCATGCGCCAGAGGTCTATGCCTGGCAGCAAGTTTGCCATCCCAACACATATGCAGTGAACACCGCTATTAGGGGGAAATTAGCCAACATTAAATATGTGGATTTCAACTATGTTTGAAACACTACACCAGGAAGATATGAGACTCCGCCTGGAAGGAAAATCAGATCGCTTTTATAGGACGTGGTCTGTATTTATAGACTTACTACAAGGATAAGGTGCAATAGTACTTTAAAAAGGCACCGGCGGCAGGTCTTGGTAGAGGGGGATGAAAAATTGTCAAGTTGGTATATTCCTTTTGCGTGATGTTTGTAATAAAGCAACTGTCTTTTACTTTTTTCTTCTATCTCTTTCTTCTTTTCTAGGGTCCATTTCTTAATTTCCTTTTTCTAATTTCTTGACTAAGGGGTCTTTCTTCTTTCCTTTCATCACGCTTCTTAATTTTCACATTTCTCTTTCACTTTCTATTTTTTCTAGAGAAAATTTTTCTCTTTAGGGAGAAAAATCGGTAATGATTGAAATAGGTACAGGATTTTTGGAAGGAAGATCATCTTTATGGCATTTATTCTACCTATGAGGGAGATCGGAAGCGTTTTCCAAAATTGAATAAGGGCATTTAGAGTGGTAATTAATGGTGGAAAGTTTGCTTGAAATAAAGAGGTGTATTTTCTAGTTACGTAAACTCCAAGATATTTAAATTTTTCCATAGCAATTCTAAAATTTTAGGAGGTGTGTTGAATCTTGACGTTTTATTGACATAATTTCACTTTTGTTCCAGTTTATTCTACATCCTGAAAAAGAACCAAATTCCTCTATGAGATTCAGTATGTTTGAAATACTAACTTGGAAACTGGTGATATATAGTAGTACGTCATCTGCGTACAATGATATTTTATTATTAGAATATTTAGTATTATAGCCATGAATATTCGGATGTACTCTTATGTTTTCTGCTAAAGGTTCAATCGCAAGGGCAAATAACAGAAGTGATAATGCACACCCTTGTCTATTTCCCCTGGATAACTGAAATTTAGGTGAGAGTGTTTGATTAGTCAGTATTCTGGCAGTCAGCTTGTCATATAACAAATTTATCCATGAAATAGTTTTCTCCTAATTGAAATTTTTGCAATACTGTAAAAAAGATATTTCCTTGCTATTTGGTCAAATGCATTTTCTGCATCTAATGCAATAGTTGATAAGTCTTTTATCGTTCTATGTGAGCAAAAAGAGAGATTTCTGCAATAATTATAGGAGGCATGGAGTAAATGAGGTGCTAGAGGAGTATAAAGAATGTAAAAAGAATCTTAAGAAAGAAATTAGGAAGGCTAAAAGAAGATATGAGGTTGCTTTGGCAAGAAAGGTGAAAGTAAATCCAAAGTGTTTCTACAGCTATATTAATAACAAAAGGATTATGAGGGATACAATTGGACCATTAGAGAGCCAGAATGGACAGCTATCTGCAGAGCCAAAAGAGATGGGGGAGATATTGAACAATTTCTTTTCTTCGGTATTCACCAAGGAGAAGGATATTGAACTCTGTGAGGTAAGGGGAAAAAGTAGAGTAGCTATGGAAACTGTGAGATTCAAAGAGGAGGAAGTACTGACACTTTTGAAAAATATAAAAGTGGATAAGTCTCCAGGTCCTGACAGGATATTCCCTAGGACATTGAGGGAAGTTAGTGTAGAAATAGCAGGAGCTATGACAGAAATATTTCAAATGTCATTAGAAATGGGAATAGTGCCGGAGGATTGGCGTACTGCGCATGTTGTTCCATTGTTTAAAAAGAATAAACCTAGCAATTATAGACCTGTTAGTTTGACGTCAGTGGTGGGCAAATTAATGGAAAGGATACTTAGAGATAATATATATAAGCATCTGGATAAACGGGGTCTGATCAGGAACAGTCAACATGGATTTGTGCCTGGAAGGTCATGTTTGACAAACCTTCTTGAATTTTTCGAAGCGGTTACTAGGGAAATTGATGAGGGTAAAGCAGTGTACGTTGTCTATATGGATTTCAGTAAGGCCTTTGACAAGGTTCCCCTTGGAAGGTTGGTTAAGAAGGTTCAATCTTTGTGTGTTAATGGCGGAGTAGTAGCAAGATGGATTTCAACAGTGGCTGAATGGGAGATGTCAGAGAGTAATGGTGGATGGCTGTTTGTCAGGTTGGAAGCCGGTGACCAGTGGGGTGCCTCAGGGATCTGTGTTGGGTCCACTGTTGTTTGTCATGTGCATCAATGATCTGGATGATGGGGTGGAAAATTGGATGTAAGTATGCAGATGATACTAAGATAGATGGTGTTGTGGATAATGAAGTAGATTTTCAAAGTCTACAGAGAGATTTGGGCCATTTGGAAAAGTGGGCTGAAAGATGGCAGATGGAGTTTAATGCTGATAAGTGTGAAGTGCTACATCTTGGCAGGACAAATCAAAATAGGCCGTACATGGTAAATGGTATGGAATTGAGGAATGCTGTGGAACAGAGAGATCTAGGAATAACTGTGCATAGTTCCCTGAAGGTGGAATCGCATGTAGATAGGGTGGTAAAGAAAGCCTTTGGTGTGCTGGCCTTTATAAATCAGAGCATTGGATATAGGAGTAGGGAAGTAATGTTAAAATTGTACAAGGCATTGGTGAGACCAATTCTGGAGTATGGTGTACAATTTTGGTCGCCTAAGTTTAGGAAGGATGTCAACAAAATAGAGAGAGTACAGAGGAGATTTACTAGAATGTTGCCAGGGTTCCAGCAACTATGTTACAGAGAAAGGATGAACAAGTTAGGTCTTTATTCTTTGGCGTGCAGAAGGTTAAGGGGGGACTTGATTGAGGTCTTTAAAATGATGAAAGGGATAGACAGAGTTGACGTGGATAAGATTTTCCCATTGAGGGTAGGGAAGATTCAAACAAGAGGGCATGACATGAGAATTAAGGGACAGAGGTTTAGGGGTAAAGTGAGGGGGAACTTCTTTACTCAGAGGGTGGTGGCTGTGTGGAATGAGCTTCCAGCAGAAGTGGTGGAGGCAGGATCGATTTTAACATTTAAAAGTAAAGTGGATAGGTATATGGACGGGAAGGGAATGGAGGGGTATGGTCTGAGTGCAGGTAGATGGGACTAGGGGAAAACAAATGGTCGGCACGGACTGGAAGGGCCGAGAGGGCCTGTTTCCGTGATGTAATTGTTATATGGTTATATGTTCCAAGATGAACGCAGTATTTTAATGTTGCCACTTGGGGGCAAAACTCTACTAACATTTCACATAGCTACACCAACCATGAATTGCAGATAGAACACACCTTGGCACTAAGATAGACACGAAAAGCTGGAGTAACTCAGTGGATTTTGGAGAAAAGGTATAGGTGACGTTTCGGGTCAAGACCTTTCTTCAGACTTCGACCCGAAACGTCACCTATTCTTTTTCTCCTGAGTCGATCTTCGGTTGAAACCAGCATCTGCAGTTCCTTCCAACACGTCTTGGCACTATCAGCTTTTCAACAGAACCCATTTACACAAATTGATGCAATGGCTCCTGGTCTCTTGTTGGTCAGGTCAGATGTAAATCACATTTATTCTATGAACTACATACCTGTTATTTTGTATTAAAATTAACATTATTCATTGTACATTAGGCGGGGAGCCTGCAGACCCTTGGTTAGGTATAGACTTCGGGAGCTCCAATCGCAGGAGCTTCGATCGCCCCGACGCGAAGCTTTGATCGCCCCTCGTGGAAGCTTCAATTGCTCCAACTGCGGGTGGTTCGACTGCCCCGAGCGTGGGAGAAAAGGAGGGAAGACGATAATACGTTATTGCTTTCCATCACAGTCTGCTGTGGTGGACTTTTATGTTAATTTTTATGTAGTTGTGTGCCTTGTTGCTTTTTTGGTGTGGCTATATGGCAAATCAAATTATTTGCATGTTTTTACATACTTGGCTGATTAGTGAATGGGATTAGTTTGTTATTTGGATACAGGCTATTTTTAAAAATTATATTTTTCTTAAGAAATTAAATCTATAGGACATTCTTAATGGGAAAGTAGTGGGCAGAAAGGCATGTCATGCGTGGTTTGAAGAGCAAAAACTTGTAGTTTATAATGCCAAAATTGAAAAGTTAAGGAAAAACAAGGTGTACAGAGTTGCTTATTGGTTACAACCTGAGGAGTATGATGATGCTACTGGTTATGGTATGGCAACGTACCAACTAGCAACTGATCTTCTCCATAAAGACCTGGTCTATTGCTAGAAATTGTAATTTATTTACCTATCTGTTACGGACTTACAGCATATAATACAATAATATTAAAGTTCTGATCTTGAAAATATCACATTTTTGAATTTTCAAGGCAGTCTGGGTGTTTATTACTATTTCCGTCACAACGGTCAATTTTGTAATTAGCTACAATTGGGTAATTAACTAATTATATGCTTTAATTTCAGGTCATCGAAGTAAGATGTTTTATATTTGTTTCAGAGTGCTTCATCTATAATAACTGAAAATTTAATTCAGTTCACTTATTTTTTTTAAGAAAGTTATGGGTTTTTGATTGTCCTCAATCACAGTTTTTGTGTTAAGTCAATGGAAAAGCAATAGGGACCAAGATGATAATTTCGGAGTATGAAAATGGCCATAACCTTTTTTAATAGTGAAGATATAAAAGTGAATTAGGTGTCAAATTAAACTTCTTTTTATGCTTTATCTGATGGGATAAATTGCAGACTTGATTTTTTAAATCTCCAAATTTTGTAACATTGCTAGAAAACGTACCTGCAGCTTGGAGGCCGAAGGTTAGGTTGTTAGCCAAGAAAGATAGACGTCGTTATCCCTCAGTACACTAACATCAAGAACGATGTTGCTGTACTGAGCTATAGCCACGTCTATCCCTCATTGCTAGCAGCTGATGGGAAATGGGTGTAAAGTGGGAAGCGGCTGTAAAAGGACAGCACTGCTGGGGGGGGGGGAGGAGGGTTCCTTTCCAAGCGTGTGGGTAGTCTGTCCAGGGGTTAAGTTGCGGGGAGGGCAGGAGGGTTGAGAAGGAGGGGGTCGGTCGGGGATCATCCAGCTCAAGAGTGGGTCAGTGGGTGATGGATAACAGGACAGCGGGCGGTGGAGCTTACTCCATATGTCAGTGCGAGTAACCTCAATTGATCCCTTGTTCGTGCTGACATAGGAGTAAGCTCCACCGACCTCTGTGATGTTATCCATCACCCGCTGACCCGCTTCGCTCTATGATCTTTGCTCTTGAGCTGGTCCCCTCACTGTTCGATGGAGAACACTGCCAGAGGTGAGAGGGCCGGCAGAAGGCGCTGAGATGGCAGTCGGTTCCGTTGTCTGGTGATGGAGGCCACTCGTAGCCACGCGAGCTGCTTCCCTCCCTGGCCACAATGTGGCAGCACCCGGAGCGCCGCGGCAGTGGTGAGTGAGCGAGTTACTGGCATGAACCCCGACCCTCTCCTTCTCAACTGTCTTATGAAGAAAGACTGGATAGACTCGGTTTATACTCTCTAGAATAAAGGAGATTGAGAGGGGATCCTATAGAAACTTACAAAATTCTTAAGCAGTTGGACAGGCTAGATGCAGGAAGATTGTTCCCGATGTTGGGGAAGTCCAGGACAAGGGGTCACAGCTTAAGGATAAGGGGGAAATCCTTTAAGACCGAGATGAGAAAGACTTTTTTCACACAGAGAGTGGTGAGTCTCTGGAACTCTCTGCCACAGAGGGTAGTTGAGGCCAGTTCATTGGCTATATTTAAGAGGGAGTTAGATGTGGCCCTTGTGGCTAAGGGGGGGGTTGTAGAGAAGGCAGGTACGGGATGCTGAGTTGGATGATCAGCCATGATCATATTGAATGGCGGTGCTGGCTACTCTTCCACTTTCACATTGTCTTTTTAAATTAACAGCATTCTTTTGACATGCAGCATAAATATTCCTAAAATAGACAAGGCTATTCAATATATTAGCTGCTGTTAAACCAATCAGTAATATACAATCAGTGGGCGTATGGTCTACATTCAACTTTACATGTTTGTACTTTAGCCTCCAAATTGTTGATAAAAATAGTGGAATTCAAAGCACAGCTTATAACATATGAATGCCAAGAAAATGTTCTTCAATAGCAAATGAAGGTGGATGTTTGTTAAGGACATAAACATGTGAACTGCCTCAATTGAGCATATTGAAGGTGCTTTTATTTTACTTAAATGGAAGCAAAATTAGGCACTAAAAAACTCTGAAATAGGCAAAATAAAATTACAAAAAAAGCACGAAAAAGGCATTTATTGATAAAACTAGCATAAAATGGCATTTATTTACACCACCAAAATTTGGTTAAAAATAATAATATAAAGGACCTGGCCCACATACGCGACTTTTTTGGTCACTGCCGGCACCCATCATAGGTCGTTGCAGGTCTTCGAAAATTTTCAACATGTTGAAAAACCAGCGGCAACCAGAACAAGGTACGAATCTTTGGGTGACTGCTCACGACCATACAGGCTTCACCCCGCGACATGTCGCCAGGGTATCGCCTGTATGGTCGTGAGTAGTCTCCTCAGTCACCCAAAGAGTTGTAGTGTCTTTCTGGTCGCCGCTGAATTTTCAACATGTTGAACATTTTCGCTGACCTATTACGGGTGCCGGCAGTCGCCGAAAAAGTCGCGTAAGTGGGACAGGCCCTTAAAGGTATACATTAAATGACCAAAGTTGCCTGGTTGCACATAATTACTAGCATTTTTTTCAAATTATCTTGTGGTAAACTATGCCGTCTTTCAGATAGAATTGCTTCAGTTGTGAAAAACTTATTTCTACCCCAGCTGAGGTCACTAGTGCATACCCAAAACAAACTATATTCACAAGGGTCTCGACCCGAAACGTCGCCTATCTCCTTCGCTCCTTAGATGCTGCTGCACCCGCTGAGTTTCTCCAGCTTTTTGTGTACCCTCTATATTCACATTGATATCTTGTGCATTACAACTATCTTTGAGAACTTTAGCTATGTTCTCTATTTCTTCAAGGTCTTTTTTAGCTAAAATCACTCTCACATTTTCCTTGCATGTCTTTACCTACATCGCAAACAACTTTACGAATATCATCAGTTATTTTGTTGAAAACCTGCAAGTTATTCACTAATGTTTCGCCACGTTTATCAAGGGAAATGATAGCTTGTAGAAAGTTTGCTAAATTGGAAGCAATAAATACAAGATCGTGGTGGAGGGACTTTTTCTTCATGATTTCACTGACGATCCTGACTGCAGCAGATTCATCTTCTTCAAAACAGTTGATTTATTTTATCTTTTCAAAATTTGCAACATAGTAGAGTACAGCAGAGAGCCATGTACCCCACCTAGTCAAAACGGGCTGAGGAGGTAACAAAATCTCAGGTGCTATTTCCTTGAACAACTGCACACGTGACAGTACTTTGAGGAAGATTTTCTTAACATTGCCTAGGCGATCGACATTTGGAAACAAGGTACGTCTGTGCTTGGCAATTCTATGAAGTCGTTGAGCTAAGCATGTCAAATGCAACATTTTGGGGAATAAAACTTTAGGGTGTAGAGTCGGGAATCGGGAGTTGGGACCTCGGAGCTGAGAGTTGAGGGTTGGGAGCTGAGAGTTTCGGGTTTCGGCCAACGTACAACAAGTGAAGATGTAAACAACTGAGCAATAGTTGAGCTGTTTGACTTCTCCAACAGTTCCAATGTCAACAAATACTCCTTTGATGGTTGACGTGCCTACAGTGTACAGATGACCACATTGGCAACATATCTCCCCACCGCATCAGTTGTCTCGCCTATTGAGATCCATGTTTTGTTGTATGCAACTGCATCTCTAATTTTCTGCACAACAATGGTGAAGTTGTTGTCAACATAATTTTTCCATAATGATGACTTGCTTGGTATATGTTCCTCTGTGT
Source organism: Okamejei kenojei (assembly GCA_035221665.1). Taxonomy (NCBI): domain Eukaryota; kingdom Metazoa; phylum Chordata; class Chondrichthyes; order Rajiformes; family Rajidae; genus Okamejei; species Okamejei kenojei. The sequence continues at coordinate 94,229,204 of CM069135.1, forward strand.
ATTTCTCTAAAAAACCTCAGAGATTTGTTTTACAATTTCCAAAGTGTAATTCCAGCATCAATGAATGCTATACATAGATCACGCAAACTCGGATTTGCGACTGGAGCCAGCAGTAAATGTAGTGAGGAGACAAGCTTGGGTAGTCTGCACCCCAGTGGTATCAACATTGACTTCTCTAATTGTCCTTGTCTTCTCCCTCCTCCCCTCCCCTTCCCAGCTCTCCTTCTAGTCCTACTGTCTCCGCCTCTTCCTTTCTATTTCCCACCCCCCCCACATCAGTCTGAAGAAGTCTCGACCCAAAACGTCGCCTGTTCCTTCTCTCCGTAGATGCTGCCTCACCCACTGTTTCTCCAGCATTTTTTGTCTACCTTTGATTTTTTTCCAGCATCTGCAGTTCTTTCTTAAATAGTTCTTGGAGAAAACTGAACCAGCGGGCAGTGGCACGAATGAATGACCGACGATGGCGCCCCCGGTTTTGCCCCGGTGGTAGAAGTTTTCTTGTAAGTTATACTTTGTCAACACGTTAATAATAACATTAATATTAACGTGTTAACATAGAAAACGTCATTGCAATCACGGTATAACTAGAGAAAATAGGATGACCTTTTAGCAAAAAATGGCTGATTTAGGCGCTCGAGCGTGAAAAAGGCATTATCCTGGTGAAATCATCAAAAAAAGACATAACAAGGCATTTATGGCAAAATCCTGGCTCTAGATATAAGGAACTACAGATGCAGCTTTACCAAAAAAGTGCTGGAGTAACTTAGACCAGGCAGCATCTCTGAAGAACACGGATAAGTAGCATTTCGGGCTGGGACCCTTCTTCAGAGACATTACATGTATATGGCTAAGCAAAAATGTTGTTAACATTTTGCAGATTGAGAGTAAAATAGTAAGATTAAACGAGAACTTACCAGTTCGAAGTTTGATCTTTATTTTATGAGGATTAACGATGAGGGATTACGTGAAGAAGCCCCGCCTGGCGCTGGAACGGCATACTTCAAAGCAGCGGCATGAAAAACACAGAACACAATAGCCGGAGTAAGATAGTAAGGATCATCATAGATTTAGAACTACCAGATGATCATTTATTTTATGAGGGTATGGAGTGGAGGGCACGTAATCCCTCATCGTTACTCCTCATAAAATAAAGATCAAACTTCGAACTGGTAAGTTCTCGTTTAATCTTACTATTTTACTTCGGAGTCACGTGAGTGACTACGTGAAGATTTTGAAGCTTCTGTGTTTTTCATGTCGTAGAATTCTTCCATACGACAGTCCGGCTAGGTCAACACATACATGAGAAAACCAGACTAGTTTTAGTTCTTTCCATAAAACTTTTAATGATAAAAGAACATATAATAACCCTCTTTTTACACCTGAGGGAACCATTACAAAGTGATAAAAGATATGTGATAACATAATTGATAATATCAATCAATAGTGAAACAAAGCAGGTGACTATAGTGAACCCAACACCGCGTGTCCAAAGCCTGTCATTGTGTGAACAGGTTTATTGTAGAACTTTGAAAAAGTTTCTTCTTTACACCACCCTGCGGTTTCTAAAATATGTTCGAGTGGTACGTCCTGTAACTGCACCGCGGATGTAGCTGCTGCCCTGATGGAGTGAGATTTAAACACATCAGTGTCTACTCCTGCTAAAAGTAACACCTGTTTTAACCACCATATTGTTTGCACTGAAGCTTTTGTGTGTGGTTTCTTATGCGTGATCATTAATGTTTTTTCATCACCTCGAAGAGTTCTGGTAACTTTTACATAATGATTCAAATGTTTAACTACACACAACGTTGGATCAATGGGATAAGCTTGAAACATTACCTTCGCTCCAGTTCTCCCTGGTCTGCTTTGTTTGATCAAATCGTAAACATAGAACACAATGTTATCTGCAGTCACATGCATACAGTCTAAAACGTAACATTTGTAATGTTTGCACCCTTTGAGCTGAAACCAATGCCATTAACATTACTAATTTAAATGTTAACTTTTCCAATGACAAAACTTCGATTGGAGTCCATTGCCTAAGTAAAGTAAGTACAATGCTAACATCCCAAATTTCTGTATATCTTGGTTTGGGTGGATTTTTGTTAAAGATTCCTTTCATAAATCTGGATATTAATGGATGTGATCCAATTGATTTCTGGTCAGAGATTTGACCTAAATAATATGATAAGGCACTACGTGCGCTATTAATGGCACTGTAACTTAAGAAGTGTTCAAAATGCAACTCGGCAAGGAACTCCAATATGTTTGCAATGTTCACAGTATGATAGGATATATTTGACTGTCTGCAAAAATTTTCCCATTTCTTTATATGTGTCATATATTGTCTCTGAGTGCTATCTCGTCATGATGCGACTATAATATCCATAGTTCTATTCGACAATCCAAGCTCCTGTAGTGGTCCGGTCAAAACCTGCAGATTAACAAATTCATATAAGCATGTAATGGATGAATTTCTTTGGTTACTGGTTTTATCAATAAATCACTGCTGCTAGGAATTGACATATATGGTTCGTTAATCATGTTTAACATCAATGGGAACCATGGTTGCGTCGGCCAATTTGGAATTACCAATAATCCCGTGGCAGAATCTTGTTCTATTTTCTTCAAACATTGCTGAACCAGATCAAATGGTGGAAAAGCATAAAAGAACATATTCCCCCAGTTTAGTGAAAAAGCATCTACTGCTACTGCGTCTGGATCTGGTTCCCAAGACACATATTTAGGCAATTGATGATTTAGTCTTGATGCAAACAGATCAATGTCTGGTAACCCATATCGAGTCACAATTTTACTGAAAATTACTGGGTTCAACATCCATTCTGTGTTATCTTTAAACATCCTTGATCTATTGTCTGCCACCACATTGTCTTTACCTGGGATGTAATTTGCCGAAATCCAAATTTGGTGGTTAATACACCATTGCCATATCTGATTGACCAAACAATCACATGATACCGATCTGACTCCACCCATGTGATTAATATATGCAACAGCTGTTTTATTGTCTAATTGTATCAGTACATGCAGATTCTTTTTTGTAGAACAATATGCCTTCAACCCATAAAATGCACCCAATAATTCTAAATAGTTAATACCATATGTTTGGAGAAACATTTCCTCTTGGACAGTCCATCTGCCCCCACTGCCGGTGAATGAATCTGTTGCCCCCCATCCGAGAGCACTAGCATCTGTTTGTAAAATTACTCCAGGCTGCTGTATCAGAATGTTTTTAGCAGCTTGTGGGACATTTTTAATCCACCATTGTAATTCCAATAAAGCTTCTTTTGTTAATTGTATAGGCCTATCAAAATGGCCTGCTCTCTTTTTTAGAGCTCTTATTTTGTCCCTTTGAAGGTTTTGGTAATGTAATGGACCAAATTCTACTGCAGGAAATGCTGCTACTAGTTTACCAATAACCTTTGCTACTTCTCGGATGGAGGGATAAGGTTTGTGAATGAGACCCCTACAGGTCACCAAAATATCATCAATCTTATCTGTTGGCAAAGTTACTAACATAGTAACTGAGTTAATTACAAACCCCAAATAGTTAATTGACTGTGCTGGCTGCAGCTGGGACTTAATTGGATGAATCAGGAAACCTAACTTCTCAAATAAAGTTTTAGTTGCTGAAACTGATTTTTCAGCTGATTCCTGATTACTATTGATGATTAAAATGTCATCCAGATAAGCCATAATGATGTGCTTTTGTGCTCTTAATTGTGCTAAAGCTGGTTTCAACAGCTTTGTAAAGAGCCTGGGAGCTGAACTTAACCCATTTGGTAAAGCTTTGAATTGCCACAGCTGTCCCAGCCAATTAAATTTTAAATACCTTCTAAATTTTAAATACCAGAAAGAACTGATGTATTGGTACTGAATAGTATGCATCCTTTAAATCAATTGTAGCCATATAACAACCTGCTGATATCAAATGTCTTGCAGTGTTAAATGTTTCCATTTTAAAATGTTTATATTCGACAAATTTATTAAGATTTGTAAGGTCCAGAATAATTCTGCAACCATCATCTTTTTTATTTCTTGGAAATATATTTGACACAAATTGATGCTCATGTTCAACAGTTTTTTCAATAACACCTTTTTTAAACAATTTGTCAATTTCCACATTTATTTCTGCCTCTTCAATTGCAGAAAACATGAAACCATAAGCAGGTTTATTTTGTACCGGAGAGTTAACACCTTCTTTAAATGTAATAGTGGCTCCTGAAACTGTTTGTAAAATAGTAAGATTAAACGAGAACTCACCTGTTCGAAGTTTGATCGTTATTTTACGAGGAGTTACGATGAGGGATTACGTGAAGAAGAGCCCGCCTCACGCTGGTAACGGCATACTTCAAAGCAACGGCATGAAAAACACAGAACACCAAAGCCGGAGTAACATAGTAAGGCTCATAAAAAGACTTAGAACCACCATTTGATCATTTATTTTACGAGGGTGGGAGTGGAGGGCACGTAATCCCTCATCGTAACTCCTCGTAAAATAACGATCAAACTTCGAACAGGTGAGTTCTCGTTTAATCTTACTATTTTACTTCGGAGTCACGTGAGTGACTACGTGAAGAGTTTTAAAGCTTTCTGTGTTTTTCATGTCGTAGAATTAATCCGTACGACAGTCCGGCTAAGTAAACACATACATGAGAAAGCACACAAATGTTAGATCTTTTCACAATTAAGTTTTTTTAATGGCTGAAAGACCATATAATACCCTCCTTATATTTGAGGGAAAAAATGATTACAAGTGACAAAAGATATCAGTGACTACACAACTGATTATAGCAATTAATAGCAAACAAAGCAGGTGATTATAGTGCTCCCAACACCGCGTGTCCAAAGCTTGTCATAGTGTGAACAGGTTTGTTGTAGAACTTTGAAAAAGTTTCTTCTTTACTCCACCCTGCGATTTTTTAAAAATATGCTCGAGAGGTACGTCCCGCCCCTTCGCCGCGGACGTAGCTGCCGCCCTGGTGGAGTGAGATTTGAAGACATCAGTGTCTACTCCGCTAAAAACCAACACCTGTTTCAACCATTTTGAGATAGTTTGAACTGAAGCTTTTGTGTGTGGCTTTTTGTGCGTAAGCAGCAATGTCTTTTCGTTTCCTCGAAAAGTGTCCTTTACTTTAATACATTGGTTCAAATGTCTAACCACACACAAAGCAAGCTCAATATGAAAAGCTTGAAAGGTTACCTTTGTTCCAGATCTCCCTGGTCTACTTTGTTTGATCAGATCGTAAACATAGAATACAACGTTATCTGTAGTCACATGCATACAGTCTAAACGCAACATTTGTAAAGTTTGCACTCTTTGGGCTGAGACCAGTGACATTAACATGACCAATTTCAATGTTAACCTATCCAATGACAACCCTTCAATTGGCGTCCATTCTCTAAGTAGAGCAAGTACTATGCTCACATCCCAAATCTCTGTATATCTAGGTTTTGGCGGATTCATGTGAAAAATTCCTTTCATGAATCGTGATATTAATGGATGCGACCCAATTGATTTCTCACCAGTCATAAGTCCTAAATAGGACGACAAGACACTGCGTGCAGTGTTAATGGCACTGTAACTTAAATGTTAGCCAAAGCGCAAATTGGCAAGGAATTCCAAAACATGAGTAACATTCACATAATCATCAGAAATATTTTGACTGTGTGCAAAATTCTTCCTATTTCTTAATATGTGTCATATATTGTTTCTGTGTGCTATCTCGCCATGATGTGCCAATAACTGTCAAGTTTGGTCCGACAATCCCAGTTCCTGTAGTGGTCTGGTCAAAACCTGCAGATTAACAATTTCATATATGCATATAATGGGTAATCTTCATTTGTTACTGGATTAGTCAAGATATCACTACAGTTAAGAATCTGCATATACGGTTCTTTAATCATATTCAGCATAACTGGGAACCAAGGTTGAGTTGGCCAATTTGGCACTACCAACAATCCGGAAGCTGAATCTTGCTCTATTTTCTTCAAGCATCTCTGGATCAGAGCAAATGGTGGAAAAGCATAAAAGAACATTTTTCCCCAGTGTAATAAAAATGCATCTACTGCAACTGCGTCCGGATCGTGTTCCCAAGACACATAATGAGGCAAGTGATGATTAAGCCTGGATGCAAACAAATCAATTTCTGGCAACCCAAATCGTCGAACAATATTCTTAAATATTGGTGGCTTAAACATCCATTTCGTATTATCTTTAAAAATCCTGGACCTTTCATCTGCTACCACATTGTCTTTACCTGGAGTATAGCTTACTGCAATCCATATCTGCCGACCAATACACCATTGCCATATCTCATTGACCAGACAATCACATGATACTGATCCAACTCTCCCCATGTGATTAATGTAAACCACAGCTGTTTTATTGTGTAATTGTATTAACACATGCAGACCTTGTTTAGCACAACAATATGCTTTAAGCCCATAAAAGGCCCCCAATAACTCCCAATAGTTAATACCATACTCTTGGAGAAACACTTGTTCTTCAGTTTTCCATCTACCTCCACAACTGGAGGATAAATCTGTGGCCCCCCATCCGAGAGCACTAGCATCTGTATGTAAAACCATTTCAGGCTGTTTAATCATAATATTTATTAGCAGCTTGTGGGACATTTTCCTTTTTTAACCCACCATTGTAAATTCCAATACAGCTTCTTTTGTTAATTACATAGGCCTGTCAAATGGCCTGCCTTCTCTTTGAGAGCTTGTATCTTGTACCTTCGAAGATATCAATAAATGTAATGAACCAAATTCTACTGCAGGAAAATGCTGCTAGCAGTTCACAATGGTTGTCACCATTTCTCGGATGGAAGGATAAGGTTTTGAATGAGATAATGACAAGTTACCAAAATATCATCGACTTTAACTGTTGGTAAAGGTATTAACATAGTCACTGAGTTAATTACAAACCCCAAAAGTAAATTGTTTGTGCTGGCTGCAGCTGGGGCTTAATTAGATGAATTAAGAACCTTAGCTTACCACAAAGCTTTAGTAACTGAAAACTGAGTCCTCAGCTGACTCCTGATAATCACTAATGACCAGAATGTCATTTGAGATAAGCCATAATGATGTGCATTTTGTGCTCTAATTGGGCTAAACTGGTTTCAACAGTTTCGTAAAGAGTAAAAAGCTGAACTCAGTCCATTTGGCAAAGCTTAACTGCCATAATTGTCACAACCAATTAAAATTTAAGTACTACCGAAACCTGATGCATAGGTACAGAATAATAGGCGTCTTTTCATCAATCTTAGCCATATAACAACCTGCTGAATTAAATATTTTGCAGTATTCAATGACTCCATTTGAACATGTTTGTATTCTACAAACTTATTTAGACCTGTAAGGTCCAGAATACTTCTGCAACCATCATCTGTAATGCCTTCTAACATTAAAGACAAATTTATGCTTGTGTTCAAAATCTTTTCCATTACCTCTTTTCCAGATAATTAGGCAATGTGAACATAAATCTCTGCTTTTTCAATTGCAGAAAACACGAAACATAAGCAGGTTTATTCTGTACAGGAGGATTAACCTCTTTTTTTTAAAAGTAATAGTAGTTAATGAAACTGCTCGTAATATACTGATCAAAAATAATAGTAAGCCAGTCTTAATAAACTTTTTGTAATCTCCCTCTAACTGGAGATTAATCCGCAGTTTCTTTAAGCAGGGAACAAGTCTTTAATTCCTCTGCATATGAGCGTGGTGGTCTCCTTATCCCCTGAATTCGGGTAAGTATTTGGTTGTGCAATACAATAAAACTTCCTTGACATATTTCTGCCTCTATTTCCAATATCAAATCCCCTTCTGGGCGAAAATACCTTTTCGTCCAAAGACGAAGGTTTCATGCAGCTAAAATATTTAGCTTTTCATCCAATTTCAATAAGTTAGGCAGATTATTCCAAACAGATAACCAAGAGCTTAAACACCACTTGCTCGACACAGGTATGCAACCTTGGGTGAAAAATGGGCCAAATAGCCATTTATATTATATAACATTTCATAGAAAGAATTGCACAATAGCGTCTTTATTTTATGTTTTCCTTTCATCTGCCCAAAAGCCATAATAGCAGCAGAATAATTTGTGAGGATTTTTAAACCTCACTATTTGACGCTCTCATATTTGGAGTCATGGATGCCCATATTAACGGATAAACCGTAGGCTCTTCCAATGAGGCACAATTTCCTGTGCTGTGCAATTTTAATATTTCAATCATCACAAAATCATGAAGTTGGTGAGATACCATATATATATGTTGGCAGCTAGGATTTCTTCCATAGCCTCACCACTTCCTTCATATATAGCAAAACCTTTTGCTATTCCAGGCATCTTTTGGCCTCTTTTCATATTTTTTCATTTTATTTTTATTTTTATTTTGTGGTGTGCTTTCAAAATGCAAATCACCATCAACAGGGTCTGCCTTCTGCAGCCCTAAATCAATTGGGATTTCATCCCATGAGACTTCTTCCGGCCCAAATCCTGGGTCCGGAGTTCCAACTTCCAATTAGGCCCATGGCCATATTCAGAATAATTAAACCCCTCAGGGCTAATTTTAGGAACCTTCAGGGTACTTTGACCCTAGTCTCATAATTATTTGGAGAACTTTCTCCATATGCTCCATAATCAGTTCCACATAGTTTACTTATCTGGAGGACTTTTCAATGTCAGAGTCATCAGAACCACGGGCCTCTCAGATTTTTTATTTTATTTTATTTTCCATTTTTCATATTCGGGAGCATTTCTCTCCGTGGTTATCATTTTGTAAACTAATTCGCTAACGGGTATATCTGCGGCCACCGGTATCGGAACCGGCTCCGCACTAGCTTTCCCGTATATTTATTTTTCACCCCAGGAAGCATTTAACCCGCGAATATAAGTTTACTTCATCATCTGTGCTTAACCAGCACTAATATGACTCTGACCTGATTTAATATATTTCCTATACTGCTGGACCTACCCAGCGCCCGCTAAGAAATCCCAACTTTACTGTTCTTACCTGCGGGCCGTTCCGACCGCTGCGAGGAGCTGCTCCTTACTGCAGCTCCACCTTCTGCCGTCAGCGTCGACGTCATGCCGTTACCAGCGTGAGGCGGGCTCTTCTTCACGTAGTCACTCACGTGACTCCGAAGTAAAATAAACCGATCAGATGTGATGGCAAGCCATTCATCATAAAACATTTGCAATCTCCCTCCAACTGGAGATTTGTCCACAGTTTCTTTAAGCATAGAATAATTTTTTTGTACATCTCCATATGAACGTGGTGGTCTCCTTCTCCTCGTATACGGGTGAACATTAGGCTGTGTCGGATGATAATATTTTCTTATCATACTCCTGCCTCTGTTTCCAAAATCAAATCCCCTTCTTGACGAAAAATACCTTTTTTGTCCAAAGACGAAAGGTCTCATGTGGCTAATAGATTTAGCCTCTTCATCCATTTCTCTTATTTGTTTAGGCAGGTTTTCTCCAAATAGATAACCAGGAGCTTGAACACCACTTGATCGACACAGACCTGCAAACCTTGGATGAAATATGGGCCGAATCGCAATTTTCCTCATACAATTAAAGGAAGGAATTGCATAATAAGCCCAAAGTATCTTTTTGGATTTTATCCATCTCCAACCCCTCCATTTGCCTTCCAAAAGTAGTAATGGCAGCAGAAATCAATTTGAGGATTCTTTGAAATCTTATTTCTTGTCCTCTCATGCCTGGAGTCATAGGCGTCCATATAGACGGATTAACTGTAGGTACCTTCAATGAGGTGCAATTTTCCGGTGTTTTATATAATTCTGCTGTTTCAATCATCACAGAATCTTGAAGTTGGTGAGATACCATATAATTAATACTGGCAGCTAGGTTTTTTTCCATAGCCTCACCACTTCCTTCAGGTATAGCAAAATCTTTTGCCATCTCAGGCACATCTGGCCTTCTCTTTTTTATTCGTGGTGTGCACTTATAATCCATATCACCACTTGCAGGGTCTGTCGTTTGCAGCCCTGATACACTTGGAATTATATCCAATGATACTTCCTCCGCCCTTAATCCTGGCTCCGGAGTTTCAAATTCCCAATTTGGCACATAGCCATATTCTGTATATTCAAACCCCTCAGGGTCATTTTGGGAAACTTCTGGGTACTGTGACCCTTGTCTCATTATATTTTGGAGCACTTTCTCCATATGTTCCATTTTTAGCCATATAGCTTTATTATCCGGAGGACTTTCATTATCAGAGTCATTATCAGAAACCACGGGCCTCACGGATTTCTTTTTACATTTTCTAGGAACATTTTCCTCCGTGGTTTGTATTTCTGGAGAAATTATAGTCTCACTAACGGGTGAATCTGCGGCCACTGGTATCGGAACCAGATCCGCACTCAACTCGTGTCCCGTATCTTTAGCTTCACCCCGGGACGATCTTTTTACCCGCAAAATTTTCCTTTGAGACTTCTCCATTTTCTTTTCCATTTATCTGGCTAAATCAGTACGCCAGCGTAACTCTGATTTTAAATTTTACTGGTTTTACCAGCGTAATGTCTTTTTTAGAACGTCCCCACTTTTCCTTACACTTACCTGCGGGTCCGTTCCGGCTGCTGCGAGGAGCTACGCTCTGCAACTCTTGCTTCTGCCGTCAGCGTCGACGTAATGCCGTTCCAGCGCCAGGCGGGGCTTCTTCACGTAGTCACTCACGTGACTCTGAAGTAAAATGGCAAATCCAATGCACTGTTATTTCTGCACACAATTCACAGATATGATCAGAAATATCTGAGCATTTCCCAAAGAATTTAAGGAACACTGACATCTCTTGCCTGAATAGACAGGTAGACAAAAATGCTGGATAAACTCAGTGGGTGAGGCAGCATCTATGGAGCAAAGGAAATAGGCGACGTTTCGGGTTGAGACTTGCATGGGTGGTGAGAATGAATGGTTTCAATCATTAACAGATGATGGGAACATGACTGGAGAATGCTTGTTAATAACACATCTGTCTCAAATAAACTATAACCAGTCACAACTCTTTTAAAAGAGTTGAGAGCAATTTATTTTAACGGCAAGTCCATCTTTTAAATCACTATTTATCTTGCCTGTAATCTTTGTAACAACTCTCCAAAACAGCTGCCTACTTTTGTGCTTTCACAAAGTTCCAATAAACATTTATCTCTATTCCTTTTGAAAGCTGTGGGGGAGGGGGGGGGTTATAGTGTGGAAACAGACACTTCAGCCCAACTTGCTCACACCTACCAACATGTCTCACCTACACTCGGCCCACCTGCCTGCGTTTGGCCCATACCCTTTAAACCTGTCATATCCATGTACCTGTCTAATTGTTTCTTAAATGTTGCAATAGTCTCTGCCTCAACTACTGCCTCTGGCAGCTCACTCCATACACCCACCACCCTTTAGGTGAAATATTTACCCCTCAGATTCCTATTAAATATTTCCCCCTTCACCTTAAACATATGTCCTCTAGTTCTCAATTACCCAACTCTGGGCAAGAGATTCTGTGCGTCTACCCGATCTATTCCTCTAATGATTTTATCCACATCTAGAAGATCACCCCTCAACCTTCGGACTTTGTTGGTGCCAAATGAGCACATCTTCCAGATTAATCGGATTTATCAACCCCACCCTTAATATGAAATCTTTTAATTCGCCTTTTTGAAAATTTACAGTGAATTCAGTGATCTGAAAGGGAGTGCAGGAAACGTCACCTGATGAGGCAGGCAGCGAACTGTTGGCATATATGTTTTAATTTTGTTGCAGTATCAGCACTTTCAAACTCTAACCATCCCTTTCCACCCTATCCTCTTGAGAATATTCCCTGTCTGCACCAATGACTGAATCTGCTGATGGAGCCCATCATTTTTCATACCATATATTATCTGAAAGCCCTCTTCTATTTGCAAATCTTTATTCGATACGATGTACTTTGACTAACAAATCTTGGAATGTTTTGCTGTACTGTAGATATCTGAGAACAACAAGATTTTGTTGAAGTAATGTATTATGGGGCTGACTCACTCACCTTGTGCAAGTTTCTCAAACCTCCCCGTGGCAAGTTGCGAAGTCACATTGATGGTATTGTTGAGGCATGTCTCCAGTCTGTACTCTCACCCAGAGAGCAGTGATTTTATCCTCAACCCAATGAAGAGGTTCTTTCTTGTGGGTGGGGAAAAAATGTCATTTGGGAGAGAAGTATGTTGAAATAAATATCTTCAGTTCGACAAACCTCTTACTCATCTCAAGGCCTATCTCCTTCGCTCCTTAGATGCTGTTGCACCCGCTGAGTTTCTCCAGCCTTTTGCGTACCCTTAATCATCTCATCTCATTTCACAGAAGCACACAAGAAAGAACCAATTTACTATGTTTTTTATTACATGCCAGAGAAAATGTGAAAACACTGGAACCACTATCATCACTGTTCGTTCCTATTCACCAGACGGTTTCACAAAGTCCTAATATTCCACGTTCTTTACACGCAGTACTACTGGTACTGAAGTACAGGGGATCATTCCCAAGTCTGTGATTACCAAATCAACAAAATCAGGCGGCGTCACATCATATACCAAGTTAAGAAGGCGCAATTTGGGATTTGCCTGCCAATCCTGAAGAGGAGTTCTTCCATGTCGGGTCACCAAAAGATCATCAGGGTCATCTGCAAAAGACCATTTTGAAAATTTGCTGAGTAATTGTTACCTACAAGTAATTGTATTTCAGCAGTCATCAAGCACTTTCAGACACCCAGAGTACATGAAAAGCATTGTATTGCCAGTCAGTCATTCTGGGTCTGACAGCTGATTCAGTCATTGATGTAAAAAGGGAATATTCTCACGAGGATTGTGAGAAAATGGGTGGGGTTAACACAAGAATATCTGATTGCCACAATGATTTTTCACATAAAATAATTCATTGAAGAAAAACACATTTTATCCTATTTAATTGTAGGCACATATTTTTGTCCAGAAGGTACAATTGTCGTTGATAGCACTGAGGTGGATTACTTGATATTTTTGTAAAAAAATTAAGCATATGCAGATGTTACAAAATCAAACTTCACAGAGCTGGCAATAGAGTGAAAGAAAAACCTTTGAAATCATGTTTCAACCGAGTATCAATTTTTTTGTGTCGCTCTCACTTTCAATAGGGACAACTGGATTTAGTGGGGAGAGGACAGCATGTACGTTTCATACCTTTAAGAAAATGGATGCAATACATTGAATACAGTGGGTGAAGCAATGGATTGTAGAAAGTAGAAAGGAAAGACCCTTCGGCCCACAAGTCTGGGCCAAACATGAAAAACTGTCGATCCTACATTTTCACAATATGAACCTCAGCAATGATGCTTTTTAAGTCTCAATTAAAATAATAGATTAAAAACTTACCCAGTTCATTCGATACAAATGAATCTGTTTGAACTCTTTCACAAAACTTGTGTGTTTCACAGCATACCAGGACTGGTACATTGTATGCTTTTGCCACAAGAGCTATTTGTGACGTTCCCACACGTGACATTACATAACCATTGGCAAGAAGGGCATGGGCTCCCAAGAACACCTTAGAAACCTGTGTAGAAAATAATAATGAATAGCTTAAAGGAAAATAAAAAATAAATAATTGCCTCAATTAATTGATGCCAGTAAGGCAAGAACTTGTTGGCACTACTTAAACCCTGTACTAACTTTATCAACTACAAAACATGGGCACCCACATGAACAATACAATTTCTCTTGTATTTTCCAGACTGTGAAATGCATTTAATGTTGACAGATCACTGAAAGTCAAATCAGCAATACTGAGATTTAAAGTAAAGTTAAGGGGAAGAGTACAAAATGCTCTCTTTGCTTGTCTTTCTTGTTCTTCTCTTGCTCCATTCGTATCAGGTCTTCTGACTTCCGATTATGTCTTTCAGTGGATCAATTGTAATTTACTACCACTTAATTCTGTGTTTCTCCGTTATGATTTCTGCACTTAACATTCAATTTTTCACAAGTCCATCTCTTCTTACTTGAATCATATATATTTTTATAAATGTATTCTATCTTTCTGCCATATTCCTTTTTTTTTAGCTCCTTGCTGGAGCTTCTCACTGCTGGAAAAGAAGCATTACCGAACATGCACTAATATCTTAGGTACACAAAAATGCTGGAGAAACTCAGCGGGTGCAGCAGCATCTATGGAGCGAAGGAAATAGGCAACGTTTCAGGCCGAAACCCATCTTCAGACTGGTCAACCCTCGATTCTCCAGCATCTGCAGTTTCTTCGTTAACACTCCTGCGTATCCTGCATTGGTTGTCATCGGATTCTCCGGTTTTGCTCCACACTCCAAAGACAGACTGATAAGGGGTTGGGGGATGCGGGGAGAAGAAAGGAAAAAGGAGGAGCCCGAGGGCTGAGGGAGAGGTAGGAAGGGGAGGAGACAGCAAGGGTTAACAGAATTGTGAGAAATCGATGTTCATGCCACCAGGATGTAGACTCCCCATGTAGAATATGAGGGGCTGTTCCTCCAATTTCCAGTGTTGCTCACTCTGGCCGTGGAGGAGGCCCACGACAGAGAGGACGGATACGGAATGGGAGGGGGAGTTGAAGTGCAGAGCCACCGGGAGGTCAGGTTGGTTAATGCGGACCGAGCGGAGGTGTTCGGCGAAACGATCGCCAACCTACACTTGGTCTCACCGATATAGATCGGCTGACATCTAGAGCAGCGGATGCAATAGATGAGGTTGGAGGAGGTGCAGGTGAACCTCTGTCGCACCTGGAACGACTACTTGGGTCCTTGAATTGAGTCGAGGGGGGAGGTAAAGCTACAAGTGTAGCATCTCTTGCGGTTGCAAGGGAAAGTGCCCGGGGAAGGGGTGGAGCGGGAGGGAAGGGAAGAATTGACAAGGGAGTTACGGAGGGAGCGGTCTTTGCGGAAGGCAGACAGGGGGGGAGATGGGAAGATGTGGCGAGTGGTGGGGTCACGTTGGAGGTGGCGAAGGAGGACTATTTGTTGTATGTGCCAGCTAGTGGGGTGAAAGGTGAGGACCAGGGGGACTCTGCCCTTGTTGTGAGTGGGGGGATGGGGAGAGAGAGCAGTGTTATGGGGTACGGAGGAGACCCTGGTGCGAGCCTTATCTATAGTAGGGGAGGGGAACCCCCGTTCCCTGAAGAATGAGGACATTTACGATGCCCTGGTGTGGAACACCTCATCCTGGGAGCAGATGCAGCGTAGATGGAGGAATTGGGAATAGGGGATGGAGTCCTTACAGGAAGCAGGGTGGGAGGAAGAGTAGTCAAGATAGCCATGGGAGTCAGTGCATTTATAGTGGATGTCGGTCAGAAGTCTATCACCTGCGATGGCTATAGTGAGGTCAAGGAATCGTAGGGAAGTGTCAGAAATGGTCCAGGTGTATTTGAGTGCCGGATGGAAGTTAGTGGTGAAGCGGATGAAGTCAGTCAGTTGTGTGTGGGTGCAGGAGGTGGCACCAATGCAATCGTCGATGTAGCGGAGGTAGAGGTTGGGGATGGGGCCCTGGTACGCCAAGAACAAGGATTGTTCGACGTACTCGACAAAGAGGCAGGCGTAGCTGGGGCCCATGCGCGTGCCCATAACTACGCCTTGTATTTGGAGGAAATGGGAGGAGTCAAACGTTATTGAGGGTAAGGACCAAGGAGAGTATCAGTGGACGGGTATAGATTGCTCCTCCGGTCGAGGAAGAACCAGAGGGCTTTGAGACCCTGCTGGTGGGGGATGGAGGTGTAGAGTGACTGGACGTCCATGGTGAAGATGAGAGGATGGGGTCCTAGAGAATGGAATGCGTGGAGACGACAGAGTGTCTGAGGTGTCTTGAACATAGGTGGGGAGGGATTTAACCAAGAGGGATAGGATGGAGTCAAGGTATGTGGAAATGAGTTCGGTAGGGCACGAACAAGCAGAGACAATGGGTCGACCGGGACAGTCAGGTTTGTGGTCAGGTTCTCCACAGCCCGAGGACACTCCTCAGAAGCTAACTATGGAGAATTTAAATATGTTAAGCTATAGATCCAATTTGCTGGTTATCCAGCTAAAAATATTTCACTGACCTAGGCGAAGTAAAATAGAGGAAACGTTTCGAGTTACTTCGGTTTCAATACACAATTAACCTTCTGGCCTATAGTGTCAGTAAATGAAAAAAATCTAAAAACTGCAAATGCTAAAAATTTGCAAACAAAAATGTTGAGTGTTCTCAGCGTTTTTCTAGTTTTGATCCTTTAGTATCAGCTACATAAATTAAACACAATGGGAATCACTCTTGTATTTATTTATTTTGTCGAGTTGTTTTTGTTCTACTACTTTTGGCTATGTTCACATGTATTAATAATTCAATTTGCCAAACAGGATTTTAATAATATGACAATCATTTCTTAACAATAAATAGATAGCAAAGAATTTAATAGCGCACCTCAGGCAGAATATAGGACACAGCGCCAATAAGAACATAGGTGCAGTGAATTCCATTCTTTACTAATCTCCGGAGTGTCTCTCTTCCTTCTAGTTTAGGCCTACTGTCCACCACTACTACCTTGAACTTTTTCCGCTTGTGGGCATCACAAAGGATGGAGGTTACTAACGATGAACTGAGAAAAGAAAATGAACTTTTTAAAAAGGGAAATCAATTAGAGACATTGTTTTGCAACTTACATCTCAGTGACACAAAGGAACATAAGAAACAGCCATGATGACCCAAATGCCTTTCCGCCATGCTGTTTGATTCTATTATTCATGCTTCCACTTCAGTATTCCGACTGCGCATGGCCAAGTCATAGGTCTCGGCAACGGTGGTGCTGCATTGTGTGCAGGCTTGCGTTTCGTCTGTGGTCGGGGTCGGGCCTGGCTCTCCGGTACTGCAGGTGTTATTGAGTTGCTGTTGGGCCGTCCCCTCCCGGGTGTCCAGTCCCGGTCCGGAGGTGTCTGGGGTGGCCCTGCGCTGACTTGCAGCCGGCGCTGCAGCCGCTAGCTCCAGCTTGGCTCTGCCTGTCCCGCCGGGTTCGTCGGCAGCCCTGGACTGGACTGGCGGGGTCGGGCCTGGCTCTCTGGCGCTGTTGAGTTACTGCTGGGCAGTCCCTGTCCCCTCCCAGGTGTATAGGTAGGAAAAGGAAGGAGGTTCTGCAACAAGAATTTACAGAATTGGGCAAAAGACTGAAAAACAGGACCTGCAGGATAGTGATCTCAGGATTGCCTCCAGTACCTCATGCTAGTGAAGGTAAGAATAGGAAGATAGGGGAAATGAATGTGTGCCTGAGTCGTTGGTGCAGGGGGCAGGGATTTAGATTTCTTGATCATTGGGATCTGTTCCGGGGCAAGGGTGACCTGTATAAAAGGGACAGGTTGCATCCAAACTGGAGGGGGACCAACATCCTAGCGGGAAGGTTTGCTAATGCTACACGGGAGGTTTTAAACTAGATTGGCAGGGGTGAGTGATCTCGTGCAGGACAGAGGCACGTGACAGGTTAGAAGTTGATATGGAAGGTGGTGTGGGAGAGGTTAGTGGACAGAATAGGCAGGTGAAAGGGGGAGAGCGAAGAAGGAGGTTGGTTTAAACTGCATGGGGCCGGACGGGTAAGGCGGATGAGCAGAGGGCATGGATAGGTACGGGGGACTGGGACGTTGTAGCCATGACTAAAACCTGGTTAAGGGAGGGGCAGGACCTGCAGCTCAATGTTCCGGGGTACAGGAGCTTCAGGAGTGAGGGGAAAAAGAGGAGTGGGGGGCGGGTTGCATTGTTGGTTAAGGAGGATGTCACAGCTGTGTTCAGAGGTGACATTACGGACGGTTCATCTAGTGAGGCTATATGGGTGGAGCTGAGGAACAAGAAAGGGATGAACACCTTGTTGGGGGTGTACTACAGATTCCCGAATAGTCAACGGGAATTAGAAGAACAAATGTGCCAGGAGATTGCAGACAGCTGCAGGTCAAATAAGGTTGTTGTAGTAGGGGATTTTAATTTTCCCAATATAGACTGGGAAAATCATAGCATGAAGGGTTTAGATGGGGTGCAATTCCTCAAAGTGTTCAGCAGAGTTTTCTCAAGCAGTATGTGGAGGCCCCCACATGTAAGAGGGCAACACTGGATCTAGTATTGGGAAATTGGGAGGGGCAAGTTAATGAAGTGTTTGTGGAGGAGTCTTTTGAGACCAGTGACAACAGTTCGATTAGGTTTAAGATAGTTATGGACAGGGACGGAGAGGGTCCACGTGTTAAAATGCTCAACTGGGGTAGAGAGAAATGAGAGAAAGTCTCGCTCAAGTTGAATGGAGTAGCTTATTTGAGGGGAAAGGAACATTGGCAAGTGGAATGTTTTTAAAAGTGTACTGAAGAAAGCTCAGGATGTGTACGTCCCCATTAGAGTGAAGGGCAAAACAGGCAAATGTAAGGAAGCTTGGCTGACGAGGGAAATTGAGACATTAGTCAAAAAACAAGAAGGATGCATGGGACAGATATACGCAGCTGTGATCAAGTGCATCCATGGAGGAGTTTTGGGAACTAAGGAGTAAACTAAAAAAGGAAATCAGAAGGGCTAAAAAGGGTCCAGGAGATAGCTCTGGTGGGTAGCATTTAAGGACAATCCCAAAAGATTTTATAAATACATAATGTGGAAAAGGGTAACGAGGGAGAGAGTGGGACCTCTCAGGAATCAAAGCGGTCACCTCTGTGTGGAGCCACAGGAGATGGGTCAGGAACTAAATGAGTATTTCTCCTCTGTATTTACCAAGGAGAAAGACAGTAGGACAGAGGAAATTGGAGCAGTCACTTGAAGCGTCTTGAGACCAGTCAGGGTTACTGTCGAAGAAGTATTGAAGGTACTGTTGTGTTTGAAGGTAGACAAATCTCCAGGGCCTGAACAGATATATCCGAGGACATTGAAGGAAATTGCGGAGGCCCTGGTTTAAATTTACGAGTCGTCCTTAAATACAGGGGATGTGCCAGAAGACTGGAGGATGGCAAATGTTGTGCCTCTTTTCAAGAACAGCTGCAGGGAAAATGCTGGGAACTATAGGCCAGTGACCTTAACATTTGTAGTTGGTAAGTTACTGGAGAGTATTCTGAGGGATAGGTTATACAGGCATTTGGGCAAGGGCTGATTAGGGACAGTCAGCATGGTTTTGTACGTGGAGGTCGTGTCTCACAAATCTGATTGATTTTTTTGAAGACGTGATCAAAAGGTTAATGAGGGCAGAGCTGTAGATGTACAGGTAAGGCATTCGACAAGGTTCTGCATGGTAGGCTGCTCTGGAAGGTTAGATCGCATGGGATCCAAGGAGAGATAGCTGAATGGATTAGCAAATTGGCTCCATGGAAGTAGAGGGTGATGGTGGAAGGTTCCTTCTCAGATTGGAGGCCTGTGACTAGTGGTGTGCCTCAGGGTTCGGTGTTGGGCCCATTACTGTTTGTTATCCACATCATGAATTTGATGAGAATATATAGGGCAAGATTAGCAAGTTTGCTGATGAGTTAGTGGTTTTACAGATAGTTAAGATGGTTGTGAAAGATTGCAGTAGAAACTGGATCGGTTGGCCAGGTGGGCAGAGGAATGGTTGATGGAATTTAATAGAGAAGTGTGCGGTGTCGCATTCTGGGACGTCGAACAATAGTAAATGGTAGGCCTCTGGGCAGTATTGTAGAGCAGAGGGATCTAGGAGTATAGATGCATGGTTCCTTGAAGATTGAGTCGCAGGTAGATAAGATGGTCAAAAAGGATTTTGACACTTTGGCCTTCTTCAGTCAGAGTAATGAGTACAGAAGTTGGGGGGTCATGTTGCAGATGTATAAGACATTGGTGAGACTGCATTTAGAATATTGTGTTCAGTTCTGGGCAACATGTTATCATAAAGATATTATCAAGCTTGAAAGGGTTCAGAAAAGATTTATTGGGTCTCGATTCCATGGAGCGCAGGAGGATGAGGGGAGATCTTATAGACGTACACAAAATCATGAGAGGAATAGATCGGGTAGATGCACAGAGTCTTTTGCCCAGAGTTGGGGAATTGAGGATCAGAGGACATAGGTTCAAGGTAAAGGGGAAAAGATTGAATAGGGATCCGAGGGGGTAACTATTTCACACAAAGGGTGGTGGGTGTATAGAACAAACTGCCAGAGGAGGTAGTTGAGGCTGGGACTATATCATAATTTACGAAACAGTTAGACAGGTACATGGATAGGACAGGTTTGGTGGGATATGGACCAAGCGCAGGCAAGTGGGATTAGTGTGGCTGGGACATTGTTGGCCAGTGTGGGAGAATTGGGCCGAAGGGCCTGTTTCCACGCTTTTTCACTGTGAATCTATAACGGCAAATCTATTAAAACTGACCTATTTCTCTACATAACAAGTTTGGTTTTCATTTTCCGTGGGGAGGAGAGGAAGGTGGGGTGCATAATATTCTGGAGCTGCTATAATATTTCTAGAACAAGACTGAACATGGGCAAATGTTTTAGTACTTGTTGTAACTTACCATGCGTACACCAGAATGACATCACCTTCATTAATCTTCTCAAAAGCGGATTTTGATATCGCTTCCGCAGCCAAATTAATCTTCTCCTTTATATATATATCTATGCATTCAAACAATATGGCTTTTGCCTAGAAGTAATACATGAGGTCATGTTATAGACAGATTGGAAGGAATAATTATCCTTACATCAAGACTGAAGCAATAAATCCTCATGAATGACCAATTAAAGCAAATAGGCTGTGCATTATGTCTAGATCCTCCTTCAAAAAGGTCAAAAGCAAACAAACAATAAGGTAGGAACAAAGAATTGCTGATGGTGATTTACAAAAGAGAACGCAAAGTGCTGTCGTTACTCAGTGGTTCAGGCAACCTCCCTGGATGTGGATAGGCAAAGTTCTCACTGCGTTTAGATTCCTGAAACGTCGCCTTTCGATGTTTTCCACAGATTCTGCAAACTGTTACTCCAGCATGCTGTGTTCTTTTTCAGACAAGAATAAGCTTTAAAACTACTCATTGTTCTAGATTTAACAAAAATGAGGCAACAAACCACCTTAGAATACATAGTGGGATCCTAAATTATGACACCGTCCTAACAAGGTAATGCAGAATGAGCCCAGGGAAAATACTAGAGATAGAACTATCCCGAATATCCCGAATACACTCTTGAAAATATGTTCCAACCAAAGGAGGAATCAATAAACGAGATGAATCAGTTACTCCGGTGCGGTAGTAAGAGAAACTTGCTGCTTTCATGGTTTCCACCTAATTTAAGTGGAATATATTTAGTATGAACTCATCCCACCAGATCCATACAATTTGACCATACTGCTTGACAATAAAATAACATCATGTGAACGCATGCACCAAACTGATTCAATCAGGCCAGTAGTAAGCTTGTCTACTCATGTATCTGCACTGACCTTTCCAAAAGATATATTCATGCATCTGCCTGTATCAAAGGGTTTCAAAAACTTTATATAAACAAATTAGAGAAGTCAAGGAAACATATTTATCTCATGAAAGCTTCCTGTGCATAAGCAAACCCACCCATCTAATTCCATCCCCAAGGCCAGAAAATGATGGATTGGTATGAACATGGACATCTGACAACAGAAAACTCTGCCAAGTCATCCCATTGAAAATACCACGGTCAATAGGGATGGAGAGAGATCTGTGATAGAAACTGGGTGGTGCCAAAATGAGTAGGAAAAGTGTACAAATATATCATATCTATATAACTAAAAGTCTCATCTTGACCACTTCCTGTCAGCGCTGTACATTGATTTTAGAAAAAAGGTTACCATATATTGCTATGATTTTTGACCATCTTACTCACAGTCCTCCTCCGAGGAGGCAGCCCTGAGGATTTTTCCAAATCGATGAAAAATAAAAAAGTTATGAGTGTTTAACAAATCTTGAGATCAGATGATAGGTCCTCTCACCTGTCAATCACCATGATGAAGGGAACGTCCCTTCTGGGGGAGGGGGGGGGGCAGAACTATAAAACCCCGGCTGCCTGGACGCGAGTCATTTACTCTGGAAGATTGCGAGGGAGAGTCCACAACTGTGATTCTAAGCTGTGAATCAACTGAGCTGTGAGTCTGCAATGTACTTGCAATAAATGATTTGTTAGCCCTTAATGACAATGCAATGAGTTGTTTGGCAAGTTGGTGGCCTGCACTCTGCTTGAAGTGCTATAAAATAGAATTTGGTGGCCTGCACTCTGCTTGAAATGGCTATAAAATTGAATTTGGTGGCCTGCATTCTGCTTGAAATGGAATTTCTAGGAATAGCTGTGAGTGAACTGCCAGCCCACCAGCCCTGAGCGACTGAGCTGCCAGCCCACCAGCCCTGAGTGATTGAGCTGCCATCCCACCAGGCCTGAGTGACTGAGCTACCAGCCCAATAATCCATTCGGCCCACAATGTCCATACTATCCCTCTGGAAACCAGTCCCTAAGGCCCACAACTCCCACATTAGCGCTATAGAAAGCCCCCCCCCCCCCCCCCCCCCCCCCCCCCCCCCCCACTGGCCACCAATATTGGAATTGGTGGAGAGGTGGAATATTGCTTTGGGGGACCTGCCCTTCCATGTGAACATGGGACCAAACGGGTCCCACTTAGTCTTGTACCTAGTAAAAGTCTGATCTTGTATATGTGTATATTTGTTTGTGTGTTTGTTTGTGCATAATCACATCTTCTCGAAAAAACAATACGCTAACGGTAACATTTTTTACATATTCCAGTGGAGATTTTTTCCGTGGAGTCCTAAATCGCCTTATCTGAAAAATTCATGCTTTATTTCTCGAGTTATTTATGAAATTGATAAAAAATCTGAAAATAGTTTGAAAAAAACCTCCACTGTCTTCTTGCTCGCGTTGCGAGCAACATCACCACCCCCCCCCCCCCCCCGACCACTCCCCACCCGTACTCGAGCCCTGCCGCCTGGAGCCGGGAGCGAGGGAGTATTGCGTTCGGGAACCAGCTCTCCCCTGTGACGATGCACCGCCCCCCCCCCCCAAACTCTACCTCCTCCCTCTCTGCCCCCCCGCTCCCTCTCTGCCCCCCTCCCGCTCCCTCTCTGCCCCCGCCTCCCGTAGGGGCTACAGGTAGGGGACGTGTGCGTTGGACCAGGCCTCCTGTGTGACAGGGACCCAACGGTGGAGTTTACATTTTTTCTGTGATCACATGGATCTATCCAGTATGCCCCAGTTTCCTGCCACATGCCAAAGATGTGCTCATAGGTTAATTGGCTACTCTGAGTGACCACAAGCATAAGTGGTAAATAGCATGATTGTCAGGGTGAGCTAGTACAGTACACATGTGAAAGAAAACAAGTTACAAGGTAATAAGTGTCTGAAGAAGGAACTCAACCCAAAAAGTCATCTATTCCTTTTCTCCAGAGCTGCTGTCTGACCTGCTGAGTTACTCCAATTTGTTGTGTCTACCTTCAGTTTAAACCAGCATCTGTAGTTCCTACCTACAGGTAATAAGTGTAGGAATTGGATTACTCTGAGAGCTAGATTAGACTCAAATGGGCCAAATACATAGAAAATGGGTGCAGGTGTAGGCCATTTGGTCCTTTGAGTCAGCATCGCCATTCAATGTGATCATGGCTGATCATCCACAACCAGTTCCCCGTTCCTGCCTTCTCCCCATATTCCTTGATTCCGCTAACTGTAAGAGCTCTATCTAACTCTCTTTTGAATGCATCCAGTGAATCGGCCACCACTGCCTTCTGAGGCAGAGAATTCCACAAATTCACAACTCTCTGGGTGAAAATGTTTTTCCTCCTCTCAGTTCTAAATGGCCTATCCCTTATTCTTAAACTGTGACCTCTGGTTCTGGACTCCCCCAACATCGGGAACATTTCCTGCAACAAGCGTGTTCAATCCCTTAATAATTGTCTATGTTTCTATGAGATCCCCTCTCATCCTACCAAATTCCTGTGAATACAAGACCAGTCGTTCAATTCTTTCATCATATTACAATCCAGCCATCCCGGGAATTAACTGTGAACCTACGCTGCATTCCCTCAATAGCAAGAATGTCCTTTCTCAAATTAGGAGACCAAAACTGCACACAATAATCCAGGTGTGGTCTCACCAGGGCCCTGTACAACTGCAGAAGGACCTCTTTGCTCCTATGCGCAAATCCTCTCGTTTTGAAGGCCAAAATGCCATTAGCTTTCTTCACTGCCTTTTGTACCTACATGCTTACTTTCAGCGACTGATGTACAAGAACACCCAGGTTTTGGTGCACATCCCCTTTTCTCAATCTGATACCATTCAGATAATAACCTTCTTGTTCTTGCCACCAGTGGCTAACTTCACATTTATCCACATTATCACCCTGCATCCTCATGGCATCCTGTTCACAGTTCACACTGCCACCCAGCTTTGGGTCATCTGCAAATTTGCTAATATCACTTTTAATTCTGTCATCTAAATCAATAATATATTGTAAATAGCATCGAGCCTTGTGGTACCCCACTAGTCACTACCTGCCATCCTGAAAGGGACCCATTAATTCCTACCCTGTTTCCTATCTGCCAACCAATTTTCTATCCATGTCAATACCCTACCCCCAATACCATGTGCTCTAATTTTGACCACTAATCTCCTGTGTGGGACCTTATCAAAGGCTTTCTGAAAGTGCAGATACACTACATCCACTTCTTCTCCCTTATCCATTTTACTTGTTACATCCTCAAATAATTCCAGAAGATTAGTTAAGCAAGATTTCCCCTTCATAAATCCATGCTGATTTGGACCAATGCTGTTATTGCTATCCAAATGCGCCGCTATTACATCCTTAATAATTGACTCCTGCATCTTCCCCATACAGAAGTCAGGCTAACTGGTCTACAATTCCCTGCTTTCTCTCTCCCTCCTTTCTTAAAAAGTAGGATAACATTAGCTACCCTCCAATCCACAGAAACTGATCCAGTATCTATAGAACATTGGAAAATTATCATCAATGCGTCCATAATTTCAAGAGCCACCTCCTTCAGTATCCTGGGATGCAGCCCATCAGGCCCTGGGAATTTATCAGCCTTCAGTCCCATCAGTCTAAACAACACAATTTCCTGACTAATGTGAATTTCCTTCAGTTCCTCTGTCACCCTAGATCCCGTCCCCTAGTACATCTGGGAGGTTGGTTCTGTCTTCACTAAGGAAGGCACAACATACTTGTTCCTCGTCTGCCTCAATAGGCCTCAATAGGCCCGACTATGGGTGAACAGGGGATGGGACTGGACTTTTGCTGCCTTCCCCCACAGTGGGAACCATTGTGGGGGGATGTTTTTTATGTTTATTGTTAAATTCTTTAATGTTGTGTCTTATCTTTATTCGTGTGCTGCAATGGCAAGTCAAATTTCACTACACCAATTGGTGTATGTGATAATAAATGTCCTTTGTAATACTAAAAATTACTTTAGTAAAAAACCAAAGTAGGTAAGATTTGAATATTTGAACATCACGATCAGCTACCTGTTTGAGACTTAAGCAATCAATTTTCTTTCCCTCAGCAACAGAACACATGTTGGAACACATTTGCTTCAGCAAATTTTTCTCCAATGATATATGGGCAATTATTTTTTCCTTCCTGTTCAAAGCAAATGTCAATCACCTACAAGCTAAAACATGTTGGTTGCAAAGCTGTACTCTTTTGATAACGTAACCTAATTGGAGGGTATAAGCATTTTAAAAGTATTAAGCATTGATGCACGTGGATATGCATGGAATGGAGGAGCATGGATCATGTGCAAGCAGATGAGATTACTTTATTATGGCATCATGTTTGGGACAGACTTGTTCCTGCGCTGTACTTTTCTGTGTTCTATTTCTATAGAAACAAGATAATAATTTTGCATGTTCACATAGTGAAAATACATTGAGAATTGGCAACTAAATTTATTTTTGACTCAAATAAATAAATCTTGAAAAGTCGAACTGGACATAGAATCAATATCTAATGAATTGATTGACACAAAAAGGTGGATAACTCAATGGGTCAGGCAGCATATCTGGAGAAAACGAAAAGGTGACATTTCAAGTCGAGACCCTCCTACAGTCTGAACTCTTGACCTGAAATGTCACTTGTTCCTTTTCTCCAGAGATGCTGCATGACCCTCTGAATTACTCCAGATTGTCTATTTTCAGTATAAATTAGCGCATGCAGTTCCTTCCTACACATCTTATGAGCTGAGACTTTTTCTATGTCCTAAAGTTAAATTCCATTCAAAATCTGTCTTAAGCCACAACAAAAGTCCAATGAGTATCTCTGAAATTGAAAGTACCTATGCTTTTGTTCTAAAAATAAATGTGTAAAGTAATATTCTCACCTCATCTTCTCTGCTGCTTCCGGCAATATTTGAGATTTCCTTTTTTATGAACTTTATAGCATTGCCCATACTTGCTGAGAGTGATCGACACTGATTCAAAAAACTTGAAGAGAAAAAAAACATAATCGACAAAAATAAATACTTAAATCATTCATTTTCAACCAAGATTATGCTGATTGATAACAATCAATGGATAAACACACCTCATCACTAAATCAGATAGGCATGGCGAGGTCTCAAATGTGCATGATCATGATGAACTGCTAGATTAGCAAACAATTCTGTGGCATTAACACAGCAGGATTTGTAAAGGGACTTTTTGCAAGTCACTTCAACATCATAAATATCAGTGATAATGTGACCTACACTATAATTTGCAGTAATTCTAGTATGAGCATGCCCTTCAGTTGCTGCCTTTAACCCTCATGTTCACTGTGGCGACTGCACTAATGTAAGGATACTTTGAAGCAATTATCTCCCAAAGAATATCTCCCACTATGCTAATTTCCCAAATGCTTACTTCATTAGCAAAAATCCAAGTGTTGTGTCATTGAACTATGGACTGAAATTCCTCTGATTCCAAAAAAATCTTTAAGGTTTTTTCCCCATGTAGTTAATTACCTTTCAGTGATTCCATCTGTTTCAATTTAACTTGCATTCCAATTTCACAAGTTCTATTGAGCTCATTCTTGTGTACGTCCAACAATACATTAGATGCTATGACAAATTAAAACAATTCAGTAAGCCAGATCATCACTGGATTAACAAATGTTGCCCCTTCCTTGCTTTCTCTTTCTTCTTTCATATTTGCTAGCAAGTACAAGACAAAGTAAAAATTTGCTGCAAAGATTTGACACATCTCATTAGATTTACTTTATAACCAAGCCAAACACACTCATAAAATTAGCATGTAAGCCATTGATCGTATTAGCACGTAAGCCCCTCTCCCCCCTCCTCCCTCCCCCCTTCAGGCTCCACTATTCACAACTCTTGAATGCTTTTGGCTCACACCTTCTGTTTTTTAATCTCTGGCCTTTAGCCAACCATCTACCAATCAAAAAGCCCACTCCATGCGTTCCTGTGTTCACCTATTACCTACTATGCTTTGTCCAGCCTCTCCTCTCTTCCAGCTTTCTTCCCCTTCAACATCAGTCTGTAGAAGGGTCCCGATTTGAAACATCATCTATCCATGTTCTCCAAGAATGCTGCCTGACCCACTAAGTTACTCCAGCAATTTGTGTCTGTGTTTTTTACAAAGCAGCGCCTGCAGTTCCTTGTTTCTACTATTCATGAGTGCACCTAATTCACCCCTCCAATTCCCCTTCTATTTACATTCCTTCTTCTAGCATCACAATTCACAACTCTTCAATCCTTTCGTATCACACCTTGTCTTCATCTCTGGCCTTTGTCCAAACATCTCGCTATCAAAAACGCTCCCTCACCTGTATCCACCTATTTCGTGCCAGGATTTGTCCAGCCCCTCCTCTCTTTCAGTTTTCTTACCCTCACCCTCCACCAAAGATCCTATAGGCAAGATAGGCCACTCCTGCAAAATGCAATGGGCTGACGTGTAGTATGCAACGGAGCGGAACATGGGCATTTTTTTCGCCATTTCAGTAACCGGAACCTACCTGACCTGACCTGACCCGACGCGCAGTGTAATCAACGTTGCGGGGGGGACAGTTTGTGTGTGTGAGATATAGGGCTAGATTCATAATTCTGTTAGTTCATAATTCTGTTAATTCTTGTTAAAGAATAAAATTTGACTCTGGTAATTTTCTTTTTTAAATCATTACTTTTTAATGGCTCATAAGCTGTGTTTGAGTTGATTTTATAGTAACTGGAACCTACCCGACCCGACCCGACCCGACTCGCAGTGTAATCAACGTTGCGGGGGAACAGTTTGTGTGTGTGATATAGGGTTAGATTCATAATTCTGTTCATTCTTGTTAAAGAATAAAATGTTTATAAATTTTGATTCTGGTAATTTTCTTTTTTAATGTTTTTTAAACAATTTATTTTTAAATGTCTCATATGCTGTGTTTGAGTTGATTTTGTTGAGTTGACACGCACTCTGTAATTCATTCATCTAATCACACTGTTCACAACTGCAGTAATTGCAGGGGTTATCTAAATTAAGTATTTCACAAAATTAAATGTGTTTAAGCAAGATTTACAAATGATGTATAACTTAAGGATGGTTTTATTCAGCGAGCATACCTGATTAGATTGTGCTGGAAAGAACACACATACATGAATGTGATATAGATGTATATAATAATATCACACACATTTACATTTCCTCCGATTTTATATCCAACGATGAACTTTATTTCAGACTAAACAAGGGACAACATTAAATAAAAAAACATTGTAAACCTTCCCGCTGATCCGGGCCAGACTCCCCACCGGTACAAAGCCTCAGCCCCGCGTCGGGCCGCTCCGCCGGGTCTCAGCCCCGAGTCGGGCCGCTCCGCCGGAAAACCACTTCAGACTCAGCCCCGCGTCGGGCCGCTCCGCCGGGACTCAGCCCCGCGACGGGCCGTTCCGCCGGGACCAAAGATCTATAGGATCTTTGGCCAGGATTCAGTCCCGTGTCGGGCCGCCGTCTCAACCCCGATTACGGAGGCGGAAGTAAGATGGCGGAGCAAGATGGCAGAGGCTGGTTGCTGAAATGGGTCCTATAATTACCCATGAATCTGCCCATGACCGTACTATGCGTTTTTCGTGGGAGTAGTCCATTTTGCTCTGCTATAGGATCTTTGCCCTCTACCAGTCAGTCTGAAGAAGGATCCCAAACAGAAACATCATGTATTTGTGTTTTCCAAAGATGCTGCTTGACCCACTGAGTAACCCAACACACTGTCTCTATTAGCGAGTGTTCAATAAAGAAATACCTGATGTATGGTTTGAGTTTATTGACCAAATCTCTTGACAACTCTTCATTGGGTGGAGTTGAGTAATCATGGATAACCTGCAGAGAGGCAGCAAAAGCTAGTCACTAATTGTATTTGAAAAATAACACCGAATACAAGAAAAACACAATTAGCCAACTTGTTTTATCAAAATAATGCAGATCCTCCCCACCCCCTCATTTTGTTTGTTCTAGATATGCAGAATTTGATAATACATTAATCTAAACTCAAAGTGTTGCTCCGCTCTGGTACTGTTCACAGATGAAATGTTTGTAGAACGTTGGATAGAACAAAAATGCCACGGCAAATAGCTGCACATTTTGAAAGTTACACACTGGTGGGTCTCATGCCTTCAGCAAATGATAACCACAGGGCCATAACATTCAAATACTGTGTGGATATAGTCAATGTTTTTTCTAATTTTTACCCCAAATAAAAACCAATAAGGTTTCACATCAATAGTTTTGTTCTCTTCTATAATTTAATCTCCCTGTGTACTACTATAATAGTTTATTTTTAAACTGCAGATGCTGGAAATCTGAAACCAAAACAGAAAATGATGGAATAATTCATCAGGTTTCATCAGCATTCATGGAAAAAAAAATCAAATCTACATATCATTTTTAATGAGTCTTCAACCTGAGAAAGTAATACAATTAGTTGCATTTACATATTGGAAAGGTTGGGGGTGTGATAAATAGCACACAGGAGGCCAGGATTGTCATGGTAATATGCTGTTTGTGAAGCCATCTGGCTAACTTAGTGAAATTTAAAAAAAAGAGAGAACAAAAAGGGCTTATAAAAAGCAAGACAGAGCTGTTATAGAGAATTGAATCCAAAACAAGAATATTAGAAAAGCTTAACAGATGGGATAGTGGAGAGAGACAAAATGAGTTAATATACCAGTTGGATAACTTGACCAGTTCTGACATGCTGGGTCTGTGAAATTATTGAATTCCATATCAAATCCCGAGGGCTGAAAAAATGAGTTGCGGTTCCACGAGCTTGCATTGGCTTTGTTGGAGTAACAGTGGAGGCCAAAGACGGAAGAGATTTGAGTTGGAGTGGGATGGAGAATTAAAGTGACAGCCAACTTAAAATGTCTGTGTTGTCCCTGAGGGCTGAATGCAGGTGCTTTCCACCCCCCCCCCAGAGGAGGACTGTAGTACTAATTGTAATAAAGTAAACTGGAAGTGCGTGAATCGCTGTTGTCTTATCCATCACTCCTCTACCCTCATTGCAACTCAAAATTAAATTGTTTGCACTCGACCAGTTCAGATGAATAGTGTTTGACCAAAAGCAACAAAAGCGTTTCACTGTACCTCAGTGCATGTGACAATAAACTAAACTGAACTGAACGGAAACATTAACCCAATTTATCTTTCCAACCCGTCAAATGCTTCCAGCATTTTCTATTTTTATCCCCTTTGAACTAATTTGTTCCTTCAGTTTTAATCCTTTGTCATCAAATCTGACAGGATGCAGTTATTTGAAGAAGTGATCTCAATAATACACAGCATTCTGCCAACTTTTATGACTCCTCTGGTTTCCTAGGGCCTTCACTCTGCCTCAAAATATCTTAAAGACTGCATCAAAGCTCATCCATTCGGGTATACTTCTTCCCAGAGCTTCTAACCTCAGATTTGTGTAGCTTCATTTGAGCTGTGTCTCAAAATAAATAAGCAAATCTCTTCTGGTCGATTGAACATTTCAGTTTATTTCAGTTTGAGTGAATCATTTTCTTCCCACATTGGTAGGAGTACTTTTTCCCCTCTTGTCTATTTCCTTAATTTATACAATACACTTCCAATTCCCTCTGTAACTCTCGTAATTTTAGCACCTCAGGCTACTATTGTCTATATCTCAGTAAAATTATAATCTCTCTACACCTCAAAATCTGGGCTATCATTTTCTTCACTCAAGAGCTGCCCAACCATTTTCCATTCATTACTACCTTATTTAATTTGCCCGAACTCACCCTTATCTTGAAGATCTTTTTTTCACATCAGTCATATATTCCAAACAATGAGAATTTAAATAATGTCAAACTATCATTTTGCAGTGTATTTTACTCTGGTTTCGCTTCAGGCCTTCTCTTATGCTACTGTGATGCAGTCTGTACTTAGTATCATCTTTTTCCCTCTCTCACACAAACACACTCTTCCAATATTTCTTGTACTGTACCTTCCACTGAAATTAAGAGACACATTGATATCTAAAACCAAATAGAATATGTCCCAATCGTTTCCTCTGCATAACAGAGCTTCCAAAAATATAATCTTTTTAAAATATCTTTCAAAGTATCCCTGCTGCAGTGAACAAATCTCCTTTTCTGGTTTTATTAATATGCTAAATATGGCTTTCACCTTTCCCTTCCAAAGAAAAACTAACCAATACACCTGGTGTCCTTCTCCTTGGTTTTGTTTCTTTTTAGAACTCCACAAAGTTTTTTACTTTATTTTTAATTGTAAACGGGATGAAAAAAGTTGGGAACCCCTGCTGTGAAGACTCTATCCCCTGCTCCCAATTCCTCCGTCTACACCACATCTGCACCTAAGATGAGGTTTTCCATACTAGATAATCAGAGATCTTCATTCTTTAGGAAATGGGGGCTCCTCTCTTCCATTATAGACAAGGCTCTCAATAGAGTCTCTTTGATATCCCGCAACTCTGTTTTTGCTCCCCCTCCCCCTATTCGTAACAAGGACAGAGGCCCCCTTGTCCTCATTTTCCACCCCATCAGCCGTCACATACAGCATGTAATCCTCCAACACTTTTGCCATCTCCAATGGGATCCTACCACTGGCCACATCTTCCCATCTCCACCCCATTCTACATTCTAGAGACAGTTCCCTCCACAACTCCCTGGTCAACTCGTCCGTTCCCACCAAAAACCACCCCCTCCCCAGGTACTTTTCCCTTGAAGTCCTTTTACTTTCCCTTCAACTCCATCCAAGGACCCCAACAGTCCTTTTCATACCGCTGGGGTGTAAGCTGGGGTCTTTTCAGGTGAAGCAGAGGTTCACTTTCACCTCATTCAACCTAATAGAAACATAGAAAAAAGGTGCAGGAGTAGGCCATTCGGCCCTTCCAGCCTGCACCGCCATCATGCAGGCTCGGCGATCATTTTGCTAAACACCTCCGCTCAGTCCGCCTTAACCTACCTTATCGCCCGGTTGCTCAGCACTTTAACTCCCCCTCCCATTCCCAATCTGACTTTTCTGTGCTGGCCTCGTCCAGTGTCAGAATGCAGCTTAGCGCAAATAGGACGAAAAGCACCTCATATTTCACTTGGGTAGCTTACACCCCAGCGGTATGAAAATTGACTTCTCTAACTTCAAATAGCCCTTGCTTTCCCTTCTCAGTTCTCCCACCAGTCCCGCCCACTCCCCTGACAGTCTGAAGGTCTCGACCCGAAAAGTCACCCATTCCTTTTCTCCACATATGCTGCCTGTCCCACTGAGTTACTCAGCATTTTGTGTCTATCATTGTATTCCATACCTGCTTAAAAGCATGTAGCAATGCTATACACCGTGCATTCGATCCTGTGATAATGCCTTGAGAGTACTGCAATCCTAGACGCACAATAGCAGGATGCACAGTTGAAAGCGTGCTACAAAGGATCAAAGAAAAAATTAGGTGCATAAGTGTATTATGTATATGAATCGCAATATATTAAGGAAATTAGCCAAGAGCCTCAATACTATCAGAAACTGTACATTTGTGTCAGCCAATTACTAAATTGTTTGCTCAAAAACTACCAGATTTAAATAAAACGTTTATTAATTATAAATTAAATTTTGCAGGAGGTGATTAAATAGTCAGATATGTTTAAACTCATAACTAAGCGGCTGTATGGATTTTAAACAGTATTGAAACTAGAGATAGATCTTGTTCAATAGCAAATAAATCTGTAAATCTGTTCAATAGTGAACATACAAATAACCTTCACATTATAAGATGAGCTAAGTACCAACCCATCCGGATGAAGTAATAAAATATAGAGTTAATTTACAAATGTACTAGTGTCATTATAAACTATATCCTAACAGAAATCCTCAAGACTATTATTTTTTAAGTTTTTTCATGAAACTTCAAGAACCTGCTAGATCAGTATAGTGATAGATAAACCTGCCACCTTTTCCACGTGTACCAAGTTATAGACAATAGACAATAGGTGCAGGAGTAGGCCATTCGGCCCTTCGAGCCAGCACCGCCATTCAATGTGATCATGGCTGATCATCCCCAATCAGTACCCCATTCCTGCCTTCTCCCCATATCCACGGATCTTTAAGAGCCCTATCTAGCTCTCTCTTGAAAGTATCCAGAGAACCGGCCTCCACCGCAAACAAAACTGGAAAGGACCAATACAGGACTGTATTGTCAGTGGATATTCCTGTGCTTACATCCCCAAACAATATGTTAAATGATTCATAAAAATACAACTTTTCGAATGGAAAAATAATCTTAGAAAATAATTACTTATTATAATTACAAACTCCTAGACCAAGTGGGACCCGTTGGGTCCCGTCCCCTCAACGCGTGGTTGCAGGGGGGCGGCCTGCGGCATCACACACACACACTAACCCCCCACCCCCATTGATATTATATTCATATTATTCATTCACATCTTTTCCCCCATCCTCCGCCCTATCCACTCACACATAGCCCCCAACTGCACAGGTGCGGCTAGAGAGGGAGGGGGGTAGAGAGCAGGCACGTGCCGTCAGGGTAGGCAAGGTAGGCACTGCCTACCCTGGCAAAAATTATAACATGGTAATAACTAAATATAAATAGTAAAGGCATGGGAGAATTATGCCTATCTATGAGATCGATCTCTTAGGTAGGCATAATTCTCCGTGCCTTTCAACCGCAGCGCTTGTAATCCTTGAAGGTCTGTGCAGCCCACGTGCCGTCAGCGCTGCCTGAAGCCGTCAATTACAAGCGGGGCTGAAGGCAGCTGAAATTCTGCCTTTGCAGCACTGCAGGCGCAGCAGACTACAGCGCATGCGCAGCGCTAGTTTCTTGGCGGGGTTTTCAAATATGGATTGGCAATATTTTAAGTGTATCTTAGGAAACAAAGAGAGAAGAATGGAATTTGTGTACCAATAATGTGGTAGGTACATTTTATGTTTATGTTTTTAAATACTGTATTTCCCGGGGTGTGGGGGTGGGGGGAGAGCTCCTTTCACAGCGTTTGGGAAGTCTGGCCCGGGGCAAAGTTGCGGGGATGGCACGAATGTTATGAAGGAGGGGTCGGGATAATGTCACTTGCAACGCTCCTTGCACGGGGGGGCAAAGTAGCTTGGGTGGCTGTGAGAGGCATGACAGAGGAACCGGCCGCCACCTCAGCGCCATTTACTGGTCCCCGCTCACCTCTGGCAGCTCTCCGTCTAAAAACCTCTCTCCTGCCGCTCGCTGGCCTCACTCATGTCCCGCAAATCCTTAAATTCCAACAGCGCGATTGAGGTTACTCGGCTGTGGGAATTTAAGGATTTGCAGGAAGCTGCTGACATGAGTGAAGTCAGCGAGTGGCAGGCGAGAGGTGTTCAGACGGAGAGCACTGCCAGAGGTGAGTGGGCCGGCAGAAGGCGTTGAAGTGGCGGCCAGTTCTGTTGTCGGGTCCCGGCGGCTGCTCGCAGCTCCCCGAGCTGCTTCTATTCCCGGCTACAGTGCGATGGCTTCACGCCCGGAGCCCGGAACGCCGCGGCAGTGGTAAGTGAGTTACTGGCATTATCCCCCACCCCCTCCTTCTCAACACTCCTGCCCTACGCGCAACTACACGCCTGGCACAGACTTTCCACACGCTGTGAAAGGAACACTTGGACCCTTGAACAAGTGTTGTCATTCAATTAGATGACAACTGATTCAACTTTTCCCGGTGCTCCCATTTTTCCCACCATCGCTCCACCTGCCATCACCCTTCACTCCCCACCCATTCAGTAATTAAGAATAAAGGAGACTCGGAAGCCATGGGCAAATTGAATTGTTACTGTTTTTATTTTAATTTTTACGGGGTGAACAATCTGCGCATGCACGGTTTAATTTTTTTTTTAAACTGACTGACTGACTGCCTACCCTGAGTAATTACTCACGGCACGTGCCTGGTAGAGAGGGAGGGGGAGGGGGTAGAGAGGGAGGCGGAGTTGAAGATAGGTAGAGTGGGAGGGGGTTAGAGAGGGAGGGCATAGAGAGGGAGGAGGGGAGGGGATTGAGAGGGAGGGGAGGTAGAGAGGGGGGAGGGGTGGAGAGGGAGGTGGAGGGGGTAGAGGGAGGGGGTACAGATGGAGGGGGAGGGGGTAGAGAGGGAGGGTAGAGGGAGATGGAGAGGGGCAGAGAGGAATGGGGTAGAGACCTGGAGGCAGAGAGAGAGACAGAGAGAAGCAGAGGGAGCGGGCAGAGAGAGAGGGCAGAGAGAGAAAGAGGGCATAGAGAGAGAGAGGGCAGAGAGAGAGAGAGGGGGGGTAGAGAGAGAAGGGGCAGAGAGAGAGATAGGGGGCAGAGAGAGAGAGGGCAGAGAGAAAGGGCAGAGAGAAGGCAGAGAGAGAGAGAGGGGTAGAGAAAGAGGGGACAGAGAGAGAAAGAGGGCAGAGGAAGAGAGGGCAGAGAGGGAGAGGGGTAGAGGGAGGGGGAGGGGCTAGAGAGGGAGGAGCTAGTGAGGGAGGGGAGGGATAGAGAGGGAGGGGGTGGGGGTAGAGGGAGGGGGAGAGAGGGAGGGGTAGATATGGGGGTAGAAGGAGATGGAGAGGGGCAGAGATGGATGGGAGAAGAGATTCTGAGGCGGGGGGGGGGAAGAGAGAGAGAGAGAGAGAGCACGCGCAGAGGGAGAAAGATTGAGGGCAGAGAGGGAGATAAAGCAGAAAGGGAGAGAGGGCAGGCAGAGAGAGTGAGAGGACTGAAGGAGGGGCCTTTCCACTTGATGTAAACAGGTCCTTGTCATGATCCTCCAGGAAGGTGAGTTTCTCCTTCTGGGTGTGGTCGGCCACTGCCAGCACATTACCGAAAGAGACATTTTTAAACCCCACCGTCTGACAGATATCGTCGTAGTTGGGGATACTGATGCCGGATGGGATGCCGCTGCCAGCAAAGGTGAGCACGTCGAGGAAGGTGAAGTCGGGCTTGAGGAATGGGCTGGGGCCAGGGTAGCTGGGGCAGCAGCCACTCAGCAGAGACCACCAGCCGTGTGATCTTGGCACTCAGGTCCTTGTTCACCACCGCCACAAACCCTTCAAATTCCCCTCTGGAGCCATAGGGGTCACGGTAACTTTCAATGAAGCCTATGTAACTCTCCACGATGGGCCCCTCATCCTGAATCCAGTGCTTGGAGCCCTCCTTGTGTGAGCGGAACCGAGCCTGCGGGGCCGAACAGGTTGGAGTGCTGGAGGCGGAAGGAGTGGAGAGGGCGAGGGAGGTGAGGAGGGTAGAGAGGGAGAGGGGCAGAAAGGGAGGGGGTTAGAGAGAGAGAGGGGTAGAGTCGGGGGAGGGAGGGTAAAGATGGAGAGGGCGAGGGATCCCAGCTAGGCCGAGCGAGTTGGAATGCTGGAGTGCCCCTCGCGCCTGGAGCGTTTGTATGTATTGTGACGTCAATCGGCATTTTTTTCTTCAAAGATAGAACATTAAAAACTTTAATATTTTGAAGCTGTTTTTAAAAGATTAATAACTTGTTAAGTACAGGTAGAAATGTGATGGGAAGATATGTATCCGGTCGGGGGAGAAAATGAGAGTAGCATGTGTGAAAATGGGAAGGCGGTGGCCAAGCGTTTGGAAGATGATACAAATTAAGGAGATTAAAAGAAAGCCAACACAACCCTGGCTCACACAGACATTTAGATGTTGAGAACAAAGGGAAGAGTTTTAGTATAATAGATAGATAATCCACAAAAAGGACATTTCTAATTCATAGAAATAGCTACCACAACACATCAGCAAATTCATCATGGCTGCAACTTAATTGAAGTAGTTTCTAATACCACACTCAGCCATACAACCAATATATTAAAACAAATCTTACGTTAGTTGTTGGGTTAGTGGCATTTTGCGGCTGTATTGGTGCAAGTGTAAAAACAGACCAACTTTATTTCCATAATCTTGTCTCTGTGGAATCTGCAAATAAATGGAAGAAATCCTTTTATATCCATTTATAAAGTCAACATATTTGTGATAACTGCTAATCAAATCACCACCAAAGAACATTGAACAGGATATCACAGGTCACTCCCCTGCACTTTCTAATAGTGCTCACTGAACTTTTATTTCTACCTCAGAGAGTACATTGTGCCTTTGTTTACCATTT
This sequence comes from Okamejei kenojei, assembly GCA_035221665.1. Taxonomy (NCBI): domain Eukaryota; kingdom Metazoa; phylum Chordata; class Chondrichthyes; order Rajiformes; family Rajidae; genus Okamejei; species Okamejei kenojei. Next base: position 94,266,762 of record CM069135.1, read on the forward strand.
GATTTGGGAAAAATCACATTCTTTCAGATGCTGCACTTCATAAGATCATAAGTGATAGGTATAGAATTAGGCCATTCAACCCATCAAGTCTACTCCGCCATCCAATCATGGCTGATCTATCTCTCCCTCCTAACCCCATTCTCCTGCCTTCTCCATATAACATCTTCCACCCTTACTAATCAAGAATCTATCTACAGTACATTCAGAAAGTATTCAGAGCCCTTCACTTTTCCCACATTTTGTTTTGTTGAAGCCTTATTTTAAAATGGATTTTTTTAAATCATTCATCTATACACAATACCCCAGGATGAAGAAGCAAAAGCATGTGTCTAGAAATTTTTGCAAAGTAATCACAAAATAACTGAAATATCACATTTCCATAAGTATTCAGACCCTTTGCTATGACAGTCATAATTGAGCTTAGGTTCATCCTGTTTTCATTGATTATACTTGAGATGTTGCGACACCTTGATTGGAGTCCACCAGTGGTAAATTAAATTGATTGGACATGATTTGGAAAGGCACACACCTGTCTATATAAGGACCCACAGTTGACAGTGCATGTCAGAGCAACAACCAAGCCATGAAGACAAAGGAATTGTCCGTAGATCTCTGAGACAGGATTGTATAGAGACACAGATCTGGGGAAGAGTATAAAACAATTTCTGCAGCATTGCAGGTCCCGAAGAGCACAGCGGCCTCCGCCATTCTTAAATGGAAGAACTTTGGAAACAAAAGGACTCTTCATATAGCTGGCTCGCCGGACAAAGTGAGCATTCGGGGGAGAAGAGCCTTGGTCAGGGAGGTGACCAAGAACCCAATTATCACTCTGACAGAGCTCCAGAGTTCCTCTGTGGACGTGTGGAGATGGGAGAACCTCCCAGAAGGATACCTATATCCGCAGCACTTCACCAATCAGGCCTTTATGGTAGAGTGGTCAGACGGAAGAAACTCCTCAGTAAAAGGCACATGACAGCCTGCTTGGAGATTGCCAAAAGGCATCTAATGGACTCTCAGACCATGAAAAACAAGATTCTCTGGTCTGATGAACTCCAGATTGAACTCTTTGGCCTGAATGCCAAGCGTCACGTCTGGAGGAAACCAGGCATTGCTCAACACCGTGAAGCATGGTGGTGGCAGCATCATGCTATGGGGATGTTTTCCAGCAGCAGGAATTGGGAGACTAGTCAGAATTGAGGGAATGATGAATGGAGCAAAGTACAGATAGATCCTTGATGAAAACCTGCTCCACAGCGTTCTGGACCTCAGACTGGGGCGGAGGTTCATCTTCCAACAGGACAACGACCCTAAGCACGCAGCCAAGACATCGCAGGAGTGGCTTCATGACAAGTCTGTGAATGTCCTTGAGCGGCCCAGCCAGAGCCTGGACTTGAACCTGATCGAACATTTCTGGAGGGACCTGAAAATTGCTGTGCATGGATGCTCCCCATCCAACCTGACAGAGGAAAGAATCTGCAGAGAAGAATGGGAGAAATTACCCATACACAAGTGTGCCAAGCTTGTAGCATCATACCCAAGAAGACTTGAGGCTGTAATCGCTGCCAAAGGTGCCTCAACAAAGGGTCTGAATACTTATGTAAATGTGATATTTCAGTTATTTATTTTTAATTACTTTGCAAACATTTCTAAACACCTGTTTTTGCTTTTTTATTATGGGGTACTGTGTGTAGATTGATGATTATTTTTTTTTAAATCCATTTAAGAATAAGGTTGTAACGTAACAAAATGTGGAAAAGGGGTCTGAATAGTTTCTGAATGCACTGTATCTCTGCCTTAAATATATCCACTGACTTTGCCTTCACAGCTTTCTGTGCCAATGAATTCCACAGATTCACGACCCTCTGATTAAATAAATTCCTCCTCGTCTCCTTCCTAAAGGAATGACCTTTAATTCAGCGGCTATGATCTCTAGACCTAGACTATCCCACAAGTGGAAACATCCTGCCCACATCCACTCTATCCAATCCTTTCATTATTCTGTACGTTTCAATGAGATCCTCCCTCATTCTTCTAAACTCCATAAAATATAGGCCCAGTGCCATCAAACGCTCATCATATGTCAAGCTTATCACAAGTTTTTTGTGTCCAAACGTTCAGGGTGGGACTTGAATCTACAACCACTGGCTCAAAGGCAAGTACAGTGGCTTGCAAAAGTTTTCATACCCTTTGAACTTTCCCACATTTTGTCACGTTACATGCACAAAGGTAAATGTATTTTATTGGGATTTTATGTGATAGACCAACACAAAGTGGCGCATAATTGTGAAGTGGAAGGAAAATGATACATGGTTTCCAAATTTTATTACAAATAAAAAACTGAAAAGTGTGGCGTGCAAAAGTATTCAGCCCCCCTGAGTCAATACTTTGAAGAACCAACTTTTGCTGCAATTATAGCTGCAAGTCTTTTGGGGTATGTCTCTACCAGCTTTGCACATCTAGAGACTGACATTTTTGCCCATTCTTCTTTGCAAAATAGCTCAAGCTCAGTCAGATTGGATGGAGAGCGTCTGTGAACAGCAATTTTCAAGTCTTTCCAGAGATTCTCAATTGGATTTAGGTCTGGACTTTGACTGGGCCATTCTAACGCATCAATATGCTTTGATCTAAACCATTCCATTGTAGCTCTGGCTGTATGTTTAGGGTCGTTGTCCTGCTGGAAGGTGAACCTCTACCCCAGTCTCAAGTCCTTTGCAGACTCTAACAGGTTTTCTTCCTGTTTTGCCCTGTATTTGGCTCCATCCATCTTCCCATCAACTCAGACCAGCTTCCCTGTCCCTGCTGAAGCAAAGCATCCCCACAGCATGATGCTGCCACCACCATGTTTCACAGCGGGGATGGTGTGTTCAGGGTGACGTGCAGTGTTAGTTTTCCGCCACACATAGCGTTTTGCATTTAGGCCAAAAACTTCAATTTTGGTCTCATCAGACCAGAGCACCTTCCTCCACATGTTTGCTGTGTCCCCCACATGACTTGTGGCAAACTGCAAACAGGACTTCTTATGGCTTTGTTTCAACAATGGCTTTCTTCTTGCCACTCTTCCATAAAGGCCCGATTTGTGGAGTGCACGACTAATAGTTATCCTGAGGACAGATTCTCCCACCTGAGCTGTGGATCTCTGCAGCTCCTCCAGAGTTACCATGGGCCTCTTGGCTGCTTCTCTGATCAATGCTCACCTAGCCCGGCCTGTCAGACGGGTGATGGATTGAACAGTGCTCCGTGAGATGTTCAAAGCTTGGGATATTTTTTTATAATCTAACCCTGCTTTAAAGTTCTCCACAACTTTATCCCTGACCAGTCTGGTGTGTTCCTTGGGCTTCGTGATGCTGTTTGTTCACTAATGTTCTCTAACAAACCTCTGAGGCCTTCACAGAACGGCTGTATTTATACTGAGATTAGATTACACACAAGTGGACTCTATTTACCAATTAGGTGACTTCTGAAGGCAATTGGTTGCACTGGATTGTATTTAGGGGTATCAGAGTAAAGGGAGGTGAATACTTTTGCAAGCCACACTTTTCAGTTTTTTATTTGTAAAAAAATGTGAAAACCATGTATCATTTTCCTTCCACTTCACAATTATGCGCCAATTTTGTTGGTCTATCACATAAAATCCCAATAAAATACATTTACGTTTGTGGTTGTAACGTGACAAAATATGGAAAAGTTCAAGGGGTATGAAAACTTTTGCAAGCCACTGTATGCTCTATGATTGACCTCTAATTTCAAACTACTTACATGGAACACCAAACTTTTGTGGACTTTTTGTTCCCAAATTCCTGCAAATTACATAAGTATTCCATAATATGGCTATCTTTCTAATAAAATCTGAGAAAATAAGATCATAACACAGATAACTGAACAAAAATCATTGTCTTTTTGCAGCACTAAACCATTGTAGAACTATTAAGAAATACTCCAAGTAATGATCCAACAGATTTATTAGCATATAGTAAAGTTACACAGCAAGTTGTCACCTCTGTGACTTCATCCCGACTTACTGCCAGTGTTTAGAAGCGTTAGTAATACCTGGTGACAGTATGGTAAAACCCGGACTGGATTATGGATCCGAGTGGTGTGTTAGGTAAGACGGATCTACAACCATTGAAGCATTTCAATATATATTTGGTGGGGATGGGGTAGAAGTTGGAGAGGGAAACATGAATTGAATTAGCTATGCCCTAGCTATACCTGAGAATATTGTACATGAAAACATGAATTCTATTCTCTTTGATTAGAGAGGGTCTAAAGCAACTAGTTCTGCAAGTTTAAGGAAATATTTTACTAAGTAAATCAATTATTTTCTGATCAATTTTTATCAGTCAAATAAGTGAAAAGGGCAAAAAAGTAGTGAAAATAAAATAAAATCACTACATATTACATAATTGTTGTAAATATTATTAAGTAATCAAAGAAACACCTATTTTTGAATATTGTTTCCATCCTCGACACTTTCCCTCACAACTAAAATCAGCAAAAGGATTCCCTTGCCCACCTTTCTGCTGACCTACCATGAAACACTATTTCCAGCATGAGCCGTATGATGCCATAACTAAAGATATCTTCCTTTTTCCCTTCTGGTTTTCTGAAGGTACAGTTTCCCCTTCAACATACTAGCTGGCTCCTGATTATCATATTTCCTTCCATTCCCTTGTTGCTACAAGTCCACCCAAACTAACGCTTACACTATATATGTGGTCTCCCCATTTTTAATTAAAGGGTTGAAAAGCTAATGAAATCATGTCAGCATTCATCATCTGGGTGTCTTTCTTTTGATATTTAATAACCGAAAGGACAGTTGTATAAAAGGAACACTGGATTAAAACAAAATATTTAAAAGATACCTGTTGCCGTTCCAATTGTCTGGCCACCTTTTTACAAACCGCAGGGTCATCTGCCTGAACGTAATCTGGGAGTCGTTTCACTACTACAGAAAAATAACACAGATGTTTCATTGCTCAGGACAATGACAAGCACAATTATATAAAACAGTAAAATATATATTAGGTTTTCAATTTCTTCCTTTAGAACCTCAAAACAAACTCATTGTGTTCTCTTGTATCATAATGGCAGAACATAATATAAATCTCAGGTCTAAATCAAAAGCCTGAGATTTATATTATCTCAAAGTGGATATCTCAAACATTTCATCTTCCACGTTTTATCATGGTCAGTTCAGAACTCTCAGAAGCACATTAGCTTTCAACAACAACTGAAACAAGTTTTATAGGAATACAAAGCTGAAATCATATACTGCTTATTGTACAAGGCTTGCATTAATAACCAAAACAGTTAATAAGGCTAACTACCTCATGTTTTATGATAGTAAAGATATTGACATTCTGACAGAGAATGTGAAATCGACATCAACAATTGGGAAACCAATGCCAAGGCCAGGAAACTCTGGCAAACCATCATCCAAGAAGGAACAGTGACATTCAAAGCCAACAGATGCGCAGAATTAGAAGACAAGAGAATGGAAAGAGAGGCAGCAACAACCAAAGCCAGATCTGCCATCTGGAATTATATGTCCAGAATGCCGAAGAACATTCAAAGCCAGGATTAGACTCATAAGCCACCTGGAGAGTCCACGAAAACAATGGAACGTAGACTATCATCCTCGACCTCGAGGGATAGCCACGACGACGATATGATAGTAAAGATATTGACATTCTGACAGAGACCTAATGGACCACAAGGCCTCTTCCTGCGGCATTTAGTGATTTCTACATATAAATAGAGAGCTTTACAGCAGATAAGTGCTAATTGGAATGGAACTGCTCAATTTTACTTCGGAGTCACGTGAGTGACTACGTGAAGAACCCGCCTCACGCTGGCAAACGGCATTACGTCGACGCTGACGGCGGAAGGAGGAGCTGCAGTAAGGAGCAGCTCCTCGCAGCGGTCGGAACGGCCCCGCAGGTAAGTGCAGCAAAGTCGGGATGTTTTTTAGCGTACGCTGGGTGGGTCCAGCAGTAAAAATAAAGTAAAATAAAAAGTCAGAGTCACGTTAAAGTGCTGTTTAGCACAGATTAAATGAAAGAAATGGAGAAATCGGCAAAGAAAATTCGCGGGTAAAAAGAGCTTCCCGGGGTGAAAATAAAAATACGGGAAAAAAGCTAGTGCGGATCCGGTTCCGATACCGGTGGCCGCTGATATACCCGTTAGCGAGTTCTAGATTCTCCAGAAGTTATAACCACGGAGAGAAATGCTCCTAAAAATGTAAAAGAAATCTGAGAGGCCCGTGGTTCTGATGACTCTGATACTGAAAGTCCTCCAGATAATTAAACTATATGGAACTAATAATGGAGCATATGGAGAAAGTTCTCCAAAAAAATTATGAGACTAGGGTCACAGTACCCAGAAGGTTCCCAAAAAAGCCCTGAGGGGTTTAATTATTCTGATATGGCTGTGGGCCTAATTGGGAGTTGGAACTCCGGACCCAGGATTTGGGCCGAAGGAAGTCTCATGGGATGAAATCCCAATTGATTTAGGGCTGCAGAAGGCAGACCCTGCTGATGGTGATTTGCATTTGAAAACACACCACAAAATAAAAGAAAGGCCAAATGTGCCTGAGATAGCAAAAGAATTTGCTATATATGAAGGAAGTGGTGAGGCTATGGAAGAAAACCTAGCTGCCAACATTAATATATGGTATCTCACCAACTTCATGATTCTGTGATGATTGAAACATCAGAATTATAAACGCACAGGAAATTGTGCCTCATTGAAAGTGCCTACGGTTTATCCGTTGATATGGGCATCCATGACCCCAAATATGAGAGCTCAAGAAGTGAGGTTCAAAAATCCTCACAAATTATTCTGCTGCCATTATGGCTTTTGGGGAGATGGATAAGTTTAAAAAAAGAGGGCCTATTGTGCAAATTCTTTCTATGAAATTATTGTATGAGGAAAATGGCTATTCGGCCCATATTTCACCCAAAGTTTGCAAGCTTGTGTGGTTCAAGCAAGTGGTGTTCAAGCTCCTGGTTATCTGTTTGGAGTAAATCTGCCTAAATTATTAAAAATTGGATGAAGAAGCTAAAAATTTTAACTGCATGAAACCTTCGTCTTAGGACAAAAAAGGTATTTTTTCACCCAGAAGGGGATTTGATTTTGGAAATAAAGGCAGAAATATGTCAAGGAAATATTATTGTACTGAACAGCCCAATACTTACCCGTATTCGGGGAAAAGGAGACCACCACGCTCATATGGAGAGGTATTAATGACTTGTTCTATCTTTAAAGAAACTGCGGATTAATCTCCAGTTGGAGGGAGATTACAAAAGTTTTATAAAGACTGGCTTACTATTATTTCTGATTGGTTTATTTTTACAAGCAGTTTCAGGAGCCACTATTACATTTAAAGAAGGGGTTAATCCTCCAGTACAGATAAACCTGCCTATGCTTTCGTGTTTACTGCAATTGGAAAAGCAGAGATTAATGTGGAAATTGACAAATTATCTGAAAAGGGGTTATTGAAAAAACTTATGAACACGAGCATCAATTGTGTCTAAGATATTTCAAAAGACATAAAAGATGGTGATTGCAGAATTATTCTGAACCTTACAGATCTAAATAAGTGGTAGAATACAAATTTTTAAATGGAAAACATTTAATACTGCAAGATATTTAATATCAGCAGGTTGTTATATGGCTACGATTGATTTGAAAAATGCCTATTATTCTGTACCAATACATCAGTTTCTGGAGGTACTTAAAATTTAATTGGCTGGGACAATTATGCCAGTTTAAAGCTTTGCCAAATGGATTGAGTTCAGCTTCCAGGCTCTTTACTAAACTGTTGAAACCAGTTTTAGCCCAATTAAGAGTACAAAAACACATCGTTATGGCTAATCTCGATGACATTCTAATCATTATGGCAATCAAGAGTCAGCTGAGAATTAGTTTCAGTACAAAAGCTTTGTTAAAGCTAGGGTTCTTGATTCATCCAATTAAATTCCAGCTGCAGCCAGCACAATCAATTAACTATTTGGAGTTTGTAATTAACTCAGAAACTATGTTAATACTTTACCAACAAAGATAAAGTTGATGATTTTTGGTGACTTGTAATAATCTCATTCACAAACTTATCCTTCCATCCGAAAAGTAGCGAAAACTATTGGTAAACTAGTAGCAGCATTTCCTGCAGTAGAATTTGGTCCATTACATTAATCAAAATCTTCAAAGGGACAAAATAAGAGCTCTCAAAGAGAGGGCAGGCCACTTTGATAGGCCTATGCAATTAACAAAAAAAGTTTTGTTGGAATTACCATGGTGGGTTAAAAATATCCCACAAGCTGCTAAAAACATTCTGATTAAACAGCCTGAAATTGTTTATAAATAGATGCTAATGCTCTCGGATGGGGGGGGGGGGGGGGGTAACAGATTCATCCTCCAGTTGTGGAGGTAGATGGAAAGTCCAAGAAGAAACGTTTCTTCAAACTTATGGTATTAACTATTTAGAGTTATTGGGTGCTTTCTATGGTCTAAAAGCATATTGCTGTTCAAAAAAAGGGTCTACATGTATTAATACAGTTAGACAATAAAACGGCTGTTGCATATATTAATCACATGGGGGAGTCAGATCAGTATCATGTGATTGTCTGGTCAATGAAATATGGCAATTGTGTATTGATCGCCAAATTTGGATTTCAGCAAACTACATTCCAGGTAAAGACAATGTGCTGACAGATAAAAGATCAAGGATATTTAAAGATAACACAGAATGGATGCTTAATCCAGCAATATTTAAGAATATTGTAACTCAATTTGGTTTACCAGAAATTGATTTGTTTGCATCAAGGCTTAATCATCAATTGCCTAAATATGTGTCTTGGGAACACGATCCAGATGCAGTAGCAGTAGATGCTTTTTCATTGAACTGGGGGAATATGTTCTTTTATGCTTTTCCACCTTTTGCTTTGGTTCAGCAATGTCTGAAGGAAATAGAACAAGATTCTGCCACAGGATTGTTGGTAGTTCCAAATTGGCCAACACAACCTTGGTTCCCATTAATGCTGAATATGATTAAAGAACCATATATGTCAATTCCTAACTGTAGTGATATTTTTGATTAATCCAGTAACCAAAGAAATTTATGCATTATATGCATATATGAATTTATTAATCTGCAGGTTTTGACCAGACCACTACAGGAGCTGGGATTGTCGGACAAAACTATGGAGGTTATAGTCGCATCATGGCGAGATAACACACAAAAACAATATATGACACATGTTAAGAAATGGGAAGAATTTTGCACACAGTCAAATATTTCTTATGATACGGTGAATATTGCATGTTTGATATTGTGATACTGTGATATTGCATGGAAAATGTATTGGAGCTTCTTGCTAAATTGCATTTTGAGCAACATTTAAGTTACAGTGCTACTAACACTGCACGCAGTGCCTTGTCATCTTATTTAGGACTTATGTCTGACCAGAAATCAATTGGATCACATCCACTAATATCTAGATTCATGAAAGGAATCTTTAATATTAATCCACCCAAACCTAGATACACAGAGATTTGGGATGTGAGCATTGTACTTACCTTACTTAGACAGTGGACTCCAATTGAAGGATTGTCATTGGAAAGATTAACATTCAAATTAATAATGTTAATATCATTGGTTTCAGCTCAAAGAGTGCAAACTTTACAAATGTTGCGTTTAGACTGTATGCATGTGACTACAGATAACATTGTGTTCTATGTTTACGATCTGATCAAACAAAGCAGACCAGGGAGATCTGGAGCTAAGGTAACCTTTCAAGCTTATCCTATTTGATCCTACTTTGTGTGTGGTTAAACATTTGAATCAATATGTTAAAGTTACTGAAACTCTTCGAGGAAATGAAAAAACGTTGATGATTACGCATAAAAAGCCACACACAAAAGCTTCAGTTCAAACTATCTCAAAATGGTTGAAACAGGTGTTGCTTTTAGCAGGAGTAGACACTGATGTGTTCAAATCTCACTCCACCAGGGCTGCAGCTACGTCCGCGGCGAAGGTGCGTGACGTACCACTTCGGCATATTTTAAAAATCGCAGGGTGGAGTAAAGAAGAAACTTTTTCAAAGTTCTACAATAAACCTGTTCACACTATGACAAGTTTTGGCCACGTGGTGTTGGGATCAATATAATTACCTGCTTTGTATACTATTGATTACTATAACCAAGTTATGTAGTCACTTATATCTTTTATCACTTGTAATCATTCCCTCGGATATAAGGAGGGTTATTATATGTTCTTTAAACCATTAAAAAGTTAATTATGGAAAGAACTAATATTAGTCTGGTTTCTCATGTATGTATTTACTTAGCCGGACTGTCGTACTAATTAAATACTACGACATAAAAAACACAGAAAGCTTTAAAATCTTCACGTAGTCACTCACGTGACTCCGAAGTAAAATAGTAAGATTAAACGAGAACTTACCAGTTCGAAGTTTGATCGTTATTTTATGAGGAGTTACGATGAGGGATTACGTGCCCTCCACTCCCACATAAAATAAATGATCAATCTGGTAGTTCTAAGTCTTTTATGAGCCTTACTATGTTACTTCGGCTATTTGGTGTTCTGTGTTTTTCATGCCGCTGCTTTGAAGTATGCCGTTTGCCAGCGTGAGGCGGGTTCTTCACGTAATCCCTCATCGTAACTCCTCATAAAATAACGATCAAACTTCGAACTGGTAAGTTCTCGTTTAATCTTACTATTCTCAAGATACTCAGCAGTATTTAAGTTAAACAAGGCAGAAGGGTGACAGTGTAACTTGTTCCAATGGTAATAAAAAGTTTGCAATGATCCAATTTCTACTTTTTTCTCAGTATACTCCAAAATGATTGCACCTGATGTTTTTACCTGGCTGTGGCTCGCTAGGGACAGGCTTTGTCTTCGTTGAAGCAGCCTGCTGGCCCTGATCCAATTTTTTAGATTGTTTTGCACGTTCATGTTTTGCTTTTCCAGTCAAACTTTTCTCATTACCAATAGGCGTGTCGCCTGATGCTGCATTTGCTGTTGCATCTGAAAAAAAAAGATTATGGGGTCAAAACTAATCACAATGTTTTAAATTTAGCTTTAGCTATTAACTTCTTACATTTTCCAACAAAGTGAAAAAATATGACATCTGAATGGTGATTAACCTTCACTTCAACAAGTATTTTGTGAAATGTTTTTCAGATGATGTGATCAATGGACACCCTTTCAATTCTTCTCAAACAAACCTAATAAGCATCACTGGACAATAATGTAAATAAAAGGGAAAAAACATATATAAAGTGCTAACTTCACTTGCCACTACAAAATCAAAATTAGGAATGATCCTGAAATTCATCAGAAGGCTCTACCATTTTGCCATGCTATTTCAAAATTGTTCTATTCTTTTAGGCGATGATTAAGTCAACGAGTGCTCATCCTCTAAGTCTTTCCAAACTGCCTGCCAAGAAGAAAGAGTCAGTACACATGACCTGACAAGGTTCATCTATTTCTTCTCTTTACTCCTGCTAGGAGTAAACATGATAACTAGTCCTCAACGGAGAATACAACATTAAATAATTTGTGCTGAAGTTACAAGTATGGACACAATCTTCCTCTCCAAAACAAATAAGTTACTAATCACAGCACAAGAACAACCGCAACAAAAACATTTCAGCTTTTTGAATTAATATACCATTGCTACACTACTGAGACAGATAGAATTTTACCATTTTAACAATCAACATATATTTTACAATACTCCTAATTGTAAATATTTTAAATCTACTCACTAAAGCTCTGCACAATACAAATTTAAGCATTGAAGCTGACCAGTGAAAATTTTCTTGGAAGCACAAAGAATTGCAGATCCTAGAAGCTTGAGTAAAACACAAAGTGCTGGAGTAATTTAGCGGGTCAGAATCTTTCTTTCGGGTCTGAAGAAGAGTTCCGACCTGAGACGTTGCCTATCCATTTTCTCCAGAGATGCTGCCTGACCTGTTACTTCTTCTTCTTTGGCAGTCCCTTGAGGTTGACTTCCTACCACTCTGGTTCTGAATGACTAAAGAGCTCCATCTAGGATTTTTGACAGAAGCTAGCACATTTGGAAAGAAAGTGCATGGCAGAACTCATGGGTGGATTGTTTGACAGGTTCTGGGCTCCATCTGCCATTTTCATTTGATGTTTGCATATATCTTCTTGTTGAGCAATAATGGGGCAATGATTCCCATAAAGACTCAACATAATTGGTACACTTACCTGGCTAAGGTAAGGTTATTTTTCCCTCTATATGACCAAAAGGTGCTACTGCTGCATGAGAAGCAAAGATGAATTTCATTATCAATATCTATCACCACTGAAAGGTGGCTCCTGATACAAGGAAACTGATCCATATTTTCTGTGGTTTCCATTGTCATCTGATTATGAGGGACAGGAGTTGCAGGATGCTCTTGGACGTTTGCCTTCTTGATATTTATGATAAGGTTCATTCCTTTGAATGCCTCAAATTGGATTGTTTTCTCTGGAACGGGTAATTGAATGTGGATGATCAGCCATGATCACAGTGAATGGCAGTGCTGGCACGAAGGGCCAAATGACCTACTCCTGCTCCTATTGTCTATAACATTGAAGATATAATATATACAATTCTGAGAGGTAAAGATCGGGTAGCAATCAGAATCTTTTTCCCAGGGTGGAATTGTCCAACACTAGAGAGCATAGCTATAAGGTGAGAGGAGGAAAGTTCAATGGAGATGATTGGACCAAGTTTTTTTACTCAGAGAATGTTGGGGGACTAGAGTGTATTGCCAGGAGTGGTGGTGGAAGCAGGTACAATAGTGGTGTTTAAGAGGCTTTTAGATAGGTACATGGAAATGCATGGAATAGAGGAGTTTCCTTCTCCCCTGACTCTCAGTCTGAAGAAGGGTTGAAATGTCACCTATTCCTTTTCTCAAGAGATGCTGCCTGATCCGCTGAGTTACTCCAGCATTTTTGTGTTTATTTTTGAGTGATATGCATCACATACATTCAGATGAGATCAGTTTAACTTGGCATAATGTTTGGCACAAACATTGTGGGCCAAAGGGCCCATTCCTGTGCTGCACTGTTCTATGTTCTATAGCAAGGAAAAATTGTGCAAAGTATTTGTGAAAAGTGGAGCAATATAATTGCCTTGTTTGACCTGAATCTATACTGGGATTGGATATGTGGTGAAGTCCATTGTTTAGTAACAATTTAGTAACCTTGTATGCTATATACAGTGCCCTCCATAATGTTTGGGACAAAGACCCATCATTTATTTATTTGCTTCTGTACTGCACAATTTGAGATTTGTAATAGGAAAAATCACATGTAGTTAAAGTACTTCTTGGCAAACTGTACCGGGCCATCCTATTTTTGCAGCTAACTAGTGGTTTGCATCTTGCATTGTAGCCTCTGTATTTCTGTTCATGAAGTCTTCTGCGGACAGTGGTCATTGACAAATCCACACCTGACTCCTGAAGAGTGTTTCTCATCTGTCGGACAGGTGTTTGGGGATTTTTCTTTATTATAGAGAGAATTCCTCTGTCATCAGCTGTGGAGGTCTTCCTTGGCCTGCCAGTCCCTTTGTGATTAGTAAGCTCACCAGTGCTCTCTTTCTTCTTAATGATGTTCCAAACAGTTGATTTTGGTAAGCCTATGGTTTGGCTGATGTCTCTAATAGTTTTATTCTTGTTCCTCAGTCTCAAAATGGCTTATTTGACTTTCATTGGCACAACTTTGGTCCTCATGTTGATAAACAGCAATAAAAGTTTCCAAAGGTGATGGACAGACGCGAGGAAAGACTAAGTGCTGAGAGCTCTCTTATACCTGCATAAGGAGGCATTTAAACACATTTAATGCCTGAGCAATTACAAACCTGAGCAATTACAAACACCTATGAAGCCATGTGTCCCAAACATTATGGTGCCCTGAAATGGGGGCACTATGTATAAACCCACCTGTAATTTCTACATGGTGAAACCAAAAGGTATAAAAAATACCCTTTAATAAAATCTGACAATGTGTACTTTAACCACAAGTGATTTTTTTTACTTTTACAAATCTCAAATTGTGGAGTGCAGAGGCAAATAAATAAATGATGGGTCTTTGTTCTAAACATTATGGAGGGCACTGTATGTATTTGCAAATTTAAACAATTACCCCAAAACAATAAGGAATCATTTATTTTTAATGTTTTCTCAGAGGATCATAAGACCATGGAACTCTGTTTTTATTATCCTTTCAGGAAGATAATCCTTGAATATGTTTTACTTTACCGAAGAGGTACACTGACTCTGGATAGGAGGGTGAAGGGTAGATGGAAACAGTGTTAAGGTAACAACCAGATCATCCATGATCTTATTGAAAGGCGCTGGACTGAGGGTTCAAGAGGTCTCCATCTAATCCATATATTTATAATGTGGTGCAGACAGACATTTAGCACCTCCAAATTTGTCCATGAAAGGTTTTACATTACTATTGAGTAAGATAAAACAAGCTTTTTCTCAAGGGTACACAAAAGGCTGGAGAAACTCAGCGGGTGCAGCAGCATCTAAGGAGTGAAGGAGATAGGCGACGTTTCAGCTGCACCCGCTGAGTTTCGCCAGCCTTTTGTGTACCCTCGATTCTCCAGCATCTGCAGTTCCTTCTTTAAAGCTTTTTCCCAATCCTTAACACTGTAAAGCTAACACTGTGTGCAAAAATAAATGATTAGTAGTAAACTTACCTTTCTGTTGTTTTTTTTGCACCTCTGTTGCAACAAAAGTTCCCACATCTGCAGTCTTGTCTTCCTTCCTGTTTTTCTTCTGTTGTTTTTTCTCCTTCCGTAATCGTTGTTTTTCTTCTTTGGTCAATTCTTGACATGACTATGAAGAAAAATGAAAAATAACAACTGTTACATGGCAATAGATTTGTTTGGTTGAAGATTTATCTTGTTCATGTATTTCCTATGGTACACCAAGTATTATTCAAGGCTGAGACTTGGACTCAATTCACTAAACTACCAGAACATAACAAATCAGTAGTGAGCAAACAGAATAACTCAGTTTTATCTTTTATTGAAGGGCAGAGATGAATGGAGAACATTTGAAGAAAAACAGTAATACAAAATCTAATCTAGTAATCATGACATATATCACTCAATAAACTTTTAAAATTTCATAAACTTTAAGATATATTGTTTAAGATACACTGAGCATCCTGGACAATACAGCTCACCCCCTCCATGACACACTGGTCAACTTGAGGAGTACCTTCAGCAACAGATCGGTTCCACCAAGATGCAGGACAGAATGCCACAGGAGATCCTTCTTCCCTGTGGCTATCAAACTTTACAACTCCTCCCACTTCTGCCGTGGGGTAGACTGACTCCCCTTCCCCCCCTCCCCGCCCCATCCTCAATCTTTGTACATCCCCAAACCTTTCCACTCGTCACTTTAATTTAATTTCATGTATTTTGTGTTTTTATGAATGTTGGCAGATCAATTTCCCTCCTGGGATAAATAAAGTTCTATCGTATCATATCGTATATCTCTGATATTTTAAAGTTTAATGAATGACACATGATACTTGAGGTGTGTTTGATGCCTGCTAACTTTTGTAAATGTTTCAAATGTTATTAACTGTCAGCTCTTTAAAACAGTTGAGTTTAGGCTTATGATGGCATAATGCATTCAATTGTAAAGTCACACATTTTATGAAGCCATTGTCGACACAAGGAACTGCAAATGTAGGTTTACAAAAAAGGACAGTGCTGAGTCACAGGAAAAAGCATGCTGGAGTAACTCAGCAAATCAGACAGCTTCTCTGGAAGATGTGGATAAGCAATGTTTTGGCTCGGGACCCTTCTTCCAACTAATTGAAACCATTGCATGTTTTGGGGGCAAACCTGGGACATTTTACAAAGTCCTTGCATCTGTCTTCTACAACAGTCCCTCCGGACTGAAAATGGTTTACTTCTACACCAGTTATTGTTGGGTTTTAGGTGAATCCTGAGGCTAATGTGGGAACCAGAGACTTTGCCACATATGGGACAAAATAACAAGACAAGGCAGGTTAGCAGTTAAATTGTAAGGTAATAAAAATGTAAAGGTTCAGTGTGCTCCCAGTACATGGCAGATTCTCAATACCATCTCAAAGTTTCCAATATCTGATCGAAGAATAGAGATCACTTCATTTTTGTCTTAATTGTGTGATTGTTCAATTTTAGACTGCATAATTCGAAACATCCTCTTCATATCCCATCAACAAATCATATACGTTTCATTCAAATCCCCTCTTACTGTTCTAAATTGCAGTGGATACAAGTCAAGGCTGTGCAATCTTTCCCTGGAAAACAATCTGCCTCCCAGGAATATGGATTCCTTAGAGAAATACTTTGCAGCAGAACAAAATACTCAAGTTACACGTAATTATCTTTTGTAGTGTTGTAAAAATCATCACTCTCCACCCACTGTCCAAAAAAGCCACTTTCTTAAAAATTTATTAAAAACTCAAAACTCCTGGTGCTTCCAACATTTTTCTATTCTTGTTTCGGATTTCCAGAGTATGCATTTTTTAATTACTCCAATCATTATTCAAACTGATAGTTTACGAAACAAATCATTTGATTTTGCACTGGTTTGTTTAGACGTTATAGTTCTCAAAGGATGTCAGAAACATTTATGGTAGGTTAAGATAGGCTTACAATGAATGCCAAAAAGGTTTTAAACAAGGTTGGTTAACATAAAAATGTAGGCAACAAAAGTTAGTATTTCAATAAGACATTCCAAGCAAAAAATACAATTTCACTGCCTATTCCTTTAAATGAATAACCTCAGTATTTCTGCCTTTTATCTAAGAAACAAACAGCTCTACATATCTCCACAGTATTTTCTATTTGCAATGTGACAGCATGGCCACTCAACTTGTAGTCTGGTGGTATTCCCATCGCTACTCACAATCCCACAGTTCCATGCCATCTGCAAACATGTCAAAGTTATGTTTGGTCCATTTAGCCAAATTGTTGATCTAGACTGTGAACAGTTGGGTCCCAGGCACCAATCCATGTGATATCCTACTAATCATAGCTTGTCAATCTGAGGCCCCTATTTCTGATAGCTAACTCCTGATCCGTGCTTGTATATTACATCCAATTCATGTGCTCCACAACAACCTCCCATGTGGGACCTCATCGATAGCATTGCTAGCACTGAATCTGGAAAATGAGCTCAGCCTAGCAAAGTGAGAACGTCCAGAAAACAACATTCATAAAAATCATGGTGCTTAGACTAGTTATGGAAAAGGATGTAAACCACTCCATGGGTAAAAGCAGGACTTGAGCAGGACCAGTTTCCGTTTCAGCTTCAATGGGTGAACACAAGGAAATTGGAAGTGGAGTTGGCCACCAGACCTCCTTGAGCATCACAAGCGATTCAATGATGGCCTCAACTATTACAACTCACTACAGTCTCAATTTCCCTATCTTTCAAAAGTTTATCTATCTCCAAACTATTATTGTTATATTGCACTATCATTGCTTGGTTTTCATGTGTACATATGAGAGTGTGTGTGTATATATGTGTGTATGCCTGTATATATGTGTATAAGTGAGTATGTGTATATACACACACATTGATTTTTTTTCTCATTTATTATATAGTTTACAGTATTCTGTTTATGTTTACATATTCTGTTGTGCTGCTACAAGTAAGAATTTCATTGTTCTATCTGGGACATATGACAATAAAATACTCTTGACTCTTCTAAAGTGAAAATGTTTTTCTGTTCTACGACTTGACTCCAACTCCAGTGACAACTCAAAGACACGAATAAAGAAAATCTTAAATTATTCAAAAGCATCCACGATAAAAGAATACAAACTATTAACATTCAATTGTACATGCTGACAAATGAATAAACAAACAACTGTTGAAATAAATCATTTACTGAACTGGAAACATTCTATAGGCGGAAGGAAAAAGACTTTCAGCATGATATCCCCAAAGATACAGCACATTCAGCCATTTATGTTACTTCCATCAGAAGAGAAGTTCCTGTTTGCAGCCTATGACAACAGGTCAAATAAGCAGAAGTTTTTGCTGAAAGCTGCCCAAAGATAGAAAGCCACACATATAGTCTGGTTGAATACTATCAGTTGCAAAAATCTGACATTTACATTACATCTTAAAGATCACAAAGGCCATCCCCAAAAATAAAAATAGAAATTTGATTTCAGGCCATGAAATCATAGGCTGAGTTAAGACTGACTGAATACATAGTCTTTTTTAAAAAGTGTAATTTAAAAGGTGGAAAGAATGATTGAAGATTTAAGGAAATAAGAGCAGAAATAAAGCCATTAGTTGTTGACCTACCATTAATGATCTGATGAAGAGAGATAGAGAGCAAATAAATATTTCATTTTACTGTGACCTAGGCATTCCTTGCAGAGCCAGTATTTCTTACACATCCCTAATTATTTTTCCACAAGGGTGTGTTTAGGCCTGAATGTGTACGAGGTTGCAGAGAGTGGAGTAAATATAACATGTAAAGATAAAATGTGAAAAAGTAACCTGCCTCCCAAAAAAAATGTGTTCACTGTGTCTCTTCTTTTCCTGCAATTCAGCTCTCCATCCCCCTTCTCCCAGAAGAAAGAAGAATAGTGTGTCCCTGGTCCTCAACTCCCACCTTATCGGCCTCTGCATCTAACACATTCTTCAACAGATCCCATGGACAACACTGTCAGTGCTGAACATGATGTCAACCTAGTATTTGAATTTTCCATCTTGGAAAAAGGTTCTGACTATCCTTCCTATCAATGCCATTCCTAGTAGTATTTTAAATATATGTTTGACCAATTTTTGAATGTGATCCAAATTTGGTGCTGTCAACAAATGTAAACCAAAAGTAAATTGAAAAACAAAAAATATTGAATAATAATTTTAAAAAAAATACAGCCTGCAAGACCCGGCTGGTTGCCCTAGTCTGCCTTGGAATCACTTTCCTCTCTTTTTGAACACTGTTGCTGTTCTAAAGAAGATGAAATTGGAAACACACAACCTCCTCTCACAACCAGAAAGCAGTGCTAAACTATCTACCTCTTTGGTGACCCTCGGACTAGCCTTGATCGAACTTTGCTGGCTTTATCTTGCAGTAAACGTTATTCCCTTATCATGTATCTATAGTCTACAAATGGCTCGATTGTAATTGTGTATTGTCTTTCTGCTGACTGGATGGCACGCAACAAACGCTTTTCACTCTATCTCGGTACACGTGACAATAAAATAAACTGAACTCAACACAAGACCTTGGTTAACGTCAATTGTAATTAAGTCAATTTGCATGTTCTATCATCTACGATTCCGAGTGCCATGTCACATGACTACTCATTTACACAATAACAGGCTTTGAAGGGATCAGAAGATAACGATGCACAAGAAAATTCTGCTTTATCTTATCCATCCAGATAGAACCTAACCTAACGACAAAAGCCAACTGGTTTGTAAACAGTTAAAAATCCCTTTGTTATAAAGCAGTGCCTATGCCAAAATGCACATATAATCTTTGTTTCTGCTACAGTTAAGTATATTGAGTACGTTCAATTGGAAAACATTTATAAATGATTGGAGAAATGTATACATTTTAACCATTTCTGCATATCCATAAAATCATTATAATATGAAACAAACCATTCACTCCACTGAGGAAATTTTGGAATGATTGTCAAACAGCAAAATAGCTCTAGTATAATGGGAAATATCTCAGCAACTCCTGCAGGTTCTTGCAAAACTACCTTCAATATACTTCAAATACACACAATAAAAAAGGGAATACAGCAAAATGAGAAAAAAAACTTTATTTGCAAATATTATTATTAGTTTTCTATATAGAACAGAATTGTTACTATGCAAATATGAAAAATGAAATAAAAATTCACATGGTAATCATATAGATTCAGCACAAAAGTGTGTCTCTGTACTTTTCTTTTCTATATAAACTCTTATTGTATCGAAAAGTCCACACATTTAGTTGAGATTTCTCATGGTTAATGTAAGAACACAACAATTCTTCTGAATTCAAAATTTATCAACATTAAAATGGAAATAATATTGTCATGGCAGCAGATGGAATATAAACATTTAGTTCCAGTAATTCTGGCCCAACTGCTCAATCACTCGCCAGTCCAAAAGCTACGTTAATTTTTAAACCTACCTTTTGTTGCAGGAATTTCTTACACTCTCCATCTAAAATACACAAACGCATAGAAAATGTTTATTAGTTTGTGGCACCACACACACATCTTATGCACAAAACACAGGCTATTTTAAAAGGACCTTATAAGTGTAAAGATTTCTGACTTATTTTGAGAATTCTTAAAAATCAAACTAAACCAATCACATTCATTTATAACCCTATTCTCCTGCCTTCTCTCAGTAATCTTTGATGCCCTTACTAATCAAAAACCTCTCAATCTTCGCTTTAAAAACTTTGACCACCTGGGAGATGGCCAGCCCGCCGGCAGTCCGTTCGTTTTTTCAACTTTTGTTATTTTTAGCGTCTGTTAAGAGTTTGTTTTAATGTACTTCGGTTTGTTTTATGTGGTGGGGGGTTGGGGGGAATCGGGAGAAACTTTTTTTCAAGTTCTTACCTTCCCGGAGATGTGATTGTTTTTCGGATCACATTCTCCGGGTTCTGCGGCCTACCATCGCTGAAGTAGGGAGCCGGCTCGGACTGTCATGAGCCCCACGCAGGGTGCGGGCTTAACATCGGAGCGAATCCCTTGCCTGGGATCGCTCCCACCGTGGCCTGCGGACTTACCATCCAGGGCTTGCAGTCTCGGGAGAGGCTAGTTGGGAGCTCCAATGCCATAGAGGTTCAACCAGCCCCGACGCAAGGTTTGATCGCCCAGCGCGGGGAGATGATAACCCCCCGATGCAGGAAGAACAAAAGGAAGGCCTTGAACTTTATTTTGCCTTCCATCACAGTGAGGAATGTGTAAGAGTCACTTTGGTGTATATTCATATTAAAATGTGTTTTTGAGTCTGTTGATTTTAATTCTATGACTGACCTGGCCAGTGAAATTCCTCGTATGTTGCAAAACATACTTGGTGAATAAAATCTGATTCTGATTGTAAAAATACCCAATAAATATGGCCTCCACAGCTGTCTCTGATAATGAATTCCACAGATTCACCACCATCTGGCTAAAGAAATTCCTCCTCATCTATTCCAAAGGTATATCCATAAGCCATAGGAGCAGAATTATGTCATCAGGCCACATCAAGTCAACTCCGCCATGCAATTAACTGATCCATTTTTCACTCTCAACCCCATTCTCCTGCCTTCTCCCCATAATCTTTTACACCCTTACTAATCAAGAATCTATCAATCTCCGCTTTAAAAAAATGTATTGGCCTCCACAGCCATCTTTGTCAATTAATTCCACCTATCCCAATCATTCTTGTAAACCTCCTCTGGAACCTCGCCAACAGCAGCACATTCTTCCTCCATATGTGGCCCAAAACTGCTCACAATATTCCAAGCGAGGCCTGTTCAGCACCTTAGAAAGCCTCAGCATTACATCCTTGGTTTTATATTCTCGTCCTCGAGAAATGAATGCTAACTTTGCACGCCTTCCTTGCTACTGACTCAACCTGCAAATTAACCTTTTGGGAATCCCCTTTGCACATACGATTTTTGAATTCTCTCCCCATTTACAGTTGAGTGAGTATAAGAGCAAAGAGGTCCTTCTGCAGTTGTACAGGGCCCTAGTGAGAACACACCTGGAATATTGTGTGCAGTTATGCTCTTCAAATTTGAGAAAGGACACTCTTGCTTTTGAGGGAGTGCAACGTGGTTAATTCCCGGGATGGGGGAACTGCCATATGTTGATCGAATGGAGCGGCTGCGCTTGTATACTCTGGAATTTAAAAGGATGAGAGGATATCTTATTGAAACATATAAGAGTATTAAGGTTTTGGACACGGTAGTCGCAGGAAACATGTTCCCGATGTTGGGGGAGTCCAGAACTAGGGACCACAGTTTATGAATAAGTCTTAAGCAATTTAGAATGGAGATGAGGAAACCTTTTTCACACAGGGGGTTGTAAATCTGTGGAATTCCCTACCTCAGAAGGCAATGGAGGCCAATTCTCTGTATGCTTTCAAGAGTTGGATGGAGCTCTTAAAGATAGCGAAGTCAGGGGATATGGGTAAAAGGCAGGAACAGGGTACTGATTATGGATGATCAGCCATGATCACAATGAATGGTGGTTCTGGCTCGATGGGCCTCGTCCTGCACCTATTGTCTATTGTCTATTGAGAAAATTGTCTGTCTTTATTCCTTCTACCAATGTGCATGAATGTACACTTTACTCTGCTGTATTCCAATTGGCACTTCTTTGCCCACTCTCCCAACCTGTCCAAATCCTTCAGCAGAGTCCCTGCTTTCTCAACACTACCTGCCCCTCCATCTATCTTCGTATCATCTGCAAACTTGGCGACAAAACAATGAATTCCATCATCCAGATCATTAACATGTAAGGTGAATAAACAATCTTTGTAGAACACCACTAGTCACCGACCAGAAAAGGCCCCCTTTATTCCCACTCTTCTTTCCATACCAAACTTCTTTCCATGTTAGTACCTTGCCTCTAATACCAAGGGCTCCTATCTTGTTTAGCAGCCTCACAGGCGGCGCCTTATCTAAGGCCTTCTGAAGTTGCAATTAAATGAGATCTGCTTTGACCTTACTAAATGGTGGAGGAAGTTTGAATAGCTCAGTGATCTACTATTAGTCCTTATTGTATACTTGTATGTATGGTTTCTTACTAAACACTCTTGCTGTACCTCCACTTCATCAGGGCCTGCTTCACATTTTCAGACTTACATGATCCTATCCTCCCATCTTTCTTTCACCTTCTATACTATTTCGACAAAGGGAAACAGTCAGAATATTTTCCAGTGGAGTTTTCCAGTATGGAAATGTCAAATATAGAGGGCGCAGCTTTATGGTCAGAGTGGGAATGTTTAAAGGAGATGTACAGAATGAGTTTTATTTTCACACGGAGAGTGGTGGATACTCAAAACATTTTGCCATTGGTGGTGGAAGCAAATATGACAGTGACATTTAAGGACATTTTAGATAGGCACAAGCATTTGCAGGGAATGGGATTATACAGGTTATGTATAGGCAGAAGGAAACAGTTTAATTTGGCATGATGTTCAGCAAAGATATCATCCAAAGTTGCACTGTTCGGTTCTAAATATATATATATTTATCATATTTATCTCATCATGCTTATGATGCCTAATGTATTTGTCATATCATTTAACCATCTCCTGTTCTCCATTGAGAGTCATTCATTTTTACGTATATTTTTCTCCTTCCCATTTTATAATTGTCATTTTTAGTATATTCTTGCCTAGCTAAATTATCGTAACGGAAGCTCTTTAGTCCACCCCCCGGGTAGGAGTATTTTCTCCGGTTTGTCTCTGAAAACATCAGTGTTGGGTTGAAAAGCGCACAATCGCTGTCCACCAAAAGCAAGTGAGACGGTATACAAAGGATAATATATGACGACTCAATTCGGGCGTCAGTTTCAAAATGTTACGTGGATTGAATCTTATTAGTGAAAGCTGTGAGTGTAAAATGGGTATCAGTTCTGCAGAGCATTAGTTGTCTGCTGTTTTTTCCACCTAAGAGTTGGAGAAGAGGGCACTGGGGAAAGCTCCACACCAAAGATCCTATTGCGGCTACACAAAAGGCTGGAGAAACTCAGCGGGTGCAGCAGCATCTAAGGAGCGGAGGAGATAGGCGACGTTTCGGGTCGAGACCCTTCTTCAGACTGGTCAGGGATGAGGGAAACGAGAGATATAGACCTATTGCTCCGCTGCAGGATCTGTGCTCCACACTGCCCGTCAGGGCCATTGCATCAACTTCCGGCGATCAGGCCAAGCCCCACGCTACCTCAGAATACGAAGACAACATTAAACCGACTCTTTACCGTCCACCTTTCTCCCCCTTGGCCCGAATTAGTGACTGGCAATAAATAGAGCCTTACCCGGGGCTGGGCTGGCGCTGGTGGCGCCGCTGCCGCCCGATGTTTCCGAGGACGGCCCATCTCTGTCAGACATGGTGCACGGTGCTGGCTACTGCGCCTGCGCATTCTCACCCTTGCACTCTGCACTGAGTGTGCAACCAGGATCATTTATTATTTCTTGTAGGCAGGAACTGCAGATGCTGGTTTAAATCGAAGATAGACACAAAAAGCTGGAGTAACTGACTAGTCAAAGCAAAGATCATAATGCTCTCGGTTCTTTGATCTGAAGAAGGATCTCAAGCAGAAACATCACCCATTCATTCTCTCCAGATATGCTGTCTGTCCCACTGGGTTACTCCAGCTTTTTATGTCTATCTTAATTTATCATGTTTCTAAATCCACCTACAGCTGGTTTATATTTATTTCCATAACCTGATCCACGATGCTTTGCGGAGAGCATAAAATAAAGTATAAACTGGTGGAAAACTGAATGAAGAAGGAAGACAGACACAATGCTGAAGTAACTCAGCAGAGCAGGCAGCATCTCTGGAAAGAAGGGATGGGTGACATTTCCTATTGAAACCTTTCTTCAGACTGAGAGTCAGGGGAGAGGGAAACTAGAGATATGGAAGAGTAAGGCACACTAAAATTCATCTGGATAGTGAAACTAGTCTGATAACTAGGTTAGGGAAGGGACGGAAAGCAAGGGTTACTTGAAGTTAGGGAAATCAATACTCATACTGCTGGGTTGTAAGCTACCCAAGCAAAATATGAGGTATTGTTCCTCCAATGAAAACGAGTCCTGACCCGAAACGTTATCTTGAAAATATTATCCAAAGATGTTGCCTGACCTGCTGAGTTACTCCAGCACTTTGTGTCCTTTTATTTCAATCAGCATCTGCAGTTCTACATGAAAAACTCAGAGGGTCGTGTAATATTATGGAGGGAAGGGAATGGTCCACGTTGCAGGTCGAGAACCTGCATCAGGACTGAGCACAGTCAATTGAATCGGGATGAGATAATGAAACATGGAACCTGGAACAGGAAGACACAAGAGACTGCAGATGATGGAATTTTGTTCAATAACAAAGTGCTGCAGAAACTCAGTGGGCCAGGCAGCATCTGTACAGGGAAATGGAGAGATGTTTTGGCTGGGATTCTTCTTCTGGGAGGTGGGGTGGGGGGGTGGAGGAGAGGGATGATGGAAACATGTTCCCAAGTTGCTGAGAGGACACTGATGAGTGCAAGTGAGGGAACAGTGATATCCTGGAGAGCATCAACTTTATAAAAAAAGGCATGCTCGAGATTTTGAAAAGGTTTAAAGATCGATAAATCCCAGGCTTAACCAGATATATCCTATGACGTATGGGAAACAAAACAATAGATTAATGGAGTCCTGGCGGTTTTTAAAATTTTCTTTGTTAGCCACAGGTGACTTACTGGAAGACTGGAGGATAACTGATGTTCTGCCTTTAGTTAAGGGCAGCAGGAAGAAGCCAGGGAATTACAACCCAAATGCTTTACATCAGATAGATACAAAAAGCTGGAGTAACTCAGCTTTAGCTGGAGTAACAGGCAGCATCTCTGGAGAGAAGGAATGGGTGACTTTTTGGGTCAAGACCCTTCTTCAGAGGTGGGAAAGTTATTGGAAAGGATTTTGAGGGATATGATTTATTTATATTTGGAAAGGCTAGGACTAATTAGTGATAATCAGCATCGCTCTGTGCATGGGAAATCATATCTCACAAATTTACCTGCTTTTGACATCCTCTTGCTACAATAATCCAAACAACTGTTAGTACACAAGTTGCAGGTAACTAAATATCATTTGACACAGCCTTCAAAAAGACTCACTGTGATTGACCCACACACAGACATACATTAAGTGCTGGCTGGAAGATCATCAACTTGGTGAAAGATGCACTTTGGTCTGCCTGAAATTTGTTAATCTTCCAGATGTCTGTGAGGAAATGCTGCTGACTGGTACATTCCAGCCTGCAGGAGTATGTGCTGAGGAATGCACTAAAGCTTGCTGCAGCCAATGCATTAGCTCTGCGAGGAAGGACTGCACTCTTGGGTCATTCTGCCACAGGAATAGAGGAGCTGTGTGGAAACCTCTTAAACAAAGGAAGTTTGCATAATCTCACTAATTGATATTTAAACAAAAATGTGCTTACACTACCAATGAAAAAACCCATGGCACTACTGCATTGCCAATATGGATATAAAGAACTATGTACTATATTTTGTATTTGTTTATATTTTCACTGTGAATTAAGTTTATCTTTCAAATTAGACTTGGCAACAATTATCTCAATTGTAATTGTCAATTATTTGATATAACAAAGTTCCACATGCAATTTTCTATATTGGGTATTTGCCAATATATGGGAACCAGCTCTGGAGCACAGTACTTCAGCACCAGTCGGGATGTTGTTGTGTTCCACAGATGTGCAGTCCATCACCGGCTCTGACCTTCCCACCTTCGAAGGGAACCAGCGAAGTCGCTGTCTCAAAAAGGCAGCAAACATCATCAAAGACCCACACCATCCTGGCCACACACTCATTTCACCATTGCAATTGGGAAGAAGGTACAGGAGCCTGAAAACTGTAATGTCCAGGTTCAGGAACAGCTTCTTCCCTACAGCCATCAGGCTATTAAACACGCCAACAAATAAGCTCTGAACTACAACAGACTATTATTATTATTGCACTATATTTGTAGAGTACGTGTGCATTTGGATATATACACACTGAACTTTTTTTTTCCTCCCGTTATGTACTATGTTTATATATTCTGTTGTACTGCAGCAAGCAAGAATTTCATGTGTCCATCTGGAACATATGACAATAAAACACTCTTGACTTGATCAAGTGCTCCCAGCCATTTTCTAATATCACAGGGTTGTTTGAGCCGCAGAGTGCTGAGTAGGAATGAGAAGTTGTGATGTTTAAAAATGCCAAATTTGAAAGATTCCCTGAGGTCGCTGTGCGACTATGTGGTCGAAGCTTCCTCTCAGAAGAATGAATATAACCCCTGCACATGGAGAAATGATCCAATCCCCATGGGGATAAACAAAAATAACCCTGATTAAATCCAAAATCGTGAACTGTGAAAAAACATACGCAAAAAAAAACCCTTTACATGTTCAAACACAAAAGATCATCTGTTGGAACATGTAGGAAGGAACTGCAGATAGACACAAAAAGCTGGAGTAACTCAGCGGAACAGGCAGAGATGCTGGTTTACACCAAAAATAGACACAAAATGCCTTGATGGATCTTGACTCGAAACGTTGCACATTCCTTCTCTCCAGAGATGCTGCCTGTCTCCAGTATCTTTGTGTCTATCTATTGGAAGTGTCCCTTTGTCATTGTCCGATGGGTTCTACCCCCACAACTCCCCCCCACCCCTTCCGGATTGACACAATGTCACAACGTGGCGAGCCCTCGCTCACGTGGATTAATCCATCCAGCAGGAGGGGGAAGAATTGAGGTGTCAAGGTTGTTGACATCATAGTAGGTAGACACAAAATGCCTGTGAAACTCAGCGGGACAGGCAGCACCTCTGAAGAGAAGGAATGGGTGACGTTTCAGGTCGAAATCCTTCTTCAGACTGAGCATCAGGGAAGAGGACGACACAGAGGCAAGTAAGAGAAAATGGGATGCAGATCAAGGAAAATGTCAAATAACCATTGTTAGCTAGGAGAAGTGTAGGAACTGCAAATGCTGGTTTAAACTGAAGACAGATGCAAAATGCTGGAGTAACTCAGCTGGACAGCCAGCATCTCTGTAGAGAAGGAATGGGCGACGTTTCAGGTCAAGGACCTTCTTCAGACTGATCTGAATCTTGAGGTGACGACAAAGCATACAGAAATACAATGTAATCAGAGGTTCAGTCAGACTGGTCGGTGAACTGGGAAGGGGGAGGAATGGAGAGAGAGGGAAAGCTAGGGTTACTTGAAGTTAGAAAAGTCAATATTCATATTGCTGGGTTGTAAGCTGCCCAAGCGAAATGTGAGGTGCTGTTCCTCCAATTTGTGTTGCGCCTCTCTGACAATGGAGGAGGCCCAGGACTAAAGGTCAGTGTGGGAATGGGAGGGGGAGTTAAAGCAACAAACCTATTAAACACTACCTCAAATCAAGTCAAGTCAAGTTTATTTGTCACATACACATACAAGATGTGCAGTGAAATGAAAGTGGCAATGCCTGCGGATTGTGCAAAAACAAAACACAATAGAACAGAACCAGTATTTACATTTTAGAAAAAATAATTAAAAAAGACACAACACAACAGTAAATTAGTCCCTGGTGAGGTAAGAGTTTACAGTCCTGATGGCCTGTGGGAAGAAACTCCGTCTCCTCCTCTCTGTTTTCACAGCGTGACAGCGGAGAAGCTTGCCTGACCGTAGCAGCGGGAACAGTCGTTGCTGGGGTGGTAGGGGTCCCTCATTATGTTGCTGGCTCTGGATCTGCACCTCCTGGTGTATAGGTCCTGCAGGGGGGTGAGTGTTGTTCCCATAGTGCGTTCGGCTGAACGCACTACTCTCTGCAGAACCCTTCCCAAACCAGATTGAGATGTTGCCGGACAAGATGCTTTCTACATCCCCAGAGTAGAAGCACTGAAGGATCCTCAGAGACTCTGAATTTCCTCAGCTGCCTTGCCTTACTCACCAGTGCGGCAGTGTGTGCTGTCCATGTCAGATACTCTGTCATGTAGACTCCCAGGTATTTAAAGCTGCTCACCCTATCCACAGTAGTCCCATTAATCTCCAGTGGCGTGTACGTCCTCAGATGTTGAGCCCTTCTGAAGTCCACAATTAGCTCGTTAGTTTTTGTGACATTCAAGAGGAGGCTGTTGTCCTGACACCAGAGTGCCAGATCAGCCATCTCCTCTCCGTAGGCCTTCTCATCATTATCGGAGATCAGGCCCACCACCAGTGTTATCAGCAATGATGATGGAGTTGGAACTGAACCTGGCCACAGTCATGTGTGTACAGCGAGTACAGTAGGGGGCTAAGGACGCAACCCTGGGGGGGGATCCTGTGTTCAGGGTGAGGGGTATGGATGTATGTTCAGAACTATGTTTGTTTTTTGTGTGTACGTGTGGGTGCGTGTGTATATATATATATATAATATATATATCTGTATATATGTTTATTTGTGAATATGTGTATATATTTGTGAATCTGTGAAATTCTTTGCTGCAGAATGCAGAGGAGGCCAATTCGCTGGGGCTAACGGAGTCAAGGGGTAGGGGGAGAAAGCAGTAATGGGGTACTGATTTTGGATGATCAGCCATGATCATATTGAGTGCTGACTCGAAGGGCCGAATGGCCTACTCCTGCACATATTTTCTATATATTGTTTACAGTGTACTATGTTTACATATTCTACTTGTGCTGCTGCAAGTAAGAAAGTAATTGTACTATCTGGGACATAAGACAATAAAACACTTGAAAACCAGGTCTGCCCGCCCCCGTCCCTGCCCCGCCAGAGCATAATGGCCAGTGCTAGCGCTGTACCTGTCAGCGCCTCCACCAGCGAGCAGTGGGCGGACGGTCGCCGGGACCCCCGCCCCGCTAGAGCATAACGAGCAGCGCCTCCGCAAGTGAGCGTGGAAACAGAAAAATACGTGCAGGAGTAGGCCATTCGGCCCTTCGAGGCAGCACCGCCATTCAACATGATCGTGGCTGATCATCCAGAATCAGTACCCCGTTCCTGCTTTCGCCGCATATCCCTTAATTCCTTATCCCCGATTTCCCCATCCTCACAGAGCATAACGGGCAGCGCCTCCGCCAGCGAGCAGAGGGCAGGCGGACGGGCGGACGGACGGACGGTCGCAGGGATCCCCGCATCTCACTCTCACCGCCACCCTGGGCAGAGTATAACGGGCAGCGCCTCCGAGCCCGAGTCCGCCAGCGAGCAGCGGGCGGGCGGACTGACCGCAGCAGCCCCTCCCCCTGTAGAGCTTAACGGGCAGCGCTCGCGCGGCTCCTGCACCAATGCGACTGGCGGCTGCAGCGGGTGGGCGGGTTCCGCCCCTCCTCCTCTCCACCCCCCCCCCCCCCCCCCCCGACCTGAGCACTCGCGCTCTCAAGATGGCGGGCGGCGGCCGTCGTTGAGGCGTCCCGGGCCGCTTTGGCATTGACGCTCAAACTTTTGGCCAACTCGTTCCCCCCTCTCTCACATTCCCGGTCACGATGCACTTCTCCATCCCCGAAACGGAAGTGGTGAGCAACGAGAATGGCTCTACGTACGTGGTGAGTGCACTGGGGACTGGGGAGGCAGAAGGGGAAAAGGGGTTGAAGGAGTGGGGCGAGCCGGCGGCCGACCGCCACTGCGGGGGTTAATGTGGGGTTTCGTCCCCCTCTCCCTCCCCCAGGCCTTGTGGATTCCTGAAACTGGTGAAGTCGCCCTTCTCACCCCCACCTCCTTCCGCTTCTATGGGGTTGGGTTGTTCTGTGGGGAAGGATCATGGATCTCTGCAAACTGTGGATCTTCACTCAAACCTGACCCAAGAAAGAATTCACGACGGCAGTTGATCACGGGTGCTGAGATAACCCCTCCTCATCCGCAACCCAGTTTGTATCGTGAGGGTTAAACGTCTGCAATGCCTCTCTTTTGGCAAACACGTCGTGGAGGGTGGGGTGGTGAGGGAGAAATGAGGAAAGTTACCAGCTTATTAAATCCATTAACAGTGAGCTGCACTGCCAGCGCTTTTTTTTCACTTAAGCGTCCATTACACTAGCTTGCAGCACTGAGGCTGTTGTGTTATTCTTTGCTGGGAGTTATGTAAATGTAAATTGTAAACAATCAGTCGATCACACACGTTGCAATCGTGCTGAAGTCGGAAAAATGCACTGATAGTGAGTACTGCAATACTCACTGAAGGAGAGGTAGAGTCGTTTACAGCAAGTTTTGGGTTGATCCACAGTAAGAGCGGAGGATTAGGCAATTAGTACGAAAATATATATTTGAAGATACACAAAGTAGGAAGTGGAATAGAAAAGTTAACAATGAGTTCCTTCAAATTGCCCATGGTAGTGCTTAGTCCAGGTCAAATCTATGGATGTAGTTCAAAACAATAATTAATGCCAGAAACGTCACCTATCCATGTTCTCCAGAGACATGCTGAACTACTCCAGTCCCTTGTGTCTTTGTTAAAACTAAGCTTAAAGCTCGTGCTTTACATCTAACCCCCTCACCCTGAACACAGGATTCCCCCCCGGGTTGCGTCCTTAGTTATACTCGTGCCCTGTTTTGTCTACAGATTTTGACAACATACTCTTCCACCACCCAGTTGTGGATGAAAAACATGTTTGATTCCAATATCTGTTCTGAGGAGAATATGTAATGGTTTCATTGTATAATAAGTGTGGGTTCATACTTTCTTAAATAGTCCACTGTGGATTGCCTTATTAAAATCTTATGGGATGGTGGAATGGGCATGAATACTATTTATCTGATGACTCCAAGTATATCTTGGGGTGCTTTGTAATCTGTCCTCTTCATCAATGTTACTCCAAGACACATTATCTTCAATATATACTTAAATGACTTGCTTTACTTAATTTTGTGATTTTAAAAAGAAAATAGCTGACGATTATTGTCAAATGGGTGGACATGTCAGCTAATTTTGGGAAGGCAAGAACCACTTTTTTGATTCAGTCACAAAATTCTGTTCTCTCATCGTGACCCCCATTTCTCCCTTGACATCTCATTAATACTGAACCAGATTGTTCACAACTATTTGACTTTGGTGCTGAGGTTTGAACCACGTATCTTTGTAACTCCTCGGCTGTTGTTGTTCCACCAATCTAACACTGCACCTTTTTACTCTTGCCTCAGTCCATTCTGGGCACTGGCTTGTAGAAATAACCATGCAAGTATCCCTTGTTCCATGTTCCATGAACTTCGGGTCATCAAAACTCTTCTGCTTGCATGTTAAAATTCTTTATCTGCTTGTTGGCCCTTTGTTAATTCTGAGCCCTTCATTCTTCTAAAAGTATTCACCTATATTGACGTCCTTTCATTACTTTGCCCCTCCCTATTCGGCAGAAGGTACAGAAGGCACACACCACCAGACTCGGGAACAGCTTCTTCCTCTCTGTTATCAGGCTTCTGAACAGTCCTTCCATAAGCCAAGATACTATCCAATGCACCTCTACTCCATTGAGGACATTGGACTCTTGGAACTAATGTACTATTCTACTCTGCAATGTTGAGTACTATGTTCTGCACTCTAACTTCCCCTTTGTTTTCTCACGGACATCTGGTCCCCCTCGGTCTATTGTACTGGAGTATGACTTTTTTGTGTTTATGTATATTATCTGATTGGATAACATGCAAAACATAGTTTTGCACTGTACCTCAGTACATGTAACAATGATAAATTAAACCTAAACAAGAAAGACAGAATTTCAAGTCCATGCATCAGTACCCCACAAAGGTTCTGTACAAGCAGCAGAGGAAACACAACATCATCAGCTATCTCAAAATCTATAAAACCCGAGCTGGAGCAAATTATTCTTGCTATTCCTGACACACAAATAGGTGAATTTGTGGATAGCCTGCATGGTTGTCAAAACAATACAACAGGGTATCAATCTATTGAAATAATGAGGAGAGAAATGGCACAGCTTAATTTAGAAAAATGTGAGCATGAAGAAAATGTATATGTAAATGGAAGGAGCCTTAGGAACACTGATGTACAGAGGGATCTTGGGGTGCAGGTCCATAGCTCTCTGAATGTGACACACAAGTGGACAGTTTAGTAAAAATAAAGATGTGCAGCATGCTGGACTTCAATGGCCAGGACATTGAGTATACATTTGGAAAGTTATGTTGCAGCTATACAAAATTTTGGCTGGGGCCCATTTGGAGTATTGTGTGTGGTTTTGTCACCAAATAATAGGAAGGATGTGGAGACACTGCAGAAGAGGTTCACCATGATATTGGCTAGAGTATTGGTTATAAGCAGAGGTTGGAGAAACTTGGATTGTTTGTTCTGGAGGGTCGGAGGCTGAGGGGCGATTTGATCGAAATACATACATTTATGCGATATATAAGATGGGTGTACAGTCTTTTATTCCCAGTCTGGAAATAGCAAATGCCTGAAGATGGGTCCAAGGTGAGAAGCGGAAAGCTTAAAGGAGATTTGTGAGGTGGTAGAATCAATTATGAGAGCAACATTTAATAGGCATTTAGACAAACGCATGAACCTGTTGGGAATGGAGGGATACCGCATGCGGGGTGATTGGATTAGTTTAGTTTGGCATCATGGTTAGCAGAGACATAGTGGGCTATAGGGCTGGCTCCTATGCTATACTTTTCTAAGTTCTAACATGACACATAAACCAAGCTTCCTTTAATCAGTTCCAGCCTTTTAACAGAAGGGAAGAAGGAATGACTGCATTCGGGCAAGTCTTTGATTATTTTGGCTGCTTTTCTGAGGCTACGTGATGTGTAGATGAAATCAATAGTCGGGAGTCTGCCCTGTCTGATGGATTGAACTGAGATCCATACATTTCTGCAAATTCTTGTGGTATTGGGCAGAGCTGTTGCCAAGCCAAGCTGTGATGCAACCTTACATTTGCTTTCAATGGTGCATCTGTAGAGCTTAGTAAGAATCTTTGAAAACGTGCAGAATTTCCTCACTCCTAAGGAAGTAGAGATGTTGGTTTACTTTCTTGCCTGTTGCTTCATTCTGGTTGGTCCAGAATAGATTGTTGGTCGTATTAATGCCAAGAAACCTGAAGCTCTCAGCTATTTCTACCTCCACTTTAAGTGATCTCTGACAGTGATTTCCAGAATTTTGGGGGTGTTGCAGTCCTACAAGGAATACTTCCTATAGTGGCTGCTTGGGCTGTATGTGGTTGGACAGTGAGAACCTGG
The DNA here is from genome assembly GCA_035221665.1 of Okamejei kenojei. Taxonomy (NCBI): domain Eukaryota; kingdom Metazoa; phylum Chordata; class Chondrichthyes; order Rajiformes; family Rajidae; genus Okamejei; species Okamejei kenojei. The sequence goes on from CM069135.1 coordinate 94,300,694, forward strand.
GTATACATTAACTAGTTTAGCAGTAGTTCTAATAATTTTCCAACAGTTTGCAAGACTTATAAAATACAAGCTTGAGCAAACAGAAAAACAGAACAGTAAGCACGAGTATAAGCCCTTCGCCCTTCAATGTCTGTGCCGAACATGATGCCAGTTAAACTAATCTTCTCTGACTGCATGTGACCTATATCCCTGCATGTGCCTATTTAAAAGCCTCTTAAATGCTACTATCGTCTCTGCCTCCTCTACTGCTGCTGCCACCACCATCCCTGGCACCATGTTCTAGGCACCCACCACTCTCGCCCTGCATATCTCATCGTGATAGTGTGGAAGCATGCCCTTCAGCCCAACTTTCCCATACAGGCCAACATGTCCCAGCTACACGTCCCACCTTCCAACATTTAGTCCATATCCCTCCAAACCTGTCCTATTCATGTCCCTGTCAAGCTGCTTCTTAAATTTTGGGATAGTCCCTGTCTCAACTACCTCCTCTGGCAGCTTGTTCCATATATCCATCACCTTTTGTGTGAAAACGTTACCCTTCAGATTCCTATTAAATCTTTTCCCCTTCACCTTTCTCGATTCACCTACCCTGGGCAAGAGACTGTGCATCTATAAGATCTATTCCTCTATGATCTTGTACACCTCTATAAGATCACCCCTCATCCTCCTGTGCTCCAAGGAATAGAGTCCCAGCCTAGTCAACCTCTCCCTATAGCTCAGACCCTCTAGTCCTGGGAACATCCTCGTAAATCTTCTCTGTATCCTTGTACAGAGTCTGAAGAAGGGTCTCGAACCGAAACGTCACCCATTCCTTCTCCAGAGATGCTGCCTGTTCTGGTGAGTTACTCCAGCATTTTGTGTCTACTTCTCTCTACCCTTTCCAGCTTGACAACATCTTTCCTATAATACAGTGCCCAGAACTGAACACAACACTCTGAATGTGGCCTCGCCAGCATCTTATACGTATTATAACTCCTTTAAAGGTTGGCCCTCAATTTAAATATGTGCTTCCACCCTCGGGATAAAAGATTCTGACTGCCAATATTATCTATGTCTCTCATCATTTTCTATACATTTACCAGGCCTCCCCGCAACCTCTGATCCTTCAGAATCAACGATGCAAGTTTGTCTAAGGGGATATGTCTTATAGCTAATACCCTCAAATCCAGGCAATGTTTTGGTTAATGCTTCAAAGGCCTCCACATCCTTCATGTAATGGGGCGACCAGACCTGCACATATGAAGCCTAACCAAAGTTCTATATAGCTACATTATTATTTCCTGACTCTTATACTCAATGCCCTGAGCCAAGAAGGGAAGCATGCAATATGCCTTCTTTCCCAATCCACCTACTTTTATTTACCACTTTCAGGGTTTAGGTTTATTATTGTCACATGTACTGAGGAACAGTGAAAAGCTTTGTTTTGCATGCTATCCAATCAGATGTACATAAATAAAATTAAGCTGAATTTGAGGACAGTAGGAAGAATGAATGGAAAGATACAGAATACAGTGCAGAATACAGTTCTCAGCATTATTGTGCAGCTGTACCAGAGACAAAGTTTAATACCCGCAATACGGTAGAGGAGAATCGGACTGTACCTTAGCTTATGGAAAGATCGTTCAGAAACCTGATAAGAGGGGAAAGAGCTGTTCCTGAGTATGGTGATACGTACTTTCAAGCTTCTGTACCTTCTGCTGGATAGAAGCAGGGAGAAGAAGAAGTGATCGGGGTGGGAAAAGTCTTTGATTATGTTGGTTGCTTTTCCAAGCCAATGCAGAGTGTAGATGGGGAGTCTGATCTGTGCAATGGACTGGGCTACATGCATACCTCTCAGCATTTTATTGTGGTCTTTGGCAGAGCTGTTCCCAAACCAAACTGTGATGCCACCCTGTGTGCTTTCTATGTAGGAAAGAACTGCAGATGCTGGTTTAAATCGAAAATAGATACAAAAAGCTAGAGTAACTCAGCAGGACAGGCAGCATCTCTAGAGGGAAGGAATGGGTAATGTTTTGGGTTGAGACCCTCCTTCAGACTGATCTGAATCTTGATTAAGCCATCAAAAAGGCTAAAAGAGACTTTTGCTCTCAACTGGAGGATGAGGCAGATGTTCAGCAGCTGTGGGAGAGTTTGCAGGCCATCACTTCCTACTAGGCAAAACCAGGGGACTGCTTAAGTGACAGCGAAGCATCACTCGGAGACAAGCTCAATGCGTTTCTATACATGCTCCAATAGGGAGAATGATGATGTGTCTTCCCAAGCCCCCATACAATCTCAGTCACACAGATCGACCTGTAGATCTTCAGGAAGATGAACCCTCAGAAAGAGTCTGAACCTGATGTATACTTGGTTGTCATCTTAAAACGTGTGCAGACCAACTGGCTGGAGTGGCTGCAGACATCTTTAACCTCCCATTACTGAGGTCTGTTCTCATGTGTTTTAAAATGGCATCAATAATAAAGCTGCTCAAGAAGAGCAAGGTAAAGTGCCTCAATGACTACGGAATGTTGGCATTAATCTCCGTGGTGATGAAGTGCTTTAAGAGCCTGGTTATGGCATATATCAGCTCCTATCTCAACAAGAACCTTGCCCACTACATTTTGCCTACCGTCACAACAGGTCAATGGGGGATGCAATCTCACTGAATCTCCACTATGCATTTGACCACTTAGGCAATAAAAACCCATGTCAGGCTGTTGTTCATAGACATCAGCCCAGGAGCACATCAAGACAGCGTGCTCAGCCCCTGCTGTACTCGCTCTATACTTATGACCCTGCAGCCGGACACAGTTCCAACTCCATCTTCAAATTCACGGATGATACCACTGTTATTGGACAAATTACAGATGACGAGTCAGTATAGGAGGGTGAATCATATAACCATATAACAATTACGGCACAGAGACAGGCCCTCTCGGCCCTTCCAGTCCGTGCCGATTCGACTGACCAAATAGTGCCAAAGCAACAACTTTGCTCTCAATATCAGAAAAACCAAGGAACTGATTGTTGACATTGGAAGATGGTTGAGGATCCACAAACCTGCCTTCATGGTGGTGGAAAGATTAAAAAACTTCAAATTCGTGGACATGCATATTTTTGAAAATCTGTCGTATGGTGTGCAAACAGGCCCTTTGCGCCAACTTACCCACTCCAACCATGTCCCATCAACACTAATCCCACCTGCCTGTGTTTGGCCCATATCGCTCTAAACCTGTCATTTTTATGTACCTGTCCAAATGTTAAAAACATTGCGATATTAACTGCCTCAACTAGCTCCTTCGACAGCTGATTCCATACACACACCACCCTTTGTGTGAAAATGTTATGTTGTAATTGCATTTAGAAACATTTAAAATCTTTTCTCGTTTCCCTCTCCTGTGACTTTCAATCTGAAGAAGGGTCTCGACCTGAAACGTCACCCATTCGTTCTCTCCAGAGATGTTCTCTGTCCCGCTGAGTTGCAGCTTTTTGTGTCTATCTGTCGTTCTTGCATGTAGAAACAGTTCTTTGTGTGGTACAGTTTTAATTAAGTAGTCAATAGTTTCCCATTTTCCAGATTCATACTACTTTGATACAGAAATGAATTTGTGGCACTTGTTGTAATGGCATGACTGTACTTAAAATATTCTTGCATAATTTGCCTTTTGAACTATCTTGAATTTGGTGTTGGTAGAAAATAAAGTGCCAACATACATTATGCTAAAACCTGTTTGTGGTACCATAATAAATGTAATAGTTGAAAATTAGAAAGCCCTTTATAATTTTGCTGATTATTTTGACCCCTTGACAGCTTTTTCTACTGAGCAATTAAGTTAACTGAAGGCATTCTGTTTTGAGCATGCTGTTCTTTAGTTTCAGCATTTGATAAGTCAGAATGTGAATAATTAACTCTGCAACCTTGAATTGTGCAAAATTTCTGAAATGAAAAATGCTGTTCCATTTAAAGTCTGTCTTCATTTATTGCAATTCAAACTTTTTGCAAATCAATCAGCCAAATTTCCTGTTGTATCATCAATGATTAAATAATGTATTATGAAAATATTTCAAACGGTTTGTTTGATTTGAGAAGAATTACAAGATTGCTTAGGTATGGAAAGTACAGGTAGGGGAATTCTGTGACGACACGATAATTGCTTTCTTAACAAACTTGATGTTATAGAATTTGTGTTTCAAAAAAACAATGGAATGGGCAGGGGTTAAGACCTGGTGAGTTTGTCACAGGGATAGTAAACGGGTCTCTTGGCCCAACATGTACATGCCAACTAAGATGCCCCATATAAGCCAGTCCTATTTTACCGTGTTTGACCCATATCCTTTCAAACCTTTCAAACCTGAAGAAGGGTCTCGACCCGAAACGTCGCCTATCTCCTTCGCTCCTTAGATGCTGCTGCACCCGCTGAGTTTCTCCAGCATTTTGTGTAACCCTCCTTTCAAACCTTTACTATTTAACACAGCTTCATTCCCAGAGCTAACAGCTTCATTCCCAGAGCTATAGCGGCTCTGAACCGGCCCTGCTGAGTGCCCCCCACCCCCATGGACTGTCTCCCTCGGATGGTCACGTCGCAAAGACACATCTGCACTTTAGTCTGTTTTGACTGTCTTACTGTTCTAATGTTCTTTTTACAAACCTTGTTCTCGGGTTATCGAAACCTAAATTTTATTAGTCGTTTAAGTTATGACATTGGATGGAAGTTGCAAACCAAATCTCGTTGCACTTGTGTGTAATAACAATAAAATATATTATTATTATTATGTATCTGTCTTAAGATCTCAAATGTTATTTGAGCACCTACCTCAACTGCTTCCTCTGGCAACCCATTCCAGATACCCACCACACTTTGGGTGAAAGTATTGCCCCCTATTAAATGTTACCCCTCTCACCTTAAACCTATGTCCTCTAGTCTCATGGTAGGCTAATCCAAAAGATTAATTTGCATGGATTGGTTGCTTGAATTCAGAACCTGTTTACTCATAAAACACCTAGAATTATGGTGAATGGATGTTATTCTAGCTTGAGCTCTGTAACTGGTGGCCCTGAGCAGGAATCTGTGCTGGAGCCCATGTTATTTGTGATTAGTATAAACAACTTGGATATAAATGGGTTGGTTATTAAGTGTACAGATGGCACTAAAATCGGTGTTGGGTACAATGAGGAAAGCTGTCAAAGTATATAACAGGATTTAGATCAGCAACAGAAATGGGTGGAGAAATGGCAATGGAGTTTTCCATGTTGCACTTTGGGAGCTCAAAGGTAAGAGGAAAATTTAAATTAATAGCAAGACCCTTAATATCATTGATGTATGTGGGGACCAAGCCATAGCTGCCTCTCATTTGGGATCAACATAGATTTCTTGTGCTCTTCCTATTACCACTCATTTACCTGTGTAACCTCATGTCAATATTCAAATCCTCAAAGGTTGATCATCTAAAACCTTTAAAAATCCTCTAACAACTCTCTTAGTGGAGACTTCATTCAGGGTTGTGCAGTTTTTGAAGAGATTTCTCCCCATCTTAGTCCTGAGGGAATGAAAAATTGGACATCATAGAAAATAGATGCAGGAGTAGGCCATTCGGCCCTTCGAGCCTGCACCGCCATTCAATATGATCATGGCTGATCATCCAACTCAGTATCCTGTACCTGCCTTCTCTCCTTACCCCCTGATCCCTTTAGCCACAAGGGCCACATCTAACTCCCTCTTAAATATAGCTCAGTACACAGGAATCTGAGCTTAACATACATAGTGTGGGCATGCAACATAAAGCTGAAGTTAATGTCTGACTCGCAACCTGAAAATGAAAACAATGCATGATTGTCTGATTATATTTACATTTATTCAACAAAGTCCAATTTTACTATTGCAGGCTTACAGTATTCATGTTAATGGAGTATTGCACTGTCGCGTTCGATACAGTCAACTCTATGGACTACATGAGCAGGTGTGTTATTAGATTTTATAAAGCTTAAGGAATGTTGGTTTATAGTGAGCTCTGCTAAACTCGTAATACGAATGGCAAGTCCTGTGGACTTTGATCCTTTAGAAACGATGGTCATATTGGGATTGAATATTTTGGATATTTTTTTTGGCAAATAACAGTTAAAAGTTACATGAAAAAAATTAATAGAGTTCAGAGTTCTCTGTGTTATAATTGATGAATTATGAAGATTAGTGGATTGGTTAAAGCAACAAATGGCATTTTAGCCTATATTGCGTAGTAGAAGGGAGATTTTGTTAGATGTATAGAAAATGGTGTGGCGACTGGAATATTCTGCTCAATTTTTTTTCCCGCTTTCCCAAGAAGTATAGCGTAGTATTGGAGGCAGCCCAATGCTAATTCATAAGCCTTATTTTGGATAAGACGTTTATCCTATCAAGAGAGTTCTGACAGTTTGGTTCTGTATTCCTGTGAGATTAGAAGAATGAGGGATGACATTATTCAAACATCAGATCCTAGAAGACTCGACAGGATAGATATTGAGGTGTTTTTACTTGTGGACGATTCATTTTTGTGGATGTTTGTTTTACAATGAACAAATGGGCAGTTCCAAAATAACCAGTCATTTAAAACTGCAGTGTGTAGCAAATTCTTCTGAGGGTAGTGATCTCTGGAAATCTCTTCCTTGGGGATGGATATATTTTAAATGTGGGATAGGATATTTGAGTGATTGGGGAATTTAGTGCTATGGGTTATGGCACAGAAAAGGAGATGATGCCAGCATAGATCAACCATGATCATATTGAATGACAGGGCAGGCTTGAGGGGTTTGTGGATATTCTCTTGACCTGTGTAAGTTGTTCATCTTGAGAGCAAATGATTGCCATTGATTCAGTCAAGACAATATTTTTGGCAAAATATTTACCGGATTGTGAAGTAGTAGTTTTGCATTACAAATAAGTAGAAATAATGGTAAAATAATTTATGAATGATTTAGCAAAACATAGTGAACATTACATAGTTTTCTTCTTGGTGAATATTTTTGTTTTAAAAAAAAATGGCAGAATCATACTGATTTGGCAAAATATTTACCAGATATTCAGAACCAACATTTCAGTGTTTTATTCAAATATAAGTTACAAGAACATCCAAGTTTCAGTTCTCAGTAGGTGCTACATTTTGTTTTCAGCTGAGAAAAGAATATGGGAACAATGTGCTTCCTCACTTTCCTCCTAAAAAGATATTCACACTAACCACTGCAGAAGTTGAACAACGTCGCGAACAATTGGAGAAGTATATTCAGAGTGGTAAGAACATTTTATTTCTCACCTGTGATTATGTTTAAACTATTATTCTGCATACTGTAAAGTAATTTATATTGTTCAGAATGTAAAGATTTTTATCGCCATTTTACATTCCTTAAAAGTTTGCCTTTGTGTCATTAAGATTCTACATTTATGCCATTTTGGTGCTTGAGCAGTAATTTCTTGCTTTCACCTCTGTATATGCACACTTTTAGTTGAAAATGTGTGTGCATTAATACTTGCTGTGATAAAGTCCCATTTAACTTCTCATCTCAGCTTGTAAATATGGTTGCTATATATTTAAGAGTCAGATAAAATCTAATATACATATTTCAAACCTCAAGGAATATTTTCACTCGATGTTTGCAGCTGCCATAGGAACCACTAATCCTTTGTTTGAGCAAGGTTTTAAAAAATAACATGACCAGGTTGTGTAAAGATTTAATAAGCATTAATGTCAGTAATTGAGGCCAGTGCTCCTTTTTGTTAGGTTTATTATCGTCACATGCCGTGGTATAGTGCAAAGATTTTGAACGCTATCCAAATCGATCAGATAATAATACATATGAATACAATCAAGTCAAACTCATTAACAATAGATAAAGCAAAAGGGAAGATAGAGTGCAGAATATAGTTCCCAGCATTGTAGCACATCAGTTCCACAGACAAATTCTAATATCTACAATGGGGTGATTTGGACAGTATCCTACCTTATGGAAGGGCTGTTCAAAAGTCTGATAACAGCGGGGAAGAAGCTGTTCCTGAGTCTAGTGGCACAAGCGTTCAAGCTTCTATAATTTTTTTTGCTGGATGCGAGCAGAGAGATGAAAGAATGACTGGGGTGGGGGGATTGGTTGAAGAGGGAATAAGTATTTTACATTGGCTACTTGTCTGAGGCTGCGAGAAGTATAGGGAAGTCGTGTCTGTGATGGACTGGGCTGTGTGTGCAACAGCTCTCTAAACATTCTTGCATCTTGGGCAGAGTTGTTCCTAAACTAAGCTGTGATGCAATCCGACAGTATGCTTTCTATGGTGTTTCTGTAGAAGTTTGTAAGAGTCATTGAAGACACGCCAAATTTTCTCAGTCTCCTCAGGAAGTAGAGGTGTTGGTGTGACTTCTTGACTGTCACTCTGTGTGGTTGGACCACAGTAGATTGCTGGTGATATTGACGGCAAGGAACTCTATTCAACAGGGTCGTAATAAAAGATAATTGCAAGATTACGTTGCCCCAAAAATGCCCAAAATAACTTTTTGTGAATAAATTGTCTGGTTTGACCTAAGAATTTAATAGTCTATGATGAAACAAATGATTGATTATCCTTCTTTCTAGACTTTCCCCCGACTAGTGTTGGTTTTGGCTACATAATCTTTTTCACAGCTTCTGCAGCCTGTATATTCTATATTTCCATTGACAATTTGCTGGCTTCAAGCTAAAATAGTCATTTGTTGACCTTCCAGAGTAATCCAATCCTGAGAGCGTATGCATTTATACAACTTTTATTTAGTGGCAATTTTACTGATTCTTATCTTTGTTTTAGTGCGCCAAGATTCCTTGCTTGGCAGCAGTGAAGCGTTCAACAGCTTTCTCAGAAAAGCACAGCAGGTATGTTAATATTCATGATTTGTGATCTAGTCTGCCAATCCACTTTCCTTTTGATAGGGTAATATTCTCAGCTCTATCTGCCTGGTCAGGTGGTTTTCAAAGAAGAATGGAATATTTTAACTTTGTCTTTATGCACATTCTCTGTTTGGAGCATTTTGCTTGTTAATTATAAGATGAAGTCATTTCAGCACACGTCCATCCATTCATTGGAGTCTATAGTCAAGAATGTTAATTGTCATTTGTATTGAAATGGAACAATGAAATTCTTACTTTCAGCAGCAATACAGATCTTCAAACATAGTGCTCAATAGATAACAAAAAAAGTTTTAAAAAAAAAGAATATTAGTGCAAAGCAAAATAAAAGCCCAAAGTCTCTAGTACGACCAAGTCAATTTGAAGTTTAGTTTGTGTTTGTGGTGTTCAATAACCTGTTATTTGTTGTGAAGAAGCTGTTTCTGAACCTGAAGTTTACAGTTTCCAGATTCCTTCACCATAGTGTTATTTTGAGTTGCCTTCAAAGATGTGATTGATTTTTGTTTTTTCTCGGAACAACTTATGTCAAAACAAAACACAATTATTTATTTAATTTTACATTTTCATTTTATTGCTTTAATTTTTGAGGCATTGTTTCATAGTACGCACAGTAATTTACAAAAAAAGTATACAACACTGACCAAAAGGTTCCATTCTTGTCACTGTCGTTGCTATGTCAAAGAACAGGAGAAAAAACATGGTGTATTTTTACCTTTAATACTGCTGCATACCTGCCTTTGTCAAATGGTGCATTTAACTAGTTATTTTAACTTTACATTTTTGATAATGAATGACAAAAGGAATTATTTTATTTTCAGCCTCATGCATAAACCCTGCTAAAATTTGCATTTATAATCATGAATTATCTTTCCGCTAACTGGTTAACACGCAACTAAAGCTTTTCACTGTATATGTGACAATAAACTAAACTTAACTTGACTTAAACTAGTTCAGCCATTCCTCCAAAATGGGGAGAAAAAGTGTTACTTGCATTTTTGCTTTGTTCCATATTTCATTATGATATAGAAGACTATTTAGCCCATTGTCTGTGGTGATTCTGAGTAATCCCATTCCCCATTTAACTCTGCCATCAACCGTGCACAATCCCCACACCCGCCCCTCAATTCTACTAGGAGACGACTGGAGCATGGGGCAGAATTTGTGCAGTCAAGGGCAGACTATGCAAACATCATGCAGCTGGCGCTAGAGTTGGAGTTTAATTTGGGTTGCTGGAGCTCTGAGGCAGCAGCACTACATGACAAAAGCAAAATCAAATCCTGCGTCATTTTGAAGGATAAACATTTGAAAACATCCATCTATTAAAATATTTTGGATGTGATGTTGCAGATAGTATTCAAAAGTTTTTAACCAGATGTTTTCAAAAGTGGAAGGTTTTCAAACCGATCCATGTTCTCCAAAGATGCTGCCCGACCTGCTAAGTTACTGTGTCAGACATTTTTAAATGTTTGTCTTTCAAAGTGATGCAGGATTATTGATTTTGGTATTGTAATAAATATAGTAAATAGACTTAATAAACTGTGCAGATTTGTAGTTTACTACTCGCTGAGATAAAGTCCAGTGGCATTGTTCTGACACGGATTTAACTGCGGACTTAAACTGATTTGAATATACCATTTCAAATATGAAGAGATCGCTTAATTACCAATCAATAAGAGCTTAGATAGTGTTTTTTAAACAAAAATATAGGGAATCTATTCTTTATTGTTTCAACTCTTTGCAACTTTTAGGAAACTCAACAGATTCCAACACAAGAAGTACAGCTGGATGTCTATCTGTCCAATGGGCAGAAAGTGAAAGTCAATATTTTCAGCTCGGATCAGACCGAAGATGTGTTGGAGGTAAGAATAATTTTACAAAATGTAGTCACTTCAGAATAAATAATTTGGATCTTATCTATATTTGCAAAGTGTATTCAATGTGATATCCTAAAAAAATATATTTTCTGTGTTTGTAGCAAATGAAACTGCAAGTAATTTCTGTACCTCCCTAATATTTTAATTAAAAAAATTAATAAAAATCCAAGATTGTTGTTCTGTTACATCTGAAGTGTTGCCATGATCAAGATTATAGTTATTTCTTGTAAATGCAGATCTGGCTAGGTTATGATAAATAGGGCATTTATTTTCATGGGTGGCATCAAATAAAGAACCTATTTTTCAAAAGTCTTAATGCTGCCCATTCTGCTGCTCCAACATCAAGCAAGATCAGGTCTGTTTTTATTCTACTTCAACAAGCATTCAGTAAGACAATGGCTGATCTTTTACTGCAGTATCACACAGTTGTACTAATCTTATCTTTGATTCCCATAAATCTATAAAAAATGTAATCTCATGCCTCCATAGCCTCCTTGGGAGAGAATTACAAAGATGTATTGGTCTTTTGTGCAGGAAACCTCTCATCGCAGTCCTGAGTGGCTTAATTATTTTGAGACTATGACTCTTGGATAGGCATGCCATCCATGGAGAAACATTAACTCTGCCTCCACCCTTAAAAATGTTGTATGTTTCAGTAAGATCATCTCTCATTCTTCCAAACAGTTTAATCTACAACCAGCACATCCTACCAGGAGTAAATCTGGTGAACCTTTGCTGCACTGCCTCTATCATACTCGTATCCATCCTTACACCAGACATACAAAATTTCAGGTGCAGTTTCAAAATTGGATGAAGGCATCTTTTTAACAAAATCCTTTTGCAGTAAAGGCCAAAATACAATTTGGTTTCCTAATTGGAAATTGAATCTGCACGTTGACTTTGATTGACGTACAAGGATACTTGCGTCCTTATGAGCATCTGCAATATTTGGTCTGTCATATTTAAAAATAAGATATACTGTCTTGTAGTGTTGCTACTGAAGAGGATGAAATTATACTTCTTCTGTTGTGATCCTTTCCCATTCACTCTCCTCTCTTTGTCCTCGATGCAGACCGTACAGCCACCTAGCTATATATATCATCTGGTTCAATGGTTCTTTATTGTCATAGCCAAAGTGATCATGCAGATCTGTAAACTGTGATATATTACTCTTAATCCCTTTGTCCAAATCATTAGCATAGATCGTGAAAAGCTGCAGTCATCTGGCCTTAACTCTCAATCTGAAAACTATCTGATTATTTCTACTATTTTCTATTTGTGGACTATTTCTCAATCCATTCCATCGTTGTCATGTGCACAAGATGAGCACAAGTACTGTGAGTTACAGTAAAAAAAAGGTTACAGCAACACCACAGGTACATAGACTCCGACAACAAAAAACACAATTTTTGAACAGCAGTTAAAAGAAACAGACTGCAAAACAAGACACTATTGTTAAATCACCATTAGAAAACAAGTTCATGGAGGTGATCTGGTGCCAAAGGTAGGATTAGGGTTGCGTTGGTCAATTCAAGAACCTGATGATTGTAGGGAATTATTATCTGCCCCTGAACTTCGTGCTTTGGACTTCAGACTTACTGTCTGACAGTAGAAACTGTAGTGGGCATGGTGGAGATGGGAGTATCCTTCAAAATATAATCCATCTTGAGGCAGTGCACTTGTATAGGTGCTTTTGATATTGGGGAGGGCTGTGCCTGTGATGGTCTGGAGTTTGTCCGCCACTCTCTGTAGCCTCTTGCATTCCTGTGCATTAGAATTGTTCTACCAGGCCATGATACAACCAATCACGATACTTTCTGCAGTCTATCCCTCAAAGTTGGTTATAGTACATGGAGACTTTCCGAGAAAGTTGCGTCTTTTGTGATTGCAGCACAATTTGAAATTTTGAGCCATATTATCTACAATATATTCTCCAGTTTTGCTTAATAATCTCCATGTGGCACCTTATCTAAACTGTCTGAAAGCCCAAATTCATGTTAAATTATTAAGTTATTCCATTAATTTTCTAATTTCCTTCTGTATGCCTGGAGGATAATATGAGCAGCCTTTTAAGCCTTTAAGGTGTCATGTTGTGTAATGTATTCTGCATCATTCTAGTGATTTTGTTTTTAATTATCAAAGTTCCATAGTTAGCTCAAATGTAGTTTATTGCTTTGCTCACTGATAAATACAGAGGAGGCCTTGAGACCAATTAAAAATTCTTCATTCATTGTTTCCTTTATGCATCTTGCAGTCTAGTTTTCATTACCATTGCTCTGCCCTTACTTAATGTATTCACTGAGTTTGGTGTATTCACTTACAGGTATTTGGAATTGTTCCAGTATCTTGATTTAACAGGAATATTCTAACATTTTTATATCATCCTTAAAGGCAGTTGCAGCAAAACTAGATCTCCCTGATGACCTAGTCGGATACTTCTGCCTTTTCCTTATTCGAGAAGGATGTGATGGTGGCTGTTCTTGTAAGTTTATTGATTAAATTCCAAGTTTGAATGTCCTTTTGCTCTTAATTGTGGGGCATGGAGTGACACAAAAATAAACACACAAAATTAATACTTAAGTGTATGCTTGTCCCGCACCCCTCCCAATTACACAAACAAATGAACACCTTTAGCAATTTTGGTGGGAAATTATCTTCAAACAGATCAAAAACTGAGAGCACCAGTTTTATTGTGTAAGTAATTAAGCAAATGAATTTTCTTCTTCAGTAATTGCAACACTATCTTTCGCCTCCTCCAGATTCAAATTTCAGTTCCAATTGAAAGTGATAACATGTGGCCTATTCCTGCCAGCTGTACAAGCTCTGCATGAAATGATTGGGAACTCTTATGTGTATGATCTTATTCTACCTGGCTTTAAGATGAGCAATGTGAAAAGTTGTTCCATGCTATGTCGTGGACTTTGAATGCAAATAGAAAACAGCAAATATTTAATTAGACTTCCAGAAATGTTCTGTTTTTTAAAAAGCTTCACAGATTTCACAACCAGGCACAGCAGTAGTGTCATTCTATTTGGCAGTGTTTAAAAGTGTTTATAATTGTTGTTAATACAGTTATTGTGTTGAATATAATATGATGGCTGTAAAAAGATCTGTGTTCTTCAGGTGCAAAGGTTTATGGGTTGCATCTAACTTGGGATGTATTTTTGTATTGTTTCGTTATTGGTTAGGCATTCTACTAAAATGTCATCCAGAACTCCAAATTTATTTATGTCATTCTTCCACCCACTGCCCCTCTGTCCTTCCTTAACCTCCATGCTTTCATCTTTCCTTCTTCCCATTTGCCCTATAAATCATTATGGTCTGTAATCTGACGTTGACTAGTAAGGGATATACATAGAAAACGGATGGAAGGATCAAATACATAATGTGAGAAATGAAGAGCTATGAAGGTCAATTGAAATAAATATATTGTTTTAAACTATATAATTTTGGTATTAACTTCAGTTTTATGAATTATTTTGTTACTCAGTTGTACGAAAACTGCAGGAGTTTGAACTGCCCTATATTTCAGTCACGAGCTTGAAGAATGCAGAATACAAAATAGTGCTACGAAAGAGGTAAAGCATGTCTTTATTTTAAGTTCTGTGGATAAGTAAACTGGTTTATAAAATTTTCTCTGGCATATTAAAGTTGAATAATTTGCTGCCCTCAGAGGAAGGAGTTTTGAATTTTAAATGATGTATTGTAACTACTTGGGTTAGGCACCATCTGTGGTGAGCAAACCATTTATTTTTGGTTGGACGATCTTCCATCAGAACTGGGAAAAGTTCGAAATTGATTGGAATTCAAAAATACTTTTTAAGCGGCAGAGTAGACAATAGGTGCAGGAGTAGGCCATTCGGCCCTTCGAGCCAGCACCGTCGTTCAATGTGATCATGGCTGATCATCCCCAATCAGTACCCCGTTCCTGCCTTCTCCCCATATGCCATGACTCTGCTATTTTTAAGAGCCCTATCTAGCTCTCTCTTGAAAGCATCCAGAGAACCTGCCTCCCACCCCTGAGACAGAGAATTCCACAGACTCACCACTCTCTGTGAGAAAAAGTGTTTCCTCGTCTCCGTTCTAAATGACTTGCCCCTTATTCTTAAACCGTGGCCCCTGGTTCTGGACTCCCTCAACATCGGGAACATGTTTCCTGCCTCTATGTCCAAGCCCTTAACAATCTTATATGTTCCATTGAGATCCCCTTTCATCGTTCTAAACTCCAGAGTGTACAAGCCCAGCTGCTCCATTCTCTCAGCATATGACAGTCCCGCCATCCCGGAATTAACCTTGTATACATACGCTGCACTCCCTCAATAGCAAGAATGTCCTTCCTCAAATTAGGGGACCAAAACTGCACACAATACTCCAGGTGTGGTCTCACTAGGGCTCTATACAACTGCAGAAGGACCTCTTTGCTCCTATGTTCGATTCCTCTTGTTATGTAGGCCAACATGCCATTTGCTTTCTTCCCTGCCTGCTGTACCTGCATGCTTTCTTTTATAGACTGATGTACAAGGACCCCCTAATCCCGTTGTACTTCCCCTTTTCCCAACTTGACGCCATTTAGATAGTAATCTGCCTTCCTGTTTTTGCTACCAAAGTGGATAACCTCACATTTATCCACATTAAACTTCCTCTGCCATGCATCTGCCCACTCCCCCAACCTGTCCAAGTCGCCCTGCATTCTCATAGCATCCTCCTCACAGTTCACACTGCCACCCAGCTTTGTGTCATCTGCAAATTTGCTAATGTTACTTTGAATCCCTTCATCCAAATCATTGATGTATATTGTAAATAGCTGCGGTCCCAGCACCGAGCCTTGCGGTACCCCACTAGTCACTGCCTGCCATTCTGAAAGGGACCCGTTAATCCCTATTCTTTGTTTCCTGTCTGCCAACCACTTCTCTATCCATGTCAGCGCTCTACCCCCAATACCATGTGCCCTAATTTTCCCCACGAATCTCCTATGTGGGACCTTATCAAATGATTTCTGAAAGTCCAGGTACACTACATCCACTGGCTCTCCCATGTCTATTTTCCTAGTTGCATCTTCAAAAAATTCCAGAAGATTAGTCAAGCATGATTTCCCCTTCATAAATCCATGCTGACTCTGACCGATCCTGTTACTGCTATCCAAATGTGCCGCTGTTTTATAATTGACTCCAGCATCTTCCCCACCACCAATGTTAGGCTAACTGGTCTATAATTCCCTGTTTTCTCTCCCCTGCCTTTTTTTTTAAAGTGGGATAACATTAGCTACCCTCCAATCCACAGGAACTGATCCTGAGTCTATAGAACATTGGAAAAATATCACGAATGCATCCACGCTTTCTAGAGCCACTTCCTTAAGTACCCTGGGATGTAGACCATCAGGCTCTGGGGATTTATCAGCCTTCAGTCCCATCAGTCTATCCAACACCATTTCCTGCCTAATGTGGATTTCCTGCAGTTCCTCTGTCACCCCAGATCCTTTGGCCACTACTATATCAGGAAGATTGTTTGTGTCCTCAGTGAAGACGGATCCAAAGAACCTGTTTAACTCATCTGCCATTTCCTTGTTCCCCATAATAAATTCACCTTTTTCAGTCTTCAAGGGTCCAACTTTGGTCTTAACTAATTTTGGTCTTAACTAGTTTAAAAATAACTAAATCTGTGATTACAGCAGAGATCAAAAGTGACTGACCGATACATGTGTGGCGTGGGTGCTGACGATGGTTGGTAAAAGCTTTTCAATTGCGGGGGGGGGGGAGATATAAATAGGAAATGAATATAGAGCAAAGAGAAGAAAAAGACCATGCTATAATTGTTAGATGCAAAATGCTATCGTTTTGGAAATATGAAATCAAGGATCTCGGTTATAGCGAACGGACCTGATGATGCCACACGGCTCGCACCACCTCCCCAGCCCTGGCTTTAACGTCACCGCCAGCTCACGACGTGCACCAGCGAGCCCTTCTTCAACCACCGCACGGCTCCGGTTGATGTGGCTGTTGCGGTTCACATTGTAGTCCCTGGTGACTGCGCTTTCTTCGGGCCGCTGGAACATGCTTGTGGTGATCATCCTAGGGCTCCCTCCCCTCTCACCAATTGCAGGTTCTTTCTGTTGGCCATTGAGTTGTCCACTCTGCCTCTTTCTAATCCCCCCCCGCCTAATCATCCTCCTCCCTCGGAGTCTCCTGCAGACTCCACCTTGGAAGATGTTGGCGACTGCAGAGGCGGATGCGGAGCGGAAAGCAACGGGTGAGGGAGCTCAACGGTGCAACAAGCCCAATTGTAACTTGTGACCGATATTGCATGTTGGAAGATGTCTTTGCATGACTAATATTAGTCAATTATTTGGATTTCTGGATGAAATGATAACGGATACTTCTCAAAAGTAATCAATTTGATTTAGTTTTGCTTGTTAACCTTTTTCTAAGTATCTTAAAATAAAATTTTATTGTACGTTTTTCGCACTTTATAAGACTAAATACTGATTTAGTCTGGGGGGCCATGATGCCATATTAACCTAACTCCATCTGCCCATGCATGATCCATAGCTCTCCTGCATGTGCCTATCCAAATGCCTCTTAAATGTTACTATCATATCCACTTAACAGCCAAAAGTCTGTAGCTTCCTTTTGCTCTGGAATTTTATTTCATTCTTCACATGGTTAAATTGTAATGTTTTATTTTTAATTGTCTATTGTATATCGTGTTGTTACTTGCGAGCAAAGCACCAAGGCAAATTCCTTGTATACATATTTGGCTAATAATATTTTTTCAATTCAATTTTGTCATGTAAACAGTCAAATTAAAAAATACACTGTTTCTCTTCTCTAATATGAGTTCTTAATTTAAATATGTACATTTGTGAGAAGATAGAATATATTCCCTTTCTGATGAGAGAAACAGAAGAGACATTGAGCAGCAGTAGGGAACAGAACAGTTTCACACATGAATAGGACCTTCAGCACACTATCTGGGAAGCCATGATGCCATATTAACCCAACTCCATCTGCCCATGCATGATCCATAACTCTCCTGAATGTGCCAATCCAAATGCCTCTTAAATGTTATTATCATATCTGCTTTCACCACAGCATATTCCTGGAACCGTTCATTCTTTGTTTAAAAAAAATCTTGCTTCACACATTCCTGTGCCTACCTTAAAGCCTTGCTTTGAATTTTTGACATTTTCACCTGGGGAAAAGGACTGGCTTTCCACCCTATTCAGGCCTCATAATTGTATATGATTGTACAGTTTAATGACATTAGTAAATCCCAGTTGAGCCATTATAGGAAATGGTTCAGTTATTATTGAATGGGAACACAATTTCCTGCAGCTAAAGAGATATATTCATGATGGTTAACCGTACTTCCAAGTTTTTGTTCTCTAATCATTGTTTTGACTTTTTCTTGCTGAAACAAAAAACAGATATTACACAATTGAAAACTAACTGCAACATTTTATTTTTGTGTTTGTTAATTTGGTATAGATGAATATTCATTTATTAGCTGTTGGATTTCTAACAAATACTAACCAATGCTACCAAGCGTTTCAAAGTGTATAATGGTTACTCATTAGTATTTAGTTTGTAAAGGTAGCATAAGAACAAACTTAACTACTGGACTGAAGAAGGGTCTGAACATGAGTTTCGACCCAAAATGTCACTTATTCCTATTCTCCAGAGAAGCAGCCTGACACGCTGAGTTACTCTAGCATTTTGTAACTATCATAACTACTGGACAATATTGATATGAAATTAACTTTGTTGTACTGATAATACTGCTTTTTTTTAATATAGCTATTGGGATTCTGCATATGACAACGATGTTATGGAAAACAGAATTGGATTGAATCTGTTATATGCCCAGGTATTAGTGGTCTTTGTTACTAAATATATTTGCATCCCAGGAACAGAATATTCGCCATCGATATGTTTGTAAATTCAACATTACAAAATCTCATTCTCCTAAATGTGATTTTTTTTTTTTACTTTATACTTTCCAAAATCTCATTCCACTTAAATTTTATGTGTTGATTAATACTGCACCCCGTGCTATTTAATGCCATTATTTGCCCTTTAATTAAAGAAAATAACACTTTTTTGAGCTGTCCCTTTTTGCTCCATTGAGGAATATTAGTTAAAATGTTAAAGTAATATAAACCAGAACAACTGAGCACCAAAATACCTCTGGATACTCTGTCCCTATGCAGTAAGACTTGAGAGCCATGTTAGACTCCTTTAGAGGAACATTCTAGTTAACTTACAAGATGTGATGAAGCAGAATAGTCAATGTAATGCCGAACATATAACCAATGAATCAAGAATTAAAAGGTGTTAGAAACGTGGTATCTTTTAGCTAGTCTTGCTGAAGCATAATGTTTTCACATGCCATTAAAATCACAAATTTTCTAGTGTGATAGCTTAAGTTAAAATATTGTCAGCTTATCAAAAATAGGACTACTTTTGTCATTAATTAGACAAATTCTTATGTCACAGACAGTGGCTGATATTGAACGGGGGTGGGTCCTTGTCAACAAGGAGCAGCACCGACAGTTAAAATCACTTCAAGAGAAAGGTTCAAAAAAAGAGGTGAGTTGTACTATATGGAATGGGCATGAGAAAAAAAGAGCCGACAGAGTACCATTTATTATTTTGACAACAGCATATTGTCAAAATAATAAATAATAAATGTAAAAACACCACTTTTAGGGGTGTATTATAGACCGCCAAATGGGGAGCGTGAATTGGAAGAGCAAATATGTAAGGAGATAGCAGATATTAGTAGTAAGCACAAGGTAGTGATTGTGAGAGATTTCAATTTTCCAAAAATAGACTGGGAAACACATTCTGTAAATGGGCTGGATGGTTTGGAGTTTGTAAAATGTGTGCAGGATAGTTTTTTGCAGCAGTACATAGAGGTATCGACCAGAGAAGGGGCAGTGCTGGACCTCCTGTTAGGAAATGAGGCAGGTCAGGTGACGGAGGTATGCGTTGGTGAGCACTATCGGGACCCGTGATCACAATACCATTAGTTTCAATATAATTATGGAGAGAGTCAGAACTGGACCTAGGGTAGAGATTTTTGATTGGAGAAAGGCTAACTTTGAGGGAATGCGTAAGGATTTAAAGGAGTGAATTGGGACACTTTGTTTCATGGGAAGGATGTAGAAAGAAATGGAGGACTTTTAAAGGGGAAATTGTAAGAGTACAGAATCTTTATGTCCCTGTTAGGTTGAAAGAAATAGAAAAATTAGAAAGAGCCATGGTTTACAAGGGAAATTGGATACTTGTTTCGAAAAAAGAGAGATATCTACAATAATTATAGGAGGCATGGAGTAAATGAGGTGCTAGAGGAGTATAAAAGAATGTAAAAAGAATCTTAAGAAAGAAATTAGGAAGGCTAAAAGAAGATATGAGGTTGCTTTGGCAAGAAAGGTGAAAGTAAACCCAAAGGGTTTCTACAGCTATATTAATAGCAAAAGGATAACGAGGGATAAAATTGACCATTAGAGAACCAGAATGGACAAACTATCTGCAGAGCCAAAGAGATGGGGGAGAATATTGAACAATTTCTTTTCTTCGGTATTCACCAAGGAGAAGGATATTGAACTCGGTGAGTTTAAGGGGTAAAGAGTAGAGTAGCTATGGAAACTATGAGATTCAAAGAGGAGGAAGTACTGACACTTTTGAAAAATATAAAAGTGGATAAGTCCTCCAGGTCCTGACAGGATATTCCCCTAGACATTGAGGGAAGTTAGTGTAGAAATAGCAGGAGCTATGACAGAAATATTTCAAATGTCCATTAGAAACGGGAATAGTGCCGGAGGATTGGCGTATGCGCATGTTGTTCCATTGTTTAAAAAGGGTTTCAAAAGAATAAACCTAGCAATTATAGACCTATTAGTTTTGACGTCAGTGGTGGGCAAATTAATGGAAAGGATACTTAGAGATAATATAAATAAGCATCTGGATAAACAGGGTCTGATCAGGAACAGTCAACATGGATTTGTGCCTGGAAGGTCATGTTTGACAAACCTTCTTGAATTTTTAATGAAGCGGTAACTAGGGAAATTGATGAGGGTAAAAGCAGTGGATGTTGTCTATATGGATTTCAGTAAAGGCCTTTGACAAGGTTCCCCCATGGAAGGTTTGGTTAAGAAGGTTGTCAATCTTTGGGTGTTTAATGGCGGAGTACAAGATTGATTCAACAGTGGCTGAATGGGAGATGTCAGAGTAATGGTGGATGGCTGTTTGTCAGGTTGGAAGCCGGTGACCAGTGGGTGCCTCAGGGATCTGTGTTGGGTCCACTGTGTGTTTGTCATGTACATCAATGATCTGGATGATGGGGAGTGTAAGCGAATTTTATAAGAAAGTATGCAGATTCGGGTTTTTGATGTTGTGGAAAAGAAGTAAGATTTCAAAGTCTACAGAGAGAATTTAGGGCAATTAGAAAAGTGAAGATGGCAATAGGAGATTAATGCTGAGAAAAAGTGTGTGAAGTGCTACAACTTGGCCGGATGACAAATCAAAATAGGCCGTACATGGAAGAAAATAAGGAACTGTGGAACAGAGGTTTCGGGAATAACTGTGCATAGGGGTGGAACTTGTAGATATGGTTGTAAAAGAAAGCAGAAAGCTTTGTGTGCTGGCCTTTATAAATCAGAGGGTAGGGACTCTTTACAAGGCATTGGTAAGTGGAGTATAGGAAGGAACAAATAAATGAGAGAGTACAGAGAGATTCTAGAATGTTCAGCAAAGGTTCCAGCAACTATGTTACAGAGAAAGGTGAACAAGAGGCTTATATTCTTGAGCGGCAGAAAGGTTAAGGGGGGAACCTTAATTGAGGATTTACAATGAGAAAAGGGATAGACAGAATGACGTGGGATAAACTTTTTCCCATTGAGGGTATACAAAACAAAGGGCAAAAATTTACTGAACAGAGGTTTCGGGGTAACGTGAGGGGGAACTTCTTTACTCAGAGGGTGGTGGCTGTGTGGAATCAGCTTCCAGCAGAAGTGGTGGAGGCAGGATCGATTTTAACCTTTAAGAGTAAAGTGGATAGGTATATGGACGTGAAGGGAATGGAGGGGTATGGTCTGAGTGCAGGTAGATGGGACTAGGGGAAAACAAATGGTCGGCACGGACTGGAAGGGCCGAGAGGGCCTGTTTCCGTGCTGTAATTGTTATATGGTTATATTAGTATCATTACATTTTTCATCTACTTGTAGATTTGTTTAAATGTATGACTTTTATTGAGAGAGATTTCACAATTTCCATACGATTAGCAAAAGAGTATAGAATTAGAAATCCGCTTTTAGTTGGAAATTGGTAAGCAAATAGGAGACAGAGAAAGGAATGTAAAAAGGACGTTATTTCTTTCAGTCTTAAAGTACTTTTGTTTGTAAATGGGCTAGCTATGAAGATGTAAATTATTGTGTTTCTGTGCAGTTTATCGGCCTGGCACAAACACTGAAGTATTATGGATACATCAAGTTTGATCCGTGTATCACTGATTTTCCAGAGAAAGGTTGCCATGTAATAGTCAGCGCTGGCAACAATGAACTGAATTTTCATGTCAAGTTGCCGAACGAACAAATCAAAGAAGGCAGTTTCAAGGTCACACGCATGAGGTGCTGGCGTGTCACTTCCTCAGTGAGTATGATGGAAAGGTTTTGAAAAATCTCAATCATTCATTGTTGAAATATTGATATAATACAAGATTCTACACTTGATTATTTAAAAAAATATTAAATACTGCTATTTCTTTAAATACTAAAATTTTAATAGCCTGAAATTTGTTTTCAAGCATTTAGGACATTTGTAGGTCATTTTAAAACACAATAAACCCTCATTATAATGTACCATATGGAGGATAATCTGTTAATGCTGATTATTCATTATAAATTAGTGTGTAGTTGAAACAACAAACTGCAGATGATGGTTAATACAAAAAAGAGAGACAAAGTGCTGGAGTAACTCAGCGGGTCAAGCAGCATCGCTGGAGAACATGGATCGGTGACGTTGGGACCCTTCAGTCTGCTGAGTTACTCCAATACTTTGTGGTCGTTTCTTTTTTTTTTTTTTTTTATTTTATTAGAAGCAATGCATATTGTCTAAGATACAACAGTTCTTCAAATACAAATTAGACTTGTCACAAGGATTGTACAGATGTTACGGAATAAACTTTGTGTCGTTTCACCTTAAAACTAGCTGCTAATGCCACTGATCTGCATCAGCAAGCCCTTCACCGGTTCACTCGGTCGGGGGTGGCGTTGAAAGCCGGGGCTCGAGACAGTGCGAGCATGGGGTGGCATCAAAAGCCGGGGCTCGAGACAGTGCGAGCATGGGGTGGGTCAGCAGGTCCATCCACAATATCTGAAATCCGTTAAAATACGGTCTGTTAAAATGAGGGTTTACTGTAATAAAATTAACGATTCATTTAAATTTTCTGACTTTCATGTCACTTAACCTTTTTGTGTCAGCATTGCCTCAATTATATCTGGCCTTTTGTTAAACAAGGTGTGATAGAGTGATATTTTGATGCAATGCTGAGATGTGCAGGACGGGTCGGCAAACCTGTGGCTAGATACGGGGATTATGCCCAGATGCAGGACTCTAATTAACTATAAACAACGTTACTTGCATTACTTGCAATATATCCTCCATTGCTTTACTGTAGATGATAGTTAATTTTATAGCTTTATATACATTTTACTTCTCCATGCTTTATGTTTGCCCTCTGGGCAAAAGCCTAAGATGGGGGATGTAGATCAAACAGTATTACTGATTTGATCTGTGTCTGGTTTTGCTGCTGACCTGATCCATAAACCATGTCTGGTTTCCACACTACCACCTGGTGGAATGCGGGCAGCCATGTTTGGTCCATATCCATGTTTGGTCATGGATCCATAATCCATGTCAGCAGCAAAACCAGACACGGATCAAATCAGCAATACTGTTTGATCTACAAGGTGGTCATGCATAATTTCTATAGTTGCGACAAATCTAAAATGAAAATAAAAAAATTGTATAAATACTCAGAAGATCAGATTGCAACTGTGGAGAGATGCAGTTAATTTTTCAGGTCATGCTGTCAAAGACTCTTCATCAGAACTGGGAAAGAAAATAAATTTGATAAATTGTAACGGATAGTGGAGGAAGTGGACACTTATGTTAAGATAAAACTGGGATGACAATGGGGACATGTTATTGAATGAATGGGAGCAATTCCGTTTCTCTGTTTTAGTTGTGTGTTAATGGAATTATTGCTTTTCCTTTGACTTTTTAAAACCGTATACTAATCTTTGACAGTGAAAACATGAAGTAGCTGTCAAAGGTGCAAGTTAGCATTGGCTTAAAACATGGAACAGTCCCTTCGACCCACAGTGTCCAAGACATACACTATGCCAGGTTAAACTAATCTCCTCTGCCTGCATGCCTGGTTTTAATTTGCTCTAAAGTGGTGTTCAAGGTTATTTTTGAAAAATTGCTGATGGGTGCAACACATTTAGATATGGATTTGAATTGAGATTTGGAAACCTAGAAACAAGGTGCTGGAGGAGGCCATTTGGCCCTTTGAGCCAGCACAGCCATTCATTGTGGTCATGGCTGGTCATCCACAATCACAACCCGTGCCTGCCTTCTCCCCATATTCCTTGATTCTGCCCCAAGAGCTCTATCTAACTCCCTTTTAAATTAATCCAGTGAATTGGCCTCTACTGCCTTCTGTGGCAGAGAATTCCACAAATTCACAACTCTCTGGACGATTCACAACTCTCTGGGTGACTTGTTTTAGACTCTGTGGACTTTTTTGCAACTCATTTTAAATGTTTTACAGGTACCACTGGCAAATGGAACAGCAAGCAGCCCCGGAAAAACTGAGACCAAACTAGAATTGGCTTTTGAATATCTGATGAGCAAAGACCGACTCCAATGGGTGACAATTTCTAGCCCCCAGGTAAACATGGTTAATTTTGAGTGACTCATCAGTAAAACTGAGTGAGCTGATTATATTGTGTACACTTAATAGTATCATAGAACTCTGGTGATATAAATGCACATGTTCTAATCTGCATTATTGGGTACCGTGGTTGTGCTATGATGACAATTTTATATTTTTTCAGTAACAAAAGGCATTGTCATTTTGTTTTGTTGGCATCAAAACTAACCACTCGCTCTTGAGCTCTCTTGTCACCCCCATTTATATATGACTTCTTCCTCGAGAATCCTCTCTGGTATTTTGAGGGTTTTTTTCCACGTGATTATGAATGAATTTTAGCACAGCTGTTGGGTTCAAGCTACAGGTTTTAAACAAAAAAAAACATATTGGTCATTCCTAACCTTTTCAATCATTGGAAATCTGGTAAGGGTTCAGCCAGAATGATTTGTTAAAGAATCTAAATCAGAAAAGGCAGTGGTGTATATTTCTGCAATAGAGATTAGAAATTCTGATGAAAGGAATCGCCAAAATTTCATCAATCTCAACAATAAACTGAGTCCTTAGTCTTAGAATTTCCCCCAAAAAGCTTCATTAGGAATTTCATGTGCATGAATTTTTGCATTGGCTGAGTGCTGCTTTTGATGCTGCATTTTTGCAAATCAAAAATGCGTTCCAAAGAATACTCATAAATTTGACATACCCTGTGTTTCATAGTAGATCATAAACATGGAATTGTGGATATTCACAGGAGGTATTTAGCCCAACTTTTCTTGGATTTTGAACTAGACTTCCCAAATTGTTTTTTGTTTTGATCTTAAATTGTTACCCAGTGTGTATTTAAAAGTCACTTGGCCACACTCTCAAGTAAGTATTCCTTATCTGACTGGAAAGCTTTTATTAAGTGGGTTTGAGTGAATGATATTGTACTGCCACCAGTCATTAACTGGACAAGAATCATTTGCTATTTCCAGCAATCTTCAATTCATCAGTATTCCCCAAAGTTGGGCGAGCTTCCCAGAAGCTTAGCAATTAACCGTTTCGGATTTCCGCTGAGTCAGTTTGTTTGAAAATACATTTTTTTCCCTACAACATCAATCACTTTTTAAAGGTAAATTAACTTCACACAGGCTTCTACTGTTAATTTGGACCTACCAGAAAGTAGAATTATGCCAGGAACTGGCTGAAATCTTGGCACTTTCAGATGTCCTAGCTGAGAATAAGAATCAAATGTTGTGGCATTAAATTACCTTTCATAATGTAGCACCTTAATACTCAAATAATTTCAATCATGGAGTACAGCCTGGAAACTTTTTTTTTTTCCTCCAGTATGTACATGCTGGCCATTACGTATACCATTTCCATTTTCCCAGTAGATTTTCACTGTATTTCTATTCAATGGCATTTCAAATATTCATCTGAATATTACCCTTCACTGACCCTTTTAGTCCACAAGTTTAATTTAAACTCCATCTACCCAAAACAAATCTCAAATCCATTCAATCTCCTACCCATGGCCTCCAAATGTATGCCCTCTTGTCATAGATGCCTCTGTCAAGAGAGAAATGGTTCTACTCTTCCTCTAGCTCTTTCAATGTTATGTACCTCCCTTGGGTCACCCTCAACCTTCACCATCCCAAAGAAAACAAATTCATCATATCCAGTTTCTGCTCATAATTGAAATGCTCCAATCCAGACAACATCCCTTGCACTCTCTTCAATGCACTTCATACCTGCAGTGTAGCAATCAGAATTGTGGTATTCAATGTCCAGGCTAAAGGCGGCAAACACCTGAGATGCCTCTTAAACATTTAACATTATTACATGTTTAATTTTTGGAAGATTTATTTTCCTTGTAACATAACATAATAGAGGCTGAGCTTTGTTCTGACTGATGTTTGTTTATTAGGCAATAATGATGAGTATCTCTTTACAAGCAATGGTGGATGAGCTTATGGTAAAGAAATCAGGTGGCAATATAAAGAAGGTAAATTCACCATTTTTTTGAATTGTTAGGCCAAAAACCTGTAAGCTTTTGATCTGTACTTTTGAAATATTTTGATGCAAACAGTGATGAATGTGCGTTTGTTGGATCCCAGGAGGCATGTTTAACCATAATTCAGTTAAAAAGAAGTTGGTTATTGCAAGAGGAAACAATTTGAATCAATTTCTCTGAAGTAATACTTTTAAAAATATATCCTGGCTTTTAGAATTTTGATTCATACAATGCGTGCGTAGATAGTAAAACTGAAATTTATTGCCCATTCCTTTGTGCCCGAGCAGGGCTCGAAATTAGCGGTTGCCCGGGTGCCATTGACCACAGAAAGTGCCGCCAGGCAACCTAAATGATGACTCATTTTGCCCGGCTTGGCACCCAAATACTGGTTTATACCGGTAGACGCAAAAAACTGGAGTAACTCCGCGGGTCAGGCAGCATCTCTGGCGAATAGGAACTGACGTCTCGTGTCGGCGGTGGCTGTATTCCACTAGTATCTTTGATTGCGGGGCAAAGATAGAAGGGTCAGAGCGAATGACTGGCCCCGAACAGCGGCCTCAACAGCAACTCCACCACCTCCTCCTCCCGTACCCCGCCCGGAGGAAGGAGGCCTCCCTCTCCCTCTCTCCCAGCCTCTGCGTGCGAGTGGGGTCGTTTTAAAAGCGCCTTTTGCGGATTTGCCATCAGAGGCTGCTATCGCCCTGATGACGGCGCTTTCAAAACAACCCCTCTCGCACGCCAGGGAGGGAGAGGGAGGTCTCCTTCCGCTGTCTGAAGCAGCTGCACCAAAGATCCTATAGCTATAGGATCTTTGAGCTGCACCGCTCGGCCCTGCTCCTTCCTATCGGCTGGAGGAGGGGAGGCGGCGGCACTTTGGCGTTGGACAGGGACGGCCAAGGCAGCGGGGCGATGTCCGAGGAGCGCTGACCTTCCTTCCTCCCCACCTCCTCTGCCCCTTCCCCCCTTTTTGTCTCTGTGTCTCTCCCCCCCCCCCCCCCCCCCCCCCCAAATCTATTCATTATCCTACCCAACCCACATTGATTCTCCTGCCACCCCCCCACCCCCATCTATCCTACACTGGTCCCCCAGTTCATCCTGTACTGACCCCCCCCCCCCCCCCCTCCCATCCATCATGCACTTCTCCCCCATTCATGCTGCACTGTTCCTCCCATTCATCCCGTACTGACCCACCCTCCATTTACCCTGCACTGATCCTCCCATCCATCCTGTACTGATCCCCATTCACCCTGTACTGATCCCCCATTCACCCTGTACTGATCCCCTCATGCATCCTGTACTGATCCCCTCATTCATCCCGTACTGATACCCCATTCATCCTATACTGATCCCCCTCATTCATCCTGTAATGATCTCCTGCATAGACTCTCCGATCCACGCTGTCCTGACACCCCCCCACCCCCAAAATTCATCCTGTACTGATCCTCCCCATTCCTGTGCTGATTCCCCCATCCCCATCCATCCTGTACTGATAACCTCATTCAAGAAGAATGGGGGGAACAGTCTGAAGAAGGGTCTCGACCCGAAACGTTGCCTATTTCCTTAGCTCCATATATGCTACCTCACCTACTGAAATTCTCCAGCATTTTTGTCTACCCCCATTCATCCTATACTCATCTTCTCCACCCCCCCCCCCCCCCCCCATCCATCCATCCCCCGTACTGATCCCCCACCCCCCCCCCCCCCCCCCCCTCCCCCCATTCAACATTTAAGAATAAGGTTGTAACGTAACAAATTGTGAAAAAGGGGTCTGAATAGTTTCTGAATGCACTATATCTCTGCCTTAAATATATCCACTGACTTTGCCTTCACAGCTTTCTGTGCCAATGAATTCCACAGATTCACCACCCTCTGATTAAAGAAATTCCTCCTCGTCTCCTTCCTAAAGGAACGACCTTTAATTCTGCGGCTATGATCTCTAGACCTAGACTATCCCACAAGTGGAAACATCCTGCACACATCCACTCTATCCAATCCTTTCACTATTCTGTACGTTTCAATGAGATCCTCCCTCATTCTTCTAAACTCCATAAAATATAGGCCCAGTGCCATCAAACGCTCATCATATGTCAAGCTTATCACTTGTGTGCAAACCAAAGTTTTTTGTGTCCAAACGTTCAGGGCGGAACTTGAATCTACAACCACTGGCTCAAAGGCAAGTACAGTGGCTTGCAAAAGTTTTCATACCCTTTGAACCTTTCCACATTTTGTCACGTTACATGCACAAAGGTAAATGTATTTTATTGGGATTTTATGTGATAGACCAACACAAAGTGGTGCATAATTGTGAAGTGGAAGGAAAATGATACATGGTTTCCAAATTTTATTACAAATAAAACAACTGAAAAGTGTGGCGTGCAAAAGTATTCGGCCCCCCTGAGTCAATACTTTATAGAACCAACTTTCGCTGCAATTACAGCTGCAAGTCTTTTGGGGTATGTCTCTACCAGCTTTGCACATCCAGAGACTGAAATTTTTGCCCATTTTTGCAAAATAGCTCAAGCTCAGTCAGATTGGATGGAGAGCGTCTGTGAACAGCAATTTTCAAGTCTTGCCAGAGATTCTCAATTGGATTTAGGTCACCCTTCCATAAAGGGCCGATTTGTGGAGTGCACGACTAATAGTTGTCCTGTGGACAGATTCTCCCACCTGAGCTGTGGATCTCTGCAGCTCCTCCAGAGTTACCATGGGCCTGCTGGCTGCTTCTCTGATCAATGCTCTCCTTGCCCAGCCTGTCAGTTTAGGTGGACGGCCATGTCTTGGTAGGTTTGCAGTTGTGCCATACTCTTTCCATTTTCGGATGATGGATTGAACAGTGCTCCGTGAGATGTTCAAAGCTTGGGATTTTTTTTATAACCTAACCCTGCTTTAAATTTCTCCACAACTTTATCCCTGACCTGTCTGGTGTGTTCCTTGTGCTTCATGATGCTGTTTGTTCACTAATGTTCTCTAACAAACCTCTGAGGCCTTCACAGAACAGCTGTATTTATACTGAGATTAGATTATACACAAGTGGACTCTATTTGCTAATTAGGTGACTTCTGAAAGCAATTGGTTGCACTGGATTTTATTTAGGGGTATCAGAGTAAAGGGGGCTGAATACTTTTGCACGCCACACTTTTCAGTTTTTTATTTTTAAAAGAATTTGAAAACCATGTATTAATTTCCTTCCACTTCAAAATTGCGCGCCACTTTGTGTTGGTCTATCACATAAAATCCCAATAAAATACATTTACGTTTGTGGTTGTAACGTGACAGAATGTGGAAAAGTTCAAGGGTATGAAAACTTTTGCAAGCCACTGTATGTTACCATGGTCCAGGATTTATTGACACAGGTTGATCATATGCTGAATAATCCAACCACATTTTTGTTTGGAGGTGGAAAGAACTAATAGAAATTGCATTAATTGCAATGCGTAAAAAGAGTTGAGATATTGTATTGTAATTTTGCTGCATGTCATTGTGGTATATATCATGTCTTGATTGGTGAATATGTTTAGTTTGTGAGTTATTCGAAGCAGAAATAATATGTGAATGTAGACAAAAGTGCTGGAGAAACTCGGTGGATGCGGCAGCATCTATAGAGCGAAGGAAATATGCAACGTTTCGGGCCGAAACTCTTCTTCAGACTGATGGGTTTCGGCCTGAAAAGTTGCCTATTTCCTTCACTCCATAGATGCTGCTGCACCCGCTGAGTTTCTCCAGCACTTTTGTTTACCTTCGATTTTCCAGCATCTGCAGTTCCGTCTTGAACATAATATGTGAATGCTTCATTGAGCATAATTCTGACTGGTAACTACGCACTTCGTCCGAGCACATTATCGCACGCTTCATGCAAACCGTCTTCAATGACCACCTAAACTGTCATTTGGCAACCTAAAAAGCTGTCAAGGTTGCTTGGCTGGCAACGTGGAAAAAAAGTTAAGCGAGAGCCCTGTCGAGGGAAATTGGTGAGGTGACTTGCAACATTTCAGTATTTGTAAGAAATAGCCTTATTGGTTCAAATTTTGCTTTGATAATGAAATGTGATGTTTTTCAGGATGTTGTGTGGCATAGAGGGAATCCTATTTCCATGCAGAATCCATGCAGTTGGTGGAGCAATGAGGTTGTGTAGCATGTGGCCATGCATCTGCTGTTCCTTCCTACTCATACAGCATGGAAATTTGTCTCTTTCAATTCAAAGTCCACATCAACTGTCAAAAACATCTGTTTGCATTAAACCCATTTTATTCTCCCCACACTTGCATCAGCTTCCTCCAGATCTTACACCTTGACAATTTACAAGTCAATTAATCAACCAACCCGCACCATTTGGAGATGTGGGATTAAACTAAAGTACTTGGACAAACCCTACAGTCATGGGGAGAGTATACAAATGCACACAGTTGGCATTGAAGGTCAGGATTGAACCTAGTTCATTGAAAGTATGAGATAGCAGTTCTTCTATATGCACCACTGGGCTGCATTAAAACAGCCTTTGTTTATTAGGGAAGTGCTGTGGCAATGCATTCTGTAGTTGGGTGTAATAGAGTTTTTTTTTATGCCAGTACTTTATCCTAATTGATGTAGAGCTTGATTTGAGCAAGTGCTGTGTTTTCCATCAGTATGAACAGGTTTTTGTGTGTGAATCTTTATCTAACATTTTATAACTGATCTGCAGATGCTGAAGAAGAGAATAAATGGTGCGCTGCATCGATCAGACAGCCAGCAAGCTGTGAAGTCCCCTCCACTACTGGTTAGAATATTTACTTTGCAGTTTTATTTTCAAGTTTGAATTGAATGAGTAGTCAATGAATTGGTTGTTGTATTCACTGGAAAATTTACAGCTGCCTATTCTATTCTGGTTAGGCTGTGGGCCGAGCATCAAAAATGTGTCTAGAAATCAGTTTTCGTGACCCAGGTTAAAGAACTACATGAAATTTTCCACAGTTAGATGAAATATAATTGAGAAGGAAGTCATAACTCGACACTGCCAAAAGTTGCACATTAATTAATTAGAAAATGAGTTCGGGAAAGTAAGCGCCATCTAGTGGCCAATGCCCATATTACACCATGGGCAGCCTATTTCCATGTTGCAGTCCATTTAAACTATATATATATTATACTTAATTATATATGATTACAGTCATATTTACAGGTTCTATATATATATAACCTGTAAATATGACTGTAATCATATATAATTAAGTATAATTATATATAAAAATAAAATGATGAATATAATTGTGAGTTTTAATGAAACTGCCGCAGAGGTCCTGCTCCTGAACCAACCTAATTAATGGGTGAGGGCAGTTCCTGTGGGTTCCTCTCTTTACTGAACCCCACTGACTGCCAGTGTGCATAGTGGGGGTCACGGCCATAGTGGGACTGGGGCAGTGCCAGGCTGGGGACAGTCCTGCAAGGCATCTTCCAGTCGCTTTAATAGGAAATGTAATGAGACTGCAGCAGAGGTCCCGGGTTTTAAGGGCTCATGAACCTGCCTAATTAAAGGGTCAGGACAGATCCTCTGGGTTCCCCTGTTTACTGAACCTCACTGACTGCAATCGTGGGGAGAGTGGGGGTAACAGCCATAGTGGGACTGGGGCAGGGCCAGGCTGGGTGACAGACCTGTAAGAGACCTGTCTTATTTCTGATGTATATGTCACATCCTGACCAAGAATCGAATGCTCTGATGTTTACTCGATGAGTATTCATTTTAAGCTACAATGAGCCTATATTTATGTTAGAGACCTTAGAGATGGTAGAGATGGTGCCTTTGCAAATGAAGGTTATTACCTTTAATCTAAAATAACCCTAAGAGTTGCATTGTTTGAGTATCTAATTTGTGTGTGTGTCTGTATACCTGTCAAACGTGTATGTGTGGATGGATGCATGTGTGGATGTATGTGTTTGCATGGATGTGTACATGTATGTCTGCGTGCGGGTGTTTGTGTGCGCATGTGTGTGTGTACATGCATGGAAGTGTGCGTACGGATGGATGTATGTGTGGATGGACTGTCGCACTGTCATTCACCAGAACGCCATTATCATAAGTAATTCACTCATTGTTTAAATAAGTTGACCAAATAAACAGTGAAATGATCAACACTAAAATAAATCATTATATAATCGTTTATTTCCCCAATTTATTTGTTTACATCTGATCTTCATCTGAATATTCTTCATCAGATTCCAAGTCTTTTGATAAGTCCATTGATAAGTTAGTTCAAGTTCAAGTGGAGGGTCAGGCAGAGGCTACAAAAAAAAAACATCTCATAGTCATTAAGTCAGCATGGACTTCAATTCATAAAATTTCAACCTCTTCTTAATGTTAATGAGAATAACACTGTTACTACCAAAGATAAATTAGTTCAAGTTCACATACACCAATTCATTTCTACATAAACATAACCATTTCTGACCATTTCTCACTCCAATGGTAGCCTATAAAGTGCAATGAATATTCGTCCGTTTTTCTCCCGTGGTTGGGGCCTGGAAACGGCCGCTACGGACGGCACTATGTACAGCCTCCCTCCCCCCCCCCCCCCCCCCCCCCCCCCCCCCCCGCTGACATGATCCAAACACACTCCGCGTTCGCGAATCGCCGCTTCTTAATTGAGACCGCGGCTTCACTATATTAAGTACATAGGCCCCGCGGTCGGAGCACTTGTACTCGGTAAGTTATCGCAGGGAGCTCCGAGATTAGATGTTAATGACTTATTAGACTACAGCAAGCTGGCATTAGTGAAAATGTGTAATTTACCTTATAACATATAACAATTACAGCACGGAAACGGGCCCTCTCGGCCCTTCCAGTCCGTGCCGATCATTTGTTTTCCCCTAGTCCCATCTACCTGCACTCAGACCATACCCCTCCATTCCCTTCCCATCCATATACCTATTCCACTTTACTTTTAAATGTTAAAATCAATCCTGCCTCCACCACTTCTGCTGGAAGCTCATTCCACACAGCCACCACCCTCTGAGTAAAGAAGTTTCCCCTCACGTTACCCCTAAACTTACGTCCCTTAATTCGCATGTCATGCCCTCTTGTTTGAATCTTCCCTACCCTCAATGGGAAAAGCTTGTCCACGTCAACTCTGTCTATCCCTTTCATCATTTTAAAGACCTCAATCAAGTCCCCCCTTAACCTTCTGCGTTCCAAAGAATAAAGACCTAATTTGTTCAACCTTTCTCTGTAACATAGTTGCTGGAACCCAGGCAACATTCTAGTAAAATTCTAGCAACATTCTACCTTGTTATGGATACACATAGTTTAAGCCCTCAACTTCATGAATGAATTGAATGAGTGAATGTACATCCTCCAAATCTCATTTTTTCACATTATAATGGGTGCAATTAAATTAATTAAAGTCCATACAGATTAATTTTCATAAATTCATACTTTAGATCTTACCTTCCAATTGACTCACAAAGTTTGACTGGTTTCAACTTTGTGTTGCAGCACCTCAGCAGTGACTTTGCTTTCAAGAGTGTCTTCTACTTCTATCCACTTAGCTGTACATGCTTCAGACTTCTTACTGCTTTTCTCACTAAATTCAATTATCCTGCTGCAAGTTTCCACAACATGTATTCCACAGAATTAGAAAGAACCTTCATGGGAATTTCCAGTAAAACAGGCACCAGTGAAGTCTTCTCAGCCATGTTGTGTGCTCCCTGCCTAGCTAGCCTGAAACAAAGCGCGTGATTGGCCAACTGGCGTACAACTCAATGTTAAACGTGCTTTGATTGGACTAAAAATACCCAAACATTTTCCGTTTTTTCTCTAATTTAATAAAAATGTGTAAGTCTTGTTCTTGGTGAGTTTCAGGGATGATTTATATATTTATACACAATATGTGAAAATTTCATGTAGTTCTGTGACTTGGGTCACGAAACATTGGAATAAAGCTCCTCGGCCCACAGCCTAGGTATATTCAACCACCGTAAAGCATTAATGTGCACTGCAAAAATCTGATGACAAAAATCAGACTCTTGCCCCATGTTGCATGTGGTGTTCCTTCCTGAATCTGATCAAACATTGTAATTTTGAACTTGATTGTTTTTTCTCTCAATTCCTCTGCTTTTCAAAAAAAAAGCAAGTCTTTCTTACCTCTCTGCTATCCCTAACAGAAAGTACTGATAAAATGCAATATATTTCTTGGTACATGGATAGGAAAGGTTTAGAGGGATATGAGCCAGCATGGCAATTGGCACTAGTTTAGCTGGGGTATCTTGGTTGACACAGAGGAGTTGTCCCAAGGACCAATTTTCGTGCTATGACTCTCTGAATTTGAAAATTCTATGCCAAATGTTCTCATCCATCCCTAAAAGGAGGGGTGGGGTGTGTGGGGGTGCAAAATAATTTGTTTACATTTATCTGATCGTTACACCATGAGGAGCACAGAAACAAATTGGATAAAATGTAGTACTCTATATAAACTCCATATTGTATTGGATCGTGTATCCATCTTAGCTAGAAAGTGTGCACATGACCAATCTTGGAACAGATCATTTGTTCATGTAATCTGTGATCTGCTTTGAAATAGTTAAGTCAATGGAGGTTTTGGCCTTAGAAAGGATTTGGGATTCAAAAATATGCAGGTTTTGTTGTAACTGTACAAGGTGCTGCAATATTCTTTGCAGTTTTGATCCCCTTACCCACGAAAGGATTGGTGGCCATCCAAAGGAAATTCGCTAGGCTAATTCCTGGGATGACATGGTTGTACAAACAAACAAGGAGAGACACATTGGGTCTGTATTCCTTGGAATGTAAAATAATGTGTGCAGACATAATTCAAACATAAGTGAGCCTACCAGGGTACATGTTGAGATGTTTCCTCTTGTGAGAGAATCACAGACAAGGGGACCTGGTTACAAGATGAGTGTCAGCCTTTCAAACTGAGGTGCATGGAGATTTCTTCTTTGTAGGTAGTAAATCTTAGGAATTATGTTACTCAAAAGGTGGTGGAGGCAAGATCATTATTTTTTTTACCATGGAAAGAGTTAATTATTTGAAAGATTGACGAATATGGAGATCAGGCACAAAGGTGTAGTTGAGGCTTGAGGAACTTGGTGGGTGGCCTACTCCTGCTATTTTATTAGAGTCATACAGTGTGGAAACGGGCTCTTCAGCCCAACATGCCCACACTGACCAACACGTCCCATCGACACTAGTTCCACTTGCCTGCATTTGGCCTATATCCCTCTAAACCTGTCCTATCCTTGTACCTGTCTAAAACGTTTCTATCGTTTCTTAAACTTTTAAATAGTCCCTGCCTCAACTACCACCTCCGGCTGCTCGTTCCATACACCCATCACCTTTTGTGTGAAAAGGGTACCCCTCAGATTCCTATAAAATCTTACCCCCTTCACTGTAAAGCTATGACCTCTGGTTCTCAATTTTTCCCCTACTCTTGGCAAGAGATTCTGTGCTTCTATCCAATCTATCCCTCTCATGATTTTATACAGTTGGGTTATATTGGTAGGAATCTCCTTAGTTGGGGGGGGGGCGCATCAAATGGTATTCCAGGATGTTGTGTCTCCTCCCTGGTTCCAAGGTCCAGAAAGTTAGGGCGAAGGGCGCTGTTGGCAAGTTTTGGGAACTCTGCTTCACAAGAGATGTTGATGTGTTGTGCAGGGTAATGGAGGAGGCATATTTCAAGTGACACCCAAATTGGTGGTATAGTGGACAGTGAGGAAGGATATCCAAGTTCACAGAAGGATCCAGCTCGGTTTGGAAGGTGGGTTCAGGAATGGCAAATAGAATTTAACTCTGACGAGTATGAGGCATTGCACTGTGGTATGTCAAAGCTGGGCAGGACCTACACAGTAAAAGGTAGAGCCCTGGAGGATGTTCCAGAACCGAGATCTGGGAGTACAGATGTACAGTTCCGAAAAAGTAGCGAGTCATGTGGACAGAAGGTAGTGAAGGTGTTTGGCACACTTGCCTTCATTGGAAGTGTATTGAATACAAAAGTTAAAACTATTATGATACAACTGTACAAGTCATTGGTGACACCACACCGAGTAATGTCCAGCCATATAATTGATGTTATTCAGTTCGAAAGGATGCAGAAGAGATTCATCAGAATGTTACCTGGGCTTGCGGGCTTGAGTTACACGAACATTTTGATAGGTTGGGTCTTTTCTTTTCTGTGAATGTAGGAGGCTGAGTTAGAGGATTCTAAAGCTAGAGGGCATAGGTTTAAGGTTGAGAGGAGATATTTAAGAGGGACCTTCGAGCAACTTTAGAAGAATAGTTTAATAATCCACTTCTGGAATGAGCAGCCAAAGGAAGCTGTAATTACGGCTTAACACATTTGGACAGATAAAGAGATTAGAAGGGTTTAGATGGCTATGGGCCAAATTCAGACAAATGGTAAGCTAGCATGCTAATATAATGTCAAACATTATCTGCATATAGTCTTGACCTTGCAAGAATGTATTAAGGATCACTGATGGATCAACTTTTTCAGAATCCTATCTGTTGGTAATCCCTTGGAATGTAATTGTGGCCTCCATATTATTGTCCTGTTTAAACAATCAAAATGTGTTATAATAGTGGAAGAACAATTTCAAATTGCTTCATACCATGTGTTTCTTAGGATTCACCTGAATCAAACAGAGATCCTATTGTCAAACTCTCGGTAAGCATAATTATTCATTCTGTTTTTAAATGTTTTAATTTTATCTATGTAGAAGCATTTGAGCACTTTAATTTCACCTTGTCTGAACTGAACAAATTTCTGTCAACATGTAGCGTAATGTAAGAGATGCTAAGTCTATAGAAGGGCTCGACCCGAAACGTCACCCATTCCTTCTCTCCAGAGATGCTGCCCGTCCCGCTGAGTTGCTCCAGTAATCTTAAGTAATCCTCTGTTTGCTGTCTGGAAATGGAATGTCCCAGATTGTGCAATTGCAATGGATGATGATAATGCCATCATTCACTATGATGTGTAATATAAACTGCTGTATTTCAATGCTTGTGCATAATTTGACATACAATCCCATAGTTTCTGGCAGTGATTTGCCCCATCCACCCAAAGAGTTGTGAATTTGTGGAATTCTCTGCCACAGAAGACTGCGGAGGCCAATTCACTGGATGAATTTAAAAGAGAGTTAAAAAGAGATCTTGGGGCTAGTGGAATTGGGGGATATGGGAATGCAGGCATGGGTTACTGATTGTGGATGATCAGACATGATCACATTGAATGGCGGTGTTGGCTCGAAGGGCCGAATGGCCTCCTGCACCTATGTTTGAATGCTGTGCAATGTTCAGCTCTTTATTGTATTATTTATATTAGCTACTCTTGCTGAAATATGTAGCATGTATAAAGAAGAGAGGAGAGATGGATGGGTGATGCCAGGTGGGGGAGGGATAGTTGGAACTCGGAGGCTGGTCTGGGATGGGAGGAAGCAAAGAAATGTAGGGGAGATGGAACTGGGGGAGGGAAGATAAAGATGGAAACAAGCTGAAGAATGAGCGGTGACAAAAGCTACAGATGCTGAAATCTGATTTAAAGGGAAGGTGCGAATGGAAGTCATTTCATGAGAGATAGGCAGATGGAACCAGAGAGATTAGTGAATCCAGTAGGTGGTGTTTGGCTACAAGGTGGAGTACTGGAATAATTATGTGAAGGAATTGAAGATGCTGGGATTCTTTCATATAAAAAAAGGCAATGGGCAATCTTCACAGAAGGATTCAACAATAATGGATTTGAAAGAGCAAGAAGGAAGTGATTTGCTCTTGTCTGATGAGTAAAGATCATCAATAAAAGTAATTTGGAAAAGTTTCAAGATTATAAATGAATAAGTTTCATAAACTAAATGGAAATTCCATAGAAGCTTCCAAAAGGTATTTTGGGGTGGTAAATAGAAGATTAATATGCAAGGTTATGGGGGAAAAAGGTTGAGATTGCATGACTAAATTGGACAGACCTTGTCAATGGCCAGAAAAGGTAGATGGAACGAATAGCTAACTTATGAATAATGAATTAAGATTTGCTGATTATGTTTTTTTTTTGAATTTTGATTATTATTTTAAAAACTTGTATCTTGGATTAGAACCTACTGCAGTGAAATTTTGGACTCCAAATTAATGAGCATGCATTTCAATTCACTTATGTCTAACTCAAAGATAAGAGAATGCCATGAAAATTCATTACACGCCCAATTATATATGCAGTTTAACACAATTTCTGTCATATGTCTGAAAATAAATGCTTTTAATAGTATTGTGTTTTAACGGATTCTTATCAATTATAACAATTGTATTTTATGCAATTTTTTTCCCCTTCCTCATCTCGACCTCTTGCAGAGTAAACTTTCTTCTGTGAGCATCCGAGGGATCAGCACTTCTAATTCCTCTGGTGACATCAGTGCTAATAACCTCCACGGTAACTATGCCTTTGAGGGAATCGGTGATGACGATTTGTGAAGTCTGTCAAGAGAACAAATCTACTTGGCTGGGGGAGAAACCAAAATCTTGCACTTGCATCTGATCAGTTTGCACTGAATCGAATTAGGAAAGATCGAACCCTGACTGCTATTATGAAGATGCCATCATTGGTTGTGATGCAACCAAGTATCAATGTTAGTCATGATTTTTATAATCATGATTAACACCAAATTATTGTTTCCTAGAGTATTTTGCACAATGATTCAAATTTGTTGAAAATCTATAAGATCCTCGTTTACACAAATATCAGTTGAATTTAAGTTTTTTTAAATATCTAAAATCAGTAGTAGCAGTGTGTTCAAAATGGAGCTAGCTTCTAATGTTAAATTTAAGGATTAATGACAAAATTAATTTGTTTACAGATGGGAGCAGAGTTTTGTAAAATATCCCGTAACCAGCCCATAGCATCCACCTATCGTGGATACAAAGCTTTTTTTAGATAGCTGTGCACCACATTGATTATTTAGGTGTGAAAGCTCAAGTACCCAGTTGCAGAGAAAACCTCATTGGTCATTGTATGGCAAAATTACTACTCCTAGTTCTCAATTGCCTTATTTCAGTGCAAGTTTAATATTATTTTGCTATCTCTTTATTGGATTGCCTTTATCTAATGTTAATGGTTTATGGCTCGTATTATCACCTTTCCATCTATATAAATATATTAAGTGTTTCAGCAGAATACTATATCTATAAACCTATAATTTAGTGACCTGGGGCTATTATTGCAAGTTCTAATTCATTTCACATAATTTTGATCCAGGACTCTACTTTGATTGCAGAACATTGGAGGTTGTTTCTAAAAACTTGTTCATTAATGGGGCAGACAAATATTGAAAGTAAATCATTAGCAAGGGTTATTTTAATCCTCCCAAGTGTTTTTCCTATTATCGTGCCCTAATCATGTTTGTACAATATACACAAGGTACAAGGAAAACTAAAATAATTTGATCACAATTTTAGCAGAATTGGAACAGCTGAAAAGTACTGACCAAATATTCACCATAGTCCTGCCACAGGCAAAACTTGTAATTCTGTTGAAAGATTGCTTTGCACTTTTGCCAGTGAAAGTCCAAAAGAAGGTTTAATTAACTTGCCTAAATATTAACAATTATTTATAAATCAAAGGTGCAAAGTGTTTATTGGCTTTTTGTTTTCTGGTATTCTGGGCAAAATTATTTTTTGAAATGCGTCTGGATTAGACATCATCATAGTCTGCGGCTGATTATCTAAAAAAAAATACCCCAAAAACAAAAATTACTAAACACCATGTGATATTGTAATATGGTCACTTTCTCGGCATTATCCTTTTTAATACAAGAATTTAATATAAGAATTGTTTATGGGGAGCTTGAGTTTATGCCATCTTTTGAGTTAAGTTGGGTGAAATCTCTGAAATATGTCAGGATATTTATGTGGCAATAATATTGTACAACAGAGTAAGTAGTCTCTTACAGTAAAAATAACTGCAGACACAAGGAACTACACATGCTAATTTACCGAAAAAAACAAAGTGCTGGAGAAACTAGGAGCGGATGGCTGGATGACGTTTTGGGTTGGGACCCTTCAGACTAATTGTAGCAGGGAGGAATTAATTTAATCCTTGGAGATTCTGGTAAACGAGAAGCATCTTTCGTGAGGCCCTTCCACTGAAGTTGCAACAAGCAAGCAGAAAAATTCTATTTCAAATTTCTGCCCCCACCATTATCCCATAATCCCATCATCCACATTTGATATCGGCAATGGATCGATGTACTTTCCAATAGTTATTAAAATTACTTGATTTAGATTTCCTTGGGTAGTATTCAATCTCCATTGCTGCAAATCAGGAGAGTAACAAGTTTTACCAAAAAATTGAGATCCCTTGTTTAAGTTGATTCACAAATGCAGTAGATTCTTAAAATATTTTTGAACCTTAACAGTTGGCCATGAAGCTACCTGCTTCCACTTTTGATAATAGTGCATTGTTGTAGTTATGTTAGTCATTCCTTTACAATTGTAAATATTACTGATTTAGTATTTGAAACATTCAGTAGTAGAAGTTCAATGCCTTGTATATCCTGTTTTTATTTCAATTAAAACTTCTGCAAATGCTTAATGTAGGATTTATACATGGGAGTCAGCAATTGTAATGCTGTATTTAAAATTGTGATCCTTTGGGACTAAATTTTGAGTGATAAATGGTAGCCTGATTGTATAATTAATTAACTTTGGAGATGCAAGAAAGCATTCCAATTTGGGTATGGAGAACCTGAAACATGTATAGAGAGTATAGTTGTGATTGTTATTGGTATGTATGGAGGGCTTAAGCAATCAAACTTGTGCTAGGCCCATAATTGTAGTCTTTGTATTTATGCATATAATGTTGAAAGACATATAATTAACTTTCTTAAAGGAGACCTTTTAATGAGGTGAATCTCCATTAGTTATTTAAACACAATATTTACAATTATCTAACATGATTAGACATGCATTCATATACTTCTAATATTCCCTGCAGCAAAGTGCATGGTGATTCTGAGGTACTTAAGGAATGTCCTTTATTCTGTATATTGAAACATCTGTTTTCATTGCCATCTATAATATATAAACTAACTATTTTTGTACTACAGAACGTACAATTCTTTATTTTCAATTTCCATAAACCCAAAACAGTTTGGGCAAAATGCATTATGTACAATGAAATATGTCTGCATTATAAACATGAATAATTATCACATAGCACCTTAAGTCAGTTTGTTTGAAACATTTGATCTGTATTATTTAGCTTTGTCTACATGTATCCACTATCATTTGAATGTCTCCTTTTTAAATGTTGCAATAATTTTTTTTTAATGAATTATACAATGGTTGAACTTAAATACCAGCATGTACACCACTGCTTATTAAGATTGTTTTGATGTCGGTGTGAAAATCACACTTGTCAGAAATTTACTGAAGACAAGGTGCATCTGAGGGTCCTGCATTTTTCCAGAAAACAACTTTTATTGTTTTTAAGTCTTTGTTCATAAAGTAGTTGATAAATTGTTACAATTAACATTTAATCTTGTCACTTTATAAAAATATGAGATCATGCATAACATTAAATAATTTTCAGGAATGGAATAAATTTGGAATTACGTTGACAAATGTTTACTATTTTGCAGTCTGTCCCTCCCCCTTGTAACTGAAGAGTCTTCATTACTGCGTTAAACTCTTTCCCTACCAAATAAATCACCCTACTTTTTTAAGGGTTAAAATCATACTGCACACTTTAAAAGTCTCCCCTCTCTCATCAGGGTCATCTTGTATTAACATTTTGGCATAAAAGATCCAAGATGTTTTGAAGTCTTCTTTCAAAAACTTTTGGATATAAAGTGCAAGCCAAATGTTGCAGTTTTGAAGCGCTTTACAAGTGACCTTTTTACAGTTTAAACGGACCATAATGCTTAAATTGTAAGGCACTTGTTCAAAATGCTTGCGCGTATTGGATGGCCAGTGCTAGGGTGCATAATGTTTAATTGAGAATTATGCTGTGAATTTGCCAATCATGTCATGAGCGTAGTCCAAGAATCTGTCATTGTGTCACTTTTGCTGTTGAACATAAAATTCTGTTCCCAATATCATCCATTCAACTTTTTGATAAAAACAGTGTCCAGTCTTAAATGAATATTAGAGTTGAAATCTTTTGATTTCATCAAAGCAGCTAGGAAAAAGTAAAAAAAAAAACATTTCCAAAGACCTTTACTATATTCACCCAGCCTGCAGCTATAATCTTAGCTGTGATAGAAGTTGTATCTTTTGAAGAATTTCGATTCTTAATTTGAATTAAAGACTGGTACACAATATTGTACATTTTATAACTGGAATCGTATCCATTAGTGTTTGAATCTTTCGTCACTTTTCATGATGTTAAGATTTGAAGTTTCCTATTTTTGCCATTTGTTACTCACCTGATGCCATTATAAGATTTAATACTTGGATTATGTCACACTAAATGGTATTGTTCTGCCATGTTTAAGCTTGCTGTCAGACTGACCTTATGACTTAAAAGTTGCTTATTTTCTTCTCAATACCCTGTAAATGCACCTTAATGCAACACTAATTGCCGCGTGTGTATTATAGCTTTTCCTGTATGTATCTATACCAGCAGAAATCTGATAAGCAGATTTAATTTTTATATTAAATATTAAAAAGCTTGAAATGTATAATATGCAAATAAAACTATTTTCATAATGTGATTTTATTTGAGTATTTGCTTTTCATCAGTATAATAGGCCGCTCATTGAAAATAACTAAAACACGATTCAAATTAACCATTCCCCTTGCATCATATGATGACAGATATTTTTCGGATATAGCCTTTTTTTCCCCACAGGAAACCTGTTGTAAAGGCAGGGGAATTGTAGCAAGCTTACATAGGAGCCAAGCATGGCGTATGGACAAGGGAACTACCATTTTAGGCGAACCAGGCAACCAGTGAAGAGCTCCCAGTATGATTGGAACTTATATATTAATTTGGCTTTCATACAAAGACATATTTTGAATGTGTGTTCCTTCATAAAAGTAAAACATGTGAAAGATTGGTACTTGGAATGCAAATCTATTTTGGCTGAGATTCTTCCCGAGGTATGGTCTACCTGAAATTAATTTTCAAATTATATATGGTAATTTCGGTTCATATTTTCAACATTTTCTTCTCATCTGACCAATTTAATTGTGCAGTTAGGTTGATGCAGTTTGTTTAGGTACAGAATTTATAGCTGGGTATACCATGACATGTAAACCTACAAAATTATTATGTTTATACTTTGTTTTAAATATACTTCAGTAAAATGAGAATACAGAATTGATTTTATTTCTTGCATTCAGAATCATATTTGGTTTCTTGGTCTTTAGAGTGTGATCCCAGATTGATTGTGGCAAGTTTTTGAGACTATCTGCTGAAAGTTGCAATATAGGAAGAACTGCTTTAGACCCCAGGATCAAATCAAGTGTTACCATGGTTCTACCAGTAGCATTCTTGCCTCTTAAATTAGGTGGCCATTGGTACAAGCTTCACATTTAGATTTGAGCATTTGGATTTGACTTGTAGGCTAACATTCCAGTGTACTACTGAAAGAATATTGTATTTTGAGGTAGATGCTTAACAGAGATTTTGGCTTTGGGGTAGTTCCCATTCTATTAGTTGGATGTTCAGAGGAATAATCTTTTGCACAAGCAAGAAAAATACGTGTTTTCACTATTCAAGAAACAATTGTTCAAGCTTACCACATCTCCAATCTAACAGTAAACAATCTGGGATAAATTCAGATCCAATACACTTTGTCTTTAGAATATGTAAAATGACAACTGCACACTTTCAGTATGTACTTACAGATGAATTTAAAATTAATCTCCCTAATTTTAGAACAGCTTAATTTCATTGAGCCCTCCTTTCCCAAAATGTTAATTTTGAATTAAAGGAGGGGTTTTGATACTGTTCACATTATATTCAAGATTCAAGAGTTTATTGTCACATGGAGCTTAAAGTACAAATACAACAATTTTCCTGTGTGTGATATTGGAATATTTTCCCCTTGATGCGCATTGAATTCAGTTCCACCAAGGTATCTGAATTCTACACTTGGTTGAACACTGCTTTCATGTAAAGAATAGTCAGTCTTATGTCAAAATCAGCTCTGGTCCACATAATACCTG
This sequence comes from Okamejei kenojei, assembly GCA_035221665.1. Taxonomy (NCBI): domain Eukaryota; kingdom Metazoa; phylum Chordata; class Chondrichthyes; order Rajiformes; family Rajidae; genus Okamejei; species Okamejei kenojei. Next base: position 94,345,504 of record CM069135.1, read on the forward strand.
GAACCAAGTGGTTAAGGCATAACGCAAACCTGACATCAGTGGACTAGCAATTGGCAGATAAGATCCATTTGTTAGCATTTTCTGATTTTCATTCTGCTGATGATGGAGATTGAGATGATTCTGGGAGGCACAGTGGTGCAATGGTAGAAGAGCTGCAGCTTGAACTGTGTTTGAACATGATCATGAGTGCTGTCTATGAAGAGTATGTATGTTCTCCCTGTGACTGAAGAAGGGTCTTGACGCAAAACTGCCCATTCTTTCCAGAGATGCTGCCAGTCCCACTGAGTTACTTCAGCATTTTGTGTCTATCTTTGCAGTTCCTTCCTACACACTCCCTGTGACTGATTTCCTCCCACATACCAAAGATATGCAAACTTGGCTGATATAAATTGCGCCTAGTATATACGATGGCATAGTATAGAACTAGTCTATGGGTGATCAATGGTCGGCGTGGGCTGAAGAGCCTGTTTCCACACTGTATCCCTAAACTAAATATGCTGGATTGGATTTTCTTCCTTTTTGTGTGAACTAGAGCAGGTTGGTATGTCCAGAGCTCTCAGCCATTTCTGAATTTCACAAGGAATTAATCAATTGACTGAAAACTGTCTTCCTGAACCAGGTGATGTTGCTAGTGGTGGAATGCAGCTGGTGGATAGTGGAGTGAACATCTCAGAAATCTTGGCATGGAATGCCTCATCTTGAGAGCAGGTGCAGCAGAGTTGGAGAAACTGAGATGTAATTGGGTGGTGATTACAAGAGACAAGCTCAGGATAGTTGTGGGAATCCGTTGAGTTAGAGTAAATGTTTGTGGATAGTTTGTCTCTTGAGACTGTGACAGAGAGATCTAGAAAATGAAACTACATGTTAGAAATCATCCAAGTGAATTTAAGCGCAGGATGGAAGTCACTAATGAAGGTGATTAAAGATTTAAGTTCAGCAAAGGCACAGAAAGCAATGCTGTTAAAGACATTACAGAGAATGAGTGATCCAAGGTTTGGAATGAGGACCGTTCCACGTGGCCAATGAAAAGATGAGCATAGCTGGGGCTCGCCAATGATTTATTGTAAGTGGGCAGAGAAAAAATAGATGATTCAGTGTAAGAACCAATTCAGCCATGAAGATGAGTGTTGGTAGAGGCCAACTACTTGTGTCTGTATTGCTCACTAGCGGAGGGCTTTAAGACTTTCCTCAGAGGGAATGGGGATGTATCTAGACGACATTCATTGTGAAGATGAGGCATTAGCGGCCATGGAGTCGCAAGTTTTAAAGTGGTGGAGAGCATGGAAGGTATCCTGTTTGTAGATGGGAAGAGACTGAACAAGGGGATTCGGGGTAGAGTTAAGGCATGAGGACATAAATTCAAAAGGATAAGAGCAGGTGGCAACAATGGGCCTCCCAGGACTGTCCTATTTGTGGATCAGGTAAGAGATGGAAGTGGAAAGTGCAGGGATGGGCCACCATCATGTTGGGGAGTGGGAAGGAGATGTCCTGATGAGATCTGTGACTGGGCGAGACACTAGTCTAGTGCTTGTTTGAGGTCTAGGTGAGGTTTTGCTGAACACCTCCGCTCAGTCTGCCTTTACCTTCCCTCTCTCCATCCTTCCTTCACAGTTCTCCGACCAGTCTGACTCTGTTTGCTTTGTTGTTACCTTCTGCTACCTAACAATGATCTATTCTACATTTTCTAAGATCTCCATTGCCTTTGTCCCATTTCATACCTTACACTTCCATACATCTTTATCTCCCTCTCCCCTGACTCGGTCTAAAGAAGGGTCTCGACCCAAAACATCACCCATTCCTTCTATCCAGAGATGTTGCTTGTCCCACTAAATTACACCAGCATTTTGTGTCTATCTTTGAGGCATGTCTAATGCTATTAAGTAAGTTTTTATGTGGCATCCTATCATCAACCAACTATACAATACAACACGTACATTGGGTCTCCCACGTCTATTTTGCTAGTTACAAATGCAATAAAAATAAATAGATACATCAATCGTGATTTGCCTTTCACAAATCCATGTTGACTCTGCACAATGCCATTATGTGTGCTGTTACTACAATTTTAATAAGAGTATTGCGCATTTTCCTCCTACCAATATACAAATAACTGGTCTATTGGCACCCATTTTCTCTGTCCCTTACTTTCAATTAGTAAGGTTACTTCTGCAACCATCAAATCTTTAGGAGTTATTCTAGAAGATATAAAATTTTGCAATTCGACAACTTCTGAAATGATATCTGTAAGGAACCCATGTTAACTTCTATTTCTATTTCCCCCCCCCCCCCCCCCCCCCCCCCTTTTCCTTACGGATTTCCAGGTTTTATTTTGCTGAATTCCAAAACGTTCTTGATCTTCTGACTTGCTGTTTATAATGACCGCACATTTCCTTTATTTCCTTTGGACATCAGTCTGAAGAAGGGTCTCAACCTGAAACGTCACCCATTCCTTCTTTCCAGAGATGCAGCCTGTCGCACTGAGTTACTCCAACATTTTATGTCTACCTATACTATTCCTTTATTTTTGTAATTTTTTTTGATAAACATGGCTGTATCACATTTTCTGTTGGTCCTTAAAGGAATCTACATTTGCTTATGAAATAGGAATCAATTCCTTAAACTTCAGCCACAAATGAACTTTTAATGCCATACCTTCCTGAAGAACTGCTGACTGTTACTACAATACATTTTTCCTATCAGAGTTTTTCCTATCATAGTCATGCAACATCAGAACAGGCCCTTCGGCCCAGTTTGCCCATGCCTGCCAAGGTGTCCCATCTACATTAGTCCCACCTATGTTTGGCCCATGTCCCTCTAAACCTTTCCTATCCATGTACTATCCAAAGCACACGGTATTGGTGGTGCAGTATTGATGTGGATAGAGAACTGGCTGGCAGACAGGAAGCAAAGAGTAGGAGTGAACGGGTCCTTTTCAGGATGGCAGACAGTGACTAGTGGGGTGCCGCAAGGCTCAGTGCTGGGACCCCAGCTATTTACAACATACATTAATGATTTGGACGAGGGAATTAAACGCAACATCTCGAAGTTTGCGGATGACACAAAGCTGGGGGGCAGTATTGCCTGTGAGGAGGATGCTAGGAGGCTGCAGGATGACTTGGATAGGCTGGGTGAGTGGGCAAATGCATGGCAGATGCAGTATAATGTGGATAAATGTGAGGTTATCCACTTTGGTGGCAAAAACAAGAAGGTAGACTAATAATTGAATGGTGACCGATTAGGAAAAGGGGAGATGCAGCGAGACCTGGGTGTCATGGTACACCAGTCATTGAAAGTAGGCATGCAGGTGCAGCAGGCTGTGAAGAAAGCTTGTTGGCATTCATAGCAAAAGGATTTGAGTACAGGAGCAGGGAGGTTCTACTGCAGTTGTACAGGGTCTTGGTGAGGCCACACCTGGAGTATTGCGTACTGTTTTGGTCTCCTAATCTGAGGAAAGACATTCTTGCCATAGAGGGAGTACAGAGAAGGTTCACCAGACTGATTCCTGGAATGGCACGACTTCCATATGAAGAAAGACTGGATAGACTTGGCTTGTACTCGCTGGAATTTAGAAGATTGAGGGGTGATCTCATAGAGACTTACAAAATTCTTAAGGGGTTGGACAGGCTAGATGCAGGAAGATTGTTCCCGATGTTGGGGAAGTCCAGGACAAGGGGTCACAGTTTAAGGATAAGGGGGAAGTCTTTTAGGACCAAGATGAGAAAATCGTTTTTCACACAGAGAGTGGTGAATCTGTAGAATTCTCTGCCACAGAAGGTAGTTGAGGCCAATTCGTTGGCCATATTTAAGAGGGAGTTGGATGTGGCCCTTGTGGCTGAAGGGATCAGGGGGTATGGAGAGAAGGCAGGTACAGGATACTGAGTTGGATGATCAGCCATGATCATATTGAATGGCGGTGCAAGCTCGAAGGGCCGAATGGCCTGCTCCTGCACCTAATTTCTATGTTTCCATGTACTAGTCCAAATGTCTTTTAAATGTTGTTTTACTTGGGAGTCACGTGAAGAGCCCGCATGCTCGTCATTACATCTAACGCATGGCGCTGCGACTGGCTGGTTGGCGCGTCGCTCCACCAGTGGTAAGTTTAAAAGGCCTCCAGGTAAGTTTTTGAACTTAGTCTGCGGTTGTTTTTTATCCCGATCTTGTTACAGCTTCAAGAACGGATGAACTATGGATATTCGAGGGTGAAGTCTCGACGGGCCGCGGGGAGAACCGCTTCGGAAGACCGTGGGAGTGCGGTCAGCGGGCGGCCGTCCGTCCGTATCACAATTGCGGTCGCTGATAGCTCAGGACTCGGTGCACCTAGAGAGCACTGTGGCTACCCCGCGGGTCGGGAAGTACGTCCAACAGGCCGGTTGACTCGGATGAGTCCGGCTGGGAGGGTTCGCCTCCTGCAGCGGGGAGCATCTTCGGCCGCCTTTCCTGAATGGAGCATCTTATGGAGAGGTTGCTCCAACATGATATACTCCACAGTCGGGAGTCATATCAGAGCTAATCTCGGGGGCCCGCAGCAGCACCTGGTGCAGGGCTGCATTATATCTCCCTATATGTGGAGTGTAGGCCATCAGTCCTGGACGGACTCGCATTTGAGTGAGATGCCGGTGGAACGTCTCGCAACACGGGACCAGCGAGAAGCAGAGATACCAACCATGGTATCTAAGTTCGCGATGCCGTCGCTGGTCGGGGAGGCGCTGGACGAGGTCAGTATTAATTACCTCTCCTCTCACAAGCTTCATGAGCAGGTAATGATGGAGACGGCCATGAAGTACCACATGCCCAGCAACTGCGCCTCCTATAAGGTACCGGCTGTGAATAGTTCCATTTGAAGCTACATTGGTGGGGGCATTAAGACCCAAGAGGTCAAATTACAGAGGATCCTGAAACTGCTGGCGTCGGGGTGACAGCATTTGCCAGAACAGTAGACGTCAGCTCCCTATCTGAGGCGCAACGGGACGCAATGGCATTGTTGTGCAATGCACACTTTGAAATAAATTGCTTTCGCAAGAATACCATTCGGCCTGTCCTCAACCCCAAGTTTGCGGGTTTGAGCAGGTCCAGTAATGTGCAGCCTCCCAATTATTTATTTGGAGAAGACCTGTCCAAACAAGTAAAGGACCTGGACGACGAGTCGAAGGCTATTGGGCTACTTCGAGCTCCACCAGCGAACAGACCTGTGTCATTTCGACGGCAGCACCCCTATGCCTCTACCACCACCAAACGGTCTGCGGAAACCACCTCCAAAGGACTCAACTCAAGGACCGAAAGAACTGGACGGAAGTCTTTTTTAGGACATGGCCCAAGCCGGCCGACATCAAAGATGCGCAACTGACGCACTCCAGCACCTCAATCCCCCCAAACATCGGGGGAGGAAATAAACATCAAGAATCCACCAATAACCACGGAGGTAGGTGGGTCTGGTTCGCCATGGAACGTACACGGTGTGGGTCTATTGCATGTGGGTTGCAGGTTTTGTTTCTTTTTGCATGAATGGTGATGGATAACGTCTGATTTGTTCATACTGCGCAGTATAGATGGGTTCGATATTGAGTTTTCTGGCTCACTGCCACCCACACAGCATGTTCCAAAGCGTACCTTTGCTCGTTCACAACAGGACTGTTTGGAGGTTCAGGCTGAAATTCAGGCATTATATGAAAAAAGGGTAATTGAAAAAATGAATCATGAACCTCACTAATTTGTATCCAACATATTTACCAGGCAAAAGAAGGATGGGGGGTGCCGCATCATCTTGGACTTGACCCAACTTAACACCTTTGTGCAGTACAAACATTTCAAAATGGAAACCTTTGTTACTACCAAACAAATGATTTCGAAGGGATGTTACATGGCATGTATCGATCTCAAAGATGCTTACTATTTGGTGCCTGTTCACAGGGATCACAGAAAATACCTGAAATGTAACTGGATGGGGCAGCTATGGCAGTTTAAAGCATTGCCTAATGGGTTGACCTCAGCTCCCAGATTGTTCACTAAAATATTGAAACCTGTTCTTGCTCTATTATCTCAAAAACACATAGTAATGGCTTATTTGGATGATACCCTTATCGTAGGCAAAACTCTGGAGTTGGCTTTTTCATCAGTCTCAGCCACCAAGCTCGTGTTTGAGCAGTTGGGGTTCCTAATTCACCCAGTTAAATCCAGGTTGACACCATCCAGTTATGGATTATTTGGGATTTACTATTAACTCCAATCACATGTCTGTGACTCTGCCTAAGGGCAAGAGATTGAAGTTAATAGAAGCCTGCAATCATCTTATTAGGCAGCAGCTGCCTTCAATTCGGCAAGTGGCCAGCTTAATTGGGCAATTGGTGGCTACCTTTACAGCTGCTAAATATGAACCTTTGCACTATCAGCAATTACAAAGAGCAAAGGTGCAGGCACTTAAACACAATTTGGGCCACTTTGACAGGGCTATGCAATGAAGCTGTTGCCGAGCTGCAGTGGTGGAAAGCCAATATTTTGCATTGTTCTGGCACTATTTTGATCGAAAGTCCTTCTGTTCTTTTACAGACTGATGCCAGTGCTCTGGGATGGGGTGCCACTGACACCGTTTCTAGCTGCGGTGGAAGATGGAATATGCATGAGCTATCTTTTCTGCAGGTGCATGCATTAACTATTTGGAGTTGCTTGCAGCCCTCTATGGTCTGAAGGCTTATTGCGAGCATATGCACCATCTGCATGTTCAATTACAGATAGATAACACCACAGCGGTGGCATACATAAATCACATGGGTGGAATCAAGTCAGTATCCTGTGATAAATTGGTGAACCTCATTTACATGACCTGGTGTCCGCCACCATGTTGAACCTACCTGGAAGGTAGGTAGCTGAAACCCAAATATTCCTAAAGATGCACCAACCTTCCAGGTAGGTTCAACATGGTGGCGGACACCAGGTCATGTAAATTCAATGACAACACAGAATGGATGTTGAATCATAGTGTTTAAGGATATTGTCTCTAGGTATGGAACACTGGATATGGATTTGTTTGCTTCGAGATTAAATCATCAGTTACCGAAGTATGTTGCATGGGAACCAGACCCTGGGGCAGTAGCGGTAGATGCCTTCTCGAATGTTTTTCTATGCATTCCCCCCCATTCTGCCTTGTCAGTCGATGTCTGCAACAAATTCAGCAGGATTCTGCCTCCGGCATTCTGGTAGTCCCTGACTGGCCCACTCAGCCATGGTATCCTCTCATCCTGGGAATGGTTGTAGAACCCTGCATGACGGTTCCCAAAAACAGGTCTCTGTTAACTCATCCCATTTCTGGGTAAGTACATCCTCTGCATGATCGGCTGAACTTATTGGTTTGCAGGTTTTAATAAGACCTTTCCTCGGACTGGGACTAGCTGATCGCACGGTGGATGTACTAACTGCGGCCTGGAGAAGTAGTACCCAAAAACAATACGCCTCCTACATAAGTAAATGGGAAGCATTCTGTGCGTAGTCCAATATCTTGTATGACGCAGCGCACATTACTGATGCTTTGGAGTTCCTCTCATAACTGCATTTTGATGAGAAATTAAGCTACAGTGCCCTAAATTGCGCCAGAAGTGCGCTGTCGTCATACCTGCTGCCAAGTTCAGGACACCAGCCTGTGGTGTCTCATCCTTTAGTATCGAGGTTCATGAGGGGAGGCTTCAATTCAAACCCTCCTAGGACCAGATACACGGAAATTTGGGATGTAAGGGTGGTCCTAACTCTGCTTCACTCATGGTCTCCAGCAACATCCCTGTCTCTACTCCGGCTCACATACAAGGTGGCCATGTTCATGGCTCTAGTGTCACCTCTGGCTGCTCATTCCATCTACCCACCATCCTGTGTGTAAAAAAAAAAATAAAAAAATAAAAAAAGTTGCCCCTCAGATTCCTATTAACTCTCACCTTAGAACTATATCTTCTGGTTCTTGATTACCTATCTCTGATTCAAATAACTCTATCTAGTTCCATCATACACCTTTATAAGATCCCCTCGCATCCTCCAACAATCCAATGAGTAATGTCCTAGACTGCCCAACCTCTCCTTATAGCGCAAGCCTTCGGGTCTTGGCAACGTCCTCGTAAATCTTTCCTATAGTTTCTAAACTTTAAAATTTGAAAAGTCGAAATCCCCCTGAATTAATTGTGTAGGAAAGCACCAGACATGTTTAGTGCATTCAACAGAATTTCCATTCTCCACTGGGTTCACAGATATATTAATTTAATTACAACAATACTAACCAATTTAATTCAGCAAAAATTGGTGAAATCCCTTAATTAAAACCCAGAATTAAAAACCACTGGCATTCTTGGCATTTTCCAAAAAGGCAGTGATATACTTTATCATTTCCTCGATCACAGCCAAGTTGAGCAGAGCTTCAGAGATGGGAAGCCAACACTGGAATAGTTCAGATTACATATCAAAGTCCCCACTCATTGGCTCCTCCAATTCAGGGTTAGGTTAAAGGTGCGAGGAACCAGGTTCGCTTCAGTGCATGGGAAATGGAAATTTTTAAAAAGGTGTCATCAAAAATGGCATTAACAACCATTTCAATATCGAGCTGCCAGCGGAAATTATAGAAGTGGATACAATTATGGCTTTTAAAAGACTTTTGGACAGATGTATGGATAAGAAGGATTCAGAGGGCTATTAGCCAAATGCAGGCAAATAAGACTAGCCCAGTATCCCAACTTGGACAAAATGGGCCGACGGGCCTGCTTTTGTGTTGCATAGCTGTTTGACCGTGCTGACTTTATCTGACTCTGACTGAAGGATTAGTTGCTAAATGTGCTGATGACACAAGGTAGGAAAGCAAGTTGCCTAGAGGACAAAAATTAAGCTACAAATCAATAGATAGGTTAGATAGGCATGAAAAGGATGGCAAATTCCTCATTAGTCAATGATAGTGTGGAAACAGGCCCAACCTGCCCAGCCACACTAGTCCCACCTGCCTGAGCTTGGTCCATAGCGCTCTAAACCTGTCCTATCGATGTACCAGTCTGAAGAAGGGTCTCGACCCGAAACATCACCCATTCCCTCCAGAAATGCTGCCTGTCCCGCTGAGTTACTCAAGCATTTTGTGTCTATCTTCAGTTTAAACCAGCATCTGCAGTTCCTTCTCACACATTATCCATGTACCTATCTAACTGTTTCTTAAATGTTGGGATAGTCCTAGCCTCAACTACCTCATCTGGCACCCCCTGTGTGACAAAGTTTACCCCCCCAGATTCCTATTAAATCTTTTCCCCTTCACCTTGAACCTATGTCCTCTGGTCCTCAATTCCCCTACTCTGGGCAAGAGTGTGCATCTACCCGATTCTTGATAAGAAATTGTAAAAAAGACATAATCTAAACGGCAAGAAACTGCAATTTCTCGACATGCAGGGTCTCGACCTGAAACCTCAACAGAAGAAGGGTCTTAACCCAAAACATCACCCATTCGATCTCTCGCCAGAGATGCTGCCTGTCCCGCTAAGTTACTCCAGCATTTTGTGTCTAAGAGATGGCAATAATTTGGAAGGATCTGAGTGTCTTAGTGCATGCTTTGCAAAATGCTTTGAGTGAGACCACCCTGGAATACTACCTATCATATTGGTTTCCTTATTTACAAAATGAGATAAATGTGTTGGAAGATGTTCAGAGGTTTACTAGATTGATATCAGGAACAGGAAAGTTTAGGCATGCTGGACTTGTATCCACTTGGGTTTAGAAGAGTGGAGGTGACTTGATGGAAAGATGGTGCATCTGAGGTGTGTTAACAAGGTGGTCCTTCTTGTGGGAGAGTTTAGAATTGGGAAGTCCCTGTTAAAAATAATTGATCATCTATCTGTGGTAGATGCCAGTGATTTTTTTTTTTTCCTCCTCCCAAAGGGTTGAAAGCTTTTTGCATTCACCATTCTTTTAGAATGGAGATGAGGAAAAATGTATTTAGCCAAAGGATGGTGAATCTGGAATTCGTTGTCACAAATGCTGTGGAGGCCGTTATTGGGTATTTTTAAAGCAGAGGTTCTTGATTAGTAAAGGTGTCGAAGGCAGGAGAATGGGGTTGAAAGAGAAAAATAGATAAATCATAATTGAATAGCAGAGCAGACTTGATGGGCAGAAAGGCCTTATTCTGCACCTATGTCTTGTGGTCTTTTGGAGGAAGAGACGTCCAGGTCTTTGAATTTTCTGTTGTGGCAATTAGGTAGATTCTTAATATCGAGAGATTAAATTTATCATGAGTAGACTAGGGGTACAGAGTTAAGGTTACAATTACTTAGTCATTATTTTGTTTAATGGCAGGCTCAAGAGACTGGGTGGGCTTCTTCGAATTTCTATGTTTGTGTGACGACAGAATGCACGTTTAAAAAATAATACAAACAAAATCAAAACTTTAAAATGAGAAGCAGTTTAAAATAGTGTGAAATTAGGAACAATGGATATGAATCGATGTGAACTTCCAACTGAGGTTTGCAAACTACACAAGCGCTGAGTTGCAAAGACACACAACTTCCTGCTCTTTGTGGTTCAGTTGTCAACGGAATAATTTTGTGATGATCAACTAAAAATATTTTAGATGTACTAAAACAAGATGTATCTAAGTTAGGAAATAAAAATTGTTTTAATAATACATAAAAACATTTTACAGCAGCTATTTAAAAATGCTGGCCCCATGGCATGGATTGGAATAATGGGATAATGAAATAAGAAATTAAAGCGACGAGTGGAAAATCCAGGCTTGGGGATGTGCAAAGATTGTGGGGAGGGGGAGGGGCGAGTCAGTCTATCCCATGACAGAAGTGGGAGGAGTTGTACAGTTTGAGAGCTACAGGGAAAAGGGATCTCCTATGCTGATCTGTGCTACATCTTGGTGGAACCAGTCAGATCCTGAAGATGCTCCTCGGGTTGACCAGTGTGTCATGGAAGGGGTGAGCTGTATTGACCAAGATGCTCCGCAGTTTGAGGGGCACCCTTGACTCCAAGACCACCTCCAATGATTCTAACTCCACTCCCAGGATGGAGTCGGCCTTCCTGATGAGCTTGTTGATTCTGTTAGTGTCCGCAGCCTTCGCCCTACTACCCCAGCACACGACAGCGTAGAAGATGACACTGGCTGCCACCAATTGGTAGAACATCTGCAGCATCTTACTGCAGATGTTGAAAGAGCAGTGCCTCCTCAGAAAGTAGAGACGGCTCTGTCCCTTCTTATACAGTGACTTAGCGTTCCTGGACCAGTCCAGTTTGCCGTCCAGGGAAACTCCAAGGTACTTGTACTCCTTGGTAAGCTGCACATCCACACCCTTGATGGAGACAGTGGTGTTCCTCTCCTCCTAAAGTTCACCATTAACTCCTGATTCAGCCCACACCATTCAACAAAGTCGTTGACTACCCCTCTGAATTCAGCTTTCCTCCCCTCACTGATCCAGCCCACAATTGTAATTATAAGCTTGATTAATAAAAGTTTTGTAAATACGTACAAATTTAAGCCACATCTTTGAAGGGAGAAGGGAAGTCTACATTTTAGGTTAATGGTCTGACTTTTAAATCTCCACTGATTTAAAGCGGCATGGTGCAGCAGCGGTAGAGTTATTGCCTTACAGCTCCAGTGACCCGGGTTCGATCCTGACTACCGGTACTGTCTGCATGGAGTTTATACGTTTTACCTGTGACTGCGTGGATTTCCTCATACACTCCTGACGTATAGGTTTGTAGGTTAAGTGGCTTTGGTAAAAATTGCTAATTGTCCCTGATGTGTAGCATAGTGTTACTGTACACAGATCATGGTCGGTGCAGACTTGGTGGGCCTAAGGGCCTGTTTCCGTGATACATCTCCAACCTAAAGTAAACAGAGTTGCCGAATATTTTCAATGTTACATTTGTGTGATTTGGCATTTGTACTTAGTTGTAACTGATTACCGAATCCTTGACTGTAGGTTTTTGTTATTCAGAAAATTGAGCTTCTGTAAAATGCTCCTCTAATTTGATTAACTTCTTTATTCTGATATGGTGTAAACAGCAGGCATTTGGAGATTTTGGTCCAGCTACTTTCAGGTCTCCAGCATTCCAGGATTAGGTTTACTTGGGAATGCAGGGATTTGAGAATCACGAGGAATGTAAAATTTTGCAGGGGAGATTATTTCTCAGAGATTTTTGGATGCTAAGAAAATTGATGAAGGTAACACTGTATTATACAAACTTCAGTAAGGCTTTTGACAAGGTTCTGCATACGTTGGATCAGAAGATTAAAGTGCAATAGATCCAAAGTGGTTTTATAAGAAGCAGAGGGTAATGGTGGCTGGGTCTTTTACCAACTGGAAGCCTGTAAGAATTGGTGTACGGCAGAGATTAGTATAAGCGATCTATCTTTGCATATTGCATGGGAATGTAGGTGACCCGATTGGTATATTTTGTAGACAACATAAAAATGTATAGATATATATATACATATACACACATATGTATATATATATACACACACACACACATATATATATACATATATGTAAATATACACATATATACATACATGTGTGTGTGTATATATATATATAGACACACACACATATACACAAATATATACATATATATATACACACACACACATATATACACACACACACATACATTATATATATATATATACACATATAATATAACACATACACACACATATACATACACCTCTCTCTATATCTCTCTGTATGTGTGTATATATATACACATACGTTTTATACATATACATTGTGTGTATTTGTGAGTATATATATATGTATGTGTGTGTGTAATATAATATATATATATACACATATAAACATATACATATATACATACATACACTTGGCCTAGCATGTGTATATATATAATGTATATGTGTGTATGTATATATATGTATGCTATATATGTATGTATATATATATATATATACATACACACACACACACACACACACACACACACACACACACACACACACACACAACACACACACACACACACACAACATGGCCTAATGATGTGGCCCTTGTGGCTAAAGGGATCAGGGGGTATGGAGAGAAGGCAGGTACAGGATACTGAGTTGAATGATCAGCCATGATCATATTGAATGGTGGTGCAGGCTCAAAGGGCCAAATGGCCTGCTCCTGCACCTATGTTCTATGTTTCTAAGAGAGAGGGGAAGGAGGTGGCGGGGAAGATGGGGGTGAAGAGGTGGGAGGGGGAGGGGGGAGTGGTGGAAGAAGGAGAGAGGGGTAGGGGAAAGGGTGGGGGAGGGAGAGAGAGGTGTAGAGGGATGTGGGAAGGGGGGAGAAGTGGAAGAGTGGGAAGGGAGGGGGAGAGGGGTAGAGGGAGAGGAGGGGTAGGGGGGAGTGCGAGAGGGAGGGGGGAGTGGTGGAAGAGGGGAGAGGGGTAGGGAAGAGGGGGTAAGGGAGGAGTGGGGAGGGAGGGGAGGGGGAAGAGGGGAGAGGGAAGGGGGGTGGGGGAGGGAAGGGGGTGGGGAGAGAGGGAAGTGGGGTGGGGGGGAGGGGGAGAGGGGTGAGGAGATAGAGGGGAGGGGATGGGGTAGGGGAGAGGAATGGGGTGGGGGTGAGGGGCGTGGGGAGAGAGGGATGGGGTAGGAGGTGTAGAGGGAGAGGGGTGAGGAGAGGGAGATGGAGAGGGGGAGGAGAGAGGGATGGGGTAGGGGGAGAGAGGTGTGGGGGAGGGATGGGAGGGGGGAGAGGGGTAGGGGAGGAAGGGGGAAGAGTGTGGAGGGAGGGGGAGAGGGTGGTATGAGAGAGGGGAAAGAGTGGGGAGGTAGAGGGGGAGGGGGAGGGGCAGTCCATCTATTCCCCACCCAATCACCCCCAACCCTCATTCTCTATTCCCAAGTGATGACACGCTTCGACACAGGCTGCGGGGGTGGGGGGGGGGGGGGGGGGCTGGGGCAGTGGCAAAGGCAGATATAGATGAGATCCATTCCGATCGGACATCTGCGAGGGATGGCATTGTGACATCACACAATGGAACGTTCACCACATTCTATGGGGGAGAGCAGTTTGATTTTTTTAACATTTTGAAATATGGGGAGGGGGGAAGGATTTTTTATTAAATGTGTACGTAAAAATGTCTAAATGTAATGAGGAGTGCATTAGTGAATGTAAAAGCGTAATGTCTAGCAAAATGGAAAAAAATAACGGGGTTTGCACAGAATCCAATTGACCTAAAAACCTGTACATCTTTGGAATATGGGAGGAAACCAGAGCACCCGGGAAAAGCAGACAGCGCCCGTAGTCAGGTCACGGGGAGAGCATACAATCTCCACACAGACAAGAACTCATAGTTTGGATTGAACCCGGGTCTCCGGCGTTGTAAGGCAGCAACTCTATCACTGCGCCACCATGCCGCCCTACTTAGTTGGCTCAGCGTTAAATAATGTTTTAATGGACGCTCTGAGAATGTTTTACTGCATTTGACAATTTTCCTGTGAAGCTCAGTGATATTTGTACCAGAATGTATTTTATTAATACAACTATTGTAAGTGCATTAATCATACTGTTGAAATTCAAAAGTGTGTAAGTGACTGAAAATATTGAATTTTGCAATAAATGATCTATGCACAGTGCTTGAGTAATGGCACTTCCAGTAGTTCTTTGCTCAGAAATGAGAAATAGCAGTGATCTTCAACTACTTTTAATTCCTCTTACTTCAACAGATATATTTAGGGTGTACTAGACTAAGTGGGACCCATTGGGTCCCATGTTCACACGGGAGTGCTGGTCCACCAACGCAATATTCCACCTCTCCACCAATTCCAAGATTGGTGGCCAGTGGGGGTGGTCTTTCTGGAGTGCTAGTATGGGTGTTGTGGGCTGAAGGGACTGGTTTCCAGAGGGCTAGTATGGACATTGCAGGCCAAATGGATTCTTGGGGTGGCAGCTCAGTCACTCAGGCCTGATGTGATGGCAGCTGACTCACGGCTACTCCTTGAAATTCCATTTCAAGCAAGGTGCAAGGCTACCAAATTCAAATGCAATTTCATGCCACTTCCAGCAGGGTGCAAGGTCATCAAATTCAAGTGCTGTTTCATACCACTTCAAACCGGGTGCAAGGTCACCAAATTCATATGCAGTTTCATATCATTTCATGCAAGGTGCAAGGCCACTAATTTCAAATGCAGTTTCATACCACTTCAAGCTAGGTGAAACCACCATAAAACTACACAGAACACCACTCTCACCATTCAGTGTGTTCAGTTGATTCACAGCTCAGATAGAGTCGTAACCTCTCTCTCCCCCATCTTGCAGAGACTGAGCCTCTCCCACACTTCCGGGTTTTATAACCCCTCCCACCGGACGGGGCATGCGTGATTGACTGGAGAGAGATTCTCAACATTTTTTAAACACTAATAACACTTATTTTTCATTAATGGGAAGAATCCTCTACACCTGATGAGCGGAGGGGGACTGAGTAAGATGGCCAAAAATCATAGCCATAAGTGGTAGCCTTTCATCTAAAATCAATATACAGTGCAAACAGGAAGTTGTCAAGTTTCCACCACCAACAGCCATTTGCTGTGCTTCACTTCAAACCAAACCACATTTTCATTTTCAAACCGCATTAAGGGCACTCAAGGTCAGTAAAACCACTCACAGTTTAGTAGACATGTGTTCAGTGTTATTCACAGCTCAGACTGAGAGATGTGACCCTCTCGCTCCCCCATCTTGCAGAGACTGACTGAGGCACTCAACACTTCCGTGTTTTATAGTCCCTCCGGAAGGGGTGTGGCTTTCAGGAGAGAGAATCTCAACATTTTTTAAACACTAATAACTCTTATTTTTCATCGATGGGAAAAATCCTCGTGTCCTGCACAGCGGAGTAAGATTCTGAGTAAGATGGTCAAAAATCACAGCCGTAAGCGGCGGCGTTTTTTCTAAAATCAATAGACAGAACAGGAAGTGGTCAAGGTCGGACTTTTAGTAATATAGATTTCAGCATTTGTAGTGGAAGATTGTTCAAATCCATAGCACCCCAAAAGTGGCAGCACAAATAGATAGGAAGTTAATAAAAGCATATGACATGCTTGTCTTCACAGATTGGAGCACAAAGTCTCAAACCTGGCACATTGCAACTTTACAAAACAATGGTTAAATTACACCTTAATCATCGTATGAACATCTAGTCACATTATAGAAAGGATGTGGTTAAGCAGTTGTGGAACTCACTACCAGAGAAAGTAGTGGAGTCGGGTACAAAGCACTCAAAATGGCAGGACATAGATGTATACGCATCTGATGTGGAAAAATGTAGAAGGGCAAAAATGTGTCGTGGACTGAAGGGTCAGTTTCTGCTCCGCATAACTATGATTCATAAAATTTAACCAAAATTAAATTAAATGACAATAATGACATGTTTTTGCAACTGTATTAAATGATCAACTTTATGCCAAACAAAGCAAAAAAAAAAAAAAAATGGCATTTGATACAAACATTTTTTCTGGAAAGTCTCAATGTCTTGCAAAATAATTTATTTTCCAAATCCGCTTCTGTAGTTTCTATTGCCTTGTAACATGGAAAATTCAACAAAAGTCCAAACGATATGAAGTGGAGAGCGACAGAGAGAATAGTTTTGAAAGACTGAAATTACAAATTTGAAACAACAATCCATTAAATATTTGCAACTTTCGATGACAAAATGAAAAAAATGTTTCACCAAAATCAAGACCTAATCAGCAGATTTAATTTGCTTCCAGTTTAACAGGCATTTTGCATTCTCCAACGTAACAGCAAGAGAATTAGCATCTTCAATTCTGCAGTCCAAATTGTTTCCCACAATGATGCATTTCATGTCACAGTGATATTGCACTAAAGGGAATCCCTGCACTTCAACCAGACCAATATTTATTTTTGTCTTAAAAAAAATCCACAAAGTGCTGGGGTAATTCAGGTCAGTCAGCATCCATGGAGAACATGGATAGGTGACGTTTCAGGTCGGGACCGTTTTTCAGTCCGATGGTGACAGTGGGGCAAAGAAAGCAAGGCTTTCATCTCGCTTTCTTTCCCACCCCAGTCTGAGAAGGGTCCAGACCCAAAACTTCACCCAACCAGAGAGTCTGCCTGACCTATTGAGTTACTCCTGCACTTTGTCTCTTTTTTTGTAAGCCAGCATCTGCAGTTCCTTGTTTCTACATTCTCTACTTAAGTTTTTTGTCTTACTACCTGAAATGCATATTCTACTTCTGGTTCAATAAGAACAAAACCAGAGATTAAATTGTAATGAAACCAAGATTGAATTCACTTTTAAGGGATCTTGTCCAAATTGGCTACATTTGCTATATTTATAATTCACTGGAAAGTTTAAGGACATTTGAATGACACACTCAAACAATAAAGTGGCATTTCATGGACAAACTTATATAAGCCGTTTGTTACGGTGACAGATTCAGATGAAATTCAGAAGCACGTAATAATGAATGTTCTCTAATCATTACTAAATATATAAATTATGAAAAAAATAATTACAACCCATGCTTTAGTATTTAATGTGATTGAACACTCTGCTCAAATTTAGACTAAATCAACAACCCCAGTGTAAAACGACTGTAGTAATCCTGGGAAAGACAAAAGGCTCAGCCCCTCAAGAAAAAGAAATAGGTGTACAGCTTTGTCTACTTAGCCAGTCAATGATCACTGCTAGATTAATATGGATCTGCAGCATCTCCTATCTGCTAATGTACATTCAATAGGTTATTTACCTCTTAATACCCATTTACATCATTTTAAACAAACATAAGACGTGGATGCAAATGGAAAAATCAGCTTTCCTCTTGTATCCCAATGGCCCCGTTTTAACAATTATCATGAATACCCCTTCTATTTATTTTTGCTATGATATAACCAAACATTTATCACCTTTCGATTTGAAGTCTACCTGATATATCTACTTTAGTTTGATTTTTTTTCAGTGAGAGTTATAGCCTTTGGTTTTCACTTTGATCGAAATTTGGCAGTTGTAACCAAGAATCTACTTAAGACAAGTGAACATCCCAAAGAGGCCGGAAGAGAGCTTCACTCTACTGTGGGTTAAACAATCAGAACTTTTGTTCACACCGATGTATTTTTAAGATTTACAATGATTTCAAGTATAGTTGTAAAGTGGCACTCCACCAGTACTTGCCCCCAAAATTAATACCATTCTATCCCAAATAAGTCCTAGTCTCTTGATGTTGCTTGTACTGGATGGCTTTCAAGAGTCTATCACTGTACCTTTTAGTTTTATACTGGGATAAGCCACAGTAAAACATGTCTAACTCTGCATTACTCCTTATGTCAGTGTAGGATGCAGAGTGCTGCCCATCACAACAATCTAACCCGTTGAACAGGGCTCTTTAACCTTTCCAACGCAAGCTTTCCCTTTATTGCACAATTGGACTTGTATGAACCCTGGCATGTCGTTTGAGGTTGGTCATGGAAGCACACGAATAGTTGCACTGTTCACATTGGAAGGTTTCTCTCTGCAGATGGTTCCTCATGTGTCGCTTCAGATTGCCCTGTTGGGCAGAGACGTAGTTACACTGTGAGCATTTGTATGGCCTCCTGTAGTTGTGTATGTTCATGTGTCTTATGAGGTTGCTCTGGTACTGAGAGACAAAATTGCACAACTCGCAAGAGAAGAATTTCTGTTCTTTGCCAAGGCCATTCTCATTCTCCCTTTCCTTCTTTATCTCTAAACTTGCCGTGTGATTCTGCTTGTGCAGTTTAAAGGCCACCTTGCCCTCGCACAGAAACTCGCACTCCGTGCACCGGTAAAACCTCTTTCCCGTGTGCGTTAGAAGGTGTCGTTTGACGTTGACCATTTGGGTGGAAGCATAGTTACACTGAGTGCATTTAAAGGGTTTGTCTCCTTTGTGGCTCCTGACATGTCTGTTGAGGTTCCCCAGCTCGATGGTCTTGTATGAGCAATGGGGACATTTATGCTGGCTCTTCCGTTTTAAATGTCTTGAAGCACAGCTGGGAGGATTGTCATTATTTTCAGAGCTACCTTCCTGCGAATCTACATTATCATCTTTCTCCTTTTTTATGTCCTTTTGTGCCTGGTCAACAGTATCAGAAGAGGGGCGATTGATTTGGTTAGATGTTTGTTTCATATGGGTCTGCAAGTGTCGCTTCAAGTTTGCAAAATTAATTGAAGCATAGTCACACTTTTTACATTTATATGGCTTTACACCCAAGTGAACCTGTATATGGCGCTTAAAGTTCCCACTTTGCTTGGTGGTATAGTTGCAATGGGAACACTGGTATTCACTATTGCTCGTGCTGTGAGTTTTCATGTGCATTTTCATGTGCATTATGAAGTGGTTGGGGTACTGTGTAACAAAATTGCACAACTTGCAAGAGAAGATGTTCTCACTACTTTGACATGTATGTACCTCAGTGGAAGGGGTGTGGGGATCACCGGGTACAGAGCCTGTGCTGTGGGTTTTTATGTGTCTCATTAAGTCCTCGGGGTCTTTGGTGATGAAGTCACACAGATTGCAAGAAAAATGCTTCTGGGCATTTTCAGTGTTGCTTTCTTCCTTGCACTCTTGTGCCACTGCACCGTCCACATGGCTCTGCAAATGCTCCTTCCAGCTGGTCGTACTGCAGGTACAGTAGGAGCACTGGTCACACCGAAAGGGCTTTTCATCCGGGCAGACACTTTTGGCCCCCTCTGTTTTCCCCGCCTCATCTGTGTGAGCTTTCATGTGCCTTGCAAGGATGCTGGGGTACTGGGCGTTAAAGTTGCACAATTCACAAGGAAAAAGTTTCTTGGATTTCTGCAAACTGCTGCCTTCCCCTTCTTCCGGGAATGTATTTTCCACATGGATTTGCTTGTGCCGTTTCAAATTCTCCATCCGGCTACAGGTGTAACTACATTCGTCGCACTGAAAGGGCTTTTCCCCAGTGTGGATTAATATGTGCCGTTTCAGATTGCCCTGTTGTACTGTCGCATATGCACAGAAGTGACACTTGTATGGCTTCTCCGAGTTGTGAGTTTTCATGTGGCGCATGAGATGACCGGGATATTCTGAGACAAAGCTACACAGCTTGCAGGAATAACGCTCCTGGATTTTCCCAATCCCATCCTCCTCGTCCTGCACCAGAAATTCTTTCTTGATGTGATTCTCCTTGTGTTCCTTTAGCCCCACGGCGCTGCTGCAGATACAGTAGCAGATGCCACATTTGAAGGACTTGGGCCGAGAATGAGTTAATATGTGACGCTTGAGATTTCCCGACTGGTGGGATGCATATTCGCATTGGTCACATTTAAAGGGTTTTTCTCCCAAGTGGATACGGATGTGCCGTTGCAGGTTCCCTGATAAAGAAGACACATAATTGCAGTGTGTGCATTTGAAAGGCTTCTTGTCCCCGCTTCCAGTTTTCTTGGTGTGCTCTTGTTGGTGCTGCTTTACTTCTCCCACATTCCCACAGACATAGTCACAAAAGCGGCACCTCAGTGATCTTTTGTGCATGTGTGTTTGTCTGTGCCTCTTGAGGTGCCCAGACTGATAGGTTGCATAGTCACATTGGTCGCATTTGAAGGGCTTCTCTCCAAGATGAATGCGAGTGTGCCTTTGGAGGTTTCCCAACAATAACGACGTGTAATCACAATACGAACATTCATAAGGCTTTTTATCCCCAGTGCCCGTTTCAGCTTGCTTGGGAGTAAGGGCTGAGACTTCATCGCTGACGCCTCGCTTGTTCTCTGGAGCTTTTTCCTCATCTTGTAAGGGCTTATCCTTTAAGTGAGTCTCTTTGTGCCGTTTTAAATCTATTAAGTTACTGCAGATGTGGCCACAGTGGCGGCATTTAAAAATTTTCTCACGTGTGTGCGTCAGCTTGTGGCGTTTCAGGTTCCCCGTCTGACAGGAGGAATAATCACATTTGTCGCACCTGAAGGGCTTTTTTCCGAGGTGGATACGCATGTGTCGCTGGAGGTTCCCCAACAGTGGCGAGGCATAGCTACAATACAAACACTTATAAGGCTTCTCCTCGTCATTCTTGTTTAATGCAGTTGTGTCTGTTTCATTGTTTTGCAATAAAACGTTGTCATCCTTGTGGTTTTGTTTGTGCCTCATTAAGTCAGCCATACTTTCCCCTTTGTATTCACACTGGCTGCATTTGAAGCACTTTTTCCGTGAGTGCGTCAGCATATGTCGTTTGAGATTGCCCATCTGACCAGATGCATAGTCACACTGGTTACAAGAGTAAGACCGTTTCTGTGTATGAGTTAGTTTGTGACGTTTTAAGTTTCCTGACTGGCCAGTTGCATAGTAGCACTGGTCACACTTGAAGGGCTTTTCTCCAAGGTGGATACGGATGTGGCGCTGTACATTCCCCATCAAAGATGATGTATAATTGCAATATGAGCAATTGTATAACTTCTTTTCACTTTCCATGGTGGTCTTGTCACAGTCTGCCTGAGAGGGAACAGGTTTCTTAGAAACAGTGCTCCCTTTTTTATCCATTAAAGGCTTGCTCATGTGCTGTCTCTTGTGTCGCGTTAAGGTGATCATATGATCACAGGCAAAATGACAGTAGGTGCATTTGTAGGACTTTTTCTGTGACTGGGCTTCCAATCCGTCAGGTGCAGTGACGTTCCTTGAAGCCTTCTGGCCTTCGTGAATCAGGAAATGATGCTTCAATTTGTCCGACTGGTCAGTTGTGTAGTTACAGTAGGAACATTTGTAGCGTTTCCCATCATCTGGCACTTTGCTTTTGCTGAGCCTTTCACAATACAAGGAAGATTCCTCAAAACCGCAATCTTCCTCCAGCATAACTTCCACGCTTGCCTCCAGATGGCTGTGATTCACAAAGCCATTCGTTTGTCGAAAGGGAGCATCATGACGGTGTCTGGACACATTGGGCGGCCTAGCAGGAGATTCTTCTTGGTGACCCACTGCCTCAATGCCTACCTGGGGGTCCTTTTCAGTCTTGAGTCTTTTGCAGCTTGGAGGAATGTCATTGTCCCCTGCATGAGTAAACTCCAAGCTGTCTGAATCTGCAAATGAAAAACAACACAAGCAATCAGTTTACTGGATGCTGCCAGCGAAGCAAATACAAACAGGATTCTGTGCATACTTTACAAACAATCCCATCTGCCCATTGAACTGGACGTTGTGAAGAGCAGCAATCAAAATGCAAGGTACCTTCAAACATCTACATGGCACTGGGATTCTGTTGCATTTCTTGATTAGTGCGGATGTCAGAGGTCATGGGGAGAAGACAGGAGAAATGGGGTTAGGAGAGAGATAGATCAGCCATGATTGAATGGCGAAGTGGACTTGACAAGCCGAATGGCCTAATTCTACTCCTATCACATGATCTTTTGATAATATTGCTAGTACACCTTGCTTTAACTAGGGTTATTTGTACGCATTGTTTATGCAAGCAAAGAATCTCACTGAGCCTGGTCACACGTTACAATAAAGTATTCCTATTCCTACTTCATTTCTTTCCAAAAAGCTGCGAGTCATGCTGTGGCATATCTCATTGATCTCAAATTATGTTCTGTGCCCATTCAATGCCAGCATTTAAGTATGAAGTATCAATGGGATTTTTGCCCGTAATGCAGGATCACACCAGATCTAAGCTAGTCCACATATTAAAAAGTGACCAGAGTGAGAGTCCATGCCATTTTAACCTGCTCACATGCAAGTAATAACTCAAGTCCTCTATGAATAAAGATCAGTTAGCTTATTGCACACTGGCGATTTTAACCTTGATTTTGTGTGTCAGTGCACTAACAATGCAAATTGAATGTTTACACACAATAAAGCACAGAAAAAAATATATACTGAGCAGTATGAGTGATACTAGAACTGAAGCATCTTAGAGCAAAAGTATTTAAAAAAATGATTCTTCGCTATCATGTGAACTTCAACATCTATTTGGAAGAACAGCTTAATAGATTGCTGTGTTATGATGGCAGTTTACTGCTATTTCTAGTGTAATCATGTGTTAAACAGTTAAAGTGATGGCATGTCTGTCCATTAACAAAACATTCCATCATTCCAGGATTTTACTGTTAATTAAACAGGGGAGTAATTACAAAGTAAGGCAGCACATTTCTTTGGGCAATAGCCAACCAGAATAAAAGTGTTTAACTTTGCCATGTTAACAGAGAAATATCAAACCTAAACATTAGTTGGTTTTGACAGAACAATGGGTATTGTTGAGCATAAAGTCAAATTACCGGCTCTTTAAATGTAAGCATAACATAGGCTACCACGAGAGGCATACAAATGAAAAGGAAGCTTCTGTTGTGCATCTTAAGATGCTGGTCAGATCCATTTTGTAAGGAAATGCTCAGGCATAAATGAGCAGTGGTAATTTTGCATGTCAGGAATTTAATTTCCAAGATAGTCACAAAATGGTGGAGTGACTCAGCGGGACAGGCAGCATCTCTGGAGAGTGGGGATGGGTGACGTTTCGAGTCGAGATCCTTCTTCTTTCTGTCTCTGATGCTGTCTGTCCCACTGAGTTACTCCAGCATTGTGTGTATCTTCGATTTAAACCAGCATCTGCAGTTCTGCAGCATCTGCAGTGCATTTAATTTCCAAGAATAGGTTTAGAAAGGAAGAAAAAGGGAACTGCTTGCTCAACATGACAAACGACTCACAACTTCAAATTAGAATCTGTTCAGAAAGGAAGAGCTGGTTCAATTTGAAAGGCTCTCACCCTGAAGTTTACTGAGCTCGACAATAGAGCTCAAAAAAGCAATTGATGCGCACAGTATTAACATTGCATGGAGATAGATGAGTTTTGAGCTAGGTGGCTTGTCAAGAAAGAGCAAGTTATCAATCTACACAGTGTGGATTGCTAGACCAAATTTTCTTATCCTTTTCCAACTTGTGTTAAAATAGTGATAGTTCGTCATAGCTAATTC
This sequence comes from Okamejei kenojei, assembly GCA_035221665.1. Classification (NCBI taxonomy): domain Eukaryota; kingdom Metazoa; phylum Chordata; class Chondrichthyes; order Rajiformes; family Rajidae; genus Okamejei; species Okamejei kenojei. The sequence goes on from CM069135.1 coordinate 94,369,399, forward strand.
AACTTTTAAATGATTTAACTGTGTTGAAGCTTAGTTATTCAGATCATAGCTGCAACCTAACCAGACTTTTAATTAAAAAAAGCTACTTCAAGTTACCAGAAGAATTGGCAACCTCATCGGGACTTCTGCGCCGATCGGCGGGTTGGATCTGCCCCTTCCAGCCAGGGATTGTCCCTGCCACAGGTAGCTCGTTCCATTGTTTAACCTTCATTTTTTATATCAGCCAATACAATGTCTAAAAACACCGTTAAATATTTGGGATGAATTTTAAAATCTTTAAAAAGGATGACTTTAAGCAAATATTGAAAATTTGTTTTCCGAGATTTGTAATAGTTATAGTTGGAGTCACAATTGAATAGTTTGCTGGACGAGTGGATACTCCAAATGTGCTTTATGCAAGCCCATGCTTGCTGGGTGACGTTCTTCAGATGGGTAAATGCAGTGAAAGCACCTGCTTGGCTTCATGCCAGTGTGCATTTTTTTTTGATGTTGTTATCGTGGGTCAGGTATCAGGAATTGGAACTGCCAATTGGCAGTTGGGCACCTACATGGTTTGTCCAGAAGCAACATTCTTTCAGAATTTTTTTGGAACAGTCTTAACCAGCCATCCCACCCAAATGTGAATCAGTCCAATATTCAGCCACACTGAAATAATCACACATTTCCCAGCCACTTGTTCCAGAAACCTGATTGCACTATTAATGGAGCGACAGAATGGTGCAGATGGTAGAGCTGCTGCCTCAGCGCCAGAGAACTGGCTTCAATCCTGACCTCGGTGCTATCTGTGTGGAGTTTGCACATTCTCCCCGAGACCGTGTATATTTCCTCCCGGTGCTCCAGTTTGCTCCAACCTTCCCAAAGATGTGGGTTAATTCGCGTCCATACATTGCATGTAGGGAGTGGATGAGAAAGTGAGATAACATAGTGTGAGATAATTAGTGTAAATGGGTGACCAATGGACAGCGTGGACACGGTGGGCTGAAGGGCCTGTTTCTATGCTGTATCTCTAAACTAATAGTAAAAATAACTTCTTGCTTGTTTGCTTCTTGTTCTCTCCCTGCACTCTCTCCTTTCTGGAACATTGTCCTTTCTGGAACACATTTCCCTTGCAAGCAACTACAAATCCCTTGG